>CM032059.1:11626362-12240342 GCA_018831715.1 Matsumurasca onukii
CTCTGCTGTATTGATTAGGCAAAAAGTTAAATTGAGGTTTAGTTCGTTTTATGGTCAAAATTGTGGTTTTACTTTTAAACATGTGTAAATTAATAACAAAATGATACATTTATTGGTTTTCAAATTTAATTCTGGTTTCCAGGAACGATTGAAATACAAACTAGGAACTCATATTTTATTCAACCGGCGCTCAACACAATATTCGTATCAAATAATTGAGTCGTTAATGTTTAATTGACATTTGTTTCGAACACGTCAATAGGAGTTAGACGATTTCATTCGGAGTATATGAAATAACCGATAACAGATAAATTTTACTGGGGATTGCAGAATAAAAACTATTAGTACTATGTTGATGTACCAATTCTCAGTCTTTGTCAAAACGTAATTAAGATTATTCTTAAGATTTTACGCGACGAAAAGGCCACCTTTTGTCATCATGGGGATTTAACATCGACGTCCTAGATGTTATTAGTCCCATGACAAAACTTTTCGACGACTTATTGAAGCCACGGCCTTGTCAAATCGTAGTGAACTGCCCACGAGAGTCACCGATCACTCAGCAACAGGCACTGACAACGTTGTTACCAACCTAACGGGCATTAAGGTGCGTGTGATCGACACAGCAATCTCAGACCACTACGGCCAACAGGTCATAATCAGTGGACAAGAACCAAGACGGATCCACTCAACACAAAACAACAAGAAACACCAGGCCCGAAAACATCTCGCTCCTCAATACTTGCTTCGCAAGAAAGGTGGGAGTTAAATTTTGAGATCCCAGTAGAACGTCAATTTCAAATCTTCGAAAACACTTTCACTTCCATTTAGACGTGAGCTGCCCTCATAAAAACAAACAAAAGCCGAGAAAACAAATGCGCGTGGATGTCAAAGGTATTCTTATTTCGAGAGAAAATTATTATTTTACCTCCGAAATAAAAGCGCACAGCAAGTATAGAGTTCAAAAACATTTTTCCAAAACTACAGACGGATCTATAGAAAGGTCATCAAGCTGCGAAAGCTTACGATGTGACCAGCATTGCTCACGTCCAAAACGTGTCAAAAACAGCATGGGCCATAATTAACAATAAAACCCAGGAACAGTCAAACGAGTCGAACTACAAATTGAAAACGAACAAGTCAGTGAACCACGCAGAGTCGCTGATGGTTCAACAAGTTCTTTTCTCGGTCGGTTCTGACCAAGGCTTCGGCCGGGCCAACAATCAGTCTGCTCCCCAATCGAAACCGAGTCCAGCCTCCATGGCTTTAACTCCGGTCACAGAGGAGGAAATTGCCAGAGTGATAAGGATTTGCCTTCAAAAAGAACCAACGATTCAGATCGTGTTTCAACGTGGCTTATCAAAACAATGTGCAAAGCATTTGTTAAGGCCACTTTGAACACTTGATTAATCACTCTTTTCACTCGAACGGTTCCTCTTTCTCTAAAAAATGCGAAGGTCATACCATATTTAACAAGGGCGACCCTTCTTCTACTCAAAATTACCGCCCTATATCAATCTTACCCGCCTTCAGTAAGGTTTTCGAAAAGGTTTTCCTCATTCGTATCGCGAATTTTCTTGACAGACACCAACTACTATCGTCAAACCACCCGACCGAATAGAAATCGACAATAGACGCAGTGGTGCGTCTAGTCGAAAAGATAGTAGAGGCTGTCGAAAGTCGAGAAACTGCACTTAGTGTATTCCTCGACTTATCAAAAGCGTTTGATTGTGTCGATCACACCACATTGATTCACAACTAGAAAATTACGGTAAGTGAGGAGTACCACTCAAGTGGATCAAATCGTACCTTAGTAATAGATCGCAATTTGTCGAAATTTCAGACGTACGATCAGAGGTGTGGGTCTGAGCTATGGAGTCCTCAGGGCTCCATACTCAGTCCCCTACTCTTCCTGCTCTACGTCAACGATGTTGGCTCATCGGTACAAAAAGGACAAATCGTCCAGTACGCAGAGATGACACGACTCTGTGTTTCAAAGCACCATCCATCCAAGAACTCGAACACACGTTTGTTGAGCTCAACAGCACAATTCAACATTTCAATGAGCTCAACCTCAAAACAAACTCCAACGAAATCGTCATTCATTCAATTTGTTTGAGACAAACAATACCAGGTAATAATCCAACAGTCATGTTGGACGATACTGAAATTGAAGAAGCTACTGACAAAAATTCCTTGGTATACACCTTGATCGAGGGTTGACATGGGATTGTCATGTAGACAGTGTTTGTGGGAAGTTAGCATCAGGCATTTATGTTCTGAGGCAACCGTCCGAGTACTGCCCAATTCAGGTACTGATGACGGCGTACTACGGAGTAATCTACCACATCTTTCCTACGGACATGTGTGGTTGCTCAAATGCAATTTCTCAAGGATTGTTTTGTAAAAAAAAGCAGTCCGGACGATCGCGAAACTTCAAGCAAGAGAGTCGCAGGCCATCATTCAAAAGTTTAAAAAATGTTGACATTACCTTGCTCTATATTCTTGACACCTGTCTTTTTTTTAGATCAAATGCGACCCCATAAGAGGAAGTGATATTCACTCTTATGAAACTAGAGGCAGGGAAAACTACCGAACTGTAAGGCACAGAACGGCAGTTCATGAACGTTTGCCTCTCAGGCAGGAGTTCAACTTGTCAACCGGCTACCAAATTCCATCAAAAGTGTCCAACGTCTAAGGCGTTCAAAACTCGTCTAAAACAGTTTTGGTCGCAGAAGCATTTTACAACACAGACGAGTTTATGGCACATAAGAAAACGTGGAAAACACTAACTGATAAAAGAGCTAGAGTGGACAATTGATTGAAAGAGAGCGAGTGAATGAACAAAATGTATGTTTGAATGGGACCTCGATGTCAGTATGTATGGAAAATTTTAGATATTTAAAAATACAGTAATAGTTGACGATTGCATAACATGTAAATGTTTCCGCAATAAATGATTGTTATTTATTTTATTTATTTATCTGCTTTCTGCGGTAACAATTTTATCACAAGTCACTATAAGATGCACACACCACTACATCAACAAGTCCACATTTTTCGCCATTATATGGTCTGGATACTTTATTTAGCCGAATGAAGAGACACATGGAATCAGGTAACCCAATATACTGAGTTTCAGTAAAACCAGAACGTAAATAATTATTTTCCAGAAGGAACCCATCGGTAACATTTGTAATCCCTTACTTACAGGTAATTCGCCAGATCACGGTAGACTTGAAGCTACTGCGTTATTATGTACCAATGAAACCTGTCTATGATGGTTTAACGATAAAAATACCTTAAACCGACAATATTCCATTCCAGTGAGAGAAAGAAACGTGTTTTCAGAGTAATGACCAAACATTTAGGGACATTCATCCCCTACATGAGGTTCCACATCCGGCACAAACCACTAATGACATTCATCTGGAACAAAACAAACTGAATGTTTCATTCATCAGATAACAAGCGTGTTTCCACAACGCATTGCATTCAAAAGAAACGAACACTTTGCATTTGCGCCTCGCTTTCAGATAGTATTTGTTGAATTGGGCGCGTTTAATGCACTTTTCTCTCTTCTAAACTATTTTAACGACTGTATGTTGTTTAAACTCCTTCTGTCTACTGCTCAATTTAGGCCGTAATCATTGGCCATAAAACCACATTAAGTATAAATATTAGAAAATATTGAGAACTTATCAAAGTAATTTGTTCCCCACGGAAATATAACTGGTTTTATTTTATACTGTAACGTACGGTTTGATGAAGACATTGTACTTTCTTAGAATAACTTTGACGCCTTTCTAAATGTCGATAGCATAAGGGGGTTGATAACATATAGGTTAAAGTGTCAACTAGTTGAAAACCTGCCCCTCGGCATGAACAGAGTTTGGTAAACTTTTACACACAAGAAATCCTCACGAAATACAAACTGTAGAATTAGCCGAATACCTCAAAGTAGGCTCTACTGTAACTATTGTTTTATTGTTTCTTGCTGATTCACTCATATTATAGCCTAATACATACCGTACATGGGCTATTTTGATTAATAAGAGTATTATTAGCTCACTCAGTATTTGCTACAAAATTCCACTCTGGTAGTTTTCATACTATGTTTTATTCATTTTGTAGCCAAAGGTTATTTGACGACAGTAATTATTATTGTTCGTATGATTGGAAATCAACCATTTACACCGGTACCTAATCAACGAATATATTGTAATTCCTACTTAAGATTCTTGTGGTATAACTTCATCAACGCCCCATTACCTAAGAGCTATTGGTAGTATTACAATAGCGTAAACACACTGGAGACGGGGTTTAACACACATAACAATTCTGCGTAAACGGGTTGAATTACTTTTGCAATTAGATCCCACTTCTTCTCTTGGAAACACAAGACATGTTAACTAAGCAGTTCGTGTCAGTGGCTGACAACTACGCATTTTCAACTTGTGTTTTAGTTTCAGCTGCTTACACGTTTTGTCAATGTGCTGCTGTCTGACTACGGTTAAGTAATGTTTACCTTTGAACTAAAATTCTTGGTCCCTCTCAATCCAAAACCTTGCACTATTTTTCTTTGTTTAATGTTTGTCATTGGGGAGTATTTCCACCCGTACTGCCCAGTCTTATCTCAAGCAAAACCTGATTTGTATCATCTGCTGTTTCTAAGTACCCTTGTTCCAGACACTAAGTGATGTGGTTAGGACAAGTCACTTGGTTCCAAGTGAAGACAGCTGCAACGCCTAAAGTGATGGGTACAACACTATATCACTGCAAGCATTCTACTGTTCTCAGTGTTCTGGTCAGGACTTGGAGCAAAGCCATGTTACCTTGAAATGTAAAACAAAAGCATTTAGGACAACATGCTCAGGAACGGTTAATATAATGCTGAACGAACATATTTTGCTTGAATGTGGAGAGAGTTGTTGGCCAGAGGTTTAAAATTTATCAACCTTAGCTATCATAACAAGAGGGGAGGGGAGGGTTCATCACACAATATTAAAAACTAATTCAAAATTCTGGGGTGAAAATATTATTGTAGACGTTTTCCATCCGTTCTTTTTACTGAAGAAGAACACGACGTTTCGGTATCTGGTATCTGATCTCGTCTTCAGGTAAAAAGGTACCAGATTCCGGAACATCGTGATCTTATTCACTAAAAAACTATGAAAAACGCAACTCACACATTTAAATAACCTCTACTGTATTTTCTTGGAATGTGGACCATCGTCAACAACTCCATTCATAGAATGGTGCCTCGAGCGTATCAGTCAACATTCTAAGCATAAACTACAAGCTAAAGACTGTATATTATTAAAGTAAACTCCCACAATTTTTCAACTGATTTTTCCCAGTCTGAACATTTTAAGACATTTAATATATGCAAGATAATATCCTAAGCGTGCATTTCCGATGATGAGTGGCGCTAGAAACAACGCAGGTGCAGAAGCGACCTTGATTAGCGCCGGGAGGTTGAAATGGATTTATACTGTTGAACCTAACATTAGATACTTATGCGCTTCCTGGAAGACGGAATACCCCATTCAAACAGCTGCATTGTCATTTGGTACCTGATCAAGGTTGCTTTTGTGTTTACTTTCCAGTTCCACACCACCAAGAGAACCCTTGCAAGCTTGAGTCATAAGTTGATTTTGAAATCGGAATATTGATCGTTCCTCGTACATTTCATTAATTAAGTTATCGAGTTAGTTTAACAACTTAACTACATGCAGACTTCGGTGCTTGCCAAAACCTACATTACAGCATAATAATACTACAAGTATAAACAATGTAAGCCCTAAGTTATATTATTAATTTTTTCATGACAAATCCAATACTACGTGAAATTGAATTACTAACACAGTAAATACTTTTAAGACGCTTCGTTATGTAACATCATTATGCCCAAAGTCAAAAAAAACTTCTATTGTTGTTTTGTTATCAGCGATACAGTATTTCAGTTTCGAGTTGTACTCTTATACAGGCCGAGTTGAATTTGAAGACAGTCTTTGTTGTGTGATGGATTATCACATTCACTAATTTGTTATTAGTGTGCAACCACTTTTTCAATCAATCAATCAAATCATTTATTGTAGAGAGACAAATATAAATTTGTATTACAAACGTCAACATAATTTACTTATACTAAAATTCACCATGAAAACCAAAATAAAACATCCTTGTCAGTTAATGATTATTAAACAAACAAATTGATACTATTATTTTAAAAATAATGAAATACAACTAGGTATTGGACAACAATGCGCAACTTTGAACTTTTCTATACATTTATTTATAAAGCAGATGAGTTGAGGAATTCAGTTACAGAGTAACAAGCTTCTGTAAAAGATACATGGTTAAAGCATTTTAAATTTGTTATATGAATTTCGCGTTTGATGTGCAAAGGTAAACTATTTAGTAATTTAGGACCGAAATTTTGTGGTAGTTTAGCCGCGATTTCAAGTCTATGGGGAAGTTGTCTGTGATTATGTCTGTATCTATTGTTGTAATCATGGTATCTGCGCGAAGTTATAGTTGTGGTACATTTAAATGTGTAAACATTACTATTGTAACATTAAAATATATATTGGATGGTAAATGTCAAAACTTCGTGGATTTTAAAAGATTTCTACAGTGAGCCCTCTTGTATGTCCCTCACCATTATGCGGATTGCCCTTTTGTAAAGCGAAAACGCGCAAAGAGTTGACTTGAGAGGTTGAGCCCCAAAGAACAACAATACCTTAATCCGATTCTATAAGTGAGGAATAAATTAATCTCATAAGAAATAAACTCTGATAATTGGCAAATCTACTCAGCAAAATAATTGGGATGAAAGTTTGGAACAAAGTGTATTAACATGAGATGTCCACCAGGTTTTAGAACCAGGTTTAATGAAGATCCTCCTTAGTAACCAATCTAACTTCACAGTAATTAGGTTTAAAATTAATGGCCGCATTTGTAAAAAAGTGTTACAAAGCTCATCATTGAAAGCCAGTAATGAATCGGGTGCGGAGGTTCGAATGATGATGTACTCTTGAACTGGCCACCACTATCTTCGGATACCGTTATTTGTCTTGTGGGATATTTGTTAAAATAAGGTGTACACACCAATATTACCATTAGCAAACCTGAGATTCAGCAATGGATTGTTATCGAAACAATGGATCAAGATACTTTATCAACTTATAGCCAGAGCTTGATTATAGATTGAAATCTGTTGTAGAACAAGGAGTTCCATATCAATGAAAGAAGTTAAGAATAGCTGTTGTGATGAAACTTATTGAATTTTTTTCAAATGTAAACCATTTTGTTTTTGTATAAATATATATTCATTCAAACCAAATCTCAATATCACTAACAGAAATTCCTGTTCGTTATAATTAATTGACCCTCAAAGTGGTCAGAGGGTCAGGGCTGAAGCGTTTGTGTGTGTAGAGAGCTGAGATACAATCAGCGAATCGTACCGTTGTTGAGTATTATAAACAAATTGCAAAGGATATTCTCGTTTCATTCGCTTCAACGGTGTTTTAGAGCTTGGCCAAGCGTGTCGGCCTGGTTTTCGAATAAAGGTAGGAAAGTTGTTAAAGAGATCGTTGACTTTTCAGTGGAAGAAGCTTGAGAACATCTGGCTCTGACTGTAGAAGAGAAGATAATACTCGAAAAGAATGCAGCGTCTTAGGAAGATTTTCAATGGAAGGACAAGAGGGTATCTCCCAAAGTAATAAGCTTAAAACAGCTATAAGTTAGCTAGAGGGAAGTTGTCCTGTTTTCTCCAAACGGATGATTCAGAGTGCAAGATGGGTCATAAAATTGTCTGTCCACATGAATGAGCTAATATGAGTGACAAGCTATAAGTCTGAGACAGTCCTTCTCACACCCTCGTCACCAGCTGGATACTGTTTCTCGTGCCTTTTGCAAGTAAATCCTGGTCGAGGATTGTGGACCCTAATTATTGAGTAGTCACGTCGGTCATAAAACGTTTCAGTGTGGCCCCATTTTTCCCAACCCGAACATTTTTAACCAACAGTTTATGAGGGGGATTTAGAGATTTAGGAATCGACTGGAATCAGTATTCCGATCATACCTGAGCTTCATTACAAGGATAGCTCTGAACCCGCAGACCTTGATTACAGCTGCACGTGGAGTTTATACAAGAATTTATACTTGAAATTGAACCTATCATTTTATCATTTATGGCCAGATTTTAAATCACTTAGGTTATGTGTGTGTTTTTACATTCTAGACAGCAGAAATGAGTTAGGTGTGCAATATAGTCTAAAGTCTTTGCATTTGCCATTTTCCTTCATAATGTTTGTTCTCCGAACGTTTTTGTCAAGAAAATAAAAATCATGGTTTTATCTTCTCGTGAATATTTAGATTTTAAACAAGCGGTGGTCCTCGACAATTTTAATATAACTTAACGGCGTGATTATCCGAAGGTCTCGAGTCAAATGTCACTTCATTTAGACCACTTATTCCTCTGCAAGCAAAGATCAAAACCATTTTTGTATCTACAGTACTTTAAATGCCTCAATGGATTTTTACAGCATTATTACATTAATCTGGAACATTATCCCACATATTCTATTAAATTCTCATCATTTAATACCGGAATATCGGGTTTCTATAACGAGCTTATCTAAAGTAGGCTTTTGAAAAAGGGACACTTACCTAAAATTTTGTGAACTTTGAAAACAGAATCTCAACAAAGTCTCATTTATATACATGTACATTAAAGTTTGGAAAAAGTGTTTAAAGGGAGTTCTGAGGATCATTGGTTCTCATTTCATGGTCACGGGCCAAAGCTTCATGCTAGTGGTATGAATACCTCCAAAGAATGTTCATTAGGCAACTAACAACTCAAATGCAGATGCCGTTGCTAATCTGATTAAACATTATTTTTAGGTTACATTCGTATACAAGACTCCAAGGTAGATTCACCTGTGGATCATTGTCATGTAGACAGACTATTGACAGTATGATTGCCAATAACCCTCCCAGACAGTGACGTAAAAGCGATCCCAATCCGTCGAGCGTAACCAACAACAAGCAATAAACTAGCAACCGTGATAGTTCTGTATAGTTGTGTGTGCAGATGATATCACTGTCACTACCTGTGGATTGTCATGTAGACAGACCATTGACAGTATGATTGCCAATAACCTCCTCCCAGACAGTGAATGCCAGTGATCCTAATCCGTCGAGCGTAAACCAACAACAGTCACAAACTAGCAACCGTGACCGTTCTGTAGTTGTGTGTGCAGATGATATCAAACTGTCACTACCTGTGGATTGTCATGTAGACAGACTATTGACAGTATGATTGCCAATAACCCCTCCCCAGACAAAGTGACGTAACAGCGATCCCAATCCGTCGAGCGTAAACCAACAACAGTCACAAACCAGCAACCAGACAGTTCTGTATAGTTGTGTGTGCAGCACGAAACTGTGACTACCTTGTGGATTGTCATGTAGACAGACTATTGACAGTATGATTGCCAATAACCCCTCCCAGACAGTGACGTACAGCGATCCCAATCCGTCGAGCGTAAACCAACAACAGTCACAACCAGCAAACTGTGATAAATTCTGTATAGTTGTGTGCAGATGATATCAAACTGTCACTACCTGTGGATTGTCATGGTGACAGACTATTGACAGTATGATTGCCACAACCCCTCCCAGACAGTGACGTACAGCTGACCCAATCCGTCGAGCGTAAACCAACAACAGCACAACAAACCAGCAAACCGACAGTCTGTATAGCTGTGTGCAGATGATATGAAACTGTGACTACCTGTGGATTGTCATGTAGATAGACTATTGACAGTGGATTACAATAACCCCTCCCAGACAGTGACGTACAGCGATCCCAATCTGTCGAGCGTAAACCAACAACAGTCACAAACTAGCAAACTGTGACAGTTCCGTATAGCTGTGTGTGCAAGGATATGAAACTGTGATCACCCTGTGGATTGTCATGTGTGGATTTCGTCAGTGTGACAGACTATTGACAGGGTGATTTGCCAATAACCCTCCCAGACAGCAAAGTGACGTAAAAGCGACGCAATCCGTCGAGCGTAAACCAACAACAGTCACAAACTAGCAAACTGTGATAGTTCCCCATAGTTGTGTGAGCAGATGATATCAAACTCACTACCTGTGGATTGTCATGTAGACAGATTCATTGACAGTATGATTGCCAATAACCCTCCCCAGACAGTGACGTACAGCGATCCCAACCGTCGAGCGTAAACCAACAACTGTTACAAACTAGCAAACTGTGACAGGTCTGTATAGTTGTGCAGTACGATATCAAACTGTCACCTTCCAGGATTGTCATGTAGACAGATTATTTGATAGTATGATTGCCAATAACCCTCCTGGGTGACAAGTGACGAACATTGATCCCAACCGTCGAGCGTAAACCAACAACTGTTGCTAAACTAGCAACCGTGACAGGTCTGTATAGTTGTGTGCAGATGATAAGAAACTGGGACTACCTGTGGATTGTCATGTAGACAGACTATTGACAGTATGATTGCCAATAACCCCTCCCAGACAGTGACGAACATTGATCCTGCAATCCGTCGAGCGTAAACCAACAACTGTTCAAACTAGTAAACTGTGACAGTTCTGTATAGTTGCAGTGCAGATGATATGAAACTGTGACTACTGTGGATTTGTCATGCAGATGACTATTGACAGTATGATTGCCAATAACCCCTTCCCAGAAGTGACGTACAGCGATCCCAACTGTCGAGCGTAAACCAACAACAGTCACAAACTAGCAAACTGTGACAGTTCTGCATAGTTGTGTGTGCAGATGATAATAAAACTGTCACCTGTGGATTGTCATGTGACAGACTATTGACAGTATGATTGCCAATAACCCCTCCCAGACAGTGACGTACAGCGATCCCAATCCGTCGAGCGTAAACCAACAACTGTTACAAACTAGCAAACTGTGACAGGTCTGTATAGTTGTGTGCAGATGATTCAAACTGTCACTACCGTGGATTGTCATTTAGACAGATCTATTGACAGTATGATTGCCAATAACCCCTCCCAGACAGTGACGAACATTGATCCCAATCCGTCGAGCGTAAACCAACAACTGTTACAAACTAGCAAACTGTGACAGGTCTGTATAGTTGTAAGTGCAGATGCTATCAACTGTGACTACCTGTGGATTGTCATGTAGACAGACTCATTGATTGTGCATGATTGCCAATAACCCTCCCAGACAGTGACGTACAGCGATCCCAATCCGTCGAGCGTAAACCAACAACAGTCACAAACTAGCAAACTGTGACAGGTCTGTATAGTTGTGTGTGCAGATGATATGAAACTGTGACTACCTGTGGATTGTCATGTAGACAGACTATTGACAGTATGATTTCGCAATAACCCCTCCCAGACAGTGACGTACAGCGATCCCAATCCGTCGAGCGTAAACCAACAACAGTCACAAAACTAAAGCAACTGTGATATTCTGTATAGTTGTGTGTGCAGATGATATGAAACTGTGACTACCTGTGGATTGTCATGTAGACAGACTATTGACAGTATGATTGCCAATAACCCCTCCCAGACAGTGACGTACAGCGATCCCAATCCGTCGAGCAACCAACAACAGTTACAAACTAGCAAACCGTGACAGTTCTGTATAGTTGTGTGTGCAGATGATATCAACCTGACTACCTGGATTGTCATGTAGACAGACTATTGACAGTATGATTGCCAATAACCCTCCAGACAGTGACGAACAGCGATCCCAATCCGTCGAGCGTAAACCAACAACAGTCACAAACTAGCAAACTGTGACAGTTCTGTATAGTTGTGTGTGCAGATGATATCAACTGTGACTACCTGTGGATTGTCATAGACAGAATATTGACAGTATGATTGCCAATAACCCTCCCAGACAGTGACGAACAGGATCCCAATCCGTCGAGCGTAAACCAACAACAGTCACAAACTAGCAAACTGTGACAGGTCTGTATAGTTGTGTGTGTGATGATATCAAACTGTGACTACCCAGATTTTCATGTAGACAGAATACACAGTATGATTGCCAATAACCTCCCAGACAGTGACGAACATGGATCCCAATCCTTCGATAAACCAACAACTGTTACAAACTAGCAAACTGTGACAGGTCTGTATAGTGTGTGTGTGCAGATGATATCAACTGTGACTACCTGTGGATTGTCATGTAGACAGACTATTGACAGTATAAATAATAAATAACTTTATTTGTCATATACAAAATTGAATTGTGTGACAAAAAACAACAAACAAATCTAAATATAAAACAAAATAAGGTAAACCCATCACCATGCTGTTCCCCTAGTACTACTTTGCTACGTAGGTGAAATGTTGTTGGAAAATTAGTTGTATTCAAATCGTCCAAATTCACCAACGCTATAAAATGATTTTTGAATTAAAAAATGATTTTAGTTTCGACTTAAAAAGAGTTTATACTGTTTATAATGTTTAAATAGTCTGGTAATTTGTTAAAAATTTAATTCCAATTTGGGACGGTAATTTATGAGATATTTCAGTCTATGATATCCGAACCTATATTGACTACTTTCTAGTGTCATGGTTGTGGATATCATGGCCTGTACTAAACTAAACTACCATTTGTTATGGAAAAATAATTGTTTCATATATTCAATATAAGGTAGTGTAAAATACCTAATACTTGAAAATATTTCACAAGAATCCCTCAAACGTAATTTTGATACTATTCGCACAGTTTCTTTTGCAGAATAAAGTTCTTAAGAGTTTATATTCTGAACAAGAACCCCACAAAATGATACCATATTTATGTATGGTTGTATTAAACCAAAGTAAGCCATTCTATTACATGTTTGGAAGAAGTGTTCTTACAATCAAGAAGAAAATTCTAGAGGAAATCTTTTTGCTTATATAATCAATATGGCTATCCCAATAGGTTCTTATCTATATAAACGCCAAAAAATTTTTTTGATTCAACCTCTTCCAGCAAATGATTATCTATCATTACAGTTGGGCATTAATCGGAATTCGGCCTGCCAAGTTGAAAATTAATAAAACTTGACTTATTATGATGATTGATAACTATGTATTATATTATTTATTTATTATATTATTTATAACTTAATGTATGATTGCCAATAACCCCTCCCAGACAGTGACGTACAGCGATCCCAATCCGTCGAGCGTAAACCAACAACTGTCATTAACTAGTAAACTATAACGTCACCTTCAACCAATTCACCTCAATGTTGACGATATTGCCCAAGTTATGTTCTTAAAATCACGTTTTATTTTATGTAAAGAGGGTGTTGTAAAATTTGGGACAAAGTAATATATTTATTAGATTAGTATTGTTGAATGGTAGTACAGCCGTATATTTTAAAACATATTCACTAAGGTGTACTCTTTTTCAATACTTTTAAACACAATCGTTATTTTGATGTATTACTGATAGTTTTCATTCTTGATGTATCCCTAAGTATCAGATTAGTACTAGTGTCATGGTTAGTGTCGAATGTCACATAATCACGTGATTACCTCGCTAGTAACACAGGCACATTACCATACAGATAGGCTGAACCGGGTGCAAATGTGTTACTCCTATCCAAGGCCTACCTACCACAGTACCACAATAGAGGAGATCGGTACGGGAAATCAAAGACTATGGTATCGTCGGTAGAGAGCGCTTAGATGCAACACAGCTGAGGAAGGAAACTCAACATTGGCAACCCACGCACAAAATGCGCTGCGTGGTAATTCTTTTAAGAGTCTGAATAATAGCCACTGACGCACGCACAAGTTCAGATGATCTCAAAAATCGCACTATTCGGTGACATTTAAGTCATCGACATCGGACAAACTCGAGCATGTGGAGCCGAGAGTGAGAGATGGCAGCGCTCACAATGCACTCTGTGCGTGAACTCCCTAACTATGTTGAGTTTCTTGATTCAGCCATCCGGCATCTATGCTATATTTACCTACCATAACATTGTCTTTGCCGGAATGGTGGATAATCATCGACTACACTCAACACGCTGCAACTAGTAGTAGTTCCTCTCTAAGCTAAGTACTCAGAAATAAACTAATAATACTCTAAAAGGCGGTATAGGAAGATGTTATTAAATTTGTGTCTTAAACTTGACAAATATTCCTTTCGAATCGCAAAAATACTGTATGTTTAAAACAAGCTACGTTTTACCTATTTTGTGTTTACTTATAAATTTGTCTTCACTAGAACACAAAGACTCGCCAATATGTATGTTTATAGCGTGATACATACAACGCACTTTGCGGTGTGAACAATGTAGTGATATCATTCAATGTTGGAAACATGCTGTATACCTTATGCAGATAAACGGTCGATACATATTAACATAAGCCGGAAGTTAAGCTGATTCTAGTGAAACTTCCGCGTTGCCTAGCAACGCCTAGCTTACATCTACATGGGATGTAGAGTAGCCAACTGTTCATAGAGATAAACATTACAAAGAGTTTCTCTAGTTAAACCTACAATTGTACTAGCTGTATCTATGCGATTCTCTGAAGAGCAAATATTGGAACCCCGAACAAAAAACCTACAGTCGTGATAATTATGTTCTTGGTTCTTAAAATAAATAATATTCTACTGACATGAAATCATTTCACTGAATGTTGCCCACTTAACGCTGTCAATGCAGTTACTAATCTACACAATAGTCCCTAAGTTTAAAATATGTTTGCGCACGTTAGTGAACAAGAATAAGAGAACGTTTCGAGATCAGCAATCTGTTCCCGTCTTCAAGGAAAAGGGAGCCTTCAATAAATCAGATGTTTATCAGTCATTTAAAATTGTCTTGATGTTATCTCAATTTACTTTGTGGTATTCGTAAATATACAATGAAAGCACTTTGTACTTTGTATCACATAACTTTTAATTTTTATACAAAAATTATTATTATATAATATGAAAACATTAAAATTATGTGCTAATAAGTACACAAAGCTTTCCTTGTACATTTTAAAGTTATTAAAGTGAACTAAAACATGATACTCTGCGTTTGCCCCTCTCTTTGTCCTTTCGATTTAAACTACCCTGTCAGTCTGAGTCTTGGACATTAAAAGCATAATATGGTTTTAACTGCGTAAGGATATACCAAAACTAAAATACACTTAACTTCATGACCAAAATATCTTTAATTTATTCAAACATTATCTTTTACATTTTGGTTAGAAAAAATATCGGAACAAGCTTGTAAGTATTGAAAATTAAAAATTCGAGTTAAGCACTCAATTCTGTGGGCTTAAAACGGCATCAATAAAGGAAAAACTACCTAAGGTTTAATGCTTATATTCATGGCCCACCAGATAGTTTATACGATGTTTAAAAACAACAATATTTTGCACCGCTTTAAAATAGTCTGAAATAAACACACGAGTCAGTGTCATTGGATGACTAATTAAGACATTGATGACAAACTGAATTATATTGAAGCGTAGTACTGTATATGCAATTAAGCATATCGTTTCAATTCACGTTAACTGATACTTATCGTTATACATGACAGAAACTGATTATTACAGTGACCCCATTTAATTGACTGTTGAATCATTATCTACTTCCCTTTAGCGAAGCAATTAAAGTAAATAAATAGTTAATAAATATTTTATTTCGTTAACAAAGAACATTGTATGAAATTCGTCAGGTTTTAAATATTTTAAAAGCTAAAATTTTGTCACTCATCCTTACATCGAGAACTCATTAATACATACAATTTTTACAGTCATATCGGCTCATTCATTCGAATTCTTCCATTTAAGCATCCGTAGGCCGGTAGCTATTTATCACAAGGTCTCCCATTGGTGTGCCAAAAACTCGTCTGAACTGTAGAAAGTGTTCGTGGGCAAAACTGCTTTTAGACGAGACTTGAACGTGGCGTTGGAGCTCATTTTATCGAATTTGGCAATTTGTTGACAAAATGGGCTCCTGCCTGAGAAGGCATACCGTGTAAACCATACACCGTTCTGTGTCGCCCAGTTCGGTAGTTTTCCCTGCCTCTAGTTTCATAAGAGTGTATGTTTACACCTCTTATGGGATCGCATTTGGTTTTGAAGAAAACGCAGGTCTCATTGATGTAGAGACAGGGAAGTGTCAACATATTGAGACTTTTGAACGCTGGTCTGCATGGCTTTCTCCATTGAATTTTGTCAATGGTTCGAAATGCTTTTTTTAAGAATAAGAAGTCTGGAAAGGTGTGATATTGCGCAACCACCTCACAAAGCGACTCCGTAGGAGAGGTGTGGGTATATTAGTCCATAATACGCCGTCATCAGTACCTGAGTAGGGCAGTATTTTGATAGATCCCTCTGTACATAAATGCCTGAAGCAATCTTGGAGCATAGACTGTCTACATGGCAATCCCAAGTAAACCCTCTGTCGAGTGTATTCCTAGGAATTTAGTTGTGTAGACTTCTTCGATCTCAGTCGCATCCAGCATAACTATTGGTCTATGATCTGATTCGATATCTCGCAAAGAAAATTTTATGAAATTTGATTTTGTTGGATTTGTCGAGAGGTTGAGCTCATTGAAATGTTGGGTTGCGTTGTTGAGCCCAATGAAAGCCAACTCTTCCAGTTTTTTGTTTGAGGTTGATTTGAAGCTGAGAGTCGTGTCATCTGCGTACTGGACAATCTGCCCGTGGAGTACGGATGAGCCAACGTCATTGAGATGGATCAGGAAAAGTAATGGGATCAGTATGGATCCTTGAGGGACCCCATACTAGAGCTCCACCTCTCCCGATCTAGCGTCTGAAATCCCTACAAATTGAGTTCTTTTACTAAGATACGATTTAAGCCATCTGAGTAGCAATCCGCGTACCCCATAGTAGTTGGGTTTGAACAGTAAGGTGTCATGGATCAACACAGTCGAATGCTTTTGACAAATCGAGCACTTACAGAGCTTTCTCGACTTTCGATTTCTTCTACTATCATATCGACCAGACGCTCTACAGCGTCTTTTGTCGACTTCCCGCGACGAAAACCAAATTTGGTTGTTTGATAGTAGATTGTGCTTGTCCAAAAACTCCACGAGCCGAAAGAGAAAAACATTCTCGAAGATTTTGCTAAAGACGGCAATATTGAAATCGGGCGAAAAATTTTGAGTCGAATAGGGGTCGCCCTTTTTGAAAATAGGACTTACTTTTGCTTTTTACTTAGGGTTTTCGTCGATTATTCTTAACATGATTTCAGCAAAATACAACTATCTTTCGAAGTCACGAGCTTGTAACTATTGAACAATAGCAATCTTTTAAGGATGGAAGCTTAAGCCGTCATGAAGAATACGGTCTTATAGACCGGTCTGAGATCCGAAGAGCTTGGGCGTGAAGAACGGCAGAGCGACGAGGGCTCTTTTCAAAAGCATGTCGAAAAGCTTTAATATTAGCAGGTGTTCTAACCATTCGAAGTGATGCTCCTCTCCTTCTTGTTGTTCCAAAAGTAGTGTGCTGAAAGTTTCAAACCCATAGAAGAATTTTGTTTCGAGAGGGGATCGCACCGCGAGGAGGAACATTAAACCGTATACGAAAACTATTTTTTGTTAGAATCACGGAATCATAATTTCTAAAAAAAAGTCACGACTACATACGCACGGTGTTAAGCGGTCCAACGCTTCATTGCTACTGAACTTCCGCTCAAGGTGAACAGAATGACAACCATCCCCACCCGACGAGACGTCCCCGCTACTGTCTATCTACACTCAAATACCGTCATTCAGCGAGAACTTCGAGAGATCCCGCGCCAAACATTGGAGAGAGTCATGAGCAACTTTTTCAAGAGACTCGTACAGTGTAGAAAAATGGTGGTCATCATTTTGCTTTTTACTATGAATGTTAAATTTTCAACTCTCCTCTTTACAATAAAAAAGTTATTAATATAGCTCAACAACTTTTTTAATTATTCAATTTTAAAAACCGTCACGTTTGACTGCCGGACCCTGTACAATGAAGCTACTTATAAGAAGAAATGTTTATGAACATGAAAAATCAAAATTCTCCTTAAGGTGAGTTAAGAGGTCAAACGAATTCAACAAGAATCCCTACTTATCTGTAAACTTGTAACTTATCATGTTTACTGCTATTAACAGTTTATAATGAACAACACAACTCGTATTCCGTCTTGTATGAGGGTGTTGAAGCAACTAATAGCCTATTTACATGCAAATCCTGTTTACACTAAACACACAAGAAGTGGTTTTAAAGTTTCTCGTTAATAATCTGAACACTATGTTTGATCCACACACTCTCGCTTGTGCTCATAACACTATGCAAAGTGAACTTGCAACCTCCATGCCGTCAGAATAAGTAATTTCTTGGTAGAGTATTAACTGTATGCACAAGGTTGAGAGTATTGAGTTCGGAACTGGGTAGTTTTAATTTGGCTTTACAATTTAATAAAAGGTTTGCAGAAAGCTTAAACTCGTGACACTAAATAATTGTTTGATCTGGAGAGTAAACCCTGTGTCTTTAAACTACTTATCTAAGGTTCTTTTGAATTATGGTTCTATTACTTGTCCAGTTTTCTCTGGGTATTTAATAAATAATGTAAATCGCATACAAATATAGCTATTTGTATCTTATTAGAAAACAATCCAATAAATAATTTCTCCTTAAAGGGATTTCGTAAATATGTTTTCTTAGCGGGTTGTCTTTTCACCCACAAATTATTAAAAATTGATTAAAAGAGGTTTTTGAAATGTTCTTTATAAACCCAAAACAAACAAATAGGCTAACAGTTGAGAATAATTTCTAGTAGGCCTGGCACAAATGTTTAACTAAATAACTTTATTCAAACGTTTCCAAAATTCGTTTGTTTTGATCACTATGCACTATCACTATTGACTGGGACTCGTGGCGTGGTCCTGTAATCCAGCTTCATGGTTTTGAGGATGATATAAGTCTAAAGTGGCTCAGATAGTCTCAGTGACCATCTGATGATACCCGCATCAACTCTCACCATCGTTTAGACATATCACAACATCACCTATGTGGTTCGGAAGTCACGTTAAGCCGTTGGTCCTTGTATTTCCATTGGTCATTGGGCTATTAACTAATGACCCATTCTAAGAAAGAGTCGGCCTTAGTTTGTTACAAGACTACACCTCATAACTCATTACTACCACTCATCACACTCATCCTTCACCACATATTTGCCTTAAAATACCCTTATGAGAGTGGTCGGCATCTCAACTAGTGATATAGTGATATAAATAAAAAAATCTTAACCACATCAATAGATATTTCTATTTTTCATAACTATTGGTAAAGTTTAACGTCGGCAGTTTTAAGGTCGTAAAGATTTGGTATAAACAATATGGTTATGAGATCATAACTATACGTGTACAGCTGGCTTAATGTGTTCAGCTGTTTTCCAGCTGAAAATGGAAGTTAACTGTAAAACAAACGCTGTCGACAAAATAATAATAAAACTGTACCTAAAGCCATGGTTTCCTAGAGCGGTGACCGCTATATTAAGGCCGTAATTTAGCGGTGTACGGAACATTGACTGTGAACATAGCCCAATATTTGATCAGATGTAGACAAAATCAACGTTTGAGATGTTGTTTATTTTAGTTGTCAAAGTTTATTTACGTATATACGTAGAAATGGATAATCAAGACTTTTGTTTACAAAACAAGATGTGTCACTTGGCGAGAAAACCCGTAACTAGTTTTCACCGCTACTTAACGTCCACCGTTTTCTAGAAAACCACCCTCATCTGATTACATTGAAAGCAAAACCCACCGTCATATTACGACCGTAATGTATCGTTCACCGGTTTCTAGGAAACAAACCATAGCTTATTTCTTTATAGGCTACTCGTCAAAGGTAAAATTTTAAAAAATCCCAACAACGTGTTCAAAATTCTTTATTTTCAACCCTGGCAATTTATCAATGCTGTATTGATCTGCGTAATCATTACCATCCAATAGGAACATCCAAGCTAATTTAAAATAAGACACAATTATCCTCTCTGAAGAAAAGATAAACAAAGGTAAAGTGTATCTTGTTTAGCGAGGCAAAGTTAGGACTAAAAGGCCGCTCTACCCCTCAAGCTCGGCTTTTACCTATCGTTACTGCAAAGTAGCTTTATAAAATGTTAATGGTGTCGTGGGGATCGAACCCACACGAGAGAACCGATGAGCTCCTTAATCGCCCACGATTCCAACTTCCCCTTAAGGTTCAGCAAAAGAATTCACTCCAAGTTTTAAATAAACACTTAAATTATTGCTTTTCCACGTTCACATACTTTAACGTCCTAAAAATCTAATAATTGTTTTCGTTTGTTCAATCAATACTAATAGTTGCTTACCTGTACAAAACAATATTGTTTACAATACGAAACAAAGTTGTTATTAATTTCCATTATTGTGGTATTATAGTACTAACTCTACATTATTGACATTAAGTTACCTCTTTTGTTTTTCCAAAAAAGTTATTTCGAAGTATTTTACTATGTCTATTTCTTGCAGGCTAATGTAATATTAATTCCCACGGAAACAGATTGTGCAGTTAGTGTTTTTCACTTCAAGCACACAACAGCTGTAACAGGTTATAATATAATATCAAAGATGACTTGTGCTAAACTCCCGGTTTAGACCTGCCATTGATGATGTACGATTATTATAGATCGGACAGGTCCTTCATGATAACCAAAGATAATATCCGTGTGTCATCCACACTCTTGGAACGTACGCGGAGTGATTCATGGCCAACTAGTGTCAGAGCTTCCGCCCAGGAAACAGTCCCTCTTCATCTTCGTTCATCTGCTGATAGTCTTCTAACTTTAACTTATAATCGGGAACAACATTTGGTTTGTCCTATAACCCAAATCAGTTATTTAGTTGGATATTGGGAAGACATGAATATGTCAATATACGAGCTACAAAAGCAACCAATCATAACATTAAGATGTTCAGAAGGAAAACTATCGAATAAACGCAACACGTGTATGGGACAAATCAAAACTGAATAGATAAAAATATCCTTCTGATATTACTGATGTGGCGCACTATTCATCTAAACCAATCACGGTGAACCGGCTACACACTCCGATCCAAACCTCGAAACCGGAGCAGGGACAAGGGAGGAGCTAAAGCCAGCCCGAAACGGACGACAGATTTGGGTGAATGCACCAGGGGCGCAAAAAGGAGAAGGGAGCACCCTAAGTAAATCCAGGATTGTACTATCTTTATTTAAGGAGTATTATAACTTATTGTGATAAAGTAAATACAAATATGTTCCAGTCACTTATTTGGACAATTTTCCTCCTTTCAAAATGAAGCTAATGAAGGCTCTCGAGATGTACACTGTCGTACCCCGATCAAGATACCAGACTGAATAAGGACAAACTATGCAGTGTATCATTACGCATTAATAAAATTAGTGTAACCTGTTTTGAAACGTATCCATAGTAAAATCAAAATAATCAACTAAAATAATACTGATCTCATACACAAATATCTGTTGTGTAATCAATCGTTTTAATCGAATCAGTCGCAATCAACCAAATTATTGCAAAACCATGGAAAACATATTAGTGCACTATTGCTACAAATGTTTTCAAAAGGTTTGTATTTAAGAGTTGGAATCGGTGACAGAAACGGTCAGACCCGAGGGACAGGTTTGGGGTTTGGAGGTTTTCAGGATCCATAATCCTGCAGGACTTACTGTAAGCTGATTGGTCACTCAATGTTTCCTTCGGCTCTTCATCCCTCAATCCTCCATTGCAAGTCTTTCAACGTTTCATCAACAGCGATAAAGAATGAGATTTCAGATGGTCGACTAAGATTTCCCGTCATATTAATGTAAGATGTCTCGTATTACTTACTTTAGACAAACAACAATTTTGTTACGTAAGAATTTAATTTCTAGTGCAAATGGTTTTTAGTTTTCTCACTTTCAAAACTAAGACTATTCACCTGAGGCACATATTATATCTCCTGAACTGAGAAACATTGTGAGTTATTTTAGTCTTAAAACTCAATGTTGTACCTGAATAACACATAAATACGTTAGAAACCAGCTAAACTACCCTTACTTGAAACATTCACACCCCATCTTTAACTATGACTGCTCGCTCTTTGGTTTGCTCATTCGTTAAAGATTAATACTTTTTGCTTTTAAGACACCGACCACTTGTGATTACTAAGGTAAATAAAAGAATGGTGGTGAGTGTTTTGATTGATGATAAGATGTAGTTTTGTTACAAACAAGAACCGACTGTTCCCCAGATTGGGCCAACAATTAATAGCCCGACGTATCTTGAAATGCTATCAATGCGCCCGGGAATCGGACCCGGCTGATTTAGAGCGAAGAACGCACTTTACCACTGAGCTATTGCCCTCCGTACATTACTGAGGCAGAAGAAAAAGTTCAAAACTGACAATTTTGAGTTGTTTTTTCTACACAGTAGGTTTTTTATAACCGGTTACATATTCTCAATTATATTGTGTATAGTTTACATGTAGTGAATAATAGTCCTTAGTTTTGAGAGATTTTAATTATAAAATCAATTTGAAAACAAACTCCTTGGCAGTAAAGCGTTTACTTTTTGTCAATACCTGTTTTAGATTATTCTGATAAATCCGTCTACTCGAGAAAAATTAGCAACATTGATCCCAAAAGTAACGAACTGAAAAATCAAAAGAGTTGAGATTAAAAGAGAAAGAAGACATCAAAGTTGCAGTAATCTGTTCATTGTTTGGACTTTGTACAAAACAGGTCCACCTAACTATGTAACGTTCTTCTTGCTCATCCTTTGAACGAGCTTAATAATGCACTTTTCATATTATGAAGCTGGCCGTAAAAGAAAATATGTTTTGAGATATTTTTAGAACAGCGTTTTGTTTTGAATAAATACTCGTTTAACATTTAAGATGTTTTACTTGGTATTAGTAAAATTTACTATACGTTTAGGTTTCGCTTAGAAATAGCTGCTAAAAATACCATGACTTTCAAATAGCATGATATACGGAGATACACGCATATTTTGGCGTTAACAAACAATAAAACTTAATAAAACACAAGAAAATACGTAACATAAATCACATTAAATTTGTATATGTAAGTATTCGCGGTGTCTTCTCAAAATAATAAACAAAAGAACTTATAAAATTGAGATTAACAATAGTTTTCCATCTAGCTGTTTGAGTTAGCTTTGCTAAATATTTTGATTCTTTGTTTAACAAAGTTCAATTACATAGGACTTCATCAACACCAAGACCTTACCAATGCTTGAACCTTAAATTAAATTAAACTTAAGTTTAATTTCGCTTATAAACTATTACTAAAAATCGCTCATGACTTTCAAATATCTTGATATACGACATACATGCATATTTATTGGCGTTAACAAACAATAAATCTAAGAAAACAAGAAAAATGGTAAAATAAATCACTGTAATAAATAACCACTAGGTATAGGTTAATGCCAGACATCAGACAGATGACAGAAAATGCACCGGGAGGGGTGCAAAAAGGTGTATGAGCACCTCAGTAAATCCAGGGATTGTGTACTATCTTGGCTAAGGAGTGAATATAACTATTGTCGGTAAGTAGATGTTCCAGTCACTAAAATTGGACAACTTGTTTCGCTCTTTAAATGAAATTAAAGAAGGCTCTCGGGTAGGTTCACAACTGTCAAAATTTTGATCAAAGACAATTCAGACCTGAATAAGGACAAACTATGCAGTGTATGATTCACAAGCTAATAAAATTATTGTAAACTGTTTAGAAGCGTATCCATTGGTAAAATCATCAAAATAATCAACTAAACTAATATCGATCTGCTACTCAACATATAGATTGTGTATTGTAATCAATGGTTTCAACCGAATCAGTCAATGAACCAAATTATTAGCATATTAGTGCACCATTGTTACAAATGTTTCTAAAATGTGTGTGTATTTAAGAGTTGGTGTATGACGCAACTAATCTTATCTTACTTTACAACATCTGCTCCCAAACAAATTAAAATAAAACTTCTTCTCTTTTCAAAAATAAAATATATACATAACGGGAGGAGGAATTTCTCTTGAATTTTACAGGTCTAATCTCCGAGGCTCTCTTCTGTCCCTTTGAGAGCGGTGGAGCAGGACTACTTTCTTGCATTTCCTTTTGGCTTTGAGGTCCTAGAATCTCTTCAGTCCCTTCAGGAGTTTTGTCCTCAGTAAATTTTGGCGTCCTTGGGGGTGACGGCTGTTTTGGCTGCTGTACAGCTCTCTTGGAAATCTCACCAGAATATCTTCATTATTATTTCCGTTACTTGACTGATTTGGTCTCAGATGATCGGCATGAACAAACCTAGTCCGTTGATCTACTTTTACTAGGTATGTCACCGGGCTTATCACCTTGGTAATTATACCAGAATACTGGGATCATTTGGTGGAATGATCATCTGCATCGCGCTCTCAATTCTTCGGTATAATCTATACTCTAACTCAATGAATTCAAAACTTGAATAAACATGTGCCTCTACTGGTGAGATGCCAGTCATAGTATGCGGGAGAGTATTACGGTAGGCGAACAAGAATGAATCGATACGGTGCTGCCCCATTGAGCGAGTATGGTTATGTTTGTTATCATGCAGCACTTGCTTCAAAGGAATTCTTTACCGTTTGAACGGCGCGTTCTGCCAAACCATTTGATGCCGGATGGTATGGTGGGCTTAATGTATGGTGAACCCGTTTGACTCTAGGAATTCTTTAAATTCTTGAGATGTGAATTGTGGTCCCGCGTCTGTAATTACGGTGATTATCAGTCCAAAATTTGCAAAGCAGTGTCTGAGTTTTTCTATGCACTGTTTAGATGTTGTACTAGGCATATAGAAAACTTCAAGCCACTTAGAGTGACTATCCAGGATAAGAAACTCTTTCCCTTCGTAAGATGCAAAATCTAAATGAATCTTTGCCAGTTATGTTTAGGCCAAGACCATTGCTGAAGTGGTGCTAATGGTACAGATTTACGGGTTTGCTGACAGATTGAGCAACTTTTAACTAACTGTTCAATATCCAAATCCAAACCTGGCCAAAAACAAAACTTCGGGCTAGTCATTTCATTCTGGACTCGCCAGGGTGTTCGGAATGCAACAACTTTAAGACTTCTCGGCGATGAGTAGGTGGGATTACTACTCTACTTCCATAATAAGCATCCCTGCTCCACTGACAATTCTGTACTTTTGTTGTTGCATAGGGTTTTACCTGTACGTCATCAACGTAATGAGGCCAGCCATAGTGGTGAAGTCGAGTACTTTGGTAATATTGGATCATATCTTGTGTGTTCCCTCCTTGCAGAAGTGATTGGTAGCTCGTATGCTGCTGCGAAAAATGATATTTCGCATCTTCTTCAGCGTCCTCTGTCTCACATGGCAGTCGTGAAAGTGCATCGGTGGAATCTCTGATCCTTTCCTGGCTATTCCGCATAAAACTGTTTTCGGCTGAAAACCGCGTGAAATCTTTCACACTCGTCGCCACTGATATAACTTTACATAAACTAATATTTAGATCTCACTAACAAATATGAGAAATATTACTATGACGTAACTTGCTAATCAGACCGGAACAGATGTACGCACTAACCTGGGTCATGACGAACTGAGCTCTCCAGCTCCTTCTCCCTTGGGCCAAGGGTGGGGGTGTCCTTATCGCTGGAGCTCTACTATTGGATGGTATGTCTGTCTGGTGTATGACGTAACTAACCTTATCTTACTTTACAACATATATGTACACAGATAATCGATATTTCAACAACGTTAGTGGTGCCTGGGTTGTAAACAGTAAAATTAAATAGTTTTTTCCTTATGGTTTACTCGTTTATTAGTTTAATAGAACAGTCTCTGTAAACTAGTAAGTGTTCTATACTTCAAATCACAATGCTATTATCTCACTGAATGACCGATGAGAACGTTTCAATAAACAAGAGAATTTAAAACGAGTAAATTGGCACACGCACGTTTCCTAGCACGAAATTAAAATAGAAACAATTAAAATAATTTATGTAAGAATTACCTAGAGATTGCATTGTATTATTTCGTTTTATTTAACTAAACACCCTGTTGATTGTTACTTTTTCAGGACCTAGTGTTTCTGTAATTAAGTTGCAGACTACTCATAAGTAGAATAATCTGATTATACCGTGAAGCTATCAAGTGTACAATAAGTATCTCAAGAGTAAAAGAGGGGGTGGATGGGTGAAGGGTGAGCGGGTGAGGAAGAGTTAAGAACATGTTTGTTCAACGAGTAACAAGACACTTGTAACTTTGTTAATGAACTCTGTAAGCAGCAACTAGATACACATTTCCAGGATTCCTTAGGGAAGTTTGCGCGCGATTGAATACTTTAGAAAAAACACAGACATGTGATAATTGGTTAACAAAGTTTCAAAAATAAACTAGCATTTTACAACCTCAGAAACTGATTTACCAGTTAGGTAATGTTACCAGAAAGCTTGTTATTACTTGGAATCACGGCAAAGTGTGTTGGTTAACGAGGTTTGCTCTGCATTGCCCTAGCTTGTGCCCAGAAAATGTAGTTTTCAGGCGAACTCTACCCGGTCACATGGTCTCTTTAGTTACAAGCTCTACCCTTGCAAAATGTATCCAAAGTAATTCTAACATATCTAAATTGCCCAAGCATATTAACTTCATCTAAGTATTTGTAAACAAAACAACGAGTTTTAAAAATAACCAGGGATTCCCACTTCTGAATAAATTAATGCGTAACAACTCACGTCGACTAAGTTGCGAATCATGTTTCTCGAAATTTCAGAAATACTGCCAATCCACGTACTGATTACACCGTATTATGGAGAACTCTACCGATTTGGCATGACATTAAGGAATCAATTTTTACAGGAGACAGGCTTTACAGAAGTTGATTCCTTAATCAAAAGAGCTGTTCAAATTAAATTATTACTGCAACGGAGAGAGTCGTCCAGACCAGCTTTTAAAGATTAAAATCTTTGACACTATTCTGCTCTATCTCTTGGCAGAGAGAGGATCTATATTTTTAAACTTTACTCTCTTTCAGGCCAAAACGCAATCTCCCCCACTCTTATGAAACTATATGCAACAGTTCTACTGAATTGGTAGGCAAAACACGGTATTTCGTGAATATACAGCCTTCTCGTGGCAACAAGCTACCAAATTCGACTAAGAGCGTTCCATCGCTAATGGCGATCCTGCAATATTTGTCCATATCAGATGTACATTACATTGTGTAGCAGTTGTGCTAAATTGATTTCTACCGTGGTCCACATGATTCGCAAATCGTGACCCGTGAAGGATTGAACGTTATAAGAAGTGACTCTGTAGTGTATATACGTAATTATTTTTTTTAAGTAAATAGATTGAACTGACTAAAAGTTTGTCTTTGAGGATGTAGTAAAATGCTACGAATTGAACTTTAATGTAAACAACTAGGAGGGATATAAAGGCCAGAAGGTAAAACTATTTCGGAAAAAGATCCTGCAACTGGAAATATAAAATATTTTACAAAGAAAAATCGAAGTTAGAATAGTCTTAAATGCTACCTACATATTGGTTTAAAATTTCTGTCTTGCAATAAATTATGTATAGGCCTATATTTTATTGATTCGGCTGTCTGTAATATTTGAACACACGTTTTGGAAAGGTTTTCAATAAACAGCGGCTACTTAGATACCAGCTCAGAAACATCCCTATGTGATAAGAGGGTTGAAGCTCTTGCGTTGTGGTATGAACGTGTAGATAGATAGCTTCAATCAAACAGTTAGCTTGTGGAAACCATTTCTTTCTTCGAACCCATTCCTTGAACTTAATCAACCTTCTGAGAAACATTTCAACCTTCAAGCTAATTCGTATGAGTTTTAGTACTGCTCCTTGGATTAAAGTTCATACTGAAATGAATCTGATGAATTTTGTAGATGTCAGCACGATTATGCTTTAAGCAAAATGTTTATAACTAAAAATGTGACACATAATGTACCGACAAATAATGTGATAAACAACAATTATAAAATTACACTTAAACTGACATATGTTTTCCATGTTATATTTACTTGGTAGGCTATACGTGTTCGTTTACTTTTAAGAAAACACTACGCTCTAGTTTGAATGATAATTTAATTTAACTGTAAACTAAAGAAAATGTAAAGTTTTGCCACGAATAGTTTTGTATTCGTAACAAATATATAATGATTAACCAGCAGACTTTTGCGATAACCAATTGTTAATCACAATGACATAACTCCGCATTTTGGTTATTGCTCCTGGACAAGGTCAACTATTGCCTAAAGTGACAAAATCATTCCCTAAAGTGAGCCCACACTAAGCCATATTAAAAACCCCACTGAGCCATATATTAATTTGCCAACGTAAAACCCTGCAATAGAAAGTTAATGATGACTAAACTCACATTACTTAAGAACCTGTTCATTCCCTTTAAATTGAAATCGTTGAACAAGAAAATTTATGAAAACGAGGCAAACATAATAAGCGACACGGACAAACTTAAATCCAAACTATAAAGAGTGTTTGTTTGTTCGTTCCACCAGTTTAGTATTTTCCACTCAATTACAGCCTTTGAGAACAGCTGTTAAACTGACCGTAAACTGACACGACGAATCCAGAATTTTTCAACTGGAATTTCGTTCATTAATTTGCTCAAAGTCAGCTGATTTCGACACTTGCAATGACGAGCTAATGTTGCACTTTTATTTCCTAGGAATAAAAGGTTTGGTTTGATTCTTGTTTACTGCTTATGGAGAACTAAATCTTTTAATGCAGGTCACTTAAATGAAAATTTTGGCCTACCGGTACTTAAATTAATCCAACATTGTTGATAAATAAAAAATGGCCTTTCCAAAATACTATTTTAAACAATATTCATAGTTGGTATTTGGCAAAGCAACTTGGAGGTTTTGGCAAGTTTTGCACTATTTTCAAACCGGTCTTAAAAAAAGGAATGTAAGGTAACTTTGCAGCGAGGGCTCAATATGATTAAAAACATTTTCATGAAGACTCTCGAGGCCAAAAGCTTTTGCGAATCCATAGAGTTAGAAAGACAAATGTATTTGAGCAGATAGACACTAGGATATCAGAAATAGTGAATTCCAACCGTACCAAACTAAAATTAATTCTCACAAATTTAATATTTGGGGAACCCACGACATACCCATCAGAAGAAAAAGTTCTGATAAAGGAAATCAAAGACTTACTCATGTTTAGAGTAAACGTTGGTGACTAAGTGTTAAAGAAACATTTGGACCACCATGGTGGAAAAGAAAATTACACATCTTCTTGTGGTTCTTTAATTTAAGAAGAAATTTTAGCTGATGCCAATAAATCGCTAGCGTTTCTTTGTTAGGTGACATCAGAGGCAAAGAACAACTTTCTATAGGAGTACAGTTTGTCGACAAGTCTTGTGCAGTGAAAGAAGAGTTTCTAGGCTTTACAGAGCTGAATTCATTAGATGTCGAGGGAATTTCTTCTGCCATCTTGACTAACGATTTCAAAACAATGTCCTATATTGTTACAACATTTAACTTTTCAACGTCTTTTTGTATCACGACTTAAGGTATCCTTCATTAATTGTTCCGAAAGTGTATTTTTGGCCTTTGCCAATTTAACAGCCTCTGTCCAAAATCATTATTTAGGATCTAGTGTTGAGATTATATTTAATCTTATCTGAATAGTGAACACAATAAGAGTGATTTGGCTGCAGTTATTTAATCTTTTTAATTGTTTCCAGAGAGGCCTAAATATTGAAATGATTTCTGGATGATTCATAATATCTATATTTCTATAATATCATAATTATATTTCTAGATGACTTCTATAATATGTTTGAAATCGCAAGTAAGTCTTCATTACGTATTTAATGAAAATTGTTTTGAACCACGCAAATAAGACGGAATGGATATATAATTGTTCATTTCCAAACTGACTCCAACAAACTTTCACCGTCACCTTTTTGAAATAGCCTAACAAACCTTTTTTTAAGCTCCGTGTTTAAGCTGTTTCCTTGTCATGATTTTATTCGTAAACGAAATTGTTTTCCCAATTTGTCTCATGGAAAAACTTAAACCAAATGTTCATTAAGTTTAAACAATATGTAGTTAATTAATTAAACATAACAATTCAAATGGTGGCTGATCGGAAACAAAATTTAGTGGACTTTGTAAGGTCAATATTTTGGCTTTATTTAAGTTCAGATTCTATATTGTCCTAAATTAGTATTTAAACCCCTATCTTAACTGGACATAATTAGATAGTATTTTACGTGTATTGAATTCCCAAATCTTTGAAACAACTACAAGATGTTCCTTTATATAATATGTTTAACCAATAACCTAAATACTTTAGAGAAACTATGTGCATCACCTCTATAGTGAAACTGTGCAGACTGCAGAACCTTAATCTCTGAGAACCTTAGAGCCGATGTATAAAGCAAAGCTCTCTCTTGATGTAAAGGAGGACACTAGTTGAGCCAGACAATACAGCAATCAATCCAAGTAGACGAGTATTGCAACTAGTGTCTACTAATCATTGCAACTAGTTTCTACTAATCATTGCAACTAGTTTCTACTAATCATTGCAACTAGTTTCTACTAATCATTGCAACTAGTTTCTACTAATCATTGATCACTGATCATTGCAACTAGTTTCTACTGATCATTGCATTTTTATTGTGTTTATTGTATATCGAAGAGGCACTTTGGGCAGTTTTGTCGATATGGACAATAGCTAAATACTCCTAGTCCAATAGCAAAATACAATCATCAGGCTTGTTACTAAAGTAATACAAAAAGTAAAAATAATATTCTTAATAATTGTGTTGTTGGCTTTTGTATATTCCATCGCCACAATGATGTAGATAAAAATATTATACAACTTATTTTACATAAATACGAGTATATAAATAAACAAATTACCCATTTCACTCTTGAGATGTTCCAAAGCTAAAAACTGCAAACGGTTTTATTCCACGGTGTTAAGGTAAAAAAGGTAACGTTCTTCTCGTTTAATGGGGCGAAGTTAGAACTACAAAGTTGTCTCTACCACTCAACTTCGGCCTTTACCTAGCGTTACCGTATAGTCACATTAAAAATGTAAGTGGTGACTGCGGGGATCGAACCCACGCCAGCAGAGTGATCATCTCCAGAGTCGCGCACGATTCCAACCCGCCACGGTGTTTCGTTCTCTTTGGCGACAGAAACGAATAGTTCTAGTTCCTATGGAAATTCGCTAATAAGTAGTTTTAAATGACTATTTAGGCAAATTATTTTTACTTTGGGCTATGTTCCGGTGCCTAAAGCAACATGTTTACACAATAATAAGATGTACTATGATTTAATTTGGTAAAATTGTAATAAAAGGTTAAGTACTAAAGCGGATCCGTGGCGGATTGGTATCATGCGAAGTCATCACCCGGTGGCGGGTTCGATCCCGCGGTCACCACTTATATTTGTAATGTGACTAATACGGTGACGCTAGGTAAAGGTTGAGGTTGAGTGGTAGAGAGGACTTTAGTCCTAACTTCGTGTTAAACAAGACAAACTTTACCTTTACCTTTTTTTAAAGCTTGAGGTTGAAATGTATCTCAGAAGCTTGAGTAAGTTCAGGAATAGGTTCAAAGAGGGAATTGGTTTCTAAAAGCTAACTGTTTGATTGAAGCTATCTATCTACACGATCATATCGCAACGCAAGGGCAACCCCATCACATAGGGATGTTCTACATGGTCTTTTATCCCTTAGGTTTGTAGCCTACTTTTGTAGCAGGCTTAGGATGAAGCAAATTTTACTTTAGAAAAAGAGTTATGCATTGTCAGGTTATTGTAAGGCTGTATTTATTTTGAAATTTCTTTTTGTATATATAATTATTTTAATGTTTAATGTACTCCAAAACCCCATCAATCCCTTCAACCCCCCTCCCTCCTGGAAAACGGTACGGTCAAGGTTTTGCTTCTAGCTTTTATTGACGTTGCTAATTTTATGCAAAGTAGAAAAGGGAAATTTACTGAAAATATAAGTATTTACGAGACTGTTATATTGACATAGTTTTATATTCATTACAGTCTGAAGAATTGTTACTTTGTAAAAGTCTCTAGCATCAAATTGAATATACTCGCCTTCCACCATTGGCTTTAATTATAACCAACAATTCATAAAAGTTTGATTTAATTAATCGACTGTTTCGGCTAGTCCATGGTGATAGATTGATTTATCAAAACCGTTATCGATAGTATCGATATAATTGTGTAAAAAACCACGACTGCGAAATACTTGCTGAACATTCCTGAACATATTGAGTTAGTGTCTGTCAGTAGTGAACAAGACTTCAGTAGTTGGCCAGATCTTGCAATCAACTTATAGCTTTGTTATAGTTTAATAACCAAGTTTGAATTGTGATATCGACTCAAAAACTGTCCTAAGATAGTCCCAATTATCTTTATAGTTGGTCAAATCCAAAGAAAAAATAAAGATACCTGTTTTAATTTTTACACTACTATAGTTAATGGGCTTATGCCTGAAACTATAGTAGTGTAAAAAATTAAAACAGGGTACTTCAAAGTTAATCTTTTTATTTGTTAATACAATAAGTAGCCCTTCTTGTGAACCCAAATCTTACAAACCGTTAGTTCAATATAACTACATATAAGTAAACACTATTGGCCAACAGTTTCAAAATGTCACTTGAATACAAGAACATATTTTAAAGTAGTCAATATTTTAATGAGAAACACACTGTAAATACAAACATAAATACAAAGTTAGTCATCAAGGGTGTACTCGTATTGGTGTTTTGTTATACAAGATATAACGGAGATTTATGCCAACACCCAGGTTTACCCACTGTTCAGTATAAGAAAAGATGTTTTGGAACATTTAGGATAAAGAATCATGCAACTGTAACATGAGTAGAGAAAGGTCTCATGAGTGCTTGGGTTAGCGTTTTAGCGGTTTAGACCCGGTAGCTTGTCATTACATAACAGTCCTCGTATCTACTTTAAATTTACACATGAAATTCTTACACTATTTATCTGTGTTAGTTTGAAAGTTCATAGTAGTGGCGGAGAGCAATTTAAAATATGAAGAAACCACATCTTCAAAATTAGCATAACACGCATGGGACCATGAACACACTTTTTACTTCAATAACGTTTAAAATCTCTACCATGAAACACATTTCTATAAAAGAAGATTTGTAGAGGGATTTTTGATAGAACTAAATAACAATCCCATTAACCAAAGTAGTGTAGAAGTTAGACCCTTCTGGATACCTATGCTTAAAACCCATTTTCAAAACAGTAAACAATTTCAGCCAGAAAAAGTCATAACAGATAACAAAAAGACCAGAACACACCCAATGACCCTCAGAAATAGACTGAACTAACACACACAACACCCACACACACCCCTCGTAACTGAACGCCCATGTGAGCGAAGCATGGAGATCACACTAAATACACGTCTCGTAACTGAACGCCCACGTGAGCGAAGCATGGAGACCACACTAAATACACGTCTCGTAACTGAACGCCCATGAGAGCGAAGCATGGAGACCACACTAAATACACGTCTCGTAACTGAACGCCCATGTGAGCGAAGCGTGGAGACCACACTAAAGTCTCGTAACTAAACGCCCATGAGCGAAGCATGAGACCACACTAAACACACGTCTCGTAACTGAACGCCCATGAGCGAAGCGTGGAGACCACACAAACACACGTCTCGTAACTGAACGCCCATGAGCGAAGCATGGAGACCACACTCAAACACACGTCTCGTAACTGAACGCCCATGTGAGCGAAGCGTGGAGACCACACTAAACACACGTCTCGTAACTGAACGCCCACGTGAGCGAAGCGTGGAGACCACACTAAACACACGTCTCGTAACTGAACGCCCATGTGAGCGAAGCATGGAGACCACACTAAACACACGTCTCGTAACTGAACGCCCATGTGAGCGAAGCATGGAGACACACACGTCATACAGTTATGCCTTAGCAGTGTTGTATTTTCTTGTATTCTTGATATAATTTTTAATGGCCGCTTCTCCCGTGAAAACATCCTCCCCCCTCCCGTCGGCTGTATGCCTCTCCCTGTTCAACCCGCTCCCCTCTCCACTCATCTACAGACCAGGCTGTCAAGCTACCGGCCTACTGGGATGTTAGTTAGTGCGTGCCCCCCGTAGTGCGAGGTTCGTCGTCCGAGTCTGGGTGAGATCCTTTCAATTGATAACTACCTACCACATTTCTGTGTTTTTCAGCTATTTCTTTTATGTTAAGGCTAACATGTAGTTTTATTCCTATTACGTGTCCTCATTTTACTTGTTTATATTTGTAATTGCAATTTTGACAAGCCTTCAATTTTTATGATGTAGCGGTAATTTCAAAATATGTTGGTTGGAATAGTCTTAGGTTAGATCTTAAGTTAAGATATTAATTAAATGTAATTCCTAGATTAGTGTAGTCCTCTGAAGAAGGGTGGAGTTTTTAACTACCCGAAACGTTAGGAGTAGGTTTTCTCCGGAAGTGGCAGGAAAAGTCCGTTCTTTCCTTTTATTAAACTATTTATCTTTTTTCTGTAGTGATTATTGCAAAATTTGCAGTTGCAATTAGTTCAGTTTTATAGTACTATCTAGTAAAAACCTACCTGCACATGACTTCCTTCAGCAGCATCAAATGAAGAGAAAAATTTCGGTTTTGCCTATTCCAGGACACTACAAATAGAATGCAGTATATTTTCGTATAGGTAAGATTAGATTATTGACGGAAATGGTATCCTGCTATTGAAAATTGAAAAAGTAAATGTTTTCAGAATATCTCCTGTTTTTGGAAAGAATGGTGCTACAATCCAGTGTGGGAAGAAGGGAAGACACGCTTCTATTGATCCAGATACAGAAAGATGGGATCAAGTATCAGTTTTTGTCCTGTGATACAGACTTCTGATTTGCGACAATTCGTCTTACAAATCCCCAACTCAGGAAACTGCCCCAGGATAAAAAACAGCCTTTTGTGTCTGTTGTTTGGGGAAATAAAACCCAGTTTATGAGGTTTGGATTGGTTCTTTGAGTTTTTTACTATCCATAAATATGTGAATACTGCCATTTGACTTAGAATTAGTTGGAAAGTTCATAACTGTAGACCGTTACGTTCTATTACATTTTGTTTCCATGTGGCGATAACTTTTAATGGCGCTGTATTCTATTTAAGTAGGGGCCTACCTAAACATTACATATATAATTATCAAAACAATAAAAAGTGTAGGCGGGTTCCAAGTCAGGCCTTGCAGAACTTTCTTCGTACTGTGTTAAATTTTAAAAATCCTAATTAGCTCAGTTTTGACGTAAATTATTCAAAATAAAGTGTAACAAATAACCGCGTTGCATAAAAAGTGCAAACAAATTAATTAAACAAAAGCTCACCAGCCTCAAGCTAGAGAGAGGACAACAATGATGCTTCACTCAAATTATATAATGAATCTAGTACTCTTGTTAATTGTTTCATTCGGTACCATTACAAATTGATTTTCCAAACTCATGATCATGTTTGAAAAATACTCACGTAAGAATGGTAATTGTTATCAGTGAATGTGTACGTAATGATATGTTTTAGAATCAATCGTTACTTTAAATCCACTTGGTATGTGATGTACAAAATGTATGAGTAAATAAGAACATACCACGAGAAAGTACACACATAAAGAAAATTGTGTAGTACCTTTAAAAATACGAGTATCTGCCACATTTAAAGTTGATGAAAACAACTTTGAAATGGTTCTGATGGAAAATAGAAGAAAAAAAAGAAAGCGATTGGCTAAAAAATGGGTCCTGTCTATGAAATAGGTGCAAACAACGTACAGCTAAAAGATCAGAGTCAGAAGATCAGTTAGATAAAATTCCACGTTTATGTCAATCCCTGCCGGGATTATCGGAAAACTCAGAAGGATAGGTAGAAAATTTAAAGCTAGAACCGCGTTCAAAGCAACAAATAAACCAAATCAAAGTCTCGTAAAACCAAGCCTAAAATGGCACTTGGAATCCAAAAACTGTATTTACAGTATTAAATGTAGTTGTGATAAGGAGTACATAGGTGAGATAAAAATATCATTAAATGTAAGAGTTAAAGAATACAATTACAACACGCGAAAGGGTTTAACAGAAACGTGAAAAATTGCTCAACGTTGTTGGTCTGAAAATCACGCAATGAACTGGAACGAGGCTAGTATAATACATCGGTAACCTCACTTCTTTTAAAAGAAAAATAATCGAGACCTCATACATAAAATTAGCAGACCGTCCAATCAGTCAAGCTTCATTTGAAATAAGGCCCCTCTGGCTACCACTCATTAAAAATTAACTTAAGCGTAGGGACAACCATAATATTCAAGTTAATTTTCAACAAGAAACAACTCAAAAATTTATGGCATGGTATTGAGGACAAAACACAGTCCACAGAGAACTTAACGTAAGCCGTCCCTTTCCCCCATTGGCTGTGCATAAATAGGTTTTTTGTGTTTCTTTGTTACAGTTGGCTAGCCTGCTGCTAGTGTGTGTGATTGGTCTGTCACCGGCTAACCAGTCAGTCTAGGGTTAGCTCGTTCAGTTAGTGGACGTGTTTTGTGATTCGTTTTGAATTTACTCTGGTGACTTATTTACTTTCATAGTGTGGCTTGTGTTTGTAATATTGTAGTTTTGTTTTTTCTAGGCTACTCCTAAATTCTAAGATTTAATTTTTTGCTTGACTTTAACAATTACATGTTGTTTTAGAGTTTGACGGGTCAGCTACACTGACTACTTTAGGATAGCTCATTTTCAAATGTTCTGTGCTATGTTTTAGGTTACTTTCACCTGAAGACGGGATCAGATTGCAGATCCCGAAACGGTGTGGTCTTTTTTGTTTTACTAACGATGGAAAATGTCCGCAATAATAGTTCAACTTCTGAAACAGAGAATATCAAACGTAATGCCACAATGTATATGGGACCTAACAAAACCAGGTCACGAGGCAAGACTAGCTCACATACAACACGTTACAGTTCTGTTTGTGTAAGTAGCTTTGTGTTAAACCTATGAGCTTTGTCAACGGTGTTACAGTTGTTCTTTGGTTCAGTTGAAATCTGACAAAGTTGGGACATGGTGCGAAAACGTCCCTTATTTTAATGAGTAAAAAATTCATGACCTTTTGAAATATCTTCGAAAGAGTCCATCATCAAGGAAAGACTACATTTAACATATCAGAAGACTGAGGAACCGAGCTAACAATTAGCGTATGCTACTCAGTCAAAAGAGAAGAATTGCTGTTTGCTTCAAAACGTGTAGATCACTGAGAAAGAAAACTAGAAAAGTTTAAAACTTGGGCCTGCAACCAATAATACTACATTTTAGGTTGATTATATTTCGTTGTCCATCAAATAAGTCTCATCTCGATTTCTTTGGACTATAAACAAACTGACACTATTTCAGCTTCTAGTTTATACAAGAGCTTGTCCCAATACTTACACACTTTACATATGTACGTTATTTATTTAGTACTTCTTAGAATATCATAACAAGGTTACTATCGTTCAGTACTGTTTTATTTAATATATGTTATCTGTTGTCTTTGATCTAAATTTCCTTTTTAATATGTTCACTACTGATTGATGTGATTAATATAGTCATTTTTGTATTAGTTACCCATATTGTTATTTTTGTTACCCATAAACACCTCGATCCTAAAATCAATTTCGTACTAAAATAAAGTACCACTAAAGTAGGGGTAGATTGGAAGAAAACACTTATCGTTATTTTTCAATTTTCATGTATCTTACGCATGTGTTTGTTTTTTCAGCTCAACACTATTGTCTATTTATAAATATTATAAAAATGGTGTTTACCGTGTATAAATAAGAATAAAATAAAAATAAACACTACATTGTCTTCAAGGAACTGAGACACACAAGTATTTTAGTGGAACACATTGAACAGAATGCAGTGCTACAATGTATACAAGAAACAAGTAAATCTAGGTCAAGGGATAGAATACAGCATTATAGCTTTGTCTGAGTGGAGACTCGGGGCTCAGAATATAGGTAAATCCTTTTGAGTCTTTATTTACAATAAGCCATTACGATTATTTTAAATGATTAAATTTAGGCTTTAGACTTTTATTGCTGTAGGTGGCCAGCAATACGAAACACTGACATGGAAAGATAAATATTTAGTCCTCCAGACTCTAAAAGTTTTAATTTACTGCAATGTCCCCCTGTTGTCCTATATTTGGTGAACTACGAGTACAATATGATTGAAAAACAAAATTAAAGATGTCGTTTAGTCTTACTGTAGCAACTCACCTAACACAATACAAGACTAATTTATTGTCACTAAAACTCAGTCTCAGCCAGTCAACAAGCTACTGAGGGTGACTCTCCACAGCGAGGTCAAAACGTTTAGCAGCACTATATATCAACTGTGACGCGGTGTTAACTGGAAGCCTTACATCTTAGTGATGACACAGGCCGCGAAAGCTTAAGAGTTAACAATGTATTGTAATGAAAACTAAACAACTGTAATGAATGAACTAAGCTCACGCAAAACCTAGGTGTCACACTAGTGTATAAATTATTTTACGCAAGACATCAACCAATCGTTAGAAGACTCTACATTTGTTCGGTAAAATATAGATGTATTCCATGATGAATCGAGAAGAGACAAGACTTCATCGATCAAGTAAAGACAAAGTGAAAAATGAACGCTATCTGTAGAAGATTAGACCTTGTTTATCACTCGGCGTTTCTTTGCAGAAGACAATAATGCTTATTTAGTAGGCCTTAAAATCCTTCTTATTTCATCCACGGTTTGAATTTAATAATTTAAACTAGGAATATACAGTTTAAATTGCAAACTAATAAAAACTGTGTAGAAAGGAATAATTTTTATTGATTTTAAATTATTTTTATTTACAAAAAACATGACCTTAGAAACTCTTAAAGGTGCATTGTCACTGGTGCGGCTGGAACGTCTATCATTCAACGTCAGTCGTTGGACGTTTATCGCTTGGAGATTATCGTTGTAGTGGTTGTTGTCGCTGATGCGATTTTCTCACGGTAGTCGGTAGCTCAGTTGACTATCAGTGAGTGTACCGTTCCATGATGAATTCAAAATAATCGTGCAACGACTGCGACTATGACTGCTCCAAGAGCAGACCCCTATGACAGACGTCAACGACTCTAGCGGCGGCCGTGTGAGTGACAATGGCGCCATAAGAAACAATACAAAGCAGGCGCTCTACGTCTGACGTCCAACGACTGACGTTGAACGTTAGACGTTGCAGCCGCATCAGTGACAATGCACCTTAAACCAAACCTTGAAACAACATAAAACATATATACGACAAAAACGCGAAAAACATACATAGATTTTAAACATGTATAAGTTAAAACAATAATTGTAAAATTAAATAGAGAAATCGTACAAAATTTAAGTGTGAATAATGTTTAAAATTTTAAAAATTAGAAATAATCTATGTGAATCAAGGCGTTTATCCATGTACGCAAATACAAAGTGTTAAGTATCTAAGACTAGTTTCACCAATCAACGAAGAATCCAGTTATATCATAGGTAAATTCGTTAAAATATAACACTCATACATATACACACTACGACCCATACATTAAACGTCTAGAAGAAATAAATTGCAATATTGTTTCTTATCAGATAGTGAATGATGGGTTAAGTCTGGCTGGAACAGTTTCTTGTCAATGTTGAAATGCTGCCAACACAACTGACTCTGCAGTCTACATGTATAGTACATTCATATCAGTACAATATGCTGTGTGAATAGATTTAAAAGGATAATTTTGAGAGTTAAATGATGACGTATTATAGAGTAATTTATCCAAATCCTTCAATACTTTGGGGTAATGCGCAAACGAACATTTTTCAAGCGGCAGGATTTTCATATTGTTTAAATTATCAGTCAATGTAAATATTTAAATTTTGCATTTCTGACTAACATTTAAATTAAAATAGTTGACACAATCATCATTCTTTATTTTTTATTTCCCTCAGTGTCTTTGGGCTCGTGCAATCTTGTTTTGTAAACTTGAAACGATCTCAAGATAGATAGAAACATACACCTTTAATTTAGTATTGTGTGTGTTCTTTAGTGAACTAGTCATGCAAATTAGAAGTTTGATAAAATTTTCATACCCAAGATTTTTGGAGATGAGTTAAGCTGTGGAATACCTCCGGTCTTCATACTCAGCTATCTTATTTGTCTAATTGTATATAACAAATTTAAATAGCGTACAAAGACCTGAATCAAATGTTAAATATCAACTCAATGACGAAATACAAACTCAATGATGTTGGCTGCTCGTTAATTTAAACTAGTGAACGAGCATCTCTCCAATACGTAGATGGCACGATTGTCTTTTTCAATGGAAACCACTATCAGGAATGTTAAAAATTAAATTCATGGCGCGCAAAAGCACTATTTAACATTTTAATGAGCTTAACTTTAGAACAACGCCAACCAATCATCTTTCATCGATTTCCATCTATATTTTGTTTCAAATTACGCAAACTCAGTTTTTCTTTCGTAAATCACTATATAAAATCTCATAGAATAGTAAAACCCGACAAAATACCAAAACACGCCTTTACGCACGGAAAGAACTGAGATATGTCAGATGACGGAACAAAACGCAGTGCAGCCAACATGAATAATGCACCGCCACTTCCGCCGCATCCGGAAGTCTTCATGTTCAACTCTAATATTTACACTTCCTCTTCAGGCTAATGTACGCATAATCTTGTTTCATATATATATAAAAAAAGGTTAGAAAACAATTCCTACAGAAGAATGTTTATATTTACCATTCAATTGGTTTGTATATCCCTCACTGTTTTAATGAACCAATGTTATACATTTTCACGCAAATAGCATTTGATAAAAGACCAGCATTTGACGTAAATTTATAAAGCAATTACATTTAAACTACATAAGAACAATTATTTTCCTCGTTGGCAAGTGAATACTAGTTTTCACGACATTTGTAACGGCCGAAATTTGGTAGGCACAATTTCGCATATAGGCCTAACGAAGTCGTTCTCCCAGAACAGCAGATGTGGCAGGACTGGCTCTATCGCCATGCCTAGCCTGTGCACCAGAAGCGACGGACAACAAACGACTTATAACCCCGTAAATAAAGGTTGTGCTGGTAATATTCATTTATTTCCCAGCTGTAACAACCACTAAAATACCAAACTCAACCGTAAATATCGTTTTCACGTAAATTACGACTAATTGGGTGACATAACCTCAATTTCGATCTGACAATCTGTCAACTGTCAAAATGCTATCGTGCCTTTTTTCCCGATCTCAATACCACAGAGTACGCTGTAATAACCCAGTTTCGGGTGAATTTAGCCTCACGCATGGAGGTAAATTATGTCTAATTCTCGTATTTCACCGTGGTCTGTCGCTTACTGCCGCCGATCTCTCGAAAAGCATTTTGACAGCCGAAACGTCAAAAGACGAGCCTTCCTCAGCCCAGTTTTCTCAGAGAGTGTCAGAGGTGAAGCAACGTTTTCGCTAGTAAATTTTCGCTGATAACCTCTAAGGAAATTATTTCGCCATTTCCTTGGTAATTCGCTTTTTTGTGATCTAGTCTTGTTTCTTTCAGGCTAATACTTTGATTCTCGACTTTTGTTGTCTTGTGGATTTTATCCTCAAGACTTAGAAACCACGACTCGACCACGCTACCTTGCCAGATATAACCCGTCTAGTTACCGAAATCGGGTGATTCTGGAATAGAAGGAAGAAGTTTCAAACCCACGACACACTCGGGTGATACTAGAAGAAAACAGGGGAAAACTTGGCATTGACTTTCTTGTCAACCTGGTGAGCTTCTGTTGTGTCTCTAGCCTGGGATTACAACCTCGCTACGACCCAAACCCTATCTTAAGGGTGTTGTCCGTAAGTAGGCCTAGTTGCCACTTATTTTATAAGCAGGGTGCCTTAGGCAAATATTAAGTAGGACTTGCCTACTTAACCGTCCGTAGACGCCCCCACCAAATTTTCTGAAGGCTATGATGATAGTTTCTGCTCTTGAGCGATTGATAACTTTTAAAGATCTGAGCTTACGCCTAACCTGTATCCAGGTTAGTTCCACCAATATAAACAAGGTGTAATTTACTCATATTTTGCTCGACCCCTGATCGCACCCAGCAACCGCACTGAGTGATTCCTGGGACCGCATCCGACTGTAACATTGACAATTTTAAACCAGGCGAGGGCAGTCCACCCCGACCTCGACTTTTCTGCCCGCTAGGAAAAGTTGTCACATGTTTCTGGCGCCCGAACATAGGGACTTGAAATTGAGTAATTTAACCTGTTGAAAACTGAAGTTCGCTTTGGTGATTTGACTAGCCTGGAGGTTAATCAGTGCTCACAGCCTTTAGCCTTTAACTAGTAAATACTGGTGGTTTCTAGATATTAGATACACCTTATCGCCCAGTTCTGTAAACATTATTTTGTTGAACTCTTAAGGTCTTTTATCTAGGCTACGCTTCTTCTGCCCCTTTTTCACCCTACTCTTTGACCCGCCCTCGTAAGTGAGTAGCCTAAGCTTTTTAAGTTTATCTGCTCAGTTCGACTTCATAGCTACGTTTAGTTCAGAGTAGTCTACTAAAATTTAGCTGATTTGGTGACTTAGGTAACCTGCACGTAGAGCCTACTTACTAGGTGTAGTGTAACTTAGTGATTCTCTGAATTTAATTAAGCCTGTATTTTTGAAATTCTTGGAGTATTAGCTGTATTTGGTGGTGTTTTGCTAGATTAGTACCGCTTTTGTTAGTTTAAATTTATTTTAACCTCTTTGTGGTGAAAATTTAATTTTTTCTGAACGTCATGTCGACTTCTAGCAGAGCTTCGTCTACGCATGCTGACTCGCCAGCGATTCGCCCCACGACTTTGGAACCTTTAACCTCCACTGTTAACAGCCTTCCTCCAATGATAGTTTCAACTGCAGTTCAGGCTACGACAACGTCCACGGTCTCGACGCTCACTTATAGTTCGGCTACCTCGTATCATCTTAGTGGGCGCAGATACCCACTCTCGCCTTAGATGATCCAAGAGTCGGCTGGATACATGAGTTGAGCAAAGATGACTTGATGGAGGAGATGAGACGCTACAACCTAGATGTCTCGGGCACTTGTCGTCAATTGCGGCAGGCATTTGTGCGTTTTGGAGAATTTTCGCCACGTCTTCCGACCAACAATTAGCTCCAAGCTCACAACCCCTGCAACCAGCCACCTCTGAAGGGCCATCACTACAGTCTAGGCCAACTAACCATGTATCTTTTGCAGACGGTGCGCACAGGCCTTCTAGCCCGGGTGACTATAACCCGCAGATGCTTCGTCCGACAGTATACCAGGAGGAGTTTGACGGCGTAAGGAAACTTCTGGGACTGTCACCGAACGCTGACTCGGCGACCGTGCAACGCACTTTGGCAGCGCTGGTGGGAGGCAAGCCCCCTCACGCCGACCTCGCCTCACTGGCCGACCGCTGGAGTTCAGCATTCGTTTGGACCCAACCCAGGCGTCCCGACCGAACCACCTACTATGGGAGAGCCGACCACGTCCTTCCGAGCACGCAACGGCTACCGGTTGACAACCCGCGTGCTGCTTCTGAGCAGGCACGGGTGTTTAACCCTCCGACCGCGCCGACCGCCGCCGACTTCCGCCCATGGTGCACCGGAGACTACCAGGGTGTTGGTTAACCCTCCAATGGCCAACGACTGGTACCCGAGCTTCAGCCGCCTAGAGCAGTTAATCCCCGACTAGCAGCCACTGGGACATTCCGAGGTCCCATCCGTACTCTGTGCCTGCGTTCAACCCTGCAGCTGCTGGACCAGAGGATGCGTATCGAGTACCCAGCCATCATGGTGCTCCTTATTTCAGAAACCATGGTGCTTATGAACCCGACCAGGTGGGACATGGCTTGACCCACTACTCGACTCGCCTGAACCGCCCCTCCACCAGAACCGAGGAACTTCTAGGATTTTGGCCCTATGTGACTTGGTGCGCAAATGGAATTTGCGGTTCGATGGGAGAAAAGACGCTGCTGCTTTTCTCGAACGACTGAGGAGCTGATTGAGGCCTACGCCTCCCGCCCAACGAAGTTTTGAAGGCTATGCCTGAGCTGTTGATTGATCGTGCAATCTTGTGGTACCGCAACAACAAGGATCATTGGTCTTCATATGAAAACTTCCGCCACGCCTTCGATCGACAATTCCTGCCGCCGACCTACGGAAAGAATCTCGACTCGAGATTCGTCGGCGCACTCAGGGTGAAACAGAACTGTTTGGACTTTGCTCTCGATAACAACTCTAATTCGCCGCAGCGGGAACTACAGTGAGCAACAGAAACTGGATCTGATCTACGAGAATATGCTGCCACAGTATAAGATCATGGTGAGACCCCAGGACTTCTGCACGCTTACCGACCTGATGGATAAAGCTGAGAACTTCGAGGCTTATCTGCGGGCACGGAAAAACTATCGTCCGCCACCCTCTCCGGCCCAGGCTATGGTACCGTCAACTGCATTTCAAGCGCAGCGTAAGCAAGATCGCTTCGCTGAACTAGCTGCTGTCGACGAGCTACTGGATTTCGACCCGCCTGACCAAACTGTGGTGAGTAAAACGGTTAAACCGTTTAAAAACCACGGTGGCCAGAGGAACCCGCCGACAAATCAGCCGAAGCCTCCGCAGCCGCCCCCCGCCTCGCCTCCGACTCGCCAGACAGGACCAAAACCAGCCAATCGACCTACAGTTTGTTGGAACTGCAACCGTAATGGCCATGTTTTCCGGGACTGCACTCAACCCAAAGTCTTACGGTGTTTCTACTGTAAGAAAGCAGGTCAAACTACCACTGATGCCGATGCCGTTGGAAAACTCCAACCAGGCTCAGAAGCCCGGAGGTCAACTGAGTCCTGCGCCAAACAACGCACAACCTCCGACGAGTGGAACTGCTGGCTCGACTACGTAAGAACCTTCGCTGGTGGAGTGAGTGACCGACATGAGACGCATGATATTCGACCCTTCGTTCCTGTCGTCTTGTTCGGTGTCTCTTTCGACGCACTGATCGACACTGGAGCCGTTGTCAACCTGGTGAGCGACAAAGTTGCCGATCACCTTTTTGTAAATGGTATCCAACCCCGATCAGTGCACATCAACTTGAGGATGGCTGATTCAACGCAACGCCACGTCCACGACAGCTTCCTCATCCCGCTCGAACTTCGCAACGCTCCGTATTCCTGCCTCGCCTACAGGGTGCCTAACCTCACGACCGACATGGTGCTGGGTATGACAACCATCAGTGAACTGGGACTGGTGCACATCGACATCGACCGCCGCCACCAGACCCAGAGATTGATGAGGTTGACCTTAAGATAGCAACCATAAGCCACCCTACCGCCGATGAAGAAACTCAGCTTAGTCAATTTTTAACTGATGAGCTGCCACAGTTTGACGCTTTAGAAGGGAAAACCACAATGGCCGAACACGTGATTCGCCTCAAGGAGAATGTGGTGCCGATAAAGCAACGCTACTACCCACGCAACCCGGCGATGCAAGCCATCATCAATGAAGAAGTGGCGACCATGCTGGAGGATGGTGATCGAACCTTCCGACAGCCCATGGAGCTCACCGGTGGTACTTATCAAGAAGGCTACGGGAAAGTACCGGTTTTGCATCGACTTACGCAAAGTCAACGACTCTTCGATCAAAGACGCCTATCCTTTGCCTAGGATAAACGCTATCCTTGAAAAGCTTCGGCAGGCTAAGTACATCAGTACTCTTGACTTGAAGCAAGGATACTGGCAAGTTCCCTTGGCAAAGGAAAGTCGACCGATCAGTGCCTTCACCGTTCCTGGCTTAGGGCTATTCCAGTTCACGGTTATGCCCTTTGGACTGCACTCTGCCGGAGGAACCTTCCAGAGGTTGCTAGACCGAGTGATCGGCCCGGAGCTGGAACCCCAAGTGTTCGCCTACCTCGATGATCTAGTCATAGTATCTTCGACCTTCGATGAACATCTCGAGCTGCTCCGACAAGTTTTCGTCCGCCTACGCAACGCGCGTCTTCGCCTCAACCCTGAGAAATGCCACTTCTGCAAACGTGAGCTGAAATACCTTGGCCATGTTGTGAATCAAGAAGGGATTTCTACTGATCCGGAAAAGGTTCGAGCGATAGAAGAGTATCCCGTTCCGACCAACCTCAAGACTCTACGCAGCTTTCTTGGTCTAGCGTCATGGTACCGCGTTTATCGACAAGTTCGCCACCACTCGCCTTTGAGAACGCTGTTGAAGAAGGAAGCCAACTGGCACTGGGGTGAACCGCAAGAAACCGCTTTCCAGGACCTCAAACGCGCCCTGAGCACAGCACCTGTGCCTGCCTGACTCTCTGTTCCTTTCACCTTGCAAGTAGACGCCTCAACGACAGGTCTGGGAGCCGCTTTGACGCAACGCCAAGATAACCACGAGGTGGTTATCGCGTATGCTAGCCGCCTACTTTCAGACCCTGAGGGCAACTACACGACTACGGAACAGGAATGTCTAGCACTCGTCTGGGCAGTAAGGAAGTTCAAACCCTACCTGGAAGGCTACCACTTCTACGCCATCACCGATCACGTCGCCTTAACCTGGCTGTTGAAGCTGAACGAACCTAGTGGTCGCTTAGCTAGGTGGGTGATGGAACTTCAACAGTTCGACTTCACCATCAAGTACCGTAAGGGTACTCTCAACCGGGTGGCAGACGCCTTATCCCGCCAACCAGTCGCAGAACCAGTATCGGAAGCAAGCTGCAACCCGACACTTTGTGTAGCGGTGGCTGCGCTCTCCGACACGCCACAAGCTTCAAGCTCCGCATCTTTGCCGTCCGATACTGGTGACCTCAAAACCCAAGTGACCAAACGCAGGGTGCACTCGGTAACGACCCCGAAGGATGCTGGTACGACAAGATGTTCGAGCTAGTCTCCAAGCATTCTCGACGATACTCCAACTATCGCATCTGGAATGGAGTATTGTATCGTTCATCGAAGAAGGCAAAACCACTGAGCTCACTTGGAGGTGTTGTGTCAAGGCCGACAGAATACCTGATGTCCTCAGGGAAACCACGACGCCAGTACCGCTGGACATCTAGGGTGAAGAAAACCCACCGAGTCGGGACCAAATACTTTTGGCCCGATGGCGAACCCAAGTGATCGCTTATGTGAAGTCCTGCCCTCAGTGTCAACTTTATAAAGTACCTGTGAAACCAGCCGGTAAAATGTTTTTCCGCAAACCGCAAGGTCCTATACTTTCTGCTGACCTTACCGTTTCCGCGCACTACCAACAACCATCGTTACCTGCTGGTGGTACAAGATCTCTACACCAAATGGGTCGAACTCGCTCCTTTAGGGGATGCCACGGCAAAGAATGTGGAGATCAAACTGAGCGGAATCCTGCTACGCTACGGAGCTCCAGAGACCCTGCTTACAGACAATGGTACGCAGTTTGTCTCGAAGCTATTTCGCCAGCTCGCTGAGGAGTGGGGTATTACCTTCCAGAATACCGCCCCTTATAGCCCGCAAAGCAACCCTGTTGAACGCGCAAACCGGGTGCTCAAGACGATGATAGCTCAGTACGTCCGAGAGAACCACAAGGCATGGGCCGCTAAGTTGGCCGATTTCCAATTTGCTGTGAACACCGCTGTTCACGAGTCCAGTGGATACACCCCAGCCATGTTGTGCTTCGGACGAGAGCTGAAAGTTCCTCGAGCTGTGAGCGGACCATCTTTTGAGGCGACATCCGACCCAGTCGATACTCCGATGGATCAGGTGCACAGCAAACGCATCGAGGAGTTTAAGAGACTCTACGCTCCGTCCACACCAACCTAAAACAGCCTTTAAACGTCAATCAAATTATTATAATTTGAGACGCCGTGACGTTGGCTTCAAGGTAGGTGACCAGGTGTTGCGCCGGATTCACGTTTTGTCTTCCGCCGCCGACGCAGTTGTCGGTAAACTCGCTCCTAAGTTTCAGGGTCCGTGTGTGGTGATAGGGAAAAAGGGTGCCAACATTTACGTGGTGGCCGATCCAACCACCCAGGAGCCACACAACGTCCACGTGAAGGACCTGAAACCCTTTTTCGCTCGACTCCCATACGAATAACAGATTGCAATGACGCACTGACCGCCCCCGCCTACGCCAAGGGGAAACGAACACACGTCAAGGGAGGAACCGCGCACGCCAGAACCCTTCTCCCAGAAGAGTGGATGCATCGTCCTCCTCAACGATCTCTGTCGGGACCGATCCTCCCACTGCATCTGTGACAACATCGACGCAGACTTCTGTGAAGGATCGACTGACGCTGCCAAACCCAGGCGCGAGCCGGGTGAATCGAAGACCACCTCACTGTCCTCATCCCCGCTTCAACCGGAGGCAACAGAATTTTTTTTTTCTTCTCCTTCTTTTTTTTTATCGTCCGATGTACCGGAGGGGTGTAACGGCCGAAATTTGGTAGGGGCACAATTTCGCATATAGGCCTAACGAAGTCGTCTCTCCTAGAACAGATGGCAGGACTGGGCTCTATCGCCATGCCTAGCCTGTGCACAGAAGCGACGGACAACAAACGACTTATAACCTCGTAAATAAAGGTTGTGCTGGTAATATTCATTTATTTCCCAGCTGTAAAACCACTAAAATACCAAACTCAACCGTAAATATCGTTTTCACGTAAATTACGACTAATTCGACATAACCTCAATTTCGATCTGACAATCTGTCAACTGTCAACATGCTATCGTGCCTTTTTCCCGATCTCAATACCACAGAGTACGCTGTAATAACCCAGTTTCGGGTGAATTTAGCCTCACGCATGGAGGTAAATTATAATTTCTCGTATTTCACCGTGGTCTGTCGCTTACTGCCGCCGATCTCTCGAAAAGCATTTTGACAGCCGAAACGTCAAAAGACGAGCCTTCATCAGCCCAGTTTTTCAGAGAGTGTCAGAGGTGAAGCAACGCTTCGACTAGTAAATTTTCGCTGATAACCTCTAAGGAAATTATTTCGCCATTTCCTTGGTAATTCGCTTTTATGATCTAGTGTTAGTCTTGTTTTTTCAGGCTAATACTTTGATTCGACCAGTTTTGTTGTCTTGTGGATTTTATCCTCAAGACTTAGAAAACGACTCGACCACGCTACCTTGCCAGATATAACCCGTCTAGTTACCGAAATCGGGTGATTTGGAATAGAAGGAAGAAGTTTCAAACCCACGACACTCGTGATACTAGAAGAAAACAGGGGAAAACTTGGCATTGACTTTCTTGTCAACCTGGTGAGCTCTGTTGTGTCTCTAGTCTGGGATACAACCTCGCTACGACCCAAACCCATCTTAAGGGTGTTGTCCGTAAGTGGCCTAGTTAAGCCACTTATTTTATAAGCAGGGTGCCTTAGGCAATATTAAGTAGGACTTGCCTACTTAACCGTCCGTAGAGACGCCCCCACCAAATTTTCTGAAGGCTATGATGATAGTTTCTGCTCTTGAGCGATTGATAACTTTTAAAGTCTGAGCCTACGCCTAACCTGTATCCAGGTTAGTTCCACCAATATAAACAAGGTGTAATTTACCTCATATTTTGCTCGACCCCTGGATCGCACCCAGCAACCGCACTGAGTGATTCCTGGGACCGCATCCGACTGTAACATTGACAATTTTAAACCAGGCGAGGGCAGTCTACCCTCGACCTCGACTTTTCTGCCCTGCTAGGAAAAGTTGTCACACATTTCAGTATAATTCGGTGTAATTGAATACCAGTGTGTAAATTGATTGAAGGATTATAACCCAAAGAAATTATACCTACAGAGAGTTTTTGACTAGTCATATATGAATTGCAGCATTTCTTTTAAAGTAAACTTATACAAATACCTTAAGTTTCTTCTTGGAATTTCATAAATATATTTTACTTCCCGAATATTGTTGAGAGCTCTTATTAAAAATCTTAAGCAAGTTGTTAAAAAAATTTTAATTTTCTATCAATGTATTTGTATTTTTTAGTACTCACTTAGGTTTTAGAGAAAAATTTGTAGTCATTATACAATTTTCAAAGATTGTACAGTTCCTGTAGACGGTTTAAAGTATGAGTTATAAACAGCAAATTTGCTGTTACTAAATGACTTCTTTACCCAACCGTTATTGAAGTGATCAAAGCTTATTTTGTGCTTGTTAACAAATTCAGCCACTGGTTTTAATAATAACAATTTTATATTTAATAATTCTCGGGTAAATTTGATATACTAAGCCTAAAGCGAACTGTTTTGTTTCAAGGCACTCGAACAAAACTCTGAAAAATTTATTGTGTTAAGTTAAATGGGTGTATAAAACTAAACTGTGAAAAAGCTATTTTAGAACAACAAAAGAAGAGTACATATTTTATTACTTTAGCTGTAAAAGAACATTTTACTGCTGGGAATATTTACTGCTCTCTCCTAACTTGTTGCTGTGTGAGTTATGTCTTGTGCTCATTTTCCAACCGGATACAGGGCTGGCAACATTACTAGTTTACCTTCATCTACTTTATATAACTTTATATAAATGGCACTCCTTTAAACCTAAACAGATCTAATTTAACATAACAACTCACTCGTTGAACCTGTTTTGTATTCTTTCCCATGAATGCCAACTGGATGTTAAATCGTAAAACAAATTGAAATATTTTACAAATTATAATAAAGCGAGCTACTTAAGGTTATAACTTAACGGACATATTTTAACCTTTACAGTTCTAATTTAAAAAGACTAACTTGTTAAATTAGTTTTATTTTATGTTTAGTAAATTCCAACTGTTTTTAAGTTGTTAAAATTTGAGTAATATACAAATTATTACGGTAAAACGTACTGCAATAAATGTTACTTATCGAGCATAAACTATGCATAACTGACAACTTAAAAGTTGTCTTCTGCCTAACTCTCAGTAGAATGCTGAGAGTGTCCAACATTGGATAGTTTATAATTTACAGAACATTATTTTTATAACTCAGGAGCCAACATTATAAAGGTATATTTGCCCTTTTTAACAAGTGGACTAACAAATACTTGTACACAAGTAATGAAGGGCTAGAGAGAAACTACGGATTGTTCCATACATTTACAAAACCAAGCCTGTATACCGAATATCAACTCATAATACTATCTATAGTTCTGACAAAAGTTAGAGTATTGTAGTTCTTTAATTTGCGTGTGTGTTTTTTTAACGCTAGTGATACCCTTAGTCTTGTGTAGAATGCAGACAACATAAGTTCTTAAACTGCGATTCTGTACAATTTAAGGCTAGTTCACACGTAGCCAGTCAGTGGCGTGCCAGTTGAGTTACTAGCAGATGTCGGACTTGACTTCATAAATAGTTAATGTTGCTAGTTACATTCGTTCTTTACATGTCCCAAGAAGCGCCTTGCCAGCTACTTTCAAGCTCAACTGACAAGCTTATATGGGCAACGTAAATCTATTTGACAACCATCAGATATATTTGTATCCGTCCAAACATTTTGAGTTGTTACCAGTGAGTATAAACATCACTGCAGCCACGACTCACAGTTATTTATGTCACAGCTGTTAACACGGTTGCCAACTGTCACAATTATTTACCCACACAGCTGTTTTATGCTTTGTTACAACGAGTTGAGTGTTGTATAGTAAATACTAACTTATTGGTATAGCAACAATAATTGCATAATATTCATACTATCGTCAGAACAACGAATGACGTCATATGCATTCTGATTGATTTAAATCAGCTTACTCAAAAGGAGAAACAATCAAACTGTTTTTCGTTACACTTTACGATGTTCAGAATCTCATTTGAAACAAACTCACGAAATTGAGTCGTTTTATTAACGGGTTCTATTAGTTAAACCGTGTCCAGCAAACCCATATTACTTGTCCATAGCTCTATATTGGAAAAAAGGTACCTGTAATAATGTATTAAGGTAATACCTATATTTTATATTAAGTTCTAGTTGTAATATCACCAAGACATCAACTGCAAAACCTGTTTTATTTCCTTTTACTAAGGATCCTTACATTACAGTTTTCAAATTACTCATGTAAATATTTGAAAGGATTCACTAAAGTTTACGAGTGTAATTATGGGTATAAGAAAATATACATTGAGTTAAAACTTCACTTATAATGGATTGGTTTCGACTACTAGGTCATCGTCAGACAGCAAAATACAACTTTTGTCCTAAATGGTTTACAGACTTATTTCAATTTGCATAGCCTTTTCTTTGGAATCTAAATTATTTGTATAAATTGGTACCCTTTGAAATGTTTTTCATTGTTAGGTGTAGGAATTTATCGGAAGAATTTTCTGAGACACAGTTGAATGGTTGTAAATTCCCTGATCTTCATGACTGACTCAAAGTTTAGTTCCCTCTCATGACTGACGCTCCCTTTCAGTTTGAGTGTTTGTTCCTTCTTAATATTAACAAAGTGTTTGTCCGTTTTTCTGGCTGAACTTTAATTGGATCAATGAATTTCCTTTGAAAAATAAAGACTCAAATGGTGTGAAATTTAAAGGTGGCAAAGCTCAAACCTTTACTTCCCAAGTATTTTAAGTCGTTACAGTCAATTTTTTATTTGATGATGTAAGATAACCACACAAAGAAAAGTCACACTGTGGTTGGGCCAGGTAAAATCCGTATGTGTGGCTATTTTCAGTACAAATTCATTATCCTGAAAAAGGTTTCATTGTAACCTTTCTTAGCAGCATATTGACTCTGATCAAAGTAGACGATAGATGCCTTGATCAAAGTTATTGCTTAGATTGCAGTGGACGGTTCTTGCAGCTAATTGCATCCTCTGATTTAAGAGAGAGGGTTTGCTCTGATTGCCAACAAGAATAGCCCCACAATCTGGGTCAATCGCTAAATGTATGAGTCGACATTTCGAACTGATAACTGTTTCTACTAACTAGCGAAATACGAACTACCTTATAAGAATACTGAACAACTCTTTAGATATTAACATCTTGTCATATCTTGTCACAACTTTTAATTTAAAACTGATAACATTATTATTTTATTATTTATACACTTTTACCCAACCATTTGTTATTACTCCTGTTTTAGAAGGAAAATAAAATATATACTCCTACAAGCTGAAATGAAACAGTCATAAACCGTTTTACTTACACAAATGATTTTAATAATATCATACAATCAAATGTATTAAATAATTGTGTTAAAATCTTCAATACCATGTGTGAAATTATAAATATGATTATTTTTTCAACCATGTAAACTAAAATTATGTCGTATTGAGCTGTTACAAAAATGGATCGCTTGAAAATCAACAAAATAAATTTGTTAACTGAAATAAGACAGAAAATTGTTAAAACGTCAAAATTGTGAACACAGCGATGCAAAATTCTTTTTCCGGACGCTGAAAACGTTTGAGCTTTTCATTAGTTAAAATTAATGGTTTAAATCTCAAAAATAATGTTTTCCATTCCCCCGTTTGGTTCTAAACATGACCTGTGAAAGTAAGACTAATAAATAGTAAAAACAATTTCAACTAAAATGTATTCACATTTTCTGTTGGAGCAGAAACAAAGAAACGTCAGTCAAACTAGACAAGATGTCTGCTGAAAAAACAATACTCTCGGCTTCTCTTTGCTTTACTACAGCATTACATCTCTCAGTAGACAAGCATTTGCAAGCAAAGTCTAAACTTTGAACGTACTTGGCATATAAGCATGACGTACTTTGACATTTACACATTTCATGTGTGACGTATAAACCATGTGTTACTTGTATTTGACAAGGGGAAGTTGAAGTTGACACACCATAAAGCTTTAATTGGTCAATTTGTTTCTCAAAGTGATTGCTTTGATTGCAGTCGACGGTTCTTGCAGCTAATTGCATCCTCTGATTTAAGAGAGAATGGCTCTGATTGCCAACAAGAACCAGTTCCAGCAATTCACAATCTGGGTCAATCGCTGAATCTATGAGTCGACACTTCGTAGTTTTTGTTGTTGTTAACTTTTTTATAACTTGTTTATTGTTTCATCATTTTCAAGTGAAATTACCTTAAACGTTTTACTTTAGATATATTTTACGTCATAAACATGTGAGTATTTTGTTTGGGAAATCTTAATTTCTACAGTGGTTATATTGTAAAATGTCAACCAAAATTATCTGCGTTATTATAGTTGGGTTTGTTGTTGGGTAGGATTAGAAATACTACAATGTTTGAAAACTGTTTTCTTGAGCTTTTGAAAACGTTGGTTCTTATCTAGGTCAGTTCTAATAATTAACTAATTGAGCTGCATCTAATTTAAAAGCTACTTGTTTTGTGTGTGTGAGTGTATGAATAGTCAGCGCACGCCGATTACTTTAGCCAAGCTCATTTTCTGATTCCTCAGCTGTTTTAGGTACCTGAAGACGAGATCAGGTCCCAAAACGTCCTGAAAACGTTAGTCTTTAAAATGTTAAATATTATTTAATAAGTCACATTTTTTTTGCGTTTGTTCTGTAACGAAGAACTAATACATGCTTGTTTCTAGTTCTTTATTATGTCCATGGTTTATATGATACAATTACGTTATTCATATCTTTAAAGCTGGACTGCTCGGAAAACTGTAAACGGCTATTTGCTCCAAACCTGGGCAAACTTTAGTTATACGTAAACTATGTTTGGGATAAAGTTAAACAACATGTTTCAATAAAAATACAAGAATAAAATAAGCATGAAATGTCCAAGAATCGTATAAAATATCAATACAACTTTCGTTTCAAGTTAAGCCCTTGAAAGACGTTGAGCTTCAATAATGCAAGTGGAAGGTAACAAACTTACTTGTTTTTAACTCAATCTTCAAAATATTCTGATACGTGAGTAATCTATATATTAAAAAAATTGATGAAAATCTAATGGCAGTCAGTACGATCAGGCCGATTTTCTTCATTTTTGAATGAAAGGTATTTATGCATATATTCATCATCAAACATAAAAAATGCTTAACTTTCGCCCTTCTCAAGTTATACTCTAAGTCATGTTTTCTTAGCTTTATCCTGTCATATCTCAGGTTCTAATTGAGATGAATTGTTCGTTTTGGCCTAAGAACACTCAGTGAACTAGTTAGAGATATCATTCGACGTATTTAGTTACATCTAAGAGGAGTTATGCGTGGACAAACGATTTTTTGGCACTGTTAAGAATTTATATTTGCTTGAGATAAAACATATGGGCAAAGTATTAAAAATGCCCAGCTGCTGTAAATTTAAACATCAACAAACAATAACAATAACAGTGTATAAGTTTCTACTCTCAAAGAAATACCCTTACTGAAAAAGTACAGTCATTAGCGAAGTTAAAACCCAAACCGAGAGGCTGAAGTAGAACCGTAAGCAAAGCGAACGGAACTGAAGCCGTAGGCCGAAGCGGGTGTCTGGGGGCGAAGCTCCCAGCTGGCCGAAGGCTAGTGACTTTTGAATATAATTATTTTAAAAATTGTGTAAATAGTTTGTTTCATTAAATAATTACGTAAAATAAGTTCTAAACTTTAACTTTAGTTTGTTTACAATTTGCTTTTAAAAAGTCGAAAAATAAAATGAAGTAGCTTGCGAGGTGAATAAAACAAATATACGAGAAAATAAACACACAAGAGGTAATCTTGTGGCTCGTAATAAGTTTTCATAGCAAAAACAATAATATCAAAGCTTAAAAGAAATTATCACATTAAGTTAAATGTAAAAAGTGGATTAGCACAAATTAAAATTAATTTATTTAAAAGAAAGCTCGGCTCAGGCTTGCTCCAGTGACATGGACGGTTTTGTTGGTATTTGGTAAAATAACTGACGAGCCTTTGTGGCTTTGACCACATTCCAGTGCTGGTTTGTTAGTCTTTGGTCAGTTTGTGGTGAAACATCAAAGATAACCACGAGTATTCAATTTAGAATATCGACTTTTTTCTTAAGTGTTTTTGCTTTTTTAAATGGGGTTTCAATTTAAAATTTCTGAAAAATTATTCCTCTTTACTTGAAGTATTGACGGATTTCTAAGGACCTAAATTAAGAAATAAATTGTATTGAGTCACTATACAAAATAAAAATAATAGGAATAGAAAATACGAGAAAAATATGAGTTATTTTATTCGTCTGACTAATTAATATAGTCGGGACAAAAAACGTGTATTTCTTTCTTCTTTACGAGCAAATATTTTTTTCAGATTTATATAAAGAGGATTTAAATGTCGAGATGTGTCTATAGAAAGAACACGTTTAAAGCCTGAACGGCATTTCCTTCAGTATATTTCAGTTAATACATAAGGGTAGCCTATGGTACGTAAGCAGTTCTATTAATGAATTGCGCTGCAATATTTTCCAAAGGCGTGTGTTTTTATTGCTTAGAACTGTAATTACTTACTTTTCTTGGTAATTACTTCACTTATTTGAAAGGCAAATCAGTCTCCACAGTTGGCTCCATGAATATTGATGAACTGAAGAGCTTTAACTGAATTTGTCCAACCAAATCCCAATAAGCTTCTCGAACAAGCAAACCGTTCTTAGAGCTAATATTAGTGTTTTATTACATTTAAAACAAACTTTGCTCCTTACTTGTGATAAATGACGGTTAAAAGCGTCAATATTTACAGTATCATCGTATCTAAATTTACTTGTATCATATTGAAATTACAAAAAAGGTTAAGTTCTGATTGGATTAGAAAGTTTTGTTTTTGAACAGTAACATGATGTAACTTACAGAGACTCGACGAGTTAATTGTTGAACGTATTTGTATTTTAGAAGAAGGAAAAGTATAGGTTCATACTACTCATGAATCGAAATGGGGCTAACTGGCTTGGATCACTTGTTATTTTCTAAAACGTTCATGTTTCATCTTTGAGTTTACTCATACTTGTTTGAGACTCACTGGATCTCCCTACTAATTATCAGTTCAGTAAAATTAAAACAAGGTAAAAACATGTATTTTCTATAAATATACTGTACTTCTAAAGTTTCATCGGAATTTTAAGGTTCAATTTGGTTTGGTAATTTATTGCAGAGACTTCGAGAAATGCTATTTTGAAAAACCTATTTGCGTAGATTAGTTTGGAAATAATCAGGTGGTGTCAAATTCTCTAGAATTCTGGAGATATTAACAATGATTACGTTATAATTGGTGGATGGCCCATAGAGGCTAAATGGCTGAGACAGGAACACCAACATAGTTGCGGCAGTCTCAGCACAGATAAAACATTTTTAAACGTTTCTAGTAGAGCCACTGACGCTAACGAAAGTTTATTCACTTTCCAAAATCGCACAATTTGGTCACATTTAAGTCATCGACATCAGAAAAACTCGAGCATGTGGAGTTGATGGAGCAGTAAGATGACAAGACGGCAGCGCTATCTGTGCTCGGGCTGCCGCAACTATGTTGATTTTCCCGCCTCAGCCATTTGCATGCATCTATTATGCATCTATGCGCTATCTACCTGTTATAACATAATCTTTGATGTTGGTCACAAATTTCAAGATCAAGGTTCAGTTTGAGCACATCTTCCATAAACTTGAATAACCATATTGACCAGTTACACAGTGGGACACAATGATGGTTACACTAACTCGAGTCTAACCACTAATCACTCAGTTTCTCTGTCTGTGTCAACATGATTGCATTGCAGCAATGGATTGTGGCTTTGCCACATAAACAGAGTGCATTTACCAATGAGAACCAGTTATTTAAAAACACATTGTGTTAATACAATTTCTACTCAAATTTTCAAAGTCAATGTCAATTATTTTTATTGCATAATATACATATGTACATTGCAATCGTCATCCAGCATAAATTCTTAGAGCTAATACATAAGTACAATACAAATATACAGAATAAAACACAAACTATTCAAGTCTCAGTCAGATAGGAACTCCTCCACACTATAAAATTCCTTTTCTATTAAAAAATAAATTTTCAAACGAGAGGAGGAAGGAAACTTCAGTTCTAGGATCGATTCTCGATGGCAACTTGTTGAAAAACATAGCTCCAGCGCATATCGTGTCCCGTTGGGACAAAGCCAAACGGTGTCTGGAAGTGCGGAGATTAGCTCCGTGGCGGGTCGGATACCTATGACCTGATCCAACAGTTTCAATATGAGTTTGTGAACTGATTGTGGCACTTACGACTTTGAAGATGTAAAGGGACGGAAACGTTAAAATATTATGCCGCATAAACACACCTCTACAGGAATTCAAGGGAGGAAGTCTATTAATGATTGTATCGCTTTCTTACCTCAATAAAAACTCTTGATGCGAACGAAGATCCACCCCACACCTCTACTCCGTAGGATAATGATGAAAACACCCATGGTATACCAGCAGAAGGTGTTTTGGATCTATCAAGGCGTACAATGTCCTGAGAGCGAAGCTGTAGCGGCTAAGCTTACCGCAGAGATTAGAAATGTGGGCACACCAAGTAAGACCGAGTCGAAAGTCAAACCCAAAACGGTGGTGTGTACCTGTTTTATTCCAAAACAGTCAAGGTTTAGTTGAAGAGGATTTTTTGTTTTGGTCATTGAAGCGTTCAATCAGGTTGTCGGATGGTGAGGAGATTGACTGGGATCTGAATTCTTTTCTTTATCTAAGTCGCTTTTGGAGCCTCGAAGTAAAAGTTGTGTCATCAGCATACAAAATAGGTTTAGTGAGAGGAAGACTGAATACCACGTCATTGAAGTAAACCAGAAAAAGTAAGGGTCAGAATGCTGCCTTGAGATACCCCACAAATAGAATTTGCGTGTTTCGATTTTGTTCCAGCCACCTCAACAAACTGAGTTCTATTAGAAAGGTAGGACTTGAACCAGTCCAGCGGAACTCCTCACTCCGAAATTCTCCAGCTTGCACAATATATTGTGATCGACACGATCAAACGCTTTTGAAAGATCACAGAAAATTCCTAGAGCTACCTCACGTTGGTCAAGGCTGCTGAGGATTTCACTTGTGAAGTCTGAGATGGCATGTGTCGTAGAACGACCAGCCCTGAAACCATACTGATTTGGGATAAGGAAATTGAACTGGTTTAGATGTCCTGAAAGCCTCTTGTAAATGATTTTCTCCAACACCTTCGACAAGGTACACAAAAGGGATATGGGGCGATAGTTGTTGACAACACTTTTGTCACCTTTTTTGAATAACGGCACCAGTTTGGCTGTCTTGTATACATCGGGGAAAATTCCAGAAGACAATGATTCATTGAACAGATAAACTAATTGATCAAGAATGCTTTTGTAAATCTGTTTAAGAAGAAAACTAGAGATCCCATCTGTGCCAAAAGAATTTTTCGATTTTACGGAAAGAATAGTTTGTTCTACTTCAGAAGAGGTGACAGGAAAAAAGATCATGGGTGTAACAGGTTGTGTGCCTTGATCTTTGATGACTGCGGATGTATTAGGAATTATTGATAAAGTTGAAGCTTTTGATAAAGAGTTGTTAGAAAACCAATCATTGAAAAAATTAGCCACTTAGCTAACCGAAGGTTCTAAGATTCCACCACAATTGACGAAAGATGGGCTATTGGATTCCCGAGTTCTCACTACCTTCCAGACAGTCTTTTGGACGCAACCGGAACGCTGAAACTCGTTGGAAAATTTTGATTTCTTTTCTTCCGCAAGAAGTCTTCGAAATTGTTTTTCCGGAACTTTAATATTAGTTTGAGATTCGGGTCATTTGAATCACGAGCTAGAAGAGCAAGATCGTAGTTACCGTCCGCGAACGCTTTCAAATCTCGGCTCACCTGAATTTGATTTCTTTTGGGTTTAATCGAAACTTCTTTTTCGGGGAACGAGAGTGAGAAAAATGGCTGATGACTGATGAAAAATTATGAAATTTAACATCAAGATCAGTTTGATTGAGCAAAACTCCAATCTGTATGATACAAAAATTCATTAAATGTTTTTTTTGAGTGAAAACCTTTTTTTTTGTTTTTAGAAGATTTAGTTGTGAATTTATCTTTACAAGTTGTGCGTCATGGTCAGAAAGAGGCTGAAAGAAACCATCGCAATAAATTAAATCATTTGGAAAATTCGTTACAACATTGTCTAAAAGGGAACTGCTTCTAACAGTCACTCTTGTTGGTTTCAAAAGATTAAAAAATAACATTTCTAAGTGCATTAACTTTTGAGTTGACTGTATCTAAAAATTAATATTCCAGTCTCCACAGATTAATACAGTATTATTGCTTTTGAAACATTCATGCAACATTTGTTCAAAATTTAAAACGAACTCCTGTTCGTTGTTTTGCGGTGCTCTATACAGACAAATCAAAAAGATATGTTTAATATGGCTGGACCTATTTTCTATTTTGATTTTTACAGACAAACACTCAATGCATTGAGAATCTTTAAACACTTTTAGGGAATAACTATTATTTGCAATACAAGAAGAATAATTATTTTTTTAGAAAGCAACTCCACCACCCAAGCCTGAACCTCGACAAGTTCTTGAGATGCACGAGAAATTTGGAATTACTAAAGGCTCGTTTTCCTTTAGCCAATGTTCTGTGAGCCAACGTTTCACTCAATAGAACCTGTAATATTCTTTGGTTCTGGTCACTATTTCATAAAATCGCTGCTGGGCGAAGAATGAAGTAGCATTATTTTTATTATTTGGGTTCAACCAGCGTCAGTTTAAATTGTTTTTACAAATTCATCATAAAAGCAGTTTTAATAACCAACAGTTAATTAAGACTTAACAGTCTATGCTAGTATATTTTGTCAACATTCTGTAATCTTTACGTAATTACCTACTTACATTAAAGACAAACCGCATATTATGCAACATTGCAATTATGTACTAAATATCGAATTTCCGAAAAGTGAGCTATTCATCTGTCAGCGTGGTAAGACCCAGGCCCGGGACCATGAAATGAGCATCGATGCTGAACCCAGGACACGTTTTGAGCGTTTGCTCTTAAAACTGTATATAAATATGTATATATACCTCGTTAATTACTGGGAACACACGGTATAAAAGTCAATGTACGTCATGCTTATAAGCCAAGTCCGACTTTGCTTCCAAATGTTTGTTTACTGAGAGAAGTAACGCTGTCACAAAGCAAAGAGAAGCCAAGAGTATTGTTTCTCCAGCAGACATCTTGTCTACTTTGACTGACGTTACTTTGTTTTCGTACCAACAGAAAGCGTGAATACATTTTAGTTGAAATTGCTTTTTACTTCATCTTGCTGTTTAAAACATATGGGTAGGTAAGAATTGTCTTATTTATTTAAACCAGTAATAGTTGAAGTTTAGCTAACTCATGAAAATTAAAACGTTCTCAGTTTCCCGAAAATGAACTATTCACCCTCACATTTTTAGGATTGATTTGTTTTACAATTTGCAGTTTCCGAGTTCAAACTATTATTGCGGACATGTTCCATCTTTATTAAGCAAGATGATGCCATCCCCTGAACTTCATTATGCTTACTAACGACGGAAAATGTCCGCAATAATAGTTTAAACTCTGAAGTTCTCCCATCGTCAACAACAACCCTTAAACAAAGAATTGCAGTTTCCGTGTTTGTACCAATAAATTTTTATTAATGATTGTAACGAAATTTATTTTTTAGAACTGCTCGCTATGAAACAAATTAAATTAATCATACTTTAAACTATGACAAGTTGAATCAATAATTATCTCAAAAAAGACATTCGTTATAAATTTGGATAGGTGCAACTGCGCCGGTGGTGGAGGATTTTCAGGAAAAATCCGTATCCAACCAGTACCCTAGCGGTCAATTCTGTACGGCTGGCGCGCACGCAGGTAGTCGGGTCTTTTGCCAATGACTTCCTCGGTAAACTGATCCGGCTTATTTGTCTAAATACTGTAGAGACTTTCAAGGGTTAACTCGGCCGACAGCTGTTACTCATTACTGTTGTAGCTTGTGTGAATATATGTATAGTACGTATCTGGGATGTTAAGGGTTCAATAGGTTGATATATTAATATTCGATTTCTATAATTATAACACAATGGCTCACTAAGGGTAACTAGAGTTGTATAGTGCAAGAAATAAATAATAATAGAACATAACATCCTGGATTAAAGATGTTTTGCATTTTTGTGACCGGTTTCAACTATTAGGCCCATCTTCTTGGCGATTACAACAAACACAAGTTACATATCAGGGCACTATGTTCTATTATTTCATACACTATATCGATTATAAACTATAGATTTTGTCAATGTTATTATCGAATTTCTTTATTAAAAATGAGATATTCATGTCGTCAGCACGGTAAGATCCAGGCCCGGGACCATGAAATGAGCACCGATCCTGACCACAGAACTCGTTTTGAGCATTTCATCATTACTTTGAACACATATGTCTATATGTGTATCATCTCTACAGGTTTCATTTTTCTCCAATTTTCACCAAACTTGATACAAATGTTCATTTTGTAAAAATCTCGGTCGAGTTTTAAAATTGGACTCCCGGAACCTTCCTTTGGGGAGGGACTTTTCGCCAAAAAGGGGTTTTAATGGTCTAAGTATAGTAAATTTCGTGATATTGAAATAAATATGCATTTTAGTATTATACATCAAAATACCAAAATTATGAAAATCCATTAATTTATTTCAAAATGGCGGCCAAAAAGGTGTTTTCCACTATAACAGCGGAATGAGTAGTCTGGTTTGATTGAAATTTAACATGTGTTGTCCTTTCGTGATCATATGTAATATAACTTTCATATGAGTTTGTATAAACATAGAGCAAATGTGTATAACAAATTGTTCACTGTAACTTCTTGTCGGTTGAGGAATAACCTCAGTGATATTGTTAGAGCAATATTGAGAATCGTGTTTAGTTTGAAAATGAGACTTCTATTATACGGGATCATATGGAATGATATCTTTGGTGTTATTTGTTTGCAGTACTTTAACCTTTCTGTTTATACAAAGCGGCGTTCCTAAACCTGCCCACGAACGAAGCGCGTTAGGCATCACCCTCGTGGTCTCGGCCGAGCACCGGCGCAACTATGTAGTCCCTTTTGTGTCCCTACTGCCTGCCAGCGGCGGTTCGACAACACCATAAATTTAAATGTAAAATGGACTCGTAAAATGCAACAATTTGATTTTGTATTTTCTTTTTATATGATTTATTTTTATGTTGATAAAAATGTATACAACTGTTTCGCTTCATTTATTTGATTGTACACCGTGTTAGTTGCCAAGAAAATTACATAGCATGTATATCTTTCTGCGTAAAACAGAAAAGATGTCAAAATGTTAGATACAAGTTGTGTGATTAAAATATTATTTCGACCAGTTTTTAAATAAAGGTTCTAAAATGAAGTTTTCTTAATATACTTGTTTGATAGTTTAAATATCTCAATAACACAGTTGTTATTATGTCAAATAGTATTTAAAAATATTTCAGAAAAGTTTTCAAACTTATTTGAGATTGTTTCTTTGAATAATTGTTAGCTCTGAATATTGAACATAAACTATAGATAATTTAAAAGCACACATTCGTACCAGATTGAATCACACGCGATAGTTAATTGATAAAATACAAACTGTTTAAATGTCGACTCATAGATTCAGCGATTGACCCGGATTGTGAATTGCTGGAACTGGTTCTTGTTGGCAATCAGAGAGAACTCTCTCTCTTAAATCAGAGGATGCATTTAGCTGCAAGAAACGTCCACTGCAATCCAAGCAATCACTCTGAAAATCAATTGACCACATTGAGGTAATTGTTTGTGACTTTTTCATGTTTCGGCCTACTAAACATAGATTGAAAACAAAACCTGGGCCTCAGGTGATTCAGGAAGGCTGTCAGACAGGCGTTATCAGTCGGCTTCAATGGAAGTCCGGGGGTTGTACTGTAGTACTGGCTAACTTTCCAATTCACGCAAAACAAACAATTAACTACCCAGAATAATGTTAAGTTACAATAGACAATATTCTATTTACATATTCATGGAGAACAGTACATGCGTTAAAGTTTCTTTGAGAAAAGGAACTTATACAGTGCAATTTGTGTTCATCATTTGGATTGCTGGACAGGTTGGACTGTGTAGTTCTCTTGGTCAGGAATCCTTCTTAGAGTAGAAGGGTATCTCTTGAAACCACAAGGTTAGTTTTCTCTTTAGGTGTTGCGGGCTGATGTTCAGGGAGGTGGTTGAATAAAATAGATTCTTTGTAAGATGGTTTTTTTTAAGAGGTACGATGGTGAGGTGGCAGAGAGAAGTCTGTAGCGTGCCTAGTGTTGTGCTGATGTAAATTGTGGTGTCTTGGTTGCTGGGTGCTGACTGCATGCATGATAGTTTCACAAATGTACAATGAAACATTACTGTCAGAATTCTGAAGTCTTTGAAAAGTTCTTGGCAGCTGTCTTGACGTGGTATGCTTGCTAAGCATTAAATCGCTCTTTCTGTTGGAAAAGAACTCTTCCCAGATTAGTCTCTACTGCTCCTCCCCAAATAGCTGTGCTTGAGGTGGGACTCGAAAAGTGAAAAGTAGGCAACTTTGGCTGTGTCCAAACTACTTATTTGGTAGATTCTCCGGCTGACATGGATGCTTGAAGAGAGTTTTATACATAGGTGTTTTATATGTGGGTTCCAAGAATGTTTTAAATCTATTGTGACCCTGAGGTATTTTGTTAAAGTGTTTGCTTCTAAGCAAACTGGTAGTTGGTGTGCTTCTTGACTTTTGTTTTTTGTGGTGAAGTCTTTTTGCACAGTTTTTCTGTAATTTAGGACAAGGTCATTCTGAGAGAGATGTAGTGCTTGAGTTTGGATGTGGTTCTGCCTGTGTTGTGTTTTTCTTGTTTCTATGTGTTTTGTATGATAGGGTAACAACTGTGGCATCCGTGGGATAACTGTGTGACGCGTCCCTTGCATCCAGTTTGGCAGATCAATTGTAAAGAGGAGGATAAACATTAGTCCGAGCACAGAATCTTTTGGCAGATTTTATGTTTTGAAGGTGCTTTTGCTGTGGTTTATTTCTACTAGCTGTATCCTTCAATATAGTAATGTCAAACTAAATAATTTTATTCCAAAATATTTTGCAACATTGCAAAAGTCTGCAGTAAAGTCACAGTATAATTCAAAGAGATCTCTTTAAACCCCCTGTATACCTAAGTAGATAACACTATGTGAACGTTAGTATATACAATGTTTGGTAGAACTGGGATGCATTGTTGATGTTGCCACTACTGTATCCGGTAAGAAGAGACATGCAAGATATAAGTCACCCGGCAACAACTCACAAGAGAGCAGTAAATATTGTATACAAACACCCTGTATACCTAAGTAGATAACACTATGTGAACGTTAGTATATACAATGTTTGGTAGAACTGGGATGCATTGTTGATGTTGCCACTACTGTATCCGGTAGGAGAGACATGCAAGACATAAGTCACCCGGCAACAACTCACAAGAGAGCAGTAAATATTGTATACAAACACCCTGTATACCTAAGTAGATAACACTATGTGAACGTTAGTATATACAATGTTTGGTAGAACTGGGATGCATTGTTGATGTTGCCACTACTCCGGTAAGGAGAGACATGCAAGACATAAGTCACCCGGCAACAACTCACAAGAGAGCAGTAAATATTGTATACAAACACCCTGTATACTTAAGTAGATAACACTATGTGAACGTTATATACAATGTTTGGTAGAACTGGGATGCATTGTTGATGTTGCCACTACTGTATCCGGTAAGAGAGACATGCAAGATATAAGTAACCCGGCAACAACTCACAAGAGAGCAGTAAATATTGTATACAAACACCCTGTATACCTAAGTAGATAACACTATGTGAACGTTAGTATATACAATGTTTGGTAGAACTGGGATGCATTGTTGATGTTGCCACTACTGTATCCGGTAAGGAGAGACATGCAAGACATAAGTCACCCGGCAACAACTCACAAGAGAGCAGTAAATATTGTATACAAACACCCTGTATACCTAAGTAGATAACACTATGTGAACGTTAGTATATACAATGTTTGGTAGAACTGGGATGCATTGTTGATGTTGCCACTACTGTATCCGGTAAGGAGAGACATGCAAGACATAAGTCACCCGGCAACAACTCACAAGAGAGCAGTAAATATTGTATACAAACACCCTGTATACCTAAGTAGATAACACTATGTGAACGTTAGTATATACAATGTTTGGTAGAACTGGGATGCATTGTTGATGTTGCCACTACTGTATCCGGTAAGGAGAGACATGCAAGACATAAGTCACCCGGCAACAACTCACAAGAGCAGTAAATATTGTATACAAACACTCTGTATACCTAAGTAGATAACATGTGAACGTTAGTATATACAATGTTTGGTAGAACTGGGATGCATTGTTGATGTTGCCACTACTGTATCCGGTAAGGAGAGACATGCAAGATATAAGTCACCCGGCAACAACTCACAAGAGAGCAGTAAATATTGTATACAAACACCCTGTATACCTAAGTAGATAACACTATGTGAACGTTAGTATATACAATGTTTGGTAGAACTGGGATGCATTGTTGATGTTGCCACTACTGTATCCGGTAAGGAGAGACATGCAAGACATAAGTCACCCGGCAACAACTCACAAGAGAGCAGTAAATATTGTATACAAACACCCTGTATACCTAAGTAGATAACACTATGTGAACGTTAGTATATACAATGTTTGGTAGAACTGGGATGCATTGTTGATGTTGCCACTACTGTATCCGGTAAGGAGACATGCAAGACATAAGTCACCCGGCAACAACTCACAAGAGAGCAGTAAATATTGTATACAAACACCCTGTATACCTAAGTAGATAACACTATGTGAACGTTAGTATATACAATGTTTGGTAGAACTGGGATGCATTGTTGATGTTGCCACTACTGTATCCGGTGGAGAGACATGCAAGACATAAGTCACCCGGCAACAACTCACAAGAGAGCAGTAAATATTGTATACAAACACCCTGTATACCTAGTAGATAACACTATGTGAACGTTAGTATATACAATGTTTGGTAGAACTGGGATGCATTGTTGATGTTGCCACTACTGTATCCGGTAAGAGAGACATGCAAGACATAAGTCACCCGGCAACAACTCACAAGAGCAGTAAATATTGTATACAAACACCCTGTATACCTAAGTAGATAACACTATGTGAACGTTAGTATATACAATGTTTGGTAGAACTGGGATGCATTGTTGATGTTGCCACTACTGTATCCGGTAAGGAGAGACATGCAAGACATAAGTCACCCGGCAACAACTCACAAGAGAGCAGTAAATATTGTATACAAACACCCTGTATACCTAAGTAGATAACACTATGTGAACGTTAGTATATACAATGTTTGGTAGAACTGGGATGCATTGTTGATGTTGCCACTACTGTATCCGGTAAGGAGAGACATGCAAGACATAAGTCACCCGGCAACAACTCACAAGTGAGCAGTAAATATTGTATACAAACACCCTGTATACATAAGTAGATAACACTATGTGAACGTTAGTATATACAATGTTTGGTAGAACTGGGATGCATTGTTGATGTTGCCACTACTGTATCCGGTAAGGAGAGACATGCAAGACAAAAGTCACCCGGCAACAACTCACAAGAGAGCAGTAAATATTGTATACAAACACCCTGTATACCTAAGTAGATAACACTATGTGAACGTTAGTATATACAATGTTTGGTAGAACTGGGATGCATTGTTGATGTTGCCACTACTGTATCCGGTAAGAAGAGACATGCAAGACATAAGTCACCCGGCAACAACTCACAAGAGAGCAGTAAATATTGTATACAAACACCCTGTATACCTAAGTAGATAACACTATGTGAACGTTAGTATATACAATGTTTGGTAGAACTGGGATGCATTGTTGATGTTGCCACTACTGTATCCGGTAAGGAGAGACATGCAAGACATAAGTCACCCGGCAACAACTCACAAGAGAGCAGTAAATATTGTATACAAACACCCTGTATACATAAGTAGATAACACTATGTGAACGTTAGTATATACAATGTTTGGTAGAACTGGGATGCATTGTTGATGTTGCCACTACTGTATCCGGAAAGAGACATGCAAGACATAAGTCACCCGGCAACAACTCACAAGAGAGCAGTAAATATTGTATACAAACACCCTGTATACCTAAGTAGATAACACTATGTGAACGTTAGTATATACAATGTTTGGTAGAACTGGGATGCATTGTTGATGTTGCCACTACTGTATCCGGTAAGAGAGACATGCAAGACATAAGTCACCCGGCAACAACTCACAAGAGAGCAGTAAATATTGTATACAAACACCCTGTATACATAAGTAGATAACACTATGTGAACGTTAGTATATACAATGTTTGGTAGAACTGGGATGCATTGTTGATGTTGCCACTACTGTATCCGGTAAGAAGAGACATGCAAGACATAAGTCACCCGGCAACAACTCACAAGAGAGCAGTAAATATTGTATACAAACACCCTGTATACATAAGTAGATAACACTATGTGAACGTTAGTATATACAATGTTTGGTTGAACTGGGATGCATTGTTGATGTTGCCACTACTGTATCCGGTAAGAAGAGACATGCAAGATATAAGTCACCCGGCAACAACTCACAAGAGAGCAGTAAATATTGTATACAAACACCCTGTATACATAAGTAGATAACACTATGTGAACGTTAGTATATACAATGTTTGGTAGAACTGGGATGCATTGTTGATGTTGCCACTACTGTATCCGGTAAGGAGAGACATGCAAGACATAAGTCACCCGGCAACAACTCACAAGAGAGCAGTAAATATTGTATACAAACACCCTGTATACCTAAGTAGATAACACTATGTGAACGTTAGTATATACAATGTTTGGTTGAACTGGGATGCATTGTTGATGTTGCCACTACTGTATCCGGTAAGGAGAGACATGCAAGACATAAGTCACCCGGCAACAACTCACAAGAGAGCAGTAAATATTGTATACAAACACCCTGTATACCTAAGTAGATAACACTATGTGAACGTTAGTATATACAATGTTTGGTAGAACTGGGATGCATTGTTGATGTTGCCACTACTGTATCCGGTGGAGAGACATGCAAGATATAAGTCACCCGGCAACAACTCACAAGAGAGCAGTAAATATTGTATACAAACACCCTGTATACATAAGTAGATAACACTATGTGAACGTTAGTATATACAATGTTTGGTAGAACTGGGATGCATTGTTGATGTTGCCACTACTGTATCCGGTAAGAAGAGACATGCAAGATATAAGTCACCCGGCAACAACTCACAAGAGAGCAGTAAATATTGTATACAAACACCCTGTATACATAAGTAGATAACACTATGTGAACGTTAGTATATACAATGTTTGGTAGAACTGGGATGCATTGTTGATGTTGCCACTACTGTATCCGGTAAGGAGAGACATGCAAGACATAAGTCACCCGGCAACAACTCACAAGAGAGCAGTAAATATTGTATACAAACACCCTGTATACCTAAGTAGATAACACTATGTGAACGTTAGTATATACAATGTTTGGTAGAACTGGGATGCATTGTTGATGTTGCCACTACTGTATCCGGTAAGGAGAGACATGCAAGACATAAGTCACCCGGCAACAACTCACAAGAGAGCAGTAAATATTGTATACAAACACCCTGTATACCTAAGTAGATAACACTATGTGAACGTTAGTATATACAATGTTTGGTAGAACTGGGATGCATTGTTGATGTTGCCACTACTGTATCCGGTAAGGAGAGACATGCAAGACATAAGTCACCCGGCAACAACTCACAGAGAGCAGTAAATATTGTATACAAACACCCTGTATACATAAGTAGATAACACTATGTGAACGTTAGTATATACAATGTTTGGTAGAACTGGGATGCATTGTTGATGTTGCCACTACTGTATCCGGTAAGGAGAGACATGCAAGACATAAGTCACCCGGCAACAACTCACAAGAGAGCAGTAAATATTGTATACAAACACCCTGTATACATAAGTAGATAACACTATGTGAACGTTAGTATATACAATGTTTGGTAGAACTGGGATGCATTGTTGATGTTGCCACTACTGTATCCGGTAAGGAGAGACATGCAAGACATAAGTCACCCGGCAACAACTCACAAGAGAGCAGTAAATATTCTAAGCCCAAGTTCTACGTTCTTTTTGGCTCCGTTCTTTATGTTTAATTACTAACAAGCTATTCACTCTTCTCGTTAAGGTTTGCTATCATACCTTCCATTATTTTGTTATAACAAACTTATACTACTAGAAACAATTCAATTGATTGCTGCGGTAAATATAGAAGATTTAAATGAGTAAGTATCACACAAACAATCATTTATCACAGAAAAAGTTTAGACAAAAGTGTTTGATTAGAAAGTTGGTCAAAAGGAAGGGTTGCAAACGAAGATGAGTACGTGGACTGAAAAAAGAAAAGGACCTCATTTCGAAAGGATTAAGCAAGTGTGTGCACAAAGAAAACCAACTTGGGAAAACGTCAACTTACTTCACAGGGTTCATCTAGCCAATACGTGAATCAATCAATCAAAAGTATTTTATATACAACTATTTGTCAAAGCTAAAATGCAATGGATGTATTACGACTTGCATATTACAATAGCTAGTTTTAACATTATGTTACCACAAAGAAATGTTACCACCAACAACCAGTTTACAAAACATAATTTTTCAACGTTATTCGGAAAACGTTGGTTAGTTGATATTTATAAGCACAAAACAAGGTTTGGTCGCTTCGATAACGACTGAATAATAAATTCCTTTGAATAACACAACTGTGTTATTTATGATACCGCAGACATTCAACTGTCTACGCACGGCACATATAATAACTAACCTAGACGTGTTTTTTACTTTAAAAACCAAGAAATGTTTTTTTCACGCACAATTCTAATAAAAAGTACCTTGAAGCTTTATCGTACAACTTAAGTTTCTTAATTTTATAATTGTTTGCCAAAGCAAATAAAGACCAGTCTATTTGATCTGGTTGCTGTTCACTTTCTTAGTGTGTCTTGTGTTTGTAGTATTGTTTTCTATTCTAATTATATTTAAGATTTAACTGTTTCTGAATGACTTTAACAGCTACATGTTGTTTGGTTCTGTTTGCCCGGTAAGCTCACGCTGATTACTTTAGGCTATTTCAATTTTAATTTTCAGTGATATGTTTTAGGTTACTTTTCACCTGAAGATGGAACAAATTGCAGATCCCAAAACGGCGTGATCGTTTTGCTCACCAACGATGGAAAATATCCTCAATAATCGTTTAAACTCAAATAAATCAAATAAATTAGGTATGATTTAAAATAGTTTTAACAATTGAATGCCTCACTACAATGATAATTTAAATACCTCACTACAATAATTTAATGACACACTGTACTGTAACTAACCGATTTTTATATTCTATAATTTAAAACTGTACAATATAACTGGTTTACGGTTTGCATAATCCTTTTAAGCTACCTATGCCTGAGTCCAACAAATTAAGTATAAAACGAAAATGAACAAAGTACTGGTAACGTAGTCTTCAAAGAACTGAATACAAACGCCAGAAGTGCACCCACGCCACTATGTACCCGCTAAGTAAATAATGTAGCGTTTACCTCTTTACTTTTATTTTATGAGAGAAAATAAACAAATGAGAGGAAATAACAAATCGTTAAATCATTTGTGAAAAACCTTTTCCTTCCACATATTAACCGTCGAAAGTTCGTTCCGAAGAATGACTTTGCCAAGTTTGTTTGAACAGTCTACTACTACGTCCACCTGCTTGGATTTAATACATCATTCTTGAAATGAAAAGTAGAAAAAAAGTTCATTACGTCGTTCCAAATCAGTAGACGAATGATTCGTTCCAAAGTTTAGGCAAATCGGCACCTTAATGTAGCCAGTTTTACATAATGTCCAACCGTTCAAAATGGTCCTCAATAATGTTAATCTGAACAAAACCATATCTCTGGAGAGAACCCTGCCATGTTTGGATACTGTTCAGTTTAGCCACTACAGCGTTTATAACAAAGGAAACTAGGCTTTGATGAATATAGTTTCCGAAACAAAATGGTTCACATCCACCTGAAGAGGAAGTGTAAATATTAGAGTTGAACATGAAGACTTCCGGTTGCGGCGGAAGTGGCAGTGCATTTTTCATGTTGGCTGCACTGCGTTTTGTTCCGTCATCTGACATATCTCAGTTCTTCCCGTGCGTAAAGGCAATTGTTGTTATTTTGTGGGATTGTATTGTTTGTTTGCTTTTCTATTGTTATTTCCGAAACTAAAATGTAGTTTAGTAACGTGTGTTAGGGTTATTAAATAACTGCAGTACCAGTTTATTTATATTTGAACTTTGTGGTATTGTCCATTGAAAACTCGAACTACTCCATCTAAACTAACTAACTCTCCATCATCATTTAAAAAATAACGCAAATCGATAAAAGCAATTCCTGTTGTAATAACCGATAACGTTAAAAGTACCAATAAACTGTAACGTCAACTGAGGTAAATGTTAGAGATTATTGTACTGAATAAGAAATCTCTTACACTGTCTAGTTGTTACAGACAAGAGACTTATCAATGTTATCAATAAAATTTAGAGAATCATTACGAGGTTTGTCTTCGTTCACTTGTTTCGCACACTGATGGCTTAAATATTTTGTATTTATTTTCTGTCGTCCCCAACCACGGCTTTTCTTAGACAATTTTAGGAAATTAGTTGATGTTTGTAAGACAGGTATCACTTAAGAGTAAGGGCTAAAACTCTCACTTTTATTTCTTCAAATAAAGTTTTGGGACAAAATATTTTCTTAAAAGGTACAGATAAAACGTTTTTGCTTTGTGCCTTTATCTTAAATTTTTTCAAGTACATTCCAAAAATGAAGGATTGAAGGCCATTTAGAAAGAGTGTAATTTCGCTCTTTTTGGGTTAAAACCCATTCACTCTCATTAAAGAGTGGCTTGATTTTCAATCTTTCGGAAGTGGTTTTCTTTTATATTTAGAGTGTAGTTAAGTAAAAGGGACTTAGTATACATATTGTATTACAAAACTGAATCTTTCCTTCAAAATTAAGACATCAGTGAACATTAGACAACAAACCCACTAAGTTTGTGATTTCAATAGCCACCTTACACAACCTTTCGATATCAGTACAAAGCCTATGGTTGTATAAGCATCGAACTCTGTTCTAGACAATCTGAGTTTAGTTCCGTGAGCTGGAGGTTATGTTGTTTTAGTTTCAACACAACTTGTTGTGGTTGCCACTGTCCCAAGTAGTTAAACTGTGTAACATTTAAGGCAACACTCTAATAGATATATAACGTATAGAAACTCGTCTTGAAATTCTAAACATTTAAATTTGAATACAATAAATATTTATGGCATGACGTGACTGAATTCATTGTTATTTAGTTATTGATTCAATAATGCATATAAGCCAACGTATTGAAATATATATTGGCAAACATTGTATTTAGCCAATCATAGTTGTTGTATAATGCAAACTCCCTAAAGCACTCGTCTTACTTTTTTACCCAAAGTAAATCATCCTGAAATCCACTGTTCTTGTTTTTTTAAAGACCACTTGGCTTTTTGTTATTTTATGCTAACAGTATTATCAACGTATACTTCTTCTAGAAAACCGAATTGCCTCAAGAACATGATTTGCAATCAGGCCTTGTCTTCAGCTGAAAAGTATTTAAATGTGACAGAATACATTAGAAATCAAGTTAGCTAAGAGTGATCTGCGTAGTATACGAACTAAAATGTTTATTTGTTTTATAGATTGTACAGAGATAATATAGTAGAGAGTGGAACTTATCTTGTGGGACTTTTACGGTAGAGTTTTTCGTAGAGAAACACTGTAACATCCAACCTCTACGCATTAAACTGGAAAATGTTAGAAGTTTAAAAGTGTAAAGTCTGCTACTGACATCTGCCTGCTTGATATCCTTGAGTGATTTGTTAACAAGTTCACACGTCTCTGATCTTGACAAGATTGTTTCTGAAATGTTTCCTCACTTCACACGCTTTTACTCCTCTTACACATCTTGTTGTGTTTTGTGTCAGTTGACTAACCTGACTATACTTTCTTACAGCTAATGACTTTTTTTATTATTCACGGTAAACACCATATAAATAGATAACCGTGTTGAGCTAAAAAACAACAAGCACGCGTGTGATACATGAAAATTGAAGAATAATTGGTGAGTTCTTCAAATTCACCCCTAATTTAGTGGCACTTAATTTTTGTAATCTTTTGAAGAAAACAAAAGAGGCTCTCTTGCTGATTTATAATGATTCTGTTTCCTAACCTAGCATTCAGCTTAGGCCTATAATCTGTTTTCGTGATTCACCATGAGCTTTAAAGAATTTCACCTTGCTTTAAAGAATTTCCCATCCATTTCATGTGCATATCAGTGTGACTCACGGCTGTGATTAGTCGTCCGTTGCTCCGAACCAGCCCATGTGGCTGTCAGTGAGCAGCTGTATCAGCGGCTGTGCTTCATTTATCTTTCTGTTGTTTTATGTTTCAAAAGTTGTTGTGCATGTTGTATTGTTTTCTACTAATTTATATTAAATTAATAAGTTAAAGAAAACACCCAAACAAAACTGAACACAAAAACTGTCGAATTTGTCAGCGACCTTGTAAGGTTATAAACGTTCGTTTTGTATTCTCATTTCGATTGGTTTGTCTTGTTGTTTTTCTTGGTGTTGTCTTGGGGTTATTGTTAATAGTGGTCCATGTTGTTGTAGACATATTTTTTGACGTACATATAGCTCCTTTGACATCATAACCTTCACAGCTTTGAAGACCTTTCTATAAATTTGTTTATAGTTTTGGAACAGCTTTTAAAACCTAAACTAGTTGTGTGGTTTTAACTTTTAAAATATAACAACTCTTGTTGTTTTTTAGTTTTTGACGGTACAACTCAAGCCTAAATGGAAATTGAATGTTTTGTAGTAATAACATTCTACTCGGCATAACACTGTTCTCATTAAAGACCGGTTTTGCCAGGAGGGACGACGGTAACATAAAACACCCCAGGCTTGACACAACAAAGAACCTGTTGATGATGAAATGTGATATTAACAGTTTGAAAAGCATCGCTTTCTCATCTTGCTCCGCCTGCAGCTATCAATTCACTGCGTCACGTTTCAATTAGCTGTTAAATGTTAAACTTATAGATGTGAAACAGTAGTTTTACAGAAGGGTGTTTCATAACTGCAAATAAACAGTAGTGAGATCTTACTATTCATAAGGCCACGTAACAGGAAATTATGAAGAAGAAATCGGAATACATTAATTTTGATATAAGTATACTTTACAACTTTCACGATAGGTTGTCACCATATTGTTTAACCTTCCGAAAATATAGGATAAACAATAAATTCCATTAAAACATGTTCCATTGCCGTAAAACATAATCTTTTTAAATATTTTTGAATGCAAAATCTCAAAACAATTCAGGAAACTGCAAGAACACTATTTGGCTCCCAACACGTATCTATTTACTGAGTAAATCTATAACTTTTAATAACAAACTTCACATTCCTTTTTTTAGTTTTAAACAGAGAGAAAACTTTTTTTACATAAATGAACCTACGGTACTTGCACATCCCTACGTTTATCTTGTCTCGTTTCTCCATGAGTTTAGATTATAATAGAATGCACTTACCGATGTTGTTATATAGCAAGTTGAATCAGTGGTCAGAATAGGTCAGAATCAAGTGAATGTATTCTGTTTATTCAATAAACATTAATCTACTCTCTTCGAGCTGAGGTGTAAAAAAAACAACCTTGCAGCAATCTCGAATATTAAACAAAGCCGACAATAATGTTCAAAGCTTTTCAACTAACGGAAACAGACCTAGAAGGTATACTGTATGAGTTGGTCTCTTCTTCTTGCTCTAAATAATCGTACTATCAAAATAATTGTTTAATATATTATTGAATTCAGCAACGTGACGCGACAGAAATTTCGATTATAACCAATTGTTAGGCGTTTCTGGTTGTAAAGAAATACTTTAAAATCGTTGAAAACTATTGTAGAAAACTCAATAACGATAGTTGAAAAGGCAACTTCACCGACTCAATTAATTTTGCCATCTCAATGAGAGCATCGTTAATGACGCTTGCTTTGCTCGAGGTAGTGAAATGCTGTTTTTATTCCAGTGGAAGCCTTTACATTTGATTTCAGCAGATACATCATTGAAATCTTTTAATTTACATATTTACCTGTAAAAAGTTGTCTTAAGTCGAGAATAAAACTTGATTCCTAAGTTGTCAAAACCCATACGACTAAAATGATCTAGAAAATCTTTACGATTGAAACAATGTATCAAACTACTATGTTTTATTATTGCCATCTATTTACGTTTGTTTTGTCTAGTCTATTTTGTATTTGGTCTAAAAAAATAGATTGTAAAATGTTTTAATAATAATTCCTTGTTGTTATAAGACAGTAGTCTGCAAAGAATGTGTTATTCTTGTGATGTGTATATTTCATTTTCGGCTACACTTAAGGAATTCTAGATCACTTTAGCTTAAATAAAGCTTATAATTGCCTGTTTAAAAATAAAACCTGATACTCTCTGAATGGAAAGTATCAGGAAAATTGAGCCTTGACACAGTCTCGTGATCTGTCAGGAAACTGGTTTTGGAAACTAGACTCAAACTTCGATTGCAACGTTTATACCTTTGCAAAGTTGACAGAAAGTTGGTCACAACTTATTTCATATTTTACTGGAATTTAACCTTGAATCATTGAAACTTATAACAACCGTATGTTTAGCATTAGGGTGTGATGTACAGAGTGTTTCCAAGCGCACTGAACATTCTTTGGTTAAAAGAAGTTTGAAATATCCAGAAAATGTATGGTGCAAATGTACCATTTTATTTTGCCAATATACGATGTTTGAGTAGATAACTATTATCTCTCCGACTTCTTGGCCGGCTTAAAAGTTAACAAAACTCTATGAGAAATAACAAATCAGCTTTTGTGTGATTTTAACCGCTCTTAAAACGTGTTCTCGTCTTCATTTATGTGTTTGTTTCTGACAAACACTCCATTTACATAAATCAATACATTAACAGATAAAACTGAAACACATAAACGACACAGATCAGTGACCACGCCTGTCCTAGGAACAAATTCGTAACGCGGAATGAAAATGCCGACGAAAACCTCTTCGTTTTAAAACCACGAAATCACTATTTGACTACTTGAGATGCAGACCACTCTCATGAGGGTGTTTTAAGGCAAATATGTAGTGAAGGATGAGTGTGATGAGTAGTAGTAATGAGTTATGAGGTATGGTCTTGTTATAAACTAAGGCCGACTCTTCCTTAGAATGAGTCATTAATTAATAGCCCAATGACCAATGGAAATACAAGGACCAACGGCTTAACGTGACTTCCGAACCACGCAGGTGATGGTCTGATATGTCTAAAAGATGGTGGGAGTTGATGCGGGTATCTTCAGATGATCACTGAGACTATCTGAGCCGCTTTAGACCTATATCACAACTTTTAGGTATGCTCGCACATCGCAGCCTTGATGCCGTCCTGTCCAAACCATGGTGGTGACTAAAATGGCGTGAGTAACCGATCAAAATATTATTATTGACTGGCCAGCTTACTTTAGGGTAGCTCGTTTTCTAATGTTCTGTTTTATTTTTTAGGGTACTTTTCACCTGAAGACGGGATCAGACTCCAGATCCCGAAATGTCGTGCTCACCAACGATGGACAATTTCCGCAATAACAATTCAAACTCTCAAATTCTCCAATCGTCAACAACAAACTTTAAACAAAGAATAACATTATGTTTCATTTTCTCCTACCACGGCTCAAGTTCACGCAAGTCAAACTGCTCGGTCCGTTTTGCAGCACCCTGTATAAGGTTTATAGACTAAATATATAACGATTTCAATGCATCTTAAAACTTCACTCGTCAAGCTAGTTTAAATAATACAATTTTTATAAATAGTATATTAATTCTTAAACTTATGAGTTCAGTTCTGGATACCGTGTAAAGTAAGTTCACAGTTGGTTCAGAGATCTCTGCCAGTGGTAAGCCAGAACAACTCGGTTCAACTGTTATCAGTTAGTTTGGAACTACGACACCGAGATAACAGCATGCGGGAACTGGCTGATAACAAAACTTTACTTCCTTTTGAAACTGCTCATTAGGGTAGTTTGCGAACTTCATGCACCTCGTAAACCTTGATACCAGCCGTCAATTTTTACGAGAGGAAAAAATTATTTACGAGAAAAAAAACATAAACAAACGGAGGCGTTAATAAGTAAAATTCCATTTGGTCTGTTCGGTTCGACTTAAATGGGGTAGATAATGTACGGTACCTATAAACTGTACTTAATTGTAAAACACGTAAAACAAGAAAACGTAAAAACATAATTTGTAAAGGGAAAGAGTAATAGAAAACTTGCGTTAATGATATTATTCACAACGCCATGTCATAATCATAAGCCGTGGGTCTATTCCATTAGTCCTTGAGCTATTGATAATAACTCAATCTGGGGAACAGTCGGGCCTAGTTTGTAACAAGACTACATCTCGTTATCCATCAAAAACATAGATTCAGCATTCATCATCGAATCAAAGTGTTGTGGTAGTATCATAAACATCATCGTATTACTTGGTAAATCGATAAAATACAAATCTATACAAACCGAAATGGTGTTTTTTATGTACCAATTTTATGTTCTAACAAAATTATTTTCGTAAAACAAAACAAATATATGTTTATTTCATACGCAGAGGGAAACTATGTCATTTATTTCCAAATATTAAAGAACCGCTTAAAAGAACATCTAACAGAATATTCAGACAACAAGGTCAGTTACTTAATGAGACAGGCATGAGGAAGACGTTGTAGTCATAATGTCGTCTAATAAAACAGCTTTTACTGTTTAGATCTTACAACAACATTACATTAGGAAGTCAGTTACTATCTGTAGTAAACCTATAATACTTCTAAACCTAGTTATCCGAAACATCTCTTCACAACGTAAAACAATACTTTACCTGTATAATGTATAAACACAAGCCTACAGACAGCCCAAGTGTTCCTCGTAATTACTTGTGGTTTGATGAAACCACATGTTGTATAGTGTGCGTTTCCAATTACAAACTGATTAAATTCTCATCTCTCTGTTTAAGGTAGCAGCTAGCTTTACTGAAATAACCTCAACATATTTGGTTGTGGACAAAATCCCTTGAGAAGGTAAACATGTAGGTAGAAGAAATGTATAAGAACGAATGAAATTTTTGCAAAGTATCTCTTAACTTGTTTTGATTACTGTCTTGATCACTAGGTGATAAGGATAAAGAAATAATTAATGCGTATTTAAGACCTGTACTGAACATTTTTCTTTTATTTGTATCGCCAGTAATTATGGGTTTAAGCAATCTGTGTTTTAATCTTAGTGGTACTTTATTACTTATCGTTTGCTTAGTTGGGGCTCAAACCTGATCCACAGTATCTTGCGCTACTAATGAAGTAAACAACATCAGATTTGTATGCTCTTAAATAAAAAAGTCTTTTATTACGTGAATGAGATGAATAATAAACGTGGAATGAACTTTGTTAATTCGGTTAACATGTTAACTATTCCAATGCAAGACGACTTTATACACAGATTCAATACCAATTCAATATTTCGATACATTTTTTTGCGAATTCCATAGGAAATAGAGAGAAACTTTGTGCTATCACCAGTGAAAACGAAACGTCATAGAAACAACGATATTAAGCCGCTTTTATTGTCTGGCCAAACAGATGTTGGTATTTCCTAACACACTGTTGGACAAGGTGTGACAAATGTAAATACCATGATTAAATCCGCCCTCCCCAAAAGGGAACATCCTCCAACTTTTACAACATCATTTGTACCAGGTTTCGGGAAAATTGGACGAGAAATGCGTCCTGTAGAGTGGTCAAAAGGGCCCAAAATGGGCACTTATGTTGTATTTTTTACCCCGTCATAAGAAACTCTCTATAATTGATGCTATCGCCTGTGGCTACGCTTTGACTATGTTGTGTATTTGATTGAACTAAAACGTGATTTCAATGGTAGACTATTACGGTCTTCCATATTGGGTTAATCTCATGAATAATATCGGCTGACTTGAATAATATTGTTAGATAGGTCTCAGCACCCGGTTAGTAGCTAAGAGAGTCACGGCAAGCTAATATCAAACTTGTGGAACCACTTTAGGCTACAGTTAACAAGACAATTTCAGTTGAAGCTTCACCAACCCTCCAGAGTTCAGCTTTCAATCTAACCGTAATCAGAGAAATCTACTCAACAATCACTACGTAAAGTGCTTTATCTATGGATGTTGTGAATTTAACATGAGATAGTATTAATTGCTTTGGATAAACACGATTTACTGACCTAAACTATTTAGCAAATCAAGAAAATGAAAATGATATTTTTACCTTATTTCCGATTGACAGAAAATATGAGCTATCTAGCCAAACTCGGTCCAAGATTAATTTTCCGTTACAGAACTTTTTTATGAACATTTATTAACTTTTGTAATAAATGACAGTAATACTTAAATGTTTAAATGTTTTTCGCCGTTCATCACTTATCTGACATATACCATAAGCTTTTTAATGTTCTCTTATCTGAAGTTCCAAAGAAACAGTACAGTTAATAAGAGCAGGCTAATAAAGTGTTGAATAACTGTTATTAATGGGTTAATATTTGACATAAAACCATTTTAAACAATTTAAGTAGGTATGTTTTAGACTGAATTTGACTAGTCAATCTGTTTTTGGTCATTTATAGTCTAATCTTTAATTCAAAAGTAATGTTATTTAAATAACATAATTATGAAGTTAGAAGTTCGTATGTAGGATCTTGCACCATACAAAATGTAGCCTATTCCTGTGACAAAGCAAGTGCAGTTGTCACAGTTTATTAGGTATTGACCAATTTTCTGGCAAGTTTTAAATTAAATTCAATGTTAAAATTGTTTCTATGAAAAACCTTAAATGAAATATGACCATAACAACACTCTCAAAGCAGATTTGAGCACTCAGGTTTCAAATTGAAATAATGTGTTTGTTTTACACGCTTAATCGTGTATAGAACAAGTATCGAATACAATTCTTTGTTTGAAGTTTGTTGTTGACTATAAGGATTTCAGAAGTTGAATACAACTATCGAATACAGTGAGACACTGTGAGTACACTTACGGATATATATGGTAGGTTTATAATAAAAACCATCCAATATCATAGCCGGACTTTGTTGTATGGTCACAACTTATAGAACAAATTTTAATTTTCAATAAAAATCGTTATTTAATTCCCTTGCGTACATTATCACACATTTTATACGTCCCATCAAACAAACCGGTCGAAATAAAGGAGCTCTGAAATCAGTAGCAACGACCAAGCATTAGTTTGTTTATGTCGTAAATTTTTCAAAACTAAGAATATTATTGATTATTGTCAAACCAATTAGCCGATGTTCTCTACGTAACAAACCAAGTAGCAAATAACTAAGAGCTTCAAACGTCCAGTTTCTTATTCATGGCTTGTTTTATATTCAAGATAAGAGTTACGGGACAAAGATGCACGGGACCTCAGAGACTAGAACAACGCACAGATCAGGTTTCATGAATAAACTCCACCTCGACTTTGCTGTGATTACACCAGTCTGAAGTGAGAGGTAATACACCAAACAACAAATGACTAAGAGCTTCAAACGTCCAGTATCTTATTCATGGCTTGTTTTATATTCAAGATAAGAGTTACGGGACAAGATACGGCACCTCAGAGACTAGAACAACGCACAGATCAGGTTTCATGAATAAACTCCACCTCGACTTTGCTGTGATTACACCAGTCTGAAGTGAGAGGTAATAAACACATTGGTGAGCTTGAATTGTAAAATAAACACGATAAATTAATCACAATTACTTACGCAGAGGCATTTTCATGTCTCACAAGACCCTAAGCAGAACAGAAGTAATATAGACCAACATCTTTTGACTATAGTTTTATCAGTTATCAAAAGAGTTCATATTATCACTAAGTTTGGCATATCTTGTTCAACATACTAAACGGCCAATTCTGTAAAGGTGCGTCAATTTGCAAAATATACAAGACAAAAGCAAACATAGTTATCTCAAAGGCATATCTTTGGTAATTAGTGACAAGTTGCAGTTTAAATAAATTTAATTTTAAGTGCATTCCCTCAGACGTCATTAAAAATGAACTCTATCAAAAACAATGTCCTCTATGAACATAAATATCACTTTTATTTACGTAACGACCTATATAGTAAATAAAGTGTTTCTTCTGACTTTTACAGACCATCTCCATCAGCAGCAACTTCTTGTCACCTGGCGAAAAATATTTAAAGGTTTTCTATAACCTTTAAAAGTCGTCTATAACCTTTAAAGGTTGTCTATAACCTTCAAAAGTTGTCTATAACCTTTAAAAGTTGTCTATAACCTTTTAAAGACAGTCGTCTATAACCTTTAAAAGTTGTCTATAACCTTTATAAGTCGTCTATAACCTTTAAAAGATGTCTATAACATTTTAAAGTCGTCTATAACCTTTAAAAGTTGTCTATAACCTTTAAAAGTTGTCTATAACCTTTAAAGTCGTCTATAACCTTTAAAAGTTGTCTATAACCTTTAAAAGTCGTCTATAACCTTTATAACCGTATTTTAATATTTTGATTTTATTTTTTTATTTCCATTCACAAGTCATCAAAATGATGATAAAAAAGTGGTTCTTTGGTTTCATAAGGAGAGTTCATTACAAGATAAGTGTTTCGATGCTACAATTTCGTATATTTTGACATATTCTTTATTCTTTAAACACAGTTGCATGGGATGCATGTTTAAAAAGAAAACAACAAACAGTGTATGGCTTTCAAGATAACGCCCTTACAATAACTTTTGCACAGTCTTTTAGCTTGTTTAACGACCGGGTATCTTCTAGATTATGTATGCCAAGTTTGGAGATGGTATAAACATTTTCAGGAGAAGTATCTAACACGATTGGAAAATAATAACAGAACTAAAAGCTAAGGTTATCACACTATGAAAATGTAAGATAAGGCAAGTTCAAAGTGTGCTGGTAGTTTCAAACTTGGTGATAGACAAAGCGTGTTACGCAAAATAGTTTAGCTTTCATCTTACCACAGGCACGACTTTGTGCGAGGGACGGTCAAAACATAAGTTCCAAATTCATATAATAGTAAAAGTAATGAACTGTTTTATTGTTTACTTGTCACAGTGAAACTTTACTGAATAAACTATTTGTTGTCCCCGGAACTATTCAATTATTCGTCATATCGTGTTACAGGTTAATTGTTAAAATTCTCGTCAAATTACAGCCAACTGTTTTCTTACTGTTTAAGCTTCCTTATCATGTCCTCGGCAAGAACTTACCGGACCAAACACACAGGTATCACAATGTGATATATACTGAATGTTTAGTAGTTGTTCTCAATATCCTTACTTAAACACTATATTGAATTATACCTAAAATTAGTATAAGGCACGATTCATTGTTGTTTGATTTTAAACTTACTTAACAGAGATATTCTTTTGTGCTGAAATTAAAGTGTCAGTTTTCAAGCGATTAGACAGGCTCAAAGGATACAGGCTGTATCTGGCATCAGCCCGCGGAGCATTTAAGCGGAAAACGGATTTTAACAAAGAAAAATTGTGTAAACCATATGCTTTTAAGTTAGTGTACCAAAGTATGAAATGCTTTCTCTGGAAGCACAAAGAATCAAGCATGTATAATTGTATTTACACATTTTTACATATATCCATTAGTGTACAGTATATACTGCAGCATATAACTAAGCAGAGTGTTCATAAAAGGGTGTCACAAACTTTAGATTTAGTCTTAGGAAATGAAAAGAAATTCAAGGGTTAAATGTTTTTCAAAAACGCTTCATTTACCTGATGTCTGCTATTAGTTCTTCAATCATATAGTTCATAGTTCTTCTATCAATAATTATTTATTATCTCCCACATCACTTGTAGGATTTAGTGCTTAAAACGTTATATAAATTATTTTCTAAGTAAGAGAATCTATGAGCAATACTACTGATATGATCTAACTTACCATTTTATAAACATGGTTATTTAGGGTAATTAGTGTTACACTTCAATTTGCGAATAAACGGTGAGGTAAACTGAAGAATATTTTACATCAAACCTCATTCAATGGACCAATATCATAAAGTATATTAAGAATCAACAAAGTATAAGAAGTAATCTAACCTTAACACCCTTTTGGGAACACCATGTAAAAATGCTGAGCACCATTACAAAAATATGAATTTAAAAATTTTCAGTTCAACATTTTTTTTATGCTTTGTTCTAAGTTGTTGTGTTCTATATGTCGACATAAATGAATGGATCTATTTCGTATGGAAACTTGCTAGTAAAATAGTAAACTCATTCTATGCGCTTTTATCCTCCGTAAACGTATAACCTTACGATTAGTCCAATTCACTTCTTGAAATGTTTTTTTAACAGTTATCGCTCACTGTAAAAGCATTCATAGATATCATTTGATGTTACTTAGCAACGTGTTTTGTGTTGAGGCAAAAGTTTTGTAAAACGAGACAAGAAGGAGTCATTAATTGTTAAGCTTGCTGAATGACGCTACGGTGAGTGATTGTTGTTTTAGTACCATGCATAATAATAGTAATTTACCTAAATGTTACTTGGAAAAGTAACACATTCACAATAGACTAAATATGTCTATTTACACTGTCAGTACGGGTGTCACGATACTTGGCTCTGGTTTACTAAAGTAACAAACCGTAACAGATATGATGAGGTTATAGATGTTACGTATTACCTACATTTTCAACTGATGGTTTCAATAACTATTGCAATACGTCTAAAACCACGTTCCTCTAAGGATTACGTACGTCTGTTAACGTTTGATGGTGACTGATTCACCGGGGTCACGTCAGCTCTTGTAGCTGCGTGTTGTCATGTGTGATGTAATCAATCCAGCTCAGTACAGGACACAGAGGAATATATATGCTATACAATAATAAACTCGCTACACAAGTATGCCATTGAAGTTGACTGCCTCTGGTACAGGAGACTCCCGTACTGGCAATGGATCAGGCGAAATGTCATTCAACATAAAGACTTCAAAAACAATGCGTTTCTGAGCTGTGTTACAGGTGATCAGAGTGACAGATGACTCCGAGATATCACACGGAAACTGTGAACTGACTGCAAGCACGACCCACTTCGCAAGCAAACATTCAACTTATATGACATTATAGGACATAGGAAATTTGATGAACACCAGACATAAAATGTGACCTGTAGAGATGATACACACATACACGAGGTTTATACTTATATTTACCACAGAAGTAAATATTTAAGAAGTATTTATTCATTATTGTATTCATTATTCACATCACATAATATAAAGTGTGAAAAAATGATCAAAACGCGATCTGGACGTCAGGATCAGTGTTCATTTCATGGTCCCCGGCCTGGGTCTTACCTTGCTGACGTCATAAATACTCGTAGCTCTAAAAACTAAACCAGTCCCATTAACAATGTAAAATTTACAATGTATACGCATCGTGTAACCAACAAAAGTTAAAGAACATTACTACGATGTCCCTGAAGGGCCACTAAAAGTATTTAGAAAAATGTTTCTTACCTCTGAAATAACATGTCAGAATTCTGATTTTTCTCAGATATTTCTCCTTCGAGAAGGAATTTCGAAATTCTGACTTTTTATCTCAAATATTTTTCCTTCGAGAAAAAATGTCGAAATTCTGAGTTAAAATCTTAGAACTGCGTCATTTAGGTCGAAACCGTAAATTAAAACTAGTTCTGACTTAAAAACTCGAAATTAACTATCTCAAGCGATTTTCGACTTTATTTTCACATATAGCCTATAAAGAAATAAAGAAATATTATTATATAATTGAGATTAAATAGGTTAAACTATGAAAAAAACATGGTTTGTGAAAATAAAGTCGAAAATTGCTTGAGCTTTTAAATCAGAACTAGTCTTAGTTTCGACTGTTTCAAAAAAGTCAGAATTCTGACATTTTATCTCAGAGGTAAAGAAAGTGTTTTTGATACTTTTAGTGACCCTTCAGGGACATCGTACATTACATAAGAAGCATTAGCATCTCACATAATGTTTACTATGAGTTTTGAATATTATTGTAGAACGATGTATAGTATTGACAAGGTTTGTATAGTTCAGTACACATGGCTTCATGAGCACAGAGAACGTAATACGTATTTGTTACGGTTAGATGGAACTCTCCCAAATTGTACAAAGGGCTCCTAAACCTATACATAACTATATATTCTGTTCATTAGTGCAAAGGAGGTATGTATATGTTTAGATGACTGAATAATACTGTCCAAAGTCTGAGTATGAATCCTTGATGAGGAGATTATTGGCAATGTATAAATTATATCTTGAAAAAAAAATACAAAGAGGTCAATAACAGTGATTTATTCACCACTTGGCGAATACAACACTGTTATTGGCCTCTTTGTATTTCTAGATATAATTTTTTCAAGATATAATCTAACTGAGTATGTTCTAATTGTATACAAATCCACCAATCACGAATCAAAACAAAGTCGTTTTCTGCATGGTATGGGCTTAGAATTTTCTTGTATTTTCCTAACAATTTCAATGTTTGTACATATGTATATAGAAAGGAAATAAATCATTTACTCATTTAAAAAGAGTTTATGGAAAAGAAAAGAACCATTTAATCTCAACGTCCAGTTTAATTTCAAGTTCTAAAATACTGGGAGTTTAAAATCACCTTTGACATTTCAAATATGTGTTCAAATATTCGTACGCACCAATAGGGCTACTTGTTTGATACTTATAGCTCATCAAGTTTGACAAATTTCAAATTACAATGAAACTGAAACGAAGTTAGGGCTTTTTGATTATTGGATAAAGTGAACTCCTCCGTGAATTGTGAACCTAACACAATTCGTCCTCACTCACTAACGTCTTGAAGTTTACTGGTAGTATTGTGAAAACGGGGGAAATGTACCTAAATAGCAGAAGGCGAAATGCCGCCCTTGTTGTAGTCCTTTGCCTTTGCCCATTATGTTGTCGCTCGCCGCTCTTATTGTAGCCAAAGCCTTATTCCCTACTCCCACAGTCCCACTACGGCCTTCAACCTGGGATTGTACGTGTACATGTAAATTGAGTAGTAAAAAATGCTTAAATCTGTTCATGTTGTGAGGATCAGTACTTATTCATAGTCACGGACCAGGGGCCTGTTTCATAAAAGCAGTTGGGACTCCTAAACGGAGTGTAAATATTTAGAAGTATTTCTAAAATATATTTTTCTGTTTTATATAATAGTAATTGGGGGTGTAAAGTTTCCTTTAGAAGTAGCCTATTTTTAAGACTAAAATTGTGTGTTTTGTTTCATATATAGAAATGACTGATAATTTACTGCTAATTTACACTCCCGTTTAGGAGTAAAGACTTAGGGGGAGTGTTTACTTATAATACTTTTACTTCTAAACCCTAATTGGGAGAAAGTAACCCTCTATTTTCAACCTAACCTAGCAGCCTAATATTAGTTTATTGTTTATTTTTTCAACTCATAAAAAGTATGTTACATATGGAATTTATTTAAAAATATTTAATATAAACTTATTCTTCAGGATTTCGGCAACAATTTAATGTAATATAAACTTTATTTGAGACTACCCGTTATCAAACAATGCTTAGGACTACAAAGGTCTACATAGCCAACTTGTAACAGCTTAGTTGTTTGTGTTTTTTGTATATAATCCAACATGGTTGTTGCAATCATTAGCGATCATGCTTGACTAGTGAAAATATCCCATCTTACTCCTAACAATAATGTAGAGTTTGAGAGTTATAAGTTTGACGAAACTGAAATGTTTTGACTCCAAACTATAATTTTAGCTTTCATTAAATGTGTTAAAAATCTTGAAATTGGAGGAAGAACCTTTATCCATAAAACATGGGACAACATTTTTAAAGATTCCCAACTACTGTGTTTTCAAATTCTAAATTAGGAGTTCCTTAAAGTAATAATTTATATAAAACGGGGACCTGGGTCTACCATGCTAACTTATTAAAACACAAAGTTATTTCCCGGCTAAAGATCCAGCCAAAAAAAGGTTAACAACCAAAATATAGATTAGATCCCATAAAGATTTCATTCCCACAGATTAGTGAAAGCGTGTTTATGATGTAGCGCCCCGGGAGCTGAGAGACCGGAGAGTGTGTTTGTTCCTTGTTCCTCTTGTACTTACAAGAGTTAAGTAACAAAGTTACAAATGTCTTGCTACTTGTTCTGTGAACTAGGTCTCAACTTTACTCACGTATTAAAGTAATTAATTCACTTATGTGAGCTTGAAAGCTTCTGTTGTTCTCTTTAGGTGCAGGTTGTTGGCAATTTATCTAAACCTTTCTCTGCTATTTCCGGTGTGCCCCAGGGATCACTGTTGGGTCCAGTTCTTTTTCAATATTTATTAATGACTTGGTCCAGCACACTCAGGGATCAAAAGTTCTGCTCTTCGCAGATGATGCGACATTTTTCAGAACAATAAACCCCGTATCGACTGCAAAACTCTGCAGAACAGTATTATTGATTTGTTGATAAAGTGGTGCTACGGTAATGACATGACCTTGAATATTTCAAAATTCTCTGTGATGTCCTTCTCCAGATCTAACACTACTATCATCTTCCCTTACATGCTTGACAATCAACCACTCTCATGTTCTCTGATAATCAAAGACCTTGGTGTGATACTTTCTCCAAATTAAAACCCTCAAGACCTTATTAACTATATCTGTAATAGATCTGATTCGGCCCTATATTTTATTATAAGGAACACTCGCAACATGTTTCTATTCATTCGTTGCGGATTCTGTACATTCATTTGGTCAGGTCGTTACTTGAATTCTCGTCATCTGTTTGGAGCCCTTACTTACTTGATTGGACATATTAAGAGACTTGAGAACGTTCCGAACCGTTTCATTCGTTTTGTTGATGTGCTACTGGGCTTCGACTACCGCACTGTTCCATAGCACGACCTTTAACTTTAGTTGAACTTGATACCACTTCATACGAGACGAATAATCAATGACCAACTGTTCCTGAGGAAGCTGAACAACTCGTACATTGATGCACCGGATCTTATCTTCAAGTTGACCTCCGCACATCTCGTCACTTGTGCCAAACTCATCCGTTCGTTAGACGTCAGTACCCAACCCAGTATTTGTTCCATTGCTTATTTCCTCGCCTCCTCGAAAATTTAAAAATATTGTTTTTATTTATTCAAAAATATTAAACTTTTATAATAATATTATTTCTGTGTCTGAAAACTATTGCTTTAAATCCTTTTTTCATAAATTATGTTAAGTTTGGTTTTAAGAGGTAGCCTAGGGATATTAATAGAACTCCGACATTAACTAACTTAATTTATTTTTAAATTATTCTAACTTAGTTTTTTTTTTTATTTTTAAAAAAATAACAAGTTAACTTCTTTAATAAGTTTGCGTTACTTAAAGTTGTTGAAATTCTCAAAAAACAAAACAATTTAAAATGTTTATTTAATCTTCTATTTAATCTACCAAAACAGATGTCATACAATGTAATTTATTTGTTCGTGCAAGAGCTGTTCAAAATGATGACCTTCGACACTATAGCATAACTGGAAAGACTAATCATTCATTGTAGAGATGTCCAAACGAATTTAACAAACTCTTGAATCAAAATAATGTAGTCAGTTCCATCGTTGTTGCGTTAGCTGACTGGAGGAACGCATGGCGGACATGGGGCGGTAAGACAGAAATTACAATAACTTTGTTATTTTTCATTTGGTTTTCAAATTTTATACATTTTTAGAAAGGTAAATAAATACACTAAAAGTAATTGTATTATAAATTTGTTGTAAAAGTACTCGTTTTGAGTTATTCATTTTTGAAATTTTTAAATGGCCGCCATTTTGAAATTAGAAAGTTACATGAAACCATATTTTTTTCTAATTAGACAATGGTATTATAAATTGTCGACCAAAGTTTGGTGTAAATCAGTGCATTAGTCTAATTTTCATAATTATTTTAGTAAAAAACACATCCACACAGACAGACGGACAACGAAGCGCCGGAGACTCCTGTTTATATTGTAAAGTATTCTTGTTTTGACCCAAGGAACATGTCTACAAAGTATGTCCAGAAAGTTCACCGACACCCTGTATATTAAACTGTATGGATTTTTATTTATTGTTAACTAGATGACCCGTATTGCTCCGCAATTCTTTAATACCAGTATTGCTTTTGTTTGGGGGAACACGTTTTTTTATTTATATCAGTGCCAAAAACTCGTTTGTCCACGCATAACTCCTCTTAGATGAAAATAAATACGTCAAATATTATCTCTCATGAAAGAGCATATTCATGCCTTTTTTGAGTATAACTTGAGAAGGGCGAAAGTTAAGCGATTTTTGATGTTTTATGACAAATGTATGCATAAATACCTTTTATTAAAAAAACGAAGAAAATCGGCCTGATAGAACGGTTGTACTGACTGCCGTTAGATTTTCATATATTCTATTTTAAATATAAATTACTTATACTTATTTTAGTATTGTTAATTATTTATACTTATTTATCTATGATAATTATTTATACTTACTTATTATGAATTACTCATACTTTTAATTATTTTAATTTGCCAGTAGAGGTATAAGTTATTGTTACTTTCATTCAAACTATTCATATTATCCAAGATTACGTATTTATAGAGCCCAGTTGCATGTTTGGCTTGACCCTTAGCATGTAAGCATATCCTAATTTATGTAATTTCACATAGAGTGTATGTAACATTAAAATTGGTTCTGACTGTTGGTAGGAATAAATAAATAAATAGAATATTTCTTTGTTTAAAGTTTATAGTTGATGATGATCGAATATTTCAGGTTTAAATATTATTACGCTTTCCATTGATTTAATTCTTTTTGACTCCTGTAATGGAAAAAACTGACTCCTTCGTCAAAACTGCGGGGAATTTCTTCCCCTTTATTGGCTATGCATAAACCGCTATTTTTTTCACGGTTATAGTTGGTCAGTTGTTACTAATCTGTGATTGGTCGGCCACTTCACCCACCCAGCCTATCGGTAGTAAGCTAAGACGTGCGTGATGTATCTAATTGCGTTTTAATGTCTTAACGTTGTATTGTTTTAAGGCTACTTTTTCTTAAAAAGATAAGATAAAAATAAAAAACAAAACTTATATTGTTTGGTGGAGCGTGACTGTTCAGCTGACGCTGATTACTTTTAGACTAGGAAATAAAAATCAGCTTTGATATAAAACAACTTTTTAATATTGTTTAAAATATTTTAACTTACACTTTCCGTTACTAACAGTGTCGTGAACAAATCTTGTCAGTAATTTTGAAACCCTGTAACCAACATAGCCTAATATTAATTTTGAATCTGCCCAAATTCAGTATCTAGGTTGAAAAATTAAAAGCTGACTGTTCAATTCATTTAGTTTAACTATTTACATGATAAGTGGGGGAGAGGAAATTAAGAAAGTATGGCGTGAAAACTTGAACCCTGAAACAGATTGAAAAAGTCCTACCTCTTACAAATCAGTTAATTAAAACTATGCATAATACTAAATTCTATCAATCGACATACTCTGTAAAACATCTGCCTTGCATGTTGGAAAGCTTTATGATATTAAAAGAATTAAAGAAGTACTCGTTAAAATATCGAAACCATTGAATTTATGAACATTTTAGTATTACACATTTTAAATAAATAGATACATTTTACTTACTTCCTTAATGTAGGTACACAGGCGTATTTTCCATAGATATCTTCCGTATATTTTTTCTTAATAAAACTTAATTACAACTTCGATTTATAAAAAAGACAGTGTCATTGCGCTCTGTACTTATATATGTTTGCAAGGCCACGCCTACAACCAAACACAAAACAGTTCTAGAAAGTTCCGACCAATCAGCTGAGCACCTTCAAAGTTTCTAGCAATATGGTTAATACCCTTACTGTACATATTCTCAATTGGTATCATTTCAGAATTTTCCATACGGATTGTCTTTGATTTTTATTTTTGAATTCACTGTACATATTTCTACATTTTAATTATTCTTTTGTGTACTAATTAAAATACTATCTTCTTAAATAATATAAAATATATTTTAATTTCAAAATTAGTATGCATTAATTAATTGCATTATTTAATTAATTTAATTAATGCATTATTATCACTACGTTACAAACCTATGCACAATTAAATTGAGCAGTTTATATACTGTTCTGTTAAAAGATATATTTTAATGTAAGAGAACCGATTTGTAAGATTAACATTAGCATACATACTGCTTACTTGACAGATGAAATGACGTGCGCTTCAGCACTTGTACAAATTAACATTTCCTTCAGCCGTGAACACTTCAACGCTGTGACGAATGTAAACAAGATTTAGTTAGAATGATGTCTTAGTGAAAGGTTGAAGTGTTTACCAGGTAAAATGAACTAAATTGCGATAAAGTACGGTTGGAATAATGTACTCATTGTACCTTAGAAAGTACTGTTCACGTACCTATTTTTTAATCATTGTTTTGTCTTTGTTGATTTGTTTAACTTCTACTTTTCTTGTCTTGGAAACAATTTTATATTGTACAAACGTGACAATAAATGTATTGCATCATTGTAAAATGAAGTTAACCTTTTGAAGCCTTAAATTCAGCGAGTAAAAAGTAGTTTAATTTTTAAAATTTAAATTTGTGTTTAAACTCTCTGATTAGGCGTTTAGACTTTGCCATTAAGTATAGCCTCGCAGTCCACCCAGCTGGGTGAGGCAAGTGAGTAGTTACGCCTATCAGCGCATCCTGGTGACCAACACTGGAATCAATACGGTGTCGGGTTCACAGCGAACTAACCAGTTGCCCTGATTCCAACACCGTCCAGTCACGTGGTTCTACCAAACCCAACTCTGGATTATTCTTAATAAAACAATAAAATTATCAATATTTGGGGATAAGTTTTGTGTTGGTTTATCCAGAGTAATAAAACCTTGTAAAAACAACCATTGTTACAGGTACTTGTTTTAATATTTCTCATTATAACTATAACAATATGTAGACCTCACGATTGTTGAGCCCATCCAATTCATTTTCTGTATATTTTACAATCCAAATCCAGCTCGAAGATAATGTTTAGAGAATATAAAACAACAACACCAAATAACCAAACAACGTGCAAATGAATAACAGAGTTGAAATCAACACTGAAAACAAATACAATAGTTTTAAACTGAAATGATCGCGTTAGCAGAGTGTGTTAAATCTGACACGGTGTTTATTGTTCCACAGATTTTTGGTAGCTATCGCTCCATTTTGAAATAAGCTATCCTTTTAAATGTTTAGTTAAATGGATAGATGGAGTTTAAATATTCGAAGCGAAAAAGCGTACAACGACTGTTTCAATTTTGTTTTGTTTGAGCAAGTTTAATTTTCACTAAATCACTAAATCACTATTTGAGATGCTGACCAATCTCATGAGGGTATTTTAAGGCAAATGCTCGTATGTGGTGAAGAATGAGTGTGTGTGATTGGTAGTAATGAGTTATGAGGTGTAGTCTTGTTACAAACTAAGGCCGACTCTTCCTTAGAATGAGTAATTAATTAATAGCCCGATGACCAATGGAAATACAAGGACCAACGGTTCAACGTGACTTCCGAACCACACAGGTGATGGTCTGATAAGTCTAAACGATGGTGGGAGTTCACTAAGACTATCTGAACCGCTTTAGACCTGTATCATCCTCAAAACCTGTCCTCCATGAAGCTGGATTACATTTCTTGGATTCTGGATGACAATAATTTAATTAATTTGTTAATATCTTAAGTTAGGGCACATCTTAGTTCCCAAGGTTAAGTGGTAAATACGTTTTTAAAGCAGTAACTTCACCTATTATTCGTTATTAAGGTCATTTTTACAATATTGTATACTTTAAAAAACTATTTAATTTCGTTTAGTATTTACCAGCAGCAGTCCTTAAACGATGAAATGTTTTAGTTTATCTTAACCTTCATTCAATTTGAATGTGTTTAGCACCACAAGTCCATCACAATAGAAATATCAGCTCATTTAGTAGTAAAAATCTTCTCGATACGGAAGTGTACATTTTTTATTGAAAATATAACTTTTATCAACTAAGTTAGGAAATGAATACAGCTGTACGGAGCAGTGTTTACAAATTGATGTGACTTCTACAGCCAATGAATAAGAAGAATGTAGGTTACGTTGTAGACCACAACTCTCTGCTCTTTATTTCATGTTTCTCTTTAGAGAATATGAACCAGCATTTTCCCGAATTGTTCTATGAAAACTATAGTTAAATAAAATAACAAGTACTTAGATTATGGATCTGCTTCATTATTTAAAGGGAAAACTAAAAATATGTTCCTAAAATATTATTTTAAGTAGGATGTCGTAAATGTATCTTAACAGTTGTAATAAAAACAATAAGGCTCTTTAGGGATTTTATTTTTCCACCATGAACTTGTGCCGACCATACTGATGGTATCAACATGAGGATTGCCTCAGGTGGGGATCAAACCAATGAAATTCTCAGTCAAATCCAATATTACTTTCTACTTGGTTTCAACTTAAAGAATAATTTTGTCATTCTGCTCTGAAAACAGCCATGTATTGACAGTGCTAAAGTGTCACTTTTACAATCAGGTAACCAGGTAAGGAAAATAATTGTTTGGATAGTCTTTTCTCCCTAGGGAGAAAAAGATCATTTAAATTATCTTTTTGTGGCATGGACATCAGCTGGTTCTACGAGTTTGTTTTGAAATTTAACACTGACGTATAGTAAATCAGTGCAACAGCTGTTTCTTCAAAACATTATAATTCAAACTGTTGAGCTCAAAACAATGTTTACTAAATGAATTGTTTATAATATTAAAACATTTCTTTACATTTATTTCTAATTATTATTTGCATCATGACAAAAAATATCGTTCATCACTCGGCCCGAAAGAGTCTTTTTGACCCTAAAAGTGTCACTTTAGGATCTAGTGATGAAATATACTACTAACCATTTATGATAACTACAAAACTGATGTTTTTTGGCTTTGAGCTGAAAAAACGAGAAGGAAAATAAACATCGAAGAATTGAAACATAAAATCATAACACAAATATTAGTATAGGAAATACTTATTTTCATATTAATAACGGACATTATGTAAGCCATTGTAATGTTCACCCACATGTTTCTTTCTACCGGGTTGACAATATTCTAATAAAGTGCACTTATGTAAATTACGAATTCTCTCAGGCCCGTGCGTAGAGTTCAACAGGAAGATGTTCAAACGTGCTTTTAGTACAATTGGTTGTGTCAAGGAAAATAGCTTTTCATGCTGCTACATGTAATATGGTGACTCAGGGTGTTTTGTACAACCCTGTATAGTGAATAACCTCCTCGGACCCTGCAAACAGTTACATTGCATTGTATGTGTCTGTTGAGTCTCGGTCTGAAGCAAATACAAGTTTTATATTCTGAATAATCCAGGAAGATTTTCATCTTCCAAAAACGTCTATAATTGAAAGATGATTGCGAACGTTTTCATTTTTTATTAGTAATGAAGAATAACACGACGTTTCAGAATCCAGAATCAAATCTCGTCTTCGGGTGAAAAATATTCTAAAACAACAAAACACGTCAAAAGAACCAACAATGGAAAGTCAGTTGCAAGTCAGTTGTTGACCGTGGTTCCCACTTCAGCTGACCACACGGATCTTTCGCCTGATCAATTTAGAGATGCTCTAGTGATCCGCTATGGCTGTACTTTGAGAAGATTGCCGACACATTGCAATGTCTGTGACTCTGTGGTTAATTTAACGCACGCATTAAATTTCAAAAAAGGTGGCCTTGTCAAACATGGACACGACCAACATCGAGACCAATGTGTTGCCATTGCCAACATGGCTTGGAAAGGTGTTGAAAACGAGCCAGTTCTTCTGGCCGATCCTATAATAACCTCAAGGCGGGCAGGTTTTAAAGTCAATGCAATTTGGGAGGCTTAGAAGGAAGTTTTCCATAGCCGTCAAGTACAAGTATACAGTCGGTTTGGAAAAACGAACACTTTTGTCTATCAAGTTATCGAGTAATATGCGCTCAATACAATAAAATAAAACCAGAGGCTAATAAAGATGCTGTATTGGAACAGCGCACGGTTCTGTTGAAACAAGTAATTACGCTCAATGTTTGTTATTTACTCGCTAATGGGTTCATCGCTGGAGGATCTCTAAAGGTGTTTAGCAATATGTGGTTTAATTATGTAAAATAACTGTTACCCGTTATGAAAACAATTTCATATTATACAATTAATGTTTACACAAGTTTCTGGCTATACATTGAATGAACTGTTTTCTCTCACCAAACCACTTTACAATATTGTATACTCGTACGTATTGTTATCGTAATTTAAATTTATTTGCCCTCTTTTGTTTAAATTTGGTTATTGACGAGAGAATTTCATACTCTGTGATTTATATTTCTATACCTGTGTAGATAAAAAACCACAGTAGGAAAAATGTTTGACCATAAAATATATTGTGTGAAAACATCGTCACAGTCGACATGAGAATAGAACTTGATCTACAAACTTGAACTAGAGTAGACTGCAGTACCACAATGTATATAAGAACTGAACACAACCAGGTCAAGAGAAGAGAGCATCTCATATACAACGTGTTACAGTTCTGTGTGTGTGAACTGTCTTTGTGTGTGGTGAAGGTAGAGAATACAACCAAAACCCAAGTTAGTAAGAATTTATCCTTATATGCAGTTGCAATTATTATATAAAGGTTCGTTATGTTTTCCAACACAACATTTCGTAATCTGGAATCTTATAATCATTTGCAATTTGTTATAAGTATTCTTTGTTAAGCACTTACAATGTGTAAGAAGATGTAAAATTATTTATTAATTAAATTTTCTTTATTTATCGACAATATACTTAAGTACCACAAGTAAGACTTTAGCCTAATTAAACAATTAAATTATAGAACTTTATCTATCTTTAAACTTTCTAATATTTTATGAAAATGACTTAAAATATGCATGGGGAAACGTAAAATATACAGGGTGTCCAGTATTTAGGAAGAAAAATTAACCAGGTGATTTTTCAAGTAAACATAATGAAAAAATGTCCAATAGTACATAGTCCTATCATGCCTAGTTTTCCGTCCGTCTGTCCGTCTGTGTTTTTCACTAAATAATTTTTATTTTCAAGGTATATTCAGTATTAAACCCCTTAATCATCTCTTACGCTTTCAAAATTGCAGCCATACTAAGTTTTAAGGCTTAGTAACTCAAAGGTCCATTGTAAAGACATAGGTATAAAACAACACAAAAGTCCAAGAGAAGAGAGGCAAATGTAACACCAACCACAGAATAAATTTTGAAAGTACCGAAATTATACATTTTCTAACAAATTTAAAAGAACAATCGGTTGAACAAGTTTAAAGATCATTTTAGTCCACATAGTTATAGTATAAACAATCTTTGGGACGAATTACTTCAGTTTTACAACAAAATTTTACATAGTTTTAGTTTACATCATATGGTTTTAAGTTTTGTTTTTCGTTTATTGTATTGATCTGAAGAAGCCTAATGTTATTAGGTGAAATTACATTTTTTCAAATTAAACTATTGTTTTAATGGTTTTGTTACATTGCCAACCAACTGAAGATTCAAATAAGTTTCTAAATTTAAATAAAGGAGTGCACTAAGATAAACTTAAATTTTCCCGTTACTATTTAGCTCAGAACAACAAAATTGGTGTAAATATGTTTGTAAAATCAGTTTCCACGTTTTGTTATACCAGCATGTTTACCATAAAAATTGAGCGTTTTGAGAATTATTAATCTTATAAAACTTAATGCGACCACCATTTTAAAACCGGAAGTGATAATAATTCAAATTTACTGTTTAAATGTTTAATTTGATTATACTAACAAGTGTGCAAAACTTTTACTTTATACCTTAACCTACCTCGGAGATAAAAGATTTTAGTTAAAGACACAGACAGACAGATAGACGGAAAACAAAGTGACAAAGGAATATGTGTTATGGGAAATGTTTTGTTTATTTTGACTTGATATCTGATGGAGTTTGATCCCGTGATTACTGAAAACCTTTATAAAAACAACTAAATGAAAATTAATACCTCAATGTCGTTATACGCAACTTATCTACCACAAAAAAGTAAACTCACTCCTTTATAAAAGCGTGGTCTAACGAAACCTTTTAAAGTCATATTTGAGTTGAATTGAGTATTTTGTTTGAGTTTAGGTTTTCTTGAAACATTACATTGCTACAAGAAAAAGAAAAGAAAGTGGATATTTTACCGCATCGTGAACTTAAGAGATCACTTGAACAGCGTGACTATAAAGACATATTTTCAAGTGCTTAAGACGAAAATAGACGACTAAGATGAATATTCAAATAAAAAAGTTAAGATTACAGATAATATTTTAACCTGAACTCTTACATCCACGCGAGTGTTTAATGTGCTTACTTTAAATTAAAACGTTCCCTTTTCAGCTTCAAGAGTTTTCTTATTAAAATTACTTTACTAGGAGTTTCAAAGCAAAATAACTTCATTGCTTTTATATCGTGATTTCTGTTTTTAATTCCACGTTGCGTAATGACGAATGTAGAAAGAAACTTGTCTTGTTTGTCGTAACTGCTATTTCTCTACAAGCATTTATGAAAGAAACTCGAAAGTATTATACAGCTTTAGATATTATACACTGTTGGGTAGAAGAAGCACTGCAGGCTTTTGATCTCGTTTAACATAATACTTAAACAACATCGTGTGCCTTTATATGAAACCGCATTCTAGGAAGTTAGTCTACCTCGTGTACACTTTCCTGTTAAACAACGTAGAGGCAAATAGCTGTTAAGTAAAGTGTGCTGTATACAGAGTGTCCCACTTCCCAACTTCGCAACTCAATGGATCAAATTCAATAGTCAACAAAATATAATCTAGTAAAATGATCCAGTTATCGTGGCAAACATGTTTTATAGCCTTTTTAACGTTCTACACTGTTACTTGATTGGTTTTTAACATAACTCATGTTCGGATTAAGGCGAAAGCAGAAACAATTAGTTTTATTACGACAATACTAAGGAATATTACAAGAAACAGCAGATATTACACAAACAAATACTTATGATAGAAATACATTTAGTCCAAATGTATTTAATTGGAAACTTGGTGACTAAAAGAAGAGGAGATAGGCATGCAGCCTGTACTGATGAAAGAAAAGGGCTCATTCCAAAAGGTTGAAGCAAGCCTGATCACAAAATTCAACTTTTAAAGACGGCATTAACGTACTTCGTGATTATCGGCTGCACGTGAATAATAATACAATTTTATATATTATTCCAAAAACGTTTTGAGCACGAAAGTCATTTTAGAAAACTATAGTTCTGTTGCTAGCAAATATAAAAGGAAGGCTGACTTCTAAAACGTTACTGAGGTCACAGCAAACATTAAATAAAGAGCAAGGAAAGCATGTTTTGCAACGTTACCTACATTCTTCTTATTCATTGGCCTATATAAGTCTCTTCCAGCCTATATAAGTCCGTTTCTGCTGAATGCGGCCTCAGTATGCTTCTTTCCTTGGCTTCTTTGTTGTTTGTTATTCTTGGTGATTTCTTTTATTTATTCTCTCGTATTTAAGACATTGCTTTGGGGAAGCCTAAACATTTAAGGTTTAGTTACAATTGTGTATTACAATTGTCAGTAGTTTGATACAAATTTTTAAAATTGAATATTTATTTATCTTGTTTAGATTTTAGCTTGTATTTATATTCATCTATACTTACTTTGATACTTTGCTTTGACACACCGACCTTTAGAAGGTATTTTAAGGTGAATATGGAATTATTGTGAGTGTTTGAATGTTTTGCTTCATGATGACATGTAGTCTTGTTACAAACTAGGGGACTGTTCCCCAGATTAGGTAACTAATTAATAGCCCAACGACCAATAGAATGGACCAACGGTTTAACGTGACTTCCGAGCCACGGGGATGGCTCTTACCAATGCTCTAAAAGGTCCTCTGGTTTATTTACCTATTTAAAACATTTTAGGGTTAGAATAGTTTGTTTCTCACGAACTTTATAATTATATACCTCTCTTATTGACTCAACGTGCTATGGGGTTATATAACTTTTGTAACTGGTGAACTCATATAAAGATATACAAATAGACATACTTTCAGCATAGACAATATTGACATTGGTTAGAACTCACCTTCTCGCTTCCCCAGAGTATGTTCTTAAATTGTATAACCATTTAATTTGCATATACAGGATGAGTTTTCAAAATGTCCCCCACCTAACTTTTGAAAAAGATAACATCTTTTTAGACCCTTTAGGAATGGTTTTGAAGGGTCCTGAAGTTTGTTTTTACGTAATTTTCGTCACCCATCCACCACCAAAAATCCGGGGAAGGGGAGGCCCCCCTAAGTTTTTAAACAGAAATCCTCCATTTGTGGCACCTCAAAAGAAAGGGAATTCAAATACAAATTGAACGACGCAAAGAGAAACTTTTTATCTCCATTCTTTTTTTGTAATTTCTATTTAAAGAATGCAAGGAATCAGCTTTAAAATTCCACATTTCACATAAAATATTTTTGATAATACATTTCTTTTGAAAAGATTGTGAAAGATCATTACAGTTCTATAACATAATACCATACAATATTTTGAAAACAATTTTGCCAAAAAAATTAATGTGAAATGTAGCACTTTAAACTTGATTTCCTGAAATCTTTAAATAAATATTAAAAAAAATATTTCGAGATCAAAATTTTCTTTGTCTCAAAAATTAAAATACTCTTTCTTTTGAGGTTCCACAAGAAAGGGGTTTGTATTTAAAAACTTGAAGGCCCCCCATCCGTCCTTTTCGGGTAGGGGGTGGGCGACGCAAAGTACGTCAAATATAACTTCAGGATCCAATAAAACATTACCTAAAGGGTTCTTAAAATAGTTCCTCTTTTCAAAGTAAAGGTGTTGGGACATTTAAAACTCACCTTGTATAATATCAGCTGATTCTAATACTTGTAAGCAGCAGTCTGTTAGTTTTCACGCAGTTCAAGATTGACGTCTGTAGGTTTCCCTTTGTCCTCTTGTAGTTTCAATAGACTATGTTCTTTGTTTACAAAATCTTCAAAAGCATCCTGGGCTGATGCCGACAACGTGCGTATTTAGTAATAAATTAGCTTTTTAGCGTTTATACAAATTAAGATCTATAATAAGTCATTTGACACAGTATTTAAATTCTGTTTGTAATATTTCCAGCTTGTTGATTTAAAGTCACTATTTGACAGTGGATCGTGTAGTGGTTTAGCATAACCGCCCGGCAAGCGGGAGACCCGGGTTCAAATCCCGGTTCGGTCCAAATATTTTTGTCTTCAAATTCATTTATTAAACAATACTGACATAGGTTAGAACTTACCTTTTGCTTCCTTTTCTTGAGTGGGTGACACAAAGTAGGCCTACGTCAAAAATAACTTCAGGATCCAATAAAAACATTACCTAAAGGGTTATTAAAATATTTCCATTTTTCAAAGTAAAGGTGTTGGGACATTTAAAACTCACCTTGTATAATATCAGCTGATTCTAATTCTTGTAAGCAGCAGTCTGTTAGTTTTCACGTAGTTCGAGATTGACGCCTGGAGGTTTCCCTTTTGTCCTCTTGTAGTTTCAATAGAATATGTTCTTTGTTTACAAAGTCTTCAAAAGCATCCTGGGCTGATGCCGACAACGTGCAAGCTAAACTCAGCTTACAAGAGTGCAATTAGAGTTGCCCTTCTATCCGTTAACTGAATAACGGTTAACCAAGCCGTTTGCCACAATTAATCGTGCGATTTTACTGGATAAACTATGTCTGGCCGTTGTCAGAGGTTTGCCTATTCAGTTGTTTTCAAATTTCCTGAATCGCAAAGAATGATAACAATAACGTTTAATGTCAAAATGATACAATACAAGTGTTTTTTTTACAATAAAATATACTATAAACCACAAGTAAGACCTTGAAACGTAATTAAATAGTATTAGTATAGCTTTAAATATTCATAAATTCCGCAACACTATAAAATGAGTTTTGAGCAAGGAATTCTTTAAGGTTTGTTTTGAATTTTGTTTTAGAGTGATTTTTGACATTGTCGGGAAGTTTGTTATACAATTTTCTACCGGCTTCAACAGGAAGTTTATCGTACAGTTTAAGCCTATGGTAGTTTGGTGGGATAACATTGTAGTAAAATAAACAATAGAACAAGTAGTCAAAATTATTTATAAGCTGCGGGGGCCTCAAGGTCTTTTTCATTTACCCATTTTATTTGTGATATATATAAATGATTTGTGTAACGGGAGATCAATGGGAAATTGATTGCTTTTGCAGACGATACAGCTTTTATTTACAAAGATAAAGATATTAACTTAATTAATAGAAACATAACTTAAGAATTATTTAAATTAAAGCTGAAGTTCGATAAAAACGTTATGATTTTTAGTAGAACACTTTTATTTTCAGCCTAAGAAATGAGTTTTGAATATTGTCTAAGGTTTTATGCATTCTCAAAAAAGGATGTTCTTAGTTTGTAGTAAATTACTTTATGTTTTCAAGGAACTGTGAACCAACAACTGCCAAGGAACCACTTTATTACTAACAAGTGTTACAAATAAAAGGCAACGCGGAAATCAGCTGTGTTGTTGGGTGGTTTACAGCCAAAGTTGCAAGTAAGTTGGTTGTTTTCAGCAAACACGGGTTTAACTCTCCTCAGGTGCTCTTCAAACAACACCCTAATTGTGAACAAGTTCCATAAACGTGTAATAACAGGTATAAAACAATTTCCTTTGTATTCCGTTTTGTGTAATTGTCGAATTATAACTCTTTAACAACAGAGCCAATCACAGCCCATCCGGGTTACGTGTAAATGAGCTGAGAATAGCTCATAACTGATGACGATTCTCTGATCTGAAAACAATTCTAGTAAAAAAGGAAAACAGGTGAAGTTTGTCTTGTTTAATGGGACAAAAAGGGCATCTCTACCACTCAATCTCGACCTTTACCTAACGATACCGCTAAGTCACAAAAACTCTAAGTGGTGACTGCGGGGATCGAACTCGCGCCAGCAGAGTGATGAGCTCCGGAGTCGCGCACGATTCCAACCCGCCACGGATCTGAAGTTCAAACCAAAATGTTATAATTTCCTTTTATTTGCTAGCACTTAAAAAATATTTGTGGAAATGAATGTATTTTTATTTGTAAAATTAGTTTACCGTGATCAATCAACTAAACAGCTAAAACTTTACACACAATCTAACGTCAAAGTCCCATTCCGTTAAAAAAAACACAATAATTAAACATCTTGTACAGTTTCACCTTATACACCATCTATTGCGTGGTGTGCAGTTAGAGGGCGGTTATACATAAGCACGTTTTCTACTTTATTAATTGTGATTTTTTATTCACTTCATTCACGTCAGCGGCACTTTAGCTCTCAGCTGATGTCAGCCTGGTTTATTCAATCACTTTACATGTCCTGTTTTACAAAACTCTCAATCACTATTCAAACCAAACAACAATATCACAGTTGTTGAATGGTGGAATCAACATTGTTGAACATTGTAATGTCGGAACTAAGATTAGCTCTGCATGTTTTGTCAGCAATGATTTCCCTACTGTTGTTTTGTTTTGTTTCCGGCTTTGTCTATGTTGACACTGTTATTGATGATGCAAGCGTTGCTTTGTTGTTGTTGTTGTAAATCGACATCCAACACGATATTTTGTTCCCATATTTGTTGACAGCAATTTTAAAACCTAAGTGCAAATGGACAATTTTGTTTGTGGAAAACAAGTGTTTCTATACAAGAGCTGTAACACAATTGCTTTGTTGAAAGCCCTTCTTGTGTTTTGTGAAAACTTTCTTTTTAATATTCACTACTTTTGATCAGTTCTAACCTACGCTAGAAGACAAAATAAGTACATAAAGTTAACAATGAAATAGGTTTTTAGTTACCCCCATCAATATCCAAAAATGTGTTGATAGTTGTTACATCTCATTATAATGTGTAACTTCACGTGTGCTTTCATTGTCAACTTTAAGAGTGCACAGTTCCTGTCAGCTATTATGTTTTTTGTCCTTTAAGAACAATGTAAATTCAGGCATTTTCTTGAGACACGTCACGCTTGCAATTTTAATCTGATCTTTTTTTAATAGTTTTATTTTAAAGATAATGATGTAACGACTCCGCTGACAACCTTTTTCAACGTTTCTTTTTATTTTACTAGTCAAAGCAAGAAATTCAAATACAAAGATTCTTTAATTTTTAATTTATGTCACGATCTTATAAATGCGCAGCCGGAAGTTCAGCTCAGCGGTGCCATTGAAACATTTAATGCACTTAAAAATACGAAGTTTTTTTCGTAACAATCCGATGAAAACTGTAGGTGTGAGGTGTCCTAAGGAAATGCATGTTTTTACAACAGAGACAAAAAATTATGAAACGAAGTTCAAGGTCACTACCACAACTGCCCATTCTTAACAATAAAGCCAACACAAAAAACCAACAAGACTGCATGTCTGACGATGATGGTTTTACATCGAAACGTCCCGGGGATGTAACAAACCACAACGCAATTTTTCTATATTGATGGAGGTAACTAAAAACCTATTTCACTGCCAAATTGATATTCAAGGAGCAAACAACAAACTTGTATTTATAAATTTAATGTCGTGCGATCGCTAGTAGCGCAAAACTATTCCGCTAGGGCTGCGCCACCTGACTCTGACTCTCTACAGTGTAACCGCTTGAAGAGCTGCGCGTTAACGGTGAATACACGCAGCCGCGCTCTCTAACCGCATTGCACTATACAGAACACAACGGTGCACTTGTGGAAAGTGGGCGTTCTTGTTTTCTTACTGTGTTTTAATGCCTAGGATTGTTGTGCATGTTGTTTTGTATTCTAAACCAGTTGTTTCAATATTAAATAAGTTTAAGAAGAAAACCGTGTGGTTTTCATAACTGGTTGGCTTACGCTGATTACTTTCAAGCTAGCTCATTAACTATTGTTTTGTGTAATTTTTTAATTTTTTAGGGTTTTCACCTGAGAACAGGGTTAGATTCCAGGTCCCAAAAGGTTTTGTTTTCCTGTTCACTTAAAACCTATGGAAATTTAATTTGTAATTTGTATTTTCTTTACCTTCCTACTGCTAAACGAAAGTGAGTTACAAAATTGTATGGTGAAATAATGTAGTGCACAATGTTAAACAGTCTGGCTGACATTGACCCTCTATGTTTTTGCGGTGATTTCACTACGGTTGTTTTGTTTCCTAGTATTGTTTATGTTGACTTTGTTATTGACTATACACAGTGTACATGGTCCACGTTGTAGATTGTTGTTGTGCCTAAAGCTGGGAGCATTCAAAGCACAATATCCTCGCAAATTACCTACAGCTCAACCACCACGCCTTTGAATAAACCCACCAGTATAATATACTCGTAGATATGTGATGCTGGTATAGAAATTAAGGAATGATATCGCCCTGGTGGAATGTTACAATGAACAGTGTCATGTTTGGAACTAACATTAGCTCTCCTTGTTTGGTCAGTGCTGATTTCACTACAGTTGCCATGTTTTGTTTCCAGCTTGGTTTGCGTTTATCTCTGTCATTGATGAAGTACAATGTAACTAGTGTCAGCGATGCATTGACTATGGTTTGTTATCGCCCGCAAGGTTAGAAACAACATGGTTTGGTAATCGCGCATTTACAATGCGAAACACATTTAGAACCATGATTATTTTATGACCATTCTATACAGAGAAACAATGTATTCATTATGAGTTTTGTTATAGAGCAACCTTTGGAAAAATGATATATTCTAGCCGTCAGTATGGTAATACCCTTGCCCGGAACTATGAAATGAGCATCGATCCTGACCTCCAGAACACGTTTTGAAAATGTTTACTGTTATGTACTGTATGTGTATTATCTCAACAGGTCGCAATTGTGTCCTATTTTCACGAAATTTAGTAGAAATGTTACTTTTAAATATTACGGTTTAGCTCATTAACAAATAAAATTGAACCCCCGCAAGTCTCCTTTTGGGTGTGGGGACTTTGCACCAAAAAGGAGGTGCAATTAGCTGAAGTTACTTTCGTCCAATTTTTATTAAATTTAAAACAAATATATATTTCGTTTTTAAACTTCAACATACCAAAAACTATACAAATCCATCGTCGTTTCAAAATGGCGGCCGAAAGAAATGGGTTTTCTATAACAGCGGATTGAGTCGTCTGATTTTATTGACATTTAAAATATGTGTTCCTTTCTTGATATGCAGTATCACCTTCAGTAAAAAATCACGTACGTCTGAGGCCGAAGCGAGACTTTGAGCTCTGCGAAAATCCTCGTAACGCCCTTGATCATACAGGAGGCCAAGATGAGGCTGAAGGCCGAACACACCCGTCGTAATAGAAAATAACAACCTGAGGCCGAAGGCCGAAGCGAGCGGATCGAATCACAGTTAACTATTACGTTTTGTACTTAAACAAATTATGGTTGTTGGTATTTTGTGCTTAAACTAAAAACCTGTTTTTATAATAATATACCTGACGCATAGACGTGAATTTTGCAGAATTTTCTACAACGGGATATAATTTATACTGGAAGTGCTCTTTAGAAGGGGGTTCCCTCCAAAACTTGTACTTTATGTAATAAAAACTTAATTTATGATCCGATTTGGATTTGACTTTGTATACACATGTAAGATAGCGTAACGAACACGTGTAGCAAACACCAATAAAATCCGTCAAGCCAGACCAAGATGGCGGCGGAAAGTAAATCTCAGTATAAAAATGTAACGCGTAAGCTTGAAATGATCACAAGTTTCCAGTCATAATTTAAAGCTCTTTGAACGATACAAAACTCTTGAGAATCTAAAACGTATTCAAACTCAAACATCTTACATCCAGGTAAATTGCTTTCTGTGGTTTATCTGTGCATCAACGTGGCTCTTTTGAAACTGAAGACGCGGTTTTATTGCAAGGATCCTTTTACTGGCAGTTTGTAAGCAAAACATCCTACGCCGATTAAACCTATACTAGACTGAAATCTTTAAAACCACATAATGTAGTTTGGTGCAATCCAGCCAAACTACCTTAAAACTTTAGAGTTATAAGGTAATAAGGCATTTTGAATAAGCCAAATTGAGCTAATTGGTCATTCGTTACTGCTGCTCGCGTTTATTTTTGGTGTGTAATGAATAGCAACACAGCCAAAGTTATTGCTGTAAAACGACATTGTTAATTCAGAAAAGGGGTTTACTCATAGAAACGTTTCGTTGTTCGATTTATGATTGCACAAAGCGAAATTAATTTGCATTGTTCATATTCTTCTGGGTAACTTTGTATTGTATCCATTACCTTTTTATTAGGGTTTAGGATCTACCTTTCAATATAAAAAAATAGTCCCAATTAAATTATATCGTGTTGAAATTTACTCATTTACTGCAGGGTTGTTTGTATAGTTTTGTAAAATATTAAACAGCCTACATGGAGAAGAAAAATGAATGTTATTTCCTGGACCATACAAGTCAAAGTGAATATAAAATAAAGAGCAAGGAATTTGTGGTCTATACTGTCACCTACATTCTTCAGATTCATTGGCTCTATAAGCCTGGTATATTTGTAAACACCGTTACAGAGCGGTTGCTTTTTATCGCAAACTTCCTTTGGAAAAATGAGTTTTTCATGCCGTCAGCATGGTTCTTATCATGCCCCCAGACTCGGGACCGTGAAATGAGCACTGATCCTGACTTCCAGAACACGTTTTGAGCATTTTTTCACTCATGCAAGCGGCGCTTTAGCGCTTAGCTGCGTGTCGGCCTGGTTTTACTTGTTGCTTGTTTTTGCATTTAATTAGTTTCCAGTTTATTCTTCTAACGATCTTGTACTATCCTTTCCTGTCAACTAGTTTAAATATAAGGTTTTTTAATTAAATTAGCTGTTTAGGATTAGTTTTTAATTTAAAAGTCCAACTGTATGCTAATAAATATTCGCAGTCAGCAGTCATTTTTGTATAGTAGTTCAAGATCAATGTGTGCAGCTGCGCCACTAGTTTCATTTATACAGGGTGTCACAAAAATGTGTAGCTGCAGAAACGGATTCTACATGCTACAAAGTAAATCGAAAATTGCCAGGAGCATTTTTTGTTTCGACTTAGTTTAGACGTAATTCACTATTTTGTAATTTTTTGATAATTATTAACAATTCAAAAGCCTCTAGAGATTATTTTGATAAAACTTAGTAAAACCTTAATTGTTTTCTTTATTACAACTAATGCAATAATTTCAAAATGGAAGCCATTTAAAAATTTTAAAACAAATGGAATCAAGTTGTAATTTGGATGGCCGCCATTTTGAATGGTAAAGACGTAAAGTAGAAACATATAAATGAATTGTGGATGTAGAGATTTAAAAGTAATAAGTGTTTCACAAACATACATTTATGATATACAGTACACACAAAATTTGTTTGATAGGAAAGTTGGTTAGAGGAATGTTACAAAAGGAAGAGTAATAACCTGGACTACAAAATTCGAAATGTTGAAGTAAGTCCGAGCACAAATAATCCCCACTATTCACGACAGCGCGAACGTACGTCGTGTGGCTCGACTGGGCTTATACGTAAATAGTTGGAATAAATATATGGAAAGTATTATTTTGACTACTAGTACAGTGGTCAATATGAGGAAACAGGCTCATAAGCAGTGAACTGTTGATTTATGCTTACAACTGTGACGTCACTAACGCCGAAAAAACACAAACAAACGTTGAATAATTGCTGTTTTAGTGGCTTTGACTTCACAATCTAAACACAAAGATTAGTCTAATTATATTATTCTTTAATTATATTTCAGGACAATTCATTACGTATTTACTCAACTGAAAATACAACTTTAAACTAATTATAAATGTTGACGGAGTTAAAATAAGTTATGAAAGAAAATATTTCGTTTAATCGGCTTTGAATAACAGGCACTACCAAAGAGCTGCACTTTCTAATGAGTCTAATGGCGTACTTCTATTGTGGACCTGAGCAAATAAATCGATTAAAAGATATAAACTTGGAAAACAATGTTATTTATTGTTAACCATTTTTATTTTATAAAATAATTGATTTAAAGGCATTAATGTTTTCTATTCTTAATTTGAAAACTATTATTTTATTTGGATATTATTACGGCTATATGTTTTAATTCGTTGGTTTTAACATGTAAAATGTAGCCGAAATGAAGCCATAAGCACTTCAGATTCGATCTCCCATTATATGAAATAACATCTAAATGCACGAATTTATACCATCAGCAGTCAAAAATTGAGGATGATTAACGTAATTAAAAAATCCTTTAACTGATCACAAAAGTGATTCGAAAATGGGGACTGAGCTCAAATTAGATTCAGGATGTATTAAAATCATGAAAATCGTCAAAAGTGCAGTGAAGCAGAGTCCATAAGATAAAAACTCCGTCTCTCTTTACTCTAAATAAATAAGATTAAATTAAAAACTAAAACAGGTCTCGATGCACATTTCGGTTTGTGGAAATACACTGTACCGAAGCTAAAATTTATTAACGATTCAAAGGCGCGACTCTGTTTCGGAGCATACTTCCTCTTTCTCAACTCATCACTCCGGTGGCACGGATTCGATCCCCGCAGTCACCACTTGCAATTATGGTAAACGGTGACGCTAGGTAAAGATCGAGGTTGAGTGGTAGAGAGGACTTTGTAGTCTTAACTTTGCCTCGTTAAACAAGACAATTTTACCTTTTTACCTTTTCTCATCCAAAAATCAGACGGGAGCGTAAATAACTATCTAAGATCAAAACAGTTGTATAGCAGATAGATAGCGCATACATTCCGCACGGCTGAGGCAGGAAACTCAACATAGTCGAGGCAGCCCAAGCACAGAATGCGCTGCGAGGGCTGACGTCTATGCCATCTCTCTCATCCCCTCAGTTCCACATGCTTGACTTTGTCTTATCGATGGCTTAAATGTGACCAAATCGTGCAATTTCCAAGAACACCCGAGCTTGCACGTGCGTCAGTGGCTCTACACGAGATTCCTTCGCAGCGCATTCTGTGCTTGGGCTTCCTCAACTATGTTGAGTTGTTTGCCTCAGCCATGTGGTCTCTATGCGCTATCTATTTACCATAACATTCTCTGCTGAGATCTTAGACTGTAATTAATTTCTCTATAAACGGAAGGCAAATAAACCCCAATCTCACAGCATTAACTATATTTGTGCACAATTTTGTCGACCACACTTTAAGCTAGGCAGTTGGGATGCTAACTTCTGTAGTCTGGGATGACATTCTGGATGGGTATCCCTTTCACAACCTGATTGGCAGCCTGGACCACAATAGCATTAATATTCGGCTTCAGGAACGGCAGCAGGTCAGCGTAGAACTCCCGCCATTGCTGGTTCAGTATACGGACAGCAGTGTCAGCTGAAATCGTAAAGGTTGTGAATTTATAAATTAAAAGTTAATATTAATAATTTTCATGTTCGTGGGACATTATCATAAATCAATTTTTAACATAATAATTTTTAACTCGTCGTAGGATGTGTTTGGGCTTATTTTCTATCCAACAATGATCAAAGAATATTTCAAATTTGTTTTTGTTCACTGTTAAATCCTAAAAATTACGTGAATCACAAAGTAATTTTAACTTTTTTTATAATAACCTAAATATTTGTAATTTAGAATGTTTTAAAGCTGATCTTTTATTAAATTTTAAAAACGCATCTTACTTATTCCAATCTCTCCATAATAGACAGAGAACTTTGTTTCACATTCAAACTTGCCATTTTAACCTGGATCATTCTTTTGAACTAAAATGTATGACATTCGACCCTACTTACAATTATTTTAACTTGATGTATCACATGCTAGAGGGTTTTCTTAGGGTCATCACTGAGCCTGTTTGGACCGTATTCTGGGATCAAAGGTTATGGGTGTTTTCAAAAGTAAAAATTGTTGTACAATACAAAATGACGGGTACCTGGTAAACGTAGCAAGATTTAGTGCTCGATTCTCTTCTTTTTTACCTATAAGACCATTTCTCAAAGTGTGTAACATTTTGTAAACGCCCTGTATACTTCCGAGTTGAGGTAGCAAACTCACCAACTTCTGGGTTGTCCGGCATGAGCCCGTCGATTTTGAATTTCATGTTGGCAAAAGTGGGAGTTACGTCAACTTCCCTCACCCTCAGATAGTTCCTGCTCGTCGCATCTGCTGGCAGTACATCAGCCAACCCTCTCACCTTCACGTTCACTCCCTCTGTAGCAAATAATGTATACATTATCACTGCAATGGGATTACTCCCTCAAAGGAGTAAAAGAACACCTTTAAGAGCACGTCTTTACGTACTTTAAGTGTAATGTACAAGTGACATGAATCATCTCTCAAAATTTGTAACACCACCTAAAGGTGAAATCAGCGCGTAAATTAAGTAAGGTGTGATATGACAAGTAAAGTGGACTCGTGGTGGGTTGGTAGCTCATAACTAACGATTTGTTTAGTGCCTGTGTGCCAATGCTAGGTAAAGGTCGAGGTTGAGTGGTGCAGAGGACTTCACAATCCCAACATCGCCATGTTAAACGAGACAAAGTTTACCTTAACCTTTAAAGTGGAAGTTTTACCTTCTTGGTAAAAGCAAACCCCTGTAAAGTACGCTCGTATGTCTGAATTTTAAATTTAAATTAAAAATAATTTATCTTGCGACTATAATTTTTACTATTTGACTATTTGGGCACCACTGTATGCTCAAAGTGAATGCTCTAAGTTTTCGGTTTTATGATATCCAACACTGTTTACAATAATTTGAATTAGTTACTATCGCCAATGGTTTTATTGTTATTAGTTTTCTTACATACATATGTACGAGTATGCTACACCTTTATAAAATGTTTGCCAATAAATTAACGAAAAATTAAAATGGAATAAATTAATCCACTGAAAAGTCGATCGTGCTTACTGCTTCACTAGTTATGTCTGATATGTTTACCACTTTTTGAATTTTAATTTGTTTTTCAATTTTTTTACAATATATTATTGAATAAAATGTGTTACGTTATTCTGCTCTAAAACACCTGCTTTTTACTGGGTTTTCTGTGTTTAGACCTATGTATTGACGTGCTAAAGTGTCACTTTTAAACCCAGTTGAATAAAGCAATGTTTTGATGATATTTTTCTCCCTAAGAAACGCATTACTTGTACAAAATTGTCTCTTCGGACAATTATTGATTATTACAATCTAGTTCTTCCGGTTCACGCCCAGTAAAAACATCATAATAATAAATTTGAAAAATTTCGGTCTCGCTGTGGAGTAGGTACATCTTGAGCCACTGATTGGCTGAAACTGAGCTACTTGTTTCCTGCTATCTTATTGGTGGCAGGGCTGCCAACCGTCCATAAGAGCAGGGATGCCAACTGTAAAAGTTCTCATTGGCTGTGACACTAACGAAAAGACTTCTTCAGGACTGGTTGCCAGCTTCTGGAATGTTTAATGCTGGCTTCTTTGTTGATGTTATTACAACGATGTTTTGACACGGCGTGAACCGGAAAAACTAGATTATAGTTGTGAAACCTGCCGTGAATTTGAAAGCCTAAGTGTTAAATTGTCTGCTTACCCAACAAAACCTTAATCACCCCTTCTCCTCTGACGTCCATCCCCGCCAGTCGCGTGTTCCCCTTGTAGACACCCTCTAGAAGCAATTTTTCCGCAAACCCGTCCAACTCCATCCAGGCCACCTTGGGGTCGTTGAGGTTCACACTGAAACAAACCCTTTGAACTGGCATTTTTGTAAACAGTACACCTCACTGCGCATTCTTAAACTTATCAAAATACACATTTATTATTATTGCTTATTACTATCGCTCTGTAGATTATTGTAAACTTAGCAAAAGCCGTAGTCTAAATTATATGACAACATTGTTTCCATAATCTTTTATGGACATCTTTTTAAAGTACCTGTTAAAATAAAGTATCACTTTTAACTCATTATAGTTTGACTTCTAGAAATTTGGTTGAACATATTATAAAATGAAATTGTGCTAAAACTGGAATTATAACTTTGTTTTCAGACATAACTGATCAGTTTTAATATTCATGGTTCAACTGTTCATGTTTTACGGAACACCATTGGTGACTTTGATAAATTGTGATTTGAATTTCTGTAAATGTAAAACTGAATTCCCCGCAACGGGAGATAATTTACCATTTGACTCAGGAGGTTTTGGGAAGTTCAAAATTGCTTTGTCGTTATATTCTCAACGTTTTATTCCTATGGAAATTCCAATAAGGGAGAGAATAGCACAAGAAGAAAGATAAGGAACAAGTGAGATATAATACCGAAAACTGTTCAATATGTAAACAGAATTGGCGTAACGGTCAGTAAATAAAGTTCAATACATAGTTATTTCACAGAGGGTAAATTTTGAAAACTATGTATTGTATAAAGTTATGTATGAATAATGCAATGCCCTGTGGTACGCTAGGGTCGGGCCAAAGCGGAGAGACAAAGTTCTAGATATTGCAACCCGAACCTAACTTCTATCGCTCCAGCCCAACTAACAACAAAACAGCCTGTTTCAAATTGCTTCCTATTTGACAAAGTTCTAACATTGGGATATGGAGTCTAGTTAATAGTAAATTTAAGTGTACCTTTGGGTTATTACATGTTATCAGTTTTAAATTCAAGGAGATCTAAAATTATATAGTACCGTTTTTAGTTGAAAATACTGTACCTTTGACATTGGCTCATATACCATTAGTTTTTACACGTGTATGGTTTTTTTTGTTATGTTATGCTATTTTGGATGTTAAACTGAATAAATAAATCCAAAAATACCATACTACCACCGAACTTAGTAATAGTTTAACTTTGTTGACTACACGCCCTCATTTAAAACGTAGTTAAATAAATAAACCAGGCCGACACGCAGCTAGGAGCTAAGGCGTCGCTGGCACGAGTAAAGCGAATTTTCTTGTTTGCTTCGGTCACAGCCTCTCGTAGCCTTTTACTGTACATTTAACTACGTATCAGGAATGGACAATTTGTTTCAAATTTCATTAAGATGGAACTACTTCGATGTCATAGCAAAAGTCACTTTTTTGGCCGCCAATTTAAAACGACTTCAACGTTTTTAGAACATTGATAAATACTATCACAATACATAGATCTCAATTGTATAAACGCTAAATAGCTAATTTATTACTAAATAAATTTAAAGACAAAAATATTTGGACCTAACCGGGATTTGAACCCGGATCTCCCGCTTGCCGGGCTGTTATACTCACCATAATAATAGTTGGGCCGGATGATGTAGTGGTGAGCATAACCGCCCGGCAAGCGGGAGACCCTATCACAATACATATTTACTTTAAATTTCATTAGAATCTAATGAAATTTGTTATTTTAGATTTGCTGTTTTTAGAAACCCCTTTTTGATAAGAACTCCCTCTACCCCCAAAACGGTACTTCCAAAAGTCCGATGTTGCTGGCTAACAAACTTGACCAATATATTTACACAAGGAGAAGTTTTACCTAATTTCATGAAAATCGGACAAAAAGCGACCTGTAAGACCTGTAGAGAGTACACACATACATATAGAGTTTGAAAACTTGCTCAAAACGTGTTCTGGGGTCTGAACATTTCCCGGTCCCGGGTCTGGGTCTCACCATGCAGACGGGATGTATATTTTATTTTTCCAAAGGAAATCCACTAATAAAAGTTCTATACTGTAATTACAATTTAGATGCATCGTAACCGTCAGTTATTTGTAAATAAAAATATTCCACTCGCACACATCTATATCTATCTTAACCTTAACACACCTTCAGTCACTCGATTTATTTATTCGAATTTTCCAAACATCCTCGGTCTGTCATTTTCTATTAAAGTAAAATTAAGACACATGCTCTTACAAATAAGGGTTCAAGATCCTTCGTTTACAGGATATCCACGATATTTTCGCATACTTCTGGTTTTTGTTGACTTCTACATCGCTATGTTTATTTAACTTTACATGAAAGGAAATTTAAAGAATATATGAAATGTTTAGTACTTTCCTGTCAATTTATTGTAATATATCAATGAATAACTCACACTTAAAATACTGCTTGTTTCAACCATAATTTTCATTGAACCTGCAAAGATAACGTTATGGTAAGTAGTAGCACATGGGTGCCGAATGGCTGAGGAAGGAAACAATATAGATGCGGTAACCCGTTCACAGATAGCGCTGCGAGAGAATTTTTTAAACGTCTCAAGTAAAGCCACTGACTCAAGTGAATGTTTGTTCGTTCTTGAAAATCGCACGATTTGGTCACGCTTAAGCCACTGACATCGTAAAAACTGGATGTGGAAAGACGGCGAGAGATGGAAGCACTCGCAGCGCTTACTGTGCTTGGGCTGCCAAAACTATATTGATTTTACTGCCTCAGTCATGTAGCATCTATGCGCCATCTACTTACCAAAACATAATCTTTGTTGTAACTCAGTTGATTATAAAATGATACCCAATTTGTTTGTGTCATCAAATAACTCGTATATTTATTTACCAAATCAGATTAGCGATAGCATTATTCTTTTGCAAACCTCTTTGTTTTTCAACTATTTGTTAAAAAATATAGGATACCACAAAAGTCACCATTTTCAAACAAGAAGTTGGGTTATGCAGATTGATATTGTTTTCTAAAAATTATATTATCAAAACAAAATGTTTCGGGTCAACGCTGACAGAAAAAGTATTTTTTATATCGTATTGATGAACGGCAAGTTTAATCATGCTAAGCTAAATTCAGGTTAAAGTTAAAGTTTGTCTTATTTAACGAGGCGAAGTTAGGACTACAAAGTCCTCTCTACTACTCAACCTCGACCTTTACCTAGCGTCACCGTATAGTCACATTACAAATTGTAAGTGGTGACCGCGGGGATCGAAACCACCCTACCAGAGTGGGACATAACGTATAATTTGTTTAAACGCAATACACGATTTTCATTCATTTATCATTGAATTGTCCACTCTGAACAAAAAAACAATTTCTCCATCGTTTCCTTTTCTTAAAATATTCAAACCAAGGTCCCTTAGAATTACTTTTAAACTTAGAACCAGTATCTGTTCCCATCTGATATCTTACTTAAGATTTAAAACCTTGGCATATTTCAGTCCTTTGAGCAGTCCTTGGCGCAACTCCACGGTGCCTCTAAGCTTGTTGGAGTTGAAGTCGAAAGCCAAATTCGGAATTTCGAAGGGGTCTAAAGGACTCACGCCAAGTTCTAAAATGCCATCTGTAAAATGAACAGTCAAGCTATAAGAATATGGCAGAATAAATATAGTAGAATCTCTAAAAACGCAGAAGCAAACGTCTTTATACTTGAAAAAACCTATAAGTATATCTGAAAAATGCGGTTTATAACAAATAAACCTCAAATTTAACGAAATTTATCGTGAGGAATTTATTTATATCTTATTGTGTATTATTATGGCCATTTACACAACAACTTGGTCTGCTTTTCTTTTAGATGTTCTCATATTAAATAGAAATCGTTGGACTGTTTTACCGAGTTATGTGTCTGACTCTACACAACGTTTCGACAGGTATAAAAACTCCTCTCGTTATGAAGTGAAACCTAAATCATATTCTCGTACTTTAGCTTACGTATATTCTTCTGATACTGTTTACCACTGTTTTCAGTGGTAGCGCCTTCATTTAGAAAACCGATTTAGAAATGTCATTTTAACACCTTACAACAGAGATTTTATGGAAGGAGCATTATTAAATTAAATCATTGGTCAGAAATATTAGTTTCTTTAGTCTTTAAATTTCCAAACTTTACTAGTAAATAATTGTTAGTAAACTTTTTAAATATACATTGTTAAAACAACACTTTACTTTACCATGTCGTTATATCAAAAAGAATCGCTGCTTGCGGCGTTTCAAAACTATCTTAAATATACACGTATATAAATGTCTTCCTTTTGTATCTGCTGTGTTGTTTTTACGATCTTCTTCAAAATAAATAAACTCAAATAATTTACAGTAGCGAATATTTTTTAATCCAAAATAAATTGTCGTAACTCACAAAACTGTCAGGGGTTTGGAAACAGCAGAAAATTTCATTTTTATATTTGAAAAAAAACTGTTGTATTAAATTTATTTTTAACAGTTCTCAATGAGGTACAACGAGGGTTGTATTGGGGTGCGGTTCACCCTTACTTAATGCCAACATTGCATATCAGAATACATTGATTTCCCTGAGATAAGTTGTAAATATTATCTTAAATACCTTAGAGGTTTAGAAAATACACCTTATCAAACCAACTTACCTTTAGCAACGATAGGAATGTATTTTTGTGCAAATTCTGTCAAACATTGATTTAATGACGGACTTCTCACGCTGCAAGAAGCTGAAATTAAAAGTTTTAATTTATTTATTATTTAATATTTATTTAATAGTTATCTGTATCAAATGCAAATTGCAAGGCATAAACAGTTAGGCCGGATAGTGTAATGGTCAGCATAGTCGCCCGGCAAGTGAGAGACCTGGGTTCAAATCCCGGTTCGGTCCGAAAATTGTTGTCTTCAAATTTCTTTAGTAATAAGTTAGCTATTTAGCGTTGATACAAATTAAGATCTATCTCAAATGTAAATCTTTATGGATGTACTACTTTAAATGACAACAAGATGTTTCAATTAGTTTCGTCTGAACTTTGTCAGACAGCTTCAGTTTAATTTTAAATTGTAGAAAGAATATGATAATTGCATCTTTTTGTAAAGAGGTTTAAAAGTAATTAATATTAAGCTGTTTATTCAAAACATAATCAGGTTTTTTTACTTAATTAAAGTGACTATTTGCACCAGCTATTTTTCAAGGTTTTATTTTTGAAAATTGTTTTTATGTAACTTGCAGTGCTCGAATAATGTGCCATGCTGGTCCAATTGGTTTCCTTTGTGGTTAGTGGTTGAAGTTTTGTTTGTAAAAGTAAAATTATCCCTCATATCTGACAATATATCCTTTAAAAGACTATAACAGATGTAACAAAATTCCTAAATTGGTAACTTTTAAGGGTTGGGGTTGTTTTTTATAGGAACGTACATATGTTATTATGTAGTCGTATTAGTTGACTAATAACAGTTTACTGAATTTAGTGAATTGACTCCTCACCTAAAATAAGTCAAATAGTTTAAAAAAATTTACCAATATGCTCACCTCTGGGGATTTCGGCAAAGGAACTTTTAAAATTGCTATAAAGATCCAAATTGTCCACATTTTGAAAGAATATGAACGCAAAATGAGGTAAAATCTATTTAACCAGCTTTTATTCCTAAATCATTTACGTTAAATATATAAAGTCACTATCTAAATCCGTTCTAAATTGCATTTCTGCCAAGAATTAACAACCATATCGTGGCATTGTCTGTTTTACACGTGTCTAGCAATATTCGTCAAAACCAATAAAATACTATGTACTTACGTTCAATATTCAAGTGTATTAACGTTTACATTATTGCTTTGTATTATAAGCAGCACGCGGTATTAATCTTTATTATGAGGTTTTAGTAGCGTTATCTAGTAACTCATCCTCCCAACATAATTTCTAATGTTTTACTTTAACTGATGTTCATCTAAGAGGGGGGATAGAGCCGGAACGGCGTTCAAATGGGATAGGGAATTTAACATTGGAAGATTTGAACCTGTGTTTTACGTAGGTTAATGAACTATATCGTGGAAAGTTTTTCTGAGGAAGCATAGAGTCATTAGTGCTGCTGCATATAAACAAGAAAAAAACTAAGTTCAGTTGTAAAATATAATTTTAATTATTGAATTTCGAGTGCTATGTTCTTATGGAAAATCCATCTTTTAGTTCAGAAGAACAGAATTAATTTGATGTCGAAAATAAAAGTTTAAGTGTTTATATGAAGCAGAATCAATAGATCTATGCTTTTCCAGAGATAATTTTCACATTTAAGTCAATTAACTTGCCTAAAACGTAATTTGCAGTTTTTATCCCATGTTATAAGCGGTACTCTGAGTTGGACCTGCGGCCGCTCTATCCGGTCCCCTCTTAACTAAGACGAGCAATTCGTTTGGCATAAAGGAACACCGCGCCTCCTGTATAAAATTAGTTCCCTTTATCCCTCATAAACTCTCTTTTTATAAATACAAAGAGTAATTATTTACATCAAAGTTACTAGCTCCTATTTATAGCTGATGGTAGGTCAATACTCTCATATTAACATATTAAGAGGATTGATCACCCCAGAAAAGGTTGCTCAAAACATGCTCTCGTAGTCCCCCGTTAATGACGCTATTTTTGGTGTAGAGATTATAAAAGTTGTTTTCCATATTTTCAAAGATTGTCTCTAGGTTTTATTACCTGGTTTTTTGAACACTTTGCGCCAAAACTAGCAAAAAAGTTAAAGTTTGCCATAAATAGCCTATTTTTAAAGTTGTTTTAAATAACTTTTGGTAGAAAGCCCACTTATACATTTTATATATCTAGTCGATGCCTAAGCCCGAAGGCTACCTGGCTCTCTTTATTGAAGTTTCATTAGTCATTAGTCAAGACTTGGTTCAACGACTAATAGGATAGTTTGTGTCCAGGACTCAACCAAGCTTAGACAGGGTTGAAATTTTCTCAACACAAATATTTTCAGAAATTGAATTGTTTGGCATTTTTAACTATATAACCCTGTATTATTTTATTCTGCAAATTAAACATGCAAAAATATGTAAAAAAGGTAAAATGACTGAGAAATTTATTTTATTTGTTTTATTGTATTACAATAGTAAAAAACAATTACAAACTAACGACAATTTGTATTTTAATTTCGTATTGTTAATCAAAAATTAAAAACTATTTTGAATTTGTAAAGAGTAAACGCACAGAGTAAATATCTAAACATTTTTACAGTATTTCAATGTACATAAGCACATGTCGGTCACCCATACGATTTCGAATAGGTTTTCAATTATTTTATGTGCGTGTCTTTCCTTAAAAGATTTCTTGATTAAAATAATTTATACAGTGGCTTATTTTTTTCAGGTTTTTTTATATTTGTATCAGCTGTTCAGTCGACAATCCACATCTTGTCGTAAGGGACCTGGAGAGTGTATCTGTTGATGACGCCCCTCAGAACCTCGTCGAAACCTTGTTGAGCGTACGGCAACATTTCTTGATAGAACATCCTCCAGAACTGGTTGACCACATTCAGGGCTAGAAGACCTGGAAACCATCATTCATTAATCAAACTTTCTGTGCAAAAAGTCACAAGAACATTAATTAAATGTAAAGCAAACTTTACTGACAGACGTATATCTAATTAAAACTGTATAAACACGTAAAACGCAACACACGTTTTGGGCGCTCATCAAGAATGGAACTTCGGAAGACTTTGCATTTTATTTCTTAAAACTAAGAGTTACGCGGTAGGAGTCCTGGTAGGAAACTGTGAACTTGCCTTTATGACTAAGCAAAATACGTTTGAAAATGTTAGAGCTTTAAAAACACCCTTAAACCAGAAGAAATATAACTCGTTTTATATAGCACATTAAACTTACTATATCATCTTTCAATTCAATTTTGTACCTGATGAATTGATGTTTAGTTTTTAAGAAAAGCTTCCACCGTTAAAATATCTGATCTGCGGTATTCCACCGATGTTTAGTTTCGGCCAATCAGTGACTAAAGATGGTGCTCCGCAGCGAGGCCGAAATATCTCAACCTAATTATAATGGACGCAGCGTATGATTATAAGTTGCTTGTTTCAGCCAACAGTGACATGGTGTGAACCGGAAGAACTGGATTATACTCGTAGTTGTTCCACCGATGTGGTGTGTTGATACTTTCCTCGTACCTAGATGTCCAGGAAAACTTGGATACGATGTAGTTATCTATTAATGATAGCGTTTTTGTTGAACGTCCGTGGTTTTAAATTGAATCCCAGTTTAATGCCTTCGTTACGTTTCAAGAGTACAATTACAGTACTACGTTTTAACCTTCAGTCGATTCATATCAGTCATCTTGTTACGCGGTTACCATGGATCCCATCAAGGTGGACCTGCGTGAAATCATATATTTGCATTCATTGAAGGTTGAGTCCCAAATTAACAGATTGGTGTAAATTAAACTCATTAACACTTGTGAAGGTCGTTTCCGGCGTAAAATCTTAGATTTAATTTTTATACCACACGAAACAGCAACATTTAGTCCAGTGAGTGCTGAAACTCTTAATATTCACTCACATTGCAAGAACTCTCAAAACTATACACTTTCTGAATTTTAGAGCCGGTTTTAAAATAATATTTAAAGTTGGGACTCCACGATAGGAAAATGGCACAGGTAATGGGAAACACTGATTTTTAGTGAATTGTTCCATTTTTTTGCTGATCTGGCCAGAACCATTTGGGTACAGCGAGCGCCATATTTCAATAAACATTCAGTACCATTGTCTAGTCTTGGTTCTTGAAGGTGATTCTCCGTTAAAACTGTTCTGAAAGGTCTTCAGTATGAATATCATACCTTGTTTCATACAACAAGAAACCCACTTCTTGTTTGTTCTTCCATTATTATCAACTTTAGACCTCTGTCAGTCTGCTCCGCGCTCTCCCAGTCATGGGCTATAAACTTGTCTGCGCTATGAAATGCTTCCGAGTTTATTTTTTCCCAAATGAGATGTTAATATCCTTAGCATTGGGAAATTTTAGCGAGTCAGCAGCCTGTTGAAAAACTGAATTATTCCTACCTGAGAAGGTAAACGTTCATACGGTATGCTTTCTGTGTTTGTCAATCCATTAGTTTCTGTCTCTAGTTTCATTAGAGTGAATTTCGCTTCCTTTTTTATGAAACCACACTTTGATTGGAAACAACACATGTTTCTGTTGAATATTGTAGAATGTAAAGACAAGGTAGTGTCAACAGCGCACATTTTTTAACGCTGGTCTGCACCTTGCAATTTTGCGATTGTTCTAATTGCTTTTTTGACAATGAAGGCTCTTGAAAGGTTTGCGTTTGAGCAACCTGCGTGCAGGAAATTCAAATCCCACCAAAATTGTATACTTCCATCGACGTTTAAAAGTGTAAAGTTTGTCAACACCCTGTATGTCTGTCACGCTAATTATTAAGAGAAACTAAGAGAGCAATTGTCATGCTCACTCGTGCATGTACGAGTATAGTGCTAGTCCACTCCTGCGGTTAGAGTTGTGTCATGCATTCTCGGCCGTTGACCAGTGGTTAGCTATAAATGCTTAACAAGACTGATCCCGTATATACGAGTATTGTGGTTGAGAAATACAAACTATACAGGTTATGTACGATACCGTGACTGCAACTGGCAACTACAAGCTACCTGAAAAACAAAACTGTTATAGGGTATTTTTCTACTTTTTGGCGCGCATTCAAAATCAGTGGTTAACTAAAACTGTGTATTATTTTTGATAAATATTTACGGTAAATACTATAGTTTGTCTAGGGACCGAAAGTTAAAACTGTTCATACAAAAATAGTCAAGCACTTTCTTTTCCAACGCGACATTTAAAGTCTCTTGATGAAAGTTATAAGTAAACAATATTAATTGACTTTTCTTGTCTCGTCGGCCGCAATTAAACCAGCGTTGAGTGAAATCTATTATTAACGAGTTTCAATTTGAAAGAAATTATTTTATGTTTACACAGAGCAGAGTATCTTTCTAGAAAAGGGATTTTTAGAGTGGTGTGATATTTATTTTTGTCAATAGTGAATATGACTGACGCTCGGCACCTTTGGATAACCCTGTATACAGATATTCATAAAAAGGTTTCACAAACCTTTCGATTAGGTGTTTTGGGCCAAAATTAAGAGAAAGTAATGTTTTGTTTTTTGAAAGACGTTGCATTAACCAGGTGTACGAAGTTTTGCGCTTTTTACAAAACAATAATTAATATTGATAGGTTCAATTAGTACACTCTAAAAAGGAAGGAGTGAACGCCACTCGGAAAGAGTGAAATTTCGTTCTCTTATAAGAGTTGCTCGATTTTTACTCTTTAAGGAGTGGTTTTCGTTCTTTCATATTTAGAGTGTATATTGTATGGAAACTTTGTAAACACGTTTATTCTTTAGTACTGTACTGTAAAAGCTAGTTTTGTTAGGTGGAATAATCTTAAAAGGCGGCCATTTAAAGTTTAAAACTAGCCTGATTTGTATTAGTTTGGCAAAATAAAAAAAAACAAAAGTTAAAATGTTACCTTGGTTGTTAAAATCCGTTAACAATCAACTGAGATTAAAGATGCGTTACAAAAGTGAGTGTCTAGTCACCGTTAGAGCGCCCTCTTCTGTTAAAAATTGAAGAGACTTTGTTTGAAGGATTTAGGAGAAATCTCGTTTTTTGGGTGATTTGGTTGTTTATTAAAGAGATTTGTGCCACGGCGTTTTTTTTCGATTAAAGTTATGCGATGATCAGAATATTTCAGAAGAGTGGAGTTTTGAGTAAAATGATTATGTATTTGGTTTCTACCGTAAAGCTTTCTGGGTGTGTGTAACAAAACGAAGGTATTTGAAAATATACAGACAAAGAAGGGGTAGTATTTCTCACTGCTTGAAAAGAGCTCTACAGGGTTCACTGAATGGTAATTTCGTCATGAGTCTTATGATGTTCTTTTGCATTTGAAAGACTTTAAAAGCATCAAATGAGCTTCCCCAAAACGTTATACCATACGAGATATGTGACTGAAAGTAAGCAAAATATACCTCACGTTAGGTTTGGAAACGAACTACGTGAGAGAGTGTCAATATAGCCTTACTGAGCTTTTGAAGAAATTTGTTGATGTGGGGTTGCCAAGTTAGACTTGAGTTGATCTCTACACCAAGGAATCTTAAAGAAGACACAACGTTTAAGGTTGTTTAGCAGATAAGAAGAATCGTTTTGAGGTGACAGGTAGTGATATAAATAAACGTTCATTAGTTGAGTCTTGTCGTAGTTTAGCTGCCCACTAGCTGAAAACCAATTATCGAGGAGATGAAACTGTTCGACCAGAAAATTTGCAGTTGACACTTTGTTTTGATTTACTTACTGAGTTCCTTGTTGTCGTTGATCAAGTTGGAGGCGTAGATCTTCACGTTGTCTAAGTCAGGACTCCCTTTACTGTCACTATGCGTCCCTCCACCCCTCAGCGGTGACGTCACGTAATCTAGCACACCCTGTATACTTGTACTTACTGAGTTCCTTGTTGTCGTTGATCAAGTTGGAGGCGTAGATCTTCATGTTGCCTACGTCAGGAGTCAGTGTCACCTTGGTGATCTTCAGGTGCTGGACTCCCTTTACTGTCACTATGCGTCCCTCCACCCTCAGCGGTGACGTCACGTTAGCTGGAAGTAACAGCCAAAATGAGAAATATGGACAAATAAATTGGAGTTTTCTATTGTAAGTCTTCTCAACTTCGCTTGTTGTAAGCTGCCTGGGCATTACATAAGTATTAAGCTAGTAGTTTATTGGCTAAAACACGTGTGCCTCCGTCAGGAATCGAACCCGCTACTTTGCGCTTTGCAAGCGTGACTCTACCTACTTTGCCACATTAGGTCTCAAGTTGCACATTAAACATTGAATTGAACATTGGGTTAGAGCTATTATTTGGAAAAATAGTAGTTTAGGTTCTTCACAAATGTTTTTTTAAGAACATCGCTTTTTCTTAGCTTTTTTCAACCATTGAACAAATCAAATCAAACTCCGATCCCTATGTATCTTGAAGAAAACCCTCCCGAAAAACTTTTATGTTTGAAAAATCTTAATATATTTTCGCGCCATCGACAAAAACCACAAAGAACAAACCCTAGTTCAGATTTTTGCCAAGTAACTCAAGACAGGAACGTGTAAACGATCCTTTGAATACTCAAGTAGCACATCGTGTGTAACAGGCCTAAGGTCTCGGCCGTGATTATGTCTTTGTGATGGCAGCACAGACGACGTGGGACGACTGTAATCAGGCCGATTAGCATTGCTCAGGGCCGGTGAATTAATCTGTTCATTGTGCACATTCCTCCCACTGTAACAATGCAGAAAGGTCGTTCAGGAAGGAAAATCTCTATATTTATTCTACGCTGTGCAACTATAAATTAACGATCAAAAGCTTGTAGATCGAATAATCGCGAGAATAATCGTCTTGTAAATTAATAATAATCCGCGGTGGTGCCCGGTAAAACCACGCGACTGAGTGGTGTTTGTATCAGGACAAATGTTTAGTTCGCTGTGAATCCGACACTGTTTTAAATCCAGTGTTCGTTGCCAGGGTGTGCTAGTAGCTACTCACTTGCCTCACGCAGCTGAGTGGACTGCGAGGGTATATACTTAATTGCCAAGTCCAAATGCCTAAATCAGGAGCTTAAACCGAAAATTAAAATTTTAAACTAAGTTTTTTTTAAGTCAAGTAATTGTTTTTTCCGTCTAAGTTTTGACGATATGAATATGTGTATATGTCGTTCGCCTTTTTTAATTATTTGCATTGTTTTACCAACATATTGTTAAAATATTTGATGCACTCGAATTGGATTTGTACTCATCTATAAGTACTCATCTATTATTCATATTTGTACTCATCTATATCTATCTTGTATCTCATGTGTCTCATGGAAGTTATTAGTACCTCTTATTTCAAATCAACTCAAAACTCCGACGTAAAAGTTGCTTATATTTTGTGCTCAGACTTTTTCCATGTGTCTTACAATTATGTAAGGCGTAGCCATAGTAACAGGATGAATACTCTGTGGTCTGGCAGCTCTATCACTGAGAAGAATTCCATTTTGATAACTACCAGCTGATATTACGTAAGTCGGGTGAGCTCGGGTGCTCCCGATGTTTAACGAAGCGGAGCGAGAGTATGATGCTGTTCTCGTGTGGTCTCCAGCTGTTTTATAGAATACTGTACTCGTACTTTGTTTTTTGTGTGTTGCAAACTGTCTTAGTCCGTTCTTGGGAAACCTAACTAACCAGCAAGTGTTTTTGTCCAGATTTGTAAATATGGTGGGTGCGAAGTTGGAAACTAACAATACCGTAGGCTACTATTTAATTATCCATTTCAAGGTAATTTTATCCTTTAGTTCGTGACAAGAACACACCTGATCATTTTAAGCGAATTTCTTTTGGAAAGTTAGGTATCCATGCCGTCAGCATGGTAAGACCCATGCCCGGGACCGTGAAATGAGCACCGATCCTGACCCCACAGAACATGTGTTGAGCATTTATCCAAACTTTATATACGTATGTATAAATGTGTATGTACTCTCTACAGGTCGTATTTTTTAACTTCCATCTACTTACACTTGTTATAAATTCAACTTGCAACACTTCCAACGTGTGTTCTTTGCCTTGCCTCAAACAGATTTTAGCAATTGTTTAAATTATTATACTGAAATCAATAATATAATATCAATCCTATTTTCAGAAATAAATACATAAAGTGACTGACTCATGGTGATGTTGTAGACTCCCTTGCCGTTGACGGGGAAGTTGCCCAGTTTGCCCTCTGTCTTGTAAGTTCCCTCCACCAACACCTTGGGCAAGAAGAACTCTGCCTCGAGAACTTGCTTCTCGGGATTCTGCAAGTCGGTCCTGCAACACAACAACAGTCAAGTCAACAACAACAACACACGTCAACATCAGCAACGCACAACAAGAGAACTGTAGCTCTGTGGTAGAGTGCGCACCCAAAGGACTCGACTCAATTTCTGGTTCTGTTTACAACTTTATTAAACCATTATTGTCACAATACAAAGTTATTTGTGTTGACAAACAATAACAAAATAAAATTATTGACACACACACAAAACAACTAATATACTTAGGAAAAGACACTATTGACAAATAATGGCCTAATTACTACTAGTGTTGTAGTTGGGAAATTAGTCAAAGGCGCCAGAAGAAATTAAAGAACTCGTCTACGGTATAATATGATTGTTTAACTAAAAATTCGTTTAATGCATTTTTAAAATTTGAAGTCGATTTTTTTTATTAAAATTTTGTGGAAGATTATTAAACAACTTTACTCCTTATATACCGAGGAAGATTTTGAGAAATTCGCAGTCTGTGATAATCATTTCTAAAATGAAAATTTTGTCTTGTTTGGTTACCATGAATGTCAGCTCCTGATATCTTATCACATTTATTTAAACCAAATAAAATAGTTTCGTTAATATATAGACACAAGGTAATGTCATCATTTTAAAACTGTGTAATATAATTTGACAGGACTCACGAAATTTTGTTTTGGCCACTATTCTAATGGCTTTATGAATCGGAAATCACACTCTGTTGATCCATTGGTGTAAACAACAAAAACCTTTTAGGCAAACGTGTCTATGGTTGTTAAGGTGTATGAACTAATAACGGGAAAAGTTAGCTTTAGTTTGCAAGAAGAACCATCAAACTCATCTAAGCACTTATTCTAGTCATCCTTTACCCACAATTAGAGTTTGGTGTCTCTTGTCAATGTACGTACTTTAACCTCATATTTGTACAATTCACCAACTTCAAGTTGGCATGCAAAAATTGTGTTTTAAATTGAGTAATAGGTGTATACAGTATGTTTCACGCTTACTTAGCCGGACTATTGTCCTAATTGTCACTATCGTATTATGTATCTAGTCCATTAGCATTAGCTTCAAACTATCGCAGGGTATAATACTACATCTAAGGTTGATTTGAGTGGTAGTATGATCAAACAGAATGGTTAAATTACTAGGAAAGTAGTTTTTAGTTGCGCTATATTTTCTTAGTTGTGAGTCGTCCTAAAGATATGACTAAAGGAAAACCCAAGATACACTAACATAATAGTATAGTCTGTACAAAGAGTTAGCTTTGAAGTATAAAATGCTTCGTGAGAAAAATGAGTAGCTACGTCTAGTAGCGCATCCTGGTAACGATCACTGGAATTAAAAGTGTGTCGGATTCACAGCGAACTAACCAATATTCTCAGGCTGAATTTATTATTATGGACGTGTTCCATAGTTTTTTCGTAAACAAGAAGAACACGAAGTTTCGGGATCTGGAATCTGATCCCGTTTTCAGGTGAAAAGCAACCACATTAGGAAAAGATCCAGCCTAAAAACGATCAGCGCAAGCTAACCAGTCACCCACAGCCAAAATATAACCATTTTGTTGAGTTTGTTTGTTTTTATTGTATTTTTTCTTTTCGTTGTTGTTTTATTTTCTTAAAATTGTTTAATTTTATAGCAAGCAGCCTAGAAAACTATACAACAAAACTTTAAGAATATAAAACACTAAAATTGATTAATCAAGCACGTTCACGGCCAGCGACAGCTGCCTTGCTGGCTGGGAGCAGCGGACAACCAATCACAGACGAGTATCAGACTGATCAATAGTAACAGAGAACACAAAAAGCCTATTTATGTATAGCCAATGGAGGAAATCTTTTTGATTAATAATAGGTCTAAACTGAACGTGTGGTTTCTGAGTTTTGGGCAAGCCAGAACATGCGTAGGATTTCAAAATGGGGCGTCTTACACTAGTTAGGTTTTAAGTCACCAATTTTGAGTTTTTAATACCATGCTATGAGTTTTTTGTGCTATTTCCTGCGAAGTTGTGTTTATCACTAGAGTTAATTTGTGATATGAGGCAGCCAGAGAGGCCTTATTCCAACCGTTACCAATAGTCCTATCACGTGAACCGACCAGGACCACACTCGCTACTCGGCCTGCGGCGTCGTATTTTTGGAGCGTTCGCTACGCTCATAATTAAGAGAAATTTACTTCACCCACTGGTTGTATAGGACAAATAGTTTTGGAAGATGTACCTGTAATAACCAGAGCAAAGGTATTAAAAAATTGATTAAAGTTCAAACTTTAGGTGCCAAATAACCACACTTTCTTCAATATAGAGTGACTTTCTGTGGGTTTTCCCAAAATATAACAATTTTTCATACACACACATAAATTTTATATGTCTGGGTGGTTGATAAGTACCGTAACTAAGAGCCCAAACAGATCAAAAGTTGAAATTTCGACAATTTAATTTAAAATTGATCTAGCAGCGAAACCGTTAGAGGTTGGAAAAGGTGTTAAATACAAAAGTTGTAAGAAATTTGTTTCCACACTAACGATTTTTCATCAGATTGAAGATCCGAGCAACTGTTTTTCCACTATGATGCAAAAAATCGGCTAAGTACAAGGAAAATTTTCAGACGCCATCTTTTTTGGCCGCCAACTTGTCAGAACCCTAAAAAAGAATTTTCCCCAACTATTTCCCAACTAACCGTATCAAGATCACGGCCATATTCCGGGTTAGACCACCACTCTAACACTAAGTTTATCTTCGTTAGCTTTACGAGTTACAACCTAGCTACAAAGAAGATGGCCAAGGCATCATATCGAGAACTGGCTGGAAGTTAGGAAACTACATTAGCATAGCAGATAAGAGAGGCCGCTAGTGTCGCAAGACGACCGTGGAGTCAAACACCACATCTCCCGGTGAAGTGAAGAAACTCTGCACTCTGTGAATTCATAATCTGTGTGCAATACTCGCGGATGGATGTTTAGTAATGCTACTCGAATGCAGGCTGAGCTTTATTATTCTCCGCGGTGAGTTTACAACGTACTTGCTACAGTGTTTCGAGAGCCAAGGAACTAGGACACTGGGCATATCTTTCGTTAAAATAGTGAAAATCTTGAGAACTTATGGTTACTTTGATACGTTGATTTGAGACACCTACCACGCCAAGAGGGTATTTCAAGGTGAATTAAAGATGAAGGGTGAACGTGTTGAGTGTTTTTAATAGATGATGAAGTGTAATCTTGTTACAAATTAGTCGGCCTGTTCCCCAGATTGGGTCATTATTGAAAGCCCAAAGACCAATGGAATGAACCAACGGCTTAACGTGATTTCCGAACCATGGGGATTTGCCATCATGAAAAGTTATCACTGCACCCGGAAATCGAACCCGGACTAACTAGGTGCGGAGCACGCACTATTCCACTGAGCTATGGCCCTGGCCCAAGAGAAAGTATCCACTTGTATCAGCTACTCGTACTTCAAGATTCTAAATTAAAACTAATTATAAGTATTAAATAGAATCATAAATATTTTTTTTTTAATTATTTTTATGTGAAAAACTATTTATTAATATTGATAACTATTCTAGTCAAGAGGCGCACAGTTTCAATTTTCGGAACAAGTTGAGACAATAATATTGATTTTATCTGTAGACAAGTTGACCTAACTTAGAAAATCACTCATTTTTTTCAATTCTATGTATTCTCTCTAGGTTCTTTTTTATCTAAATGTGTAAATGGGCTAAAACAAATAGCTGTGTTTTGAACTTCAGTTTGAACGTAAACTATTAATGTTGGACCATTACATGTGTATAATGAATAAATGAATTCATTGGAACCACCATATTTGGCTACATTATACAAAAATTGTTTAGAAAAAGCCAACATTTTTATTTAGATTTACATTAGTTTTTATAACCTCATCATTAAACTAACTGGTGCTTGTTTACAAAAAAACCAACACTTAAATTGGAGTTTAAATTAGAAAATAAAGTTCAGTGAATTCCGTGAAAATGTGACTCCATCATTCAAGTGCAACGTAAATACCACAGAACCTACCATGAAGAGACTCCCCGTAAAATATATTTGAATTTGTACAAAGGTTAAAAAAACACTATATTGCTCCCCCCGCCCTCATTTTGCCATTTTGTAAAATTTCTAAGTAATTTGCAGCGAGCGGTTTCTCTAGAAGTGGATTAACAGTGATGATGGCGTGAAAGGATTTCCGAACCTATGAGTTTTTTTTTTATTTTTGAGGTCCATTCAAGCAAAGTGTCACAACTAACCCGTCAGAAAAGTGCACATCTGGAAAAAGAATAAATTGGGTCAGTGACTCCTGAAATCAATCAAAATGTTTGGCTACAGCTCGAATAACGTTTGGACATGTACAGAGTAAACATTGGCGCACACAGAGAACCGTGACAACCGTGGAAAAAATATTTAATTACAGATTTGTTGTATACGGTGAGTCTTATCATGTCATGTATGCTTTTGCAAACATGCCATTCCAGACTTTGTCGACACACTGTATTTAAAGTCATCGAAGAAGAATTTTTTATAAATTAAGGATGTTAACCTGATGTCGATGATCTGGACATTGCGGATGCCATGGGTGAAGCTGTTCCTGACGGAAGACTTGGCTTGGATCTCTGAGCCGTTGTAGGTGATGAGAATCTGAGGAACGTACAGAGGATCCAGAGGAGGGAAGCCGAGCTCTTTCAGTCCAGCTGGAAATGGAATAAGCATATAAATAACATTCAACACTCATACAAACTACGAGGGGTTGTGAAATTATCCAAAGCGACAAACAAAGTTTCAAGCCGGGTCTTGGAAAGTGGCTGGGATTTTTACCAACACTTACGGATACGAAATAGTGTTGATTATTTTAATTGAAGAATTGTTTGAATTTAAAGTGAATATTTTTAGTACGAGTGAAGTTTTTACTCCCGAGGACTGGCCGTACACAGTATGACCGAAAAGTAACGAAATCTTCTATATATATATTCTTCTATAATCTTCTATATAATCAAAAATAATAATAATGTCTAGTAAACCAGCATATGGTTTAATATCTGTGTATTTCCTCTAACAAATAAAACTAAATTTGTTAAAATCGGCTGACAAATGATATAGTTATTGTGGTCCAATAGTCTGCGGGTTGTCCTCACTCAAAAGCGAATCAGAAGAAATAGCTAATATTAGGGGTTTTAATGTCTACGGTGTAGATTTTTTAAGAACACGTGTTTTGAAGTGGCGTTAATGATTTAAAGATGGACGTTAACATCAAGACGACACAAGGCCAGGTCAGACAAAAAGTGCAAACCATTAACAGTTGGAAACGATTATTTTGATTTTTGGCCGACCTTGCTTTGCGTCGTGTTTTAAACTTTTACGGACATCTTTGAAACGTTATTACCACTCAGAAAAACGTGTTCCATAAAAGACCTCTATCATCAACGCAAATATTTTCTTGGCAAATCTGTTAAGTTTGAAATCCCTAACATTAGCTCTTTCCTCCATTTCGTTTCTGTGACGAGTAAGGAAAACCTGCAGACAATTGGACTGTATAATAACGATATAATTATTTTGTCGAATTTGACAAATCTAATACTATTTGTTGGAGAAAATACATAGCCTTTATCCCATATGCCGTTAAATTAGATATAATTCTTATTTGTGTGTTTATATAAAAGGTTCCGTTACTTTTCAGACATACTGTGTATACAAGTTGGAAACAAATATTAAAAATAACAATTAAGAACTATGAGGTATGTGTAGAAATTGATTTCCGTTAAAAAAATATTCTGTATAAAAATGTTTAGTCATATGTTTCAGATCCAAGGCCATCCCATGATGTCTCACAGTGACATGAAAATATTAAATAACCAATCATAAACATAATTATTATTTTACGTTTTGATGTCAGTGTAATCATGGCCTTGGAACTGAAACATGTTACTGAAAACTTTCAACAAAAATGTTTGAGTCAATGGTGTTTTATGGAGTTTTTAGTCTGTATTTACAGGTACTCTCGTGACGTGCTGGACTCTAAGTGTGTGGAAGTAATGAGTTTATAACTCAGGGTCGGACCATGTGACATTGATGAGGACAGGTTTGTAGCACACAAATAACTAAGTATCTTGTTTGCCTTAGCCCCGAACAAGTCCCACTCCAGCAGCTACAGGAAAATACACAGTAGGTTGAATATCTTTAGATTTTATTTATTCCTTTTAGTGCTTTAGTGCTACGTAGTTCGGATGTCACGTTAAGCCGTTGATCCGTTTCATTCGTCGTTGGGCTATTAATTGACTGGGACTCGTGGCGTGGCCCTGTAATCCAGCTTCATGGAGGTCAGGTTTTGAGCATGATATAGGTCTAAAGCGGCTCAGATAGTCTCAGTGATCATCTGATGATACCCGCATCAACTCCCACCATCGTTTAGCTATAACAGGCCATCACCTGCGTGGTTTGGTAGTCACGTTAAGCCGTTGGTCCTTGTATTTCCATTAGTCATTGGGCTATTAATTAATGACCCATTCTAAGGAAGAGTCGGCCTTAGTTTGTAACAAGACTTCACCTCATAACTCATTACTACCACTCATCACACTCAATTCCTTCACCACATATTTGCCTTAAATTACCCTCATTAGAGTGGTCGGCATCTCAAATAGTGATATACTGAATTAATGACCCAATCTGAGTCAGTCGACCCTAGTTTGTAACAAGACTACACCGATCAAAACACTCATCCCAAACTCACCTTAAATGCCCTTTAAAAGTAGCCCGTGCCTCAATTCATAGTACTGTTTTTCTTTTTATGGAAAGCTATGCCTTTCGGTGTAATTGGATTAAACTACAACTACGGTGCATCTTTTAAATTTTTGTTGAAAGATCAGTTGGAGGTGTACGAATTTTTGAAAGATTTTACTGTTTCGTTTATTGAGTTTAATATTTTTTGGGGGCTGTTAGGCTGTATCAGCGACTTGTTTTCAGTACGTTTATCTTGTTTTATAGTACTAAAACCGTAACGTAAACTAAAACAATACCTTTACATCATATAGTGTGGGTAAATGTATGGATATAACTAACGCTAATTAGTGTTAAATAAATTTATATTATACGTAGTTAATTTATTATAAACCATTGCCATTATTTGTACTATTAGGCCTACCCCGGTACTGAAAATTTTATCATTTCCAAAATCTCTGTAATTTAAACCAACGTGAAAAAGTCAACACAGTAAAATTGTAAATTGACAAATAAATATTATGTGTTGTTACATTATGTTAATAATTTCAAGACTTTCGCAAGAAGCAAATTTTGACTAAGAAATTACGTTTGATAAATTCGTTGACGATGTATACGTTTTATAAACAGATGCAAGGTTTTTACAAACATGAAGAATCTGATCAACGGTGAATCAACAATTTGTACAAACATAGTTACGTTGTGTCAACATCGCAGAATAAACATCCTTTCTCTCTATTACTGTAGGCTTTTACACTTTAGTCAGTTTTAAGTTTTAAATTATGATTTGAGATAGCAAAAACAAAATTAATAATACTTATTAATAATTTATACACACTTGATAATGGGCTTATGCCTGAAACTATAGTAGTGTAAAAAATTAAAACAGGGTACTTCAAATTAAAACATAATGAGCTTTTTGCTATTTTGCTGATATTAATAATACAAATTTGAAATTAAAACATTATTAAAATCTTTTGCAAACGAATATAGTTTAAAATAATTATAAAATACATTTCAACTGACTGTAGTTCAGATAAGAATAATTAATGTCATTGTCGAGTAGAAAGAGACCAACTAAAACAATAACACTGCTTTCCACTCATGTAACAATGAAATTAATTTTAACATGTTGTGGCTGATAATAACTATTATATGACATCCTCCTTTTCACTATTTAAGCTGAGGTTGTTGAGGTCAAATTAGTATGGATACTGCAGCAACTATAAAGTCTTTGCCATTACTGAATACAAACAAAATTGCAGTCTGGTTTTAAATTATAAAACTACTTAAGCCACCTTGAAATTGTATCAAAGACTTTACTCAGCAAACAACAAAATGTAATCACTCGAAGCTGGGATCGAACCCGCGCCATCAGACTCGATGAGCTAGGAGCGTTCAACCGCGTGTATTTAGACAGAGCTTTGTAAAACCACAAAGTAGTTCACTACATTTCAGTTAAATACCTTAAATCAGGTAACCGTTTACTAAGAAGTTGTCCAATCTTTATTGAACACGTTACAACCCTTAGTTTTATAGCGGCAAGAAGTAACACTGTAATAAAAACCCAAAAAGTAACAACACTGACAACAAAAAGTAACACTATAACAATCAGAAAAAACGTTGTCAGATTTTTAACTTTGTTCGCTTTTTATATGAAGGGAGGGGACACTATTTTGCAATGTTCCAAAGCCCCTTTCAGAATTGACAAATATACTAACCATACATTCTGTTACCAACTCAACTAAATATCTTAAGATCTTGCCTTTTAAACATTATTTCCAGCCAGTAGCTTTCCGGTACGTTTTTTTACCCTTACACTTCCTATGGCCTCAGGTTGGAAAATCATACGTCTTATGCAGATTTTCGTGAAAATCGATTAAAAAGTGAAGCCATGAGAACGTTGTCCAGTCGGACGTTCAAACACTGAAACTATAAGGGTCCTTGGTTTTGCCTTAGAATCACAAAAACTGGCAGTAATAAAATTAATGGTGTACATTTTTTGAGATATTTAAATGTAGACGCCTGGTTAAGAATCAGCTATAACTATGCAATGTGTTCTAGTCAAAGAATGTTTATAGCCCTTCTTTAGTTTACGAAATCACAAAGATGAGAAAACAGGTTTTATAATATTATTCTCTTTCGAAATTGTATACTATCAGAGTCTCGGGTTCTTTGAAGGCCGTCCAGTTCCCAGACAGCTGTCCAGCGACCATAGCTGTTAAAAACATTACATTGATATTTAAATAATATTGCGGACGTTTTAAATTGTTTAAACAGGAACGACGTTTCGTGATCTGCAAACTGATCCTGTCGTCAGGTAAAAGATAACCAGCCACTTCCCCTGGTTCGGAAGTCACGTCAAGGCATTGGTCCGTTTCCATCGGTCGTGACCTGATATTAATGAACAGTCGACCCTAGCTTGTAACAAGGATACACTTCACCATCCATAAAAACACTCATTATCTATCCCGTATTCATCTTAAAATTCACTCTGGAGTAGTCGGTATCTCACGTAAAGTATTCAGGTCTAAGTATACAGGATGAGTTTTTTATGTCCCTCCCCCACCTTAACTTTTGAAAAAGAAACAATTTTTTGAAACCCTTTAGGGAATGTTTTTAAAGGATTCTGAAGTTTGTTTTGGCGTACTTTACGTCACCCACCCCCATCATAAGCCAACCCCCCACACAGAATTTTTAAATTTCAACCTCCCCTTTGTGGCACCTCAAAAGAAAGGGAATTTCAATACAAATTCAACGACGCAAAGTGGGTTTTGGGTGGAAGGTGGTTGACGCAAAGTACGTCAAAACAAACTTCAGAATCCTTTCAAAACATTTCCCAAAGTGTTTCAAAACTTTTCTTTTCAAAAGTTAAGAGGGGCATATAAAACTCACCTGTATATGTGTTGGTTGGTGATTGTCACGACCGTGGACGTGCTGTTTCTTTACTTTTGTCTGCATGTTATATTATTGTCTAATCACGTTTATTTTATCATTTTGTTTATCATTTTACGAACAAAACACACACATACACGCGCATGTTGTTTGGTGCGTTTTTATTGGTCAACTTATGCTTATTACTTTGGGCTAGCTGATTATTTTTATGCTTTGCGATATGTTTTAGGCTGGTTAAGATCGGATCTGATTGCAGAACGTCATGTTTTTCCTGTTTATAAATGATGGAAAACATCCACATCAATCGAACTCAGAGATTCCACCATTCCCAACAAAAAACATCAAACAAAGTATACACATTACTGTTTAATATAAGGCATTTAACGAAACTGCATTTAAAGGCATGTATGTATATTGCATTTTACGAGTGTCCACTTTTCAGCTGTAAGCTGACGTTCTCCTCTAAAACATTTGAACTGGTAGAGGAACTTTTCTAAACCCCTCACACACAAAACTAAAACTAAAATAACAATTCATTTTCTCAATACAACAAATTGTTTTCATAAATTTTATAACTTTACATTTTGACCGAAAGACGGTAAAAACTACAATAGGTTTATAAAGAGGTAGTCATAAGTCTCTTTTAAGAATCTTAGTTTTAATTGAACTCTGTTAAAAATACAATTAAGAACATAAAGATGTTTTGTTGTCTATTTCGAAAAGTTTTGTCAGTTCAGGTTGATTCAGTTCTTGCATGTTTCATTAGCTTTTCAAATAAAGTCCAAAACTACATTTAGCAGTTTGATATTTAATGTAGTTTAAAAGATGATGTTAATGAAAACGCAATCTAAAGCTCCTTTAAATATATATTTTCTTTTACTGCTGTTTGCTAAGCGAGTTTTCAAACACTTTTAACGTTATTTCAAATCGTTTATAATCCAATAAAAATACACTCTTTTATTTTAGTGTTAGTTTTTTTTAATTCTCAAACATATACTTGTACGTCCGAATCGGAGGCTATAGAACTTAGCACCAGATTTATAATCTACGAAATCACAAAGGGAACAGAAGCTTTAAGTTTATTTTTCTGGTTCAAAATACTCATTAATAATAATGAAGCAGTTGAACATCTCAACTACTTGAGTCAAATCAGTCACTTACACTTGCTCAGTTTCGGGATGTTCTCAGAAAAGGCTTTGATCAAACACTGGTTGAAGTCTGCATCTTTAATCTTGCAAGGAGCTGAAACCAAAAACACTTTATTAATGAAACATTCTTTTATTTTAAGATTAGAAAATAAACATGAAATGAAATGAAAAAGTATTTATGTACGTGGCAAAGTTAGGACATTCCTCCCTACCACTTAACCACGTTAAACATAGTAGTACCCTTTAAACATTTATATATTTTATGTACGACCGCTTTCGGGTCTTAGCCCACCGTTTCAGTGCTAAGATGGCTAAGACCTGAAACCGGCATAACATATACAGGGTGTGAGTTCACCGACACCCTGTATACATGTTTAAGGGTTACTACTCTGTTCATTTTCTAACCCCAACTTATTTAGTAACCCTCGTTAGTGAACAGAAAACATTATTTTGATATTGTTATGTTTTTACCAAGTGTATCTAATATTTTGTATTAAATTTGATACAGTTTCAGGAATTTTCATTAATATAAAATATAAAGAAGAAAATGTATTGCCGTAACAATAAAATATCGTATGCGCCTATTAAAGTAATAGTAACTTAATAAGTAAAAAATATAAATTAAATACCATACAAATAAAAAATTGTAAAATAATATCAAAATAGGTAGTACATCAATTATAAAACTTTGAATATTGTTGCTTCTTGTATGGGGTGTCTTTACCTTCAAAGTATTTCTTTTAGTTGTAATAGTCGTTGTCTGTTTCTTAACAATTTTCTAATTTTTTAAAGCTTTTAGATAATTTATTTTATAGTAATTTAGACGTAGTGGAGCGGATCCGTGGCGGATTGGTATCGCACGCGACTCCTGATCTCATCACTCCGGTGGCGCGGGTTCGATCCCCGCAGTCACCACTTACATTTGTAATGTGACTAATACGGTGACGCTAGGTAAAGGTCGAGGTTGAGTGGTAGAGAGGACTTTGTAGTCCTAACTTCGCCTCGTTAAACAAGACAAACTGTACCTTTATTTTTTTACTGAGTAATAATGACACATTCTCACGAAACTTCTAACCACTGCCATTTTTTCTCTTTAGCCAACCAACACTTGCGGTATTTTACGTTACTCAATATTAATCTGACAAGCTATTTGATCCAGCTTCTGGTTGAAACCTTGTGGACTTCCTCCTGAGGACGATCCTTGCAACGAAAGTTTAAGTTGAAACTGACAAATAAGTCAACAAGCACACAAACCTTATCCTAGAGTTTCTAAGCTTCACGTTCATTTTCAAGTTTTTATTTTCCTGCAGAAATTGTTGGACTCCTAGAGACTACTACTTAAAGAACTCCTAGTCTATTCACTTGACCATGGACTCACCGGTGGGCACCTCGGCGGCGGCAGCGCCTAGGACGAGCAACACTACGAAGGACCACATGATGACTGTCAGGATTGTGGAGGCAGAGGCTAGAGCAGGAGCAGGTGTGGAGGGAGTGGACCTTGAGTCTACCCCCAGCCACCTTGCCTACCAACTGCTGAGGCACCGGAGGTAATGTGAGTGACCTTGCTCTGTGAATCGCTGTTTCGGAAGATGCTAAATTCACAAGGATTTCAGCCTGTTTAAAAAATTGTACAGCTTTGAGGGTCCAGCGTTGTCGGCGACACTCGAATGCGAGGCTTTATAAGGCGGCACGTTTCTTGCGTTTGAAAATAATTTTACATTAATAAACATGATGCATTTTGATACTAGAGGAGTTTTTCAACACACATAATTATAGAAGGTCTTTTTGAAATTATGCGTTTTAAGTGTAAAAACGGAGATGACAAGCTCAAAGTATGGACAATTTAAAGTTCATTTGAAAAACTATTGAACAACTTGTGAAAAATCGGACTTATACGCGTGTCAGAAAACTCCTCTAGTTTCCAAATATGTTAGGTTTATTAATGTAAAAATTATTTAAAAGGAGAACAACGGGCCACCGTAAATATTTGCAAACGTTTGTTTGATAGTTAAGTCTCATCAGTTGAAAGAAAACCCGTTGTTTACCTAGTCGTGACGTGTGCGGTGTCGTGTGTTCCTTGAACGGACGAAGTCAGTCTTCCTCCTAGGTGACCATTGAGGCGGATTCTTACATAAACTAAATTCAACCAAGGATTTATTTCGGCCTGTGTTTAAAAAATAAACAGCTTTAATTGTGTGGTATATTTGAACATTGATAAAAGCTTTTATTACGGTATTATCGTTAGTACAGTTTTGAACAGTCTCTACAGTAATGATTTTCGTAATAATTACGTTTTACAAGAGATATAACGATTTGCTAAATGTATAATCTGTTCAACTTGTGAATCAATGATGTACTCCGTTGTATAAACACAATTCCATAACATCAACTTTGCAAAGTAAACACCTCCCTTTATCTCTACGTACATTTCGTTCAATATTACAATTCAGCAGCCTGGATAAAGGATGGGTTGAAAATTGGTAAAAACATTGAATAAAACTACTACAGATTATAATATTTAGTAATAGTCTGTAAATCGAAGCGAAAATATGGTAACAAAACATGCACTATCAGAAGAAGCTTAGGCCATGCCTATAATTTAGTGTCTCTCGTTCCAATATTTTCATTCGAGTTGCATGATCCTCTAGCTATATTCTTTTTGTCTAACTGTCTATGGGGCTTCCCAGTTGTGTGCCATGAATTAAACTAAACTATAGAATGTTTTAACGACCAAGTTTTGTTTTAAGAGGGTTTTGAATGGCATAGGGTTACTTTTGATCGAATTCGAAAGCTTGCTGACGAGTTGAACTCCTCCTACCTGAGAAGGCAAACTATCATGAATTACCGTTCTGTGGCTCACATTGTGGTTGTTAACCATATTCCCACTTTCATAAAAGTGAACATTACTACACTCTTATACTTTGACTTGAAAAAGAATGTGAAGGCAGGGTTTTGCGGACTTGATAAGCTCCTTGTGCTAAATAAATATTCTCACTCACTTCACATTTTCCTCAGAAGTATAAAAAAAGGACAGGCCGACACGCAGCTGAGCTGCGCTTCGCTTCACTCAGATCCTCGCTTCGGCCTTCGGCCTTAGACTTACATGGACTGCAAGTTTGACTGCTTGCCATGAAATAAAATGCATTTCAAATTTCATTGAAATCTAACTACTCCGTTTACGAATAAATGCTTTTTTCATTTTTGGTTAATTCAGAGTAATATTGAAATGCACATTTATTTAAATTGCGTCAAAATTGCACAAAAATACAATTTATTGTGTTGAAATTATTGAAACCACTTGTTTATGAAAACTACCCCCAATGGTACTTTCGGTTAGTCCGATTTTACTGGCTAACGATTTGTATCCGATTTTATTAAAATCGGACAAAACATGTGACATGTTGGGAGTACACACGTATATACATAAAGCTTTTTAAAAAATCTCAAAACTTTTCTAGGGCTCAGGATTGGTGCTCATTTCTTGGTCCCGGGCCTGGGTCTTACCATGCTGACGGCATGAATATCTCAATTTCCCAAAGAAAATTCTTAAACCGCTAAAATATTCAAATGTTGAATAAAATAAATTGATCGCGAAGCAGGCACAGGCACAGTACACTACAGTGACTACCTTGACCAACTGAGTGAAAGTGGATCAGCTGTGGCACCAGCCGCAGCCACCACCGAGGTCAAACACGCGACAATAACATACAACAGCTGATTTAACAGCTGTCATTAGATCATCTTTAGTAATCTGCGGTGCACACTTTAATGATGATTGGGTGTAATAAATCTTCAACATAGTTGGTAAAGAGCTGCGTCGACCGATGGCCTTGAATTCATTGTTACTGTTTAATAATTGTTGAATTATCATGTAAAACTGGGTAGTCTAATAAGATTTTTATGACAAGTTGTTTATTTGTCATCATTCGCACTAATAGTGCAAAAACAAGGTATATAGTATATTTATTACCTTCTTTACGACCAATGTTTATTTCATGGCTTTCAACTTAAAGGTACTTTAATTCAGTCATAAAAATATTGTTGCTTACTATGATCTTCATTGAGTTCTTTATGAACTGATTTATGTCCAACGTAAACGCAAACAAAACATACATGTTAAAATATACCGAAACTATTAAACTTAAGACTTAGTATTTACAGTAGTTTTAAAGCTGAGAAGCTTACCTTCGCGCATATAGAGCGTTTTTTCGAGACCCTTCGTTTTAAATGTACAAAATGATGTTGAAAAGCACTAAAATGTAAACAACTTTAAAGTTTTTTCGCGAAACTATTAAACCATTTAAGAGTAATCAGACTCTATGCACGGGTCAGAAAACGCGTCTAGTTTCTAAACAAGCCGTTTTGTATTTTGAAAGGTAAAAAACTGTCCGTAAACCCTTGCAAGCGCTTAGTTCGACCGTTTGGTCGCATCAGTTGAAAGAGTGTCTGTTGTTAAGCCAGTTGTTACATGCGCGGGGTCGTGTCTTCCTTGTGCGCATGTTTTATATTCAAGGGAATTCAGGCTTTCCCTGAGATGATCACTGTGGTGGACCCCTAATATAGAATTATTCCATTCTCAACCTTGTACATGCGGAACTCTTAACCAATTTATGTAAGTTCAGGATTGGATATTCAAGTTCAAACAAAACCTGAAAGCCCTTGCTTTGCCTTCAACGCTTATATTAGTGATTGTTCCGGAATTGATAAGACTGATAAGGGATAGCCACTATCTGACAGATTTAAAAGCCAAAGTTGACTGAGTTACTGATAAGAAGTTCAGTCAGTGACCAAAGAGTCAAAGCAATGCAAGTTCAATTCATCGTGTTCAGTCTTTCTTGTGAATGAAGATGAATCAGTTTCGGTTTGTTGTGGTTTTGGGGTTATTATGCTTCTTTGTCTACAGGTAGTACTTTTATTAGTTTTGTACACATGTTTAGGTTAATTTTCACCTGAAGGTGGAAAACAAAGCAATTTTATTGCGGTTGATTTTTTGTATTAAATTTAGCAAATTTGGTTAATACAAACCCTCAGAGAACATTTTAATCAATTGTCCTTTATTTCGTTCATATCACACGAAAATAATATTTTATGGCTTAAACCTGATACATCTGATGTTTAAAAAATTGACACGTCTTGTTTCTATGCTCTTGCACAAGTAATATAATCAGAAAAATGTCTGCGATAACCTGGTGTTTGAGATTCCCCACCACCACAAACATATTTACACATGGATGCCAAACATTGTTCCTTCTTTCGTTATGTATATTAAAACGCCATCACCGATTCATCAGGTATTAAACTTGTATAACCTCGTCGTTTGAAGTCTGAAGTCAACGGTTAAAGACATGCTCAGTTATTAGTTATTTTAACTAATTTTTATTGTACTCACTTCTCAAGACCCCTACATATTCTACATTTTAAAGAGTAAGGCAGTATCGATTAAAATTATGTGAAAATGAAGAAACAAATATAAATTCAAACTTCGTTATGTTTTTGATAAAGTATTTATTTTATAGGAAATTTATTCAGATGATTATCATTATTAAAACACATTTCTGTGGGCTTTATATTTACATTGTATTACAAACTTTAGTTAAATGTTAGATATTTTTTGGTCCATTTAAACGAGTAGAATCCACTATTCAGATACTATATAGAAGTCTGTTAGTTGTAGAAAACTATTTACTTCTAAATTTTCCAAAGATGGGTTCCTTAAAATAATAGCGACGTCATCTGCGTACATGGGTACTTGAAGTGTTGGTGATGGTTTTGTTAAACCGTTTGTATATAAATTAAAATTATTAACCCCAAAACTGACTCCAAATAGTTGAGTTGACGATTAACTAATTTACAGCACCTTGTAGAGTTTGTTATTTCTCGTTTTCTCTGTAGCACATTGCATATTGTTTTATTCATACACGTTTACTTAAGTTTTAGTAGGAGTTACTTAAGAGTTAAATTGGATAGTAATGATCCGCATTTTCAAATGTACTTAACACGATTTGTTATTCTAAACATGTTGTTTTGATGTTAGGAAAGTTATTTATTGGAATTCATAATCAACTGTAAAATATATTCTGTGTAAGCTAGAAGAATGTTATTTATAATTATCGCTAAAAAATATTCTGAACCGTTTAATGAATAAAATATAATCTATTCAAGCATTATTATTAACACTTTTTACCAAAAGCTATAAATACTACACCTAAAAGATTGTGCACACTTTCTGTATATTTAGGACATATTAGCGTTATTCATCTATAAAAATAATAAATCTCACTGCATTTTGTTCCAGTAATGGACACAAGCTTAACGCCAATGAGGTGGAGGGTCCTGTCGTTACTCTGAGTACAGGGAAGGTCCAAGGTCTGAGGGTTGTTTCTGTGGTGAACAGGGTGTATTATAGTTTCCGCGGGATCCGCTACGCAGCGCCACCTGTCAGACACCTCAGATTCAAGGTTGGTAAATTTAATCACTTTGGGGTTTTATGTGCTTAGAAATTAACTATTTTATGCATATGCGTTTTTATTGACTTTAATTGGTAGTATTTGTCCATTATTAGCCCAAAATAATTTCTACATCCTGAATTTACCTTGTCTCTACCTCCTATATGTCACACCGTTGAATTTATATTAAAAGAATAATGTCCGTAAGTGTAGAATAACTAAATCGGGAGTAATAGACCTAGGTCTCTTTCATGGTGCTCCTTATTACGTCTCTATACTGTATAAGAATTTCTCGTGTCCATTGGCCCAGCGTTGTTTTTGGATGGAAACAAATCTGATTTATTCATTACCTTGTATTGTGCCTGTAGATTCTACAGTTGAGAATAAAGTGGGGATGCGCATTTCGCCCCGCTTGTGGGGCATTGTCGGCACTCTTATTGTTCTTAAGCGTTCGCGTGTGTCCCCCCCCATGTGTATAGGACAATAATGAGTGTAAATAGTGTACCATATGTTTTAGTTAAGGACAATAAGAGTGCCGACGATGTCCCACGAGTGGGGCGAAATGCGCATCCCCACTTTATTCTCAACTGTAGGATCTACAGGCACAATACAAGGTAATTAAGAATTGAACTTTGGTCCTACACTGGGTTTCACTTCTACCAAATCTTATTTGCTGGTTTACGCTGTTTATAATACAGGGTTATTCAAAAAGGATATCTTACTTTCAGATAACTCTATTTTATTATTTACTACCAATATGTACAAAAATTAAATACTGGAAAAAGGCAACATTTCAGAGTTTTTCCCTCTGGTACACCTCTGTAAATGCTCAATATGTCCTCCCCAGACTGGTCAGCAAAATCTAGCCGATATTCAAACTCTTCCCACTCATTACAAAGCTAATATTGATTTATGGTATTGATTACAGCTCTGATATACTCGTAGTTCTGCAGGTTAACTTCATTTTTTCACAGAGGTTAGGCGTGAAATTTCTTCTCAATATAGCCCCACAAGAAAAAGTCACAAGAGGTTAAATCGGGAAATCTTGGTCACCAGATGGAAAAGCCTGATATTTAACTCCCATTCGTCCTATCTAGTGTATCTTCCAATGAAGAAGAGCAAAATATATTGTGTTGAAAGGCAGCAATCTTGTTAGCAATCAACAGTTGAAATGACCTTTCAATATAAAATTTAGACAAAACTTTGGAACTTCTTCTTTTAAACCATATGTAAATTATTAATAAAGCACTTATAATGTAAAAGTTCCAGAATAATAAAAGTAGGACATTTTTTAATCACCTGTAGATTGAGAGCTTTTCCTTAGATTTAATCAATGCCCGTATAGATAGACGTACCAAACTCTGAAGTTTTGGACGTACCAAAGTCTGAAAGTACTCTGAAAGTACTGATTCCTTCTTTGTATAACTTCGTATTATACAGTTTTTGTTAGGCTAACAAGGAAAAAGACTGTTTCGTCTTTTTGGCCAGAAATCGTCACTTAAATGTAATAAAAAATCATTTTAAAATATCAAAACCAATATTATAACTTTTATTTAAACGAGGCCCTTTTAAAAGCAACGCCTTCATGATCGTCAGGTCTGTACAAAATTTTGTTTCCAATATTGAGCACCTAGTGACTTTAATTTAAATGTAGATTATTCTCTATTAAATTATTTCATGCAGTAATCAAATTTAAAATGGATTTTCCACCAATAAATAAATTAAATGGAAATCGAGTATTTTGATCCTTTAAGGAGATTAGATAGCTACGTCTACTCTACTGACAGTTTCTTTCTTTGTTGGAAACCAGCTGTTAATTCACTCTTCATCATGATGTAATTATTAACAAAGACAGATATTGTATAACTTTTGTTTGATATTAGGATAGTATAATTATATCCAGGGGCATCCAAAATCATAGTTATAAGCGACTTGTACCAAAGCTTAATAAAAGTATACAGGGTCAGGCAAAAGTGTGAAAACGCCTTAATAACTTTTTAACCAGTTTTTTCAGCGCAACCGTAATTGGTACATTTTATTAGAGGAAACAACAATACCTTTTAATTCATACTGACACTTCCCCCCAGTTTTCGAAATGGGAGACTGGGGCTCACAAATCAATTTTTGAAACTAGAAGGGTTTTTACTTAAGTATAGAAAGTCAGATTACTTTCCGTTTTTTTTACCTCAGTTTGTGGATAAGGTTTCAAAACAGGCTCTTTATACCCGCGTAGATGATTTTGTCGGTTTTATGGTAAAAGAAAACCTAATTTTAGCTTTTTAAGTGTCGGCGTATTTTGGCCTCTTGTAAATGCTTTTATCAGGCATCGGGCACTGAGGTGGACCCTTAATAGCATTAAGATACACATAACATTTCAGAGTAAACTATGGAATAATCTTAATCAAAGGAAACGTGTTTCTGTTTGAAGCCTCCTGTTCCGGTTCAGCCCTGGAATGGGACTCTCAAAGCCTTCTCGAACCCTCCAGCCTGTGCGCAACCTTGGCGGAAACAAGCCTTCGAGGAGACCTTCCTCGAGGACTGTCTCTACATCAATGTTTTCACGCCTCACATCCACGTACGTCATCATTAAACACCAATTTTAAACTACTTTAACAATACACGTCTTTTAAAGGTAATTATATGGTAATTAGATTGCGCATAGACGCCACATGGTTGACGCAGCAAAACCAACATACTCGTAGTTCGGCAGCCCGCGCACAGATAGCACTGCCGTCTCTCATCGTGTGTCTCCCTTCCCCTTCGGCTCCACATGCTCGAGTTTTTCCGATGTCGATTACTCACTAAATGTAACCAAATCGTGAGATTTTCGAACTTGCACGTGTCAGTGGCTCTACTTGAGACTCTTAAAAGAATTCCCTCGCAGCGCTATCTGTGATTGGGCTGCCGCAACTATGTTGTTTTCCCTGCCTCAGCCGTTCGGAATCTATGCGCAATCTACTTACTATAACATTATTTTTGGTAGAAAATACCGTGGGCAAACAACGGTTTGCGTTATTAACTATGAAAATTGCATTATTAATGATCGTATCGTATTCCGTTGTATTCAAGACTTTATGAGCCATAACAAAATACCCAGTTTACAAATAAACAGGCCGTTATTTATTTCTATAAAAACATCCGAACTCAATGTTTCTAAATATAACACGAAATCAAAATATTGTTCTGTGAGGTGACTAGTATGTCAGTTTCAGACACATAATTAAAACTGCATAATTAAAATAAAAAAATCAACATTTCTTTACACCCAACCAAAGTATTTACTCTTTTTGCTTTATTAGTTTTGCTTTACTTACATCAGAATCTTTGCCATCTAAATTTAACCGGTTAACTTAAATTTTTATTGTTAATCTTAATCTTGTTGGTACTAACTCCCCAATTGAAACCAAGCAGATCCAAATGTAGCAATCAACTGAAAAACGAATCATTGCATGTTATTGTCTGCTAAAATGTCAAAAGTGTTCAACTTGTTTATTTAAAAAGGTTGTTAAAGTCCATTTTCAAAAGAAACTGTGTTTGCAGCCCCTCGCAACGAGCCGATGGCTGTGATGGTATGGGTTCATGGGGGGAAACACTACCAAGGATCCGGCAGCAGCTCCAAGTATGGCCCAGACTTTCAACTGCCCGAGAACATCGTGTTGGTCACCTTCAACTACAGGCTGGGGGTGTTCGGTGAGTAAGAGGGAGCAGGAAGAGGGAGCAGGGAGAGGGAGCAGGGAGAGGGTGCAGGGAGAGGGAGCAGGGAGAGGGAGCTACCAAGGGGAAGGTTCGTCTGGTTTAACGAGATGACTACTAAAATGTCCTTACTTCCACTCCCTTTTTATTTTATGATTAGTTACTTCGGGTATCGAACTCATGGTGCCGGAGGATTCAGTCCCAAGCCGCGTACACTACCTACCCACCGAGGATATAGGGTGAGAGTGGTGAGAGGGGGGGAAGAGGGAGAACGAAGGCAAGACAGGTGGTTGGGTTGAGAAAAAGATCGAAACGGTAGGAAATTCGAGTGGGTCTAAGTCAAATTCGGTAATCGATAATGTGGAAATAATTAGATCTACTGTTAAACACTTATACATGTAACTAACACTATATCAAGCACTCTCTATCGGTATTACCTAAAACTTCCACAATTTTGCAAAATATGTCTAATTGTACTACTATAAATTAATTAAAACAGAACCAACCAAACAGTTTAAAATAGTTCAAACAGTGCCATTTATACAAGAGTTTTTATAATTCAAAACTAATTGTATCGAAACCTGTCAGAACTATCAATCAAAGGATCAGATTTGAACGTCATGGTTTTGCAGGTTACCTCAATCTGAACACAAAGAGTGCATCCGGGAATCAGTCACTGAAGGACATGGTGGCAGCTCTACGATGGGTCAAGAGGGAGATCCACAACTTCGGGGGAGACCCGGGAGGGTGACCATCGTGGGAGGCAGCAGTGGAGGTTGTGACGTACACTGTCTCTACATCTCTCCAATGACGCAAGGTATCGTATAAATCAAGACATTTTATTCTTTTCCCTTTTTTACGTTTCGGTGGCTAAAACATTCCAAAAATGGTAAATAATCATGCTATGTCTAATGGGGACGCCGGTCAGCCATCTTGAATCTACTTTTGAAGAAACAGTGATGGTTATATTCACAGGGGTTTGGTTCCAGTAGGTGCTTATGTCTATGTGGTTGGTATGAGGAACCTAGATATTAAAGCGGGAGACAAAAATCCAGAGCTAAGAGTGTTTCATGTCGCCTATGTTGAGGAGACGCGGGAACTGAGGAGTTCAAGAAGTAGGTGTTCGTCACAAAATCGAGCAAACTCCTACTAGAGCTTAGAGCAGAACATTATTTTAGACAACAAATCTGATGACCTTATAATTATTTATCTACTAATTAACAATAAATCTGAATGATTCAGCATGTTTATTGGTCACGTTCCGATGTTTGTTGTTAAAAACTAATGTGTTTATTGACCGGCAAGCCGCTGCATTCTTTCGTTCGCTATCTTCTTTATCTCTTATTTCAATCTTTAGTGATAAGATTTGTTATACAGTAAGTATTTTCTAAGCCATATCGTTTGTACTTCGAGATTAAGTAGATAGGACTTACTAGGTGTCGATAAACAAAGCAAACTTTAATTGTATCTATATTGTTCATTTTAAATATATTAAAACTTTGTTAGCAACATAAATAAACTATGACCTACTCACAGCTATCGTCTACCCCAAGACCCCTTCGTATTTCTTCGGCCATTGTATTTTGGGGTACCCCAAACGGTGACGCTTCGGCCTTCAGCTTCCCGGGTTTATGTCATTTACTTAGTTCAGAGCCAGAGCAGTAGTACAGTTCGTTAGGTTTGGCATGGCCGGTGAGATGGGCTATAGGGCCATAAGCGGCCAGCAGGAAATCTCAAGGCCACCGGCCATGCTATACCTAACTAACTGTACATGTAAACTGATGCAGGCTTGATGTTGTGCAGGCTTGTTCCACAGAGCTATATCTCACAGTTTTGCCAACTGCGGAGCCAAGTACGTCTCCCAGGTAGTGCAAGACCCTGGCAGGAAGCTGGCCAAGCTTCTGGGATGTCCTACCAAGCAGTCAGACCCGGAGGAGACGGTTGAGTGTCTGCGCAACCGTTCTGCGCATGACCTCGCCGAGCGTCAGGTGGAGGTCATGCCCCAGTTGGTAAGTTTAGACGAAGTTAATACTAACCAAAATCTGCCAAACATATCCTATAATATTTCAAACCAGTAAAAATGACATTACAAGCTGGGTTACTTATAGGTTTCCTTGTATTTTATGTGGTTTGACCATTACTTTTAATGAACGTTTTACTCTTTCCATACAAACATTACATTTTTACTTACATGTGCTTTGATCGTTAGCCAGGTCCTAGTGGCATCCCCTTCGAGCCCTCTGTGGACGGTGATTTTGGCGACGAGGTGTTCATGCCTATTTCGCCGATAGAGCGCGCAGAGAACTTCCACAATGGTGTCCCTTACATGATGGGACTGAACACCGGGGAAGGCCTGATGGACGTCGAGGCTCCTGACAGTAAGTTGACTACTACCTGCTCAGGCGACGTTATAGATTTAGAAGATACTATTGTTTAACCTAAAGTTGCTTCAGTACGTCGAGGGAGTGTTGTTAGGTGAAAAGAAACCCAAAACGTAACACAATTAAAGCACTATTAAAAATTAGCAAGCATAAAGGAACACAAACCAGAAAAAATAAATATGTCGACGCCCGGTGACAACTGGCTGGCTGAGAGTAGCGGACGACCAATCACAGGTGTGTATCAGACTGACCAACTTACCAACTTTATTTATTTATTTATTATTTATTTAGACTGACCAACTGATACGGAGAAACACAAAAATCCATATTTACGCACATAAAATGGATGGAAGGGGGACTTACACTAAGTAAGTACTCTGTGGTCAGGTTTGAGTCTTTAACATCACTATGTGAGTTGTGTGTGCTATTTCTTGCAACCTCTTGACATAACAATTGTTGTAGTATAAAGTGTGGTTCCCCACATCTTCCAGTTTATGGCATGGTTTTCGAACCAACAACGTTGATCAATTTTGAAACTTTCTGTGAAACACTTCTGTCGTTTTCTAATGTTTTTGTTGTGTTTTGGGGTACCTTTCGCTCGAAGATGGGGTGAGATTCCAGATCCAGAAACATCGTGTTCTTCTTGCTCACAAATCGTAGAAAACGCCCTCAAAAGTATTTCAAAAAACTTAATTCACAAAACTAACCATTTTACTATGTTCAAAGGTTTTATCTAACTCATACACTTTAACAAGTTGTAAATTGTGTTCCAGAAAACCCAACACAACTCAGTGAATTTGAGAAAAACTTTTACCTCTACGTCCCGAATGATCTTAGGGAAAAGGCAGATAAACAAAATATGAAAGCAATTATACAACGACTGAAGGAATTCTATTTCAATAACAAACCCATCACATTCAACACATCAGTTAATGGGTTTAGCAATGTAAGTATCATAACTAGATATTGTACACATGGTTTAGAAATTGTCATATCTTCAATGTTCTATGTTCAGTTTCACATATTATGCTTACGTTATATCTTGTAAAATATCTTCGTTGTTTACCACTTCTAATCCATCAATGATTAGTTTCTGTTAATTAAATAAATCTTAAATTGTACGAGCGGAATTCTCAAACGCTCCTGGGAACCCCACTTTGACAACCATTTTCAAAATCGGACATAACTCTTGGGTTTAAAAGGTAAAAATTACTAATTTTTTCCAAAACTCTTTGTTCACCAGATATCCACCATTTTGTGTTTTTACTATTTATTTATCATCTTCCACACTATTTATTGGATTTTATTTAAAATTAATATAAATTTGTATCTGAGACCATTTTAGTAAAAGAATTACCAGATTGATCTAGTTTAGCATTTGAAAATGTCTGTTTAATGGTGTTTTAGGGCATTTTCGGCATTACATCTTAATTGGCAAATAAACTGTAGGATTTACGATCAAACGCAAAGAACAGCGTTTTTTAGCAAATTGTATAACCTAACTGTTGACAGAAAATTTATAAAAATATATTGATTAATAACAAATCTTTAAGGGAAATTCTGGCTGAAAACAAGCAACCTCGCTACCTTGCTTTTTGCTACTGTAACTTTGTTGATTCTGAAATTGATTCATATCACCTCGGTGTCAATAGAGAGGTAATAAAATGGGCTATAAAACATTAACATCTACATTACATCATCGCTTAGCGAAATTAAGGTGTAACGTCAAAAACTCCCTAACAATACCATAACATAGCCACCATTTCAAAATGGTAAATTAGATCACGCTGGCAGTTTTTGCTATATAAACTTAGATACAAATTTAAATTAGGTTTGTGTATTGACTTTCCATTTTACAATATCCAAAAAGATCTTACTTGTAAGCTGGAAATCCGATGAGTGGTATGGGACGTAATAAAGCAAACAAAATAGATATCTGGTGAACGAAGCGTTTTTGGAAAAAATGTCGTTCATGATTTTATTTGTATTTTGACCTAATAAACCTAACCTGAAAGTTTGGTACAAACTTTTTTGAACACCCTGTATACATTAAAAGTTGTGTATTACCAAAACCATCTTTATCAATAATGTGCACCGATGGAGGCGGCGAGAAGTTTGTCAGTATATCAAATATTTAAATCCGTCCCTGAGTGTCGCAGCCAATCCTCAGAACTCAGAACAATCGTACTGTGAATTGGAACTTGTGTTAACAGTACATGTAAACGCTAACAGATGGCAGTTTGGTGCCTTATGTTATGTATCACGTGACATGTTTTCAGTACATGATGGACGCGCGGTTGACTCACAAGTTGGTCAAAGTGGCAAAGCACATCAGCAAGCATGCGCCTGTGTACTTGTGGTACTTTGCGTTCGAAGGAGCATTCAAACAGAAGTATGAGATTGCAAGATTCAACTTGTCAGGTTGGTGCTGTTCTTTCCGAAATACCAAGATATAATGATACTGTTATTTTATTAGCAATAATATAAAAAGGATTTTTCATCAAAGATAGACCCGGATTAACATGTTTGATTTTTTCAGGAGTGAACCACGGGGAAGAGCTTGGCTACTTGTTTTACAGACCTTCAGTGATCACGCAACAAATAAACATGTCGCAATACCCGACGGAGTGTGAGGTCATCACAAAAATGGTCAAACTTTGGGCCAACTTTGCTAAATATGGGTAAGAAAAAATGGAAAATTGTGTCTTATTTAACGTTCTGGCTACGAAGTCCTTTCCATCACTCAACCCCGACCTTTACCTAGCGTTACGGGATAGTAGGTAGACAGCGCATAGATGCCGCAGCTCAACAAAGTTGAGACAGCCCCGTACAGGATGCGTTGGCGGTCGTCTCTCTCCCCCATCGGGTCCACATGCTGTATTTTGACCGATGTTGCCTCAGATGTATTGAGCTAACTGCCTCAGCCACGCGGCATCTATACGCTATCTACCTACTCTAACATTGTCTTTGGTTGTAGTTTACTACCTAACACCTCAAATGATGGATCAACGCAGGCTTACATTTTGAAAATATATCACTGCCTTTATCGACCCATCCCCTGAACATGTTGAACAAAGTCTAAATGAACATAATATAATTATGTGTATGTACTTTTACCAAAGATTTTTACTCAACCTTATATAAGCAATCAAAGGTGTATCATGACTTTATAGACACACTGTTTGTACACTCGTATTTTAAGAGACGGACGGATAGAGCCCGAGCGGTACTTTGACGGGAGGGAATTTTGATATGGGGAAGTTTTGCAGAAGATTTTTTGAGTAGGGTGATGTACTAAAATGATAATAAACCGGGTTGTTCTCTGTAAGCATTGAGCCATTAATACTGCAACGTATAAAAGCAGAAACTTAAAAATTATTTACCAAAAAAAGTACTACACAGTTTCGTGCTGTATATTCTTTTACAAAAATTCAGAAAAGCCAAATTTTGAAATAAAAAAACTCATTGTTTGACGAAAATACAAGATTTAGAGTTTATGCACCATCTTTAATAACTCTATGCTTCCAGAGAAAAGATTTCCATAGCCAGCTTAAAACATCGTTTGCAGTTTTTACTCTATGTCATGCCCAGAGTGTGACCCGCGTCTGCTCTACCCGGCCGCCTCTTAACAAAAGATATTAATGAGTAATGTGTTCCAGCAACCCTACTCCTGACGAGTACGACAGTGTGCTGAATGCGACCTGGCTACCCTTGAACAATACTTCAACTCGTCACCTGATCATAAACGCATCTCTCACCATGGTGAACGAGGATCTGCTTCCTGACCGTGTCAAAGTGTGGCAGGATGTCTGGACTTTATCAACCCTGAACAACGAAAACATAGATTACATCGGAGTCTACATTCTCATCTTTGTTCTGATATTAGCACTTATCAGTTTGATATATCTTGTTTATACCAGTTCATGTAGAAGTAAATATCAGGTTATTCTGTATATCGGGTTTTCCTTTATCATCCAAGCGAACTGTAGGAAAGCACAGGTTTATATATATATATATATATATTTGTAAAAGGCTTTTTTTGTAAATATATATATATTTGTTCTGACTGACTCACTCGCTCACCATCGCTGAGCCAAAACTACAAGGCATAGAAACTTGAAATTCTCATTTTTATAGTATAGGCGCCCACTAAGAGAGGATGTTATAAAATTTAAACATTTTTATGTGGGTTTTGGGGATTGAGTATTAAAAAGCTGCCTCAGAATGTCTTTACTTTGAAACTCGAGGCACTGGGCTGATAGATGTCTTCAGTAAACTTGAGTGGCTACCTCCTTTCAAATATTAATTTGATGTGGTAGCTACTTATGTTTAAAATTATGCCAATGCTTTCCAGTAAATTATCGTGAACTTTGAGTTCAATAGCGCAACTAAGTTGCTTGGTTTGACAAAGTTTGAATAATGTAATTGTAATAATATAATACCGGTAAAACTATTATTTTATTCTCAATACAGTACAAAAATAGGTAACGTTGCTGTTGGTTAACGTTATCATTTTAAAATCTTTGATTACAAGATTACTACACCATTCGGCCCAACTATTTATGCCTTCAAATAAGTACTTAAATCTGAATGTTTATCCGAAACATGTGACTGTCAAATGATGATTTTAAATCAACCAACAGGAAATATTACAAAGCAAATTTAACAATTTTCTCCTTACTAAGAATATGGCTTTCCAGTCTCGCCACGGAAAGTTCGGCAAATAAAGAGACCATAATTATAAACAAATTTACATTCTTTATTTACAATGTTATAAACTGTACTGAACTTAAACATATTTTCAAAAGAACGTGTGCACTAGCACCAATAATTACAAAACTACTTTGTGAACAAAATTTACAGCTTTGTGTTCAGGAGTGTATAAAATTATGTACAAATTGTTGCTGCCTGACACTCGTGAACACGCAACGTACAGCTGACCATGGGAAAAGCATTGGCTTTCCAGCCACTTGTAAATTTATGCCTTGTGCCTTTATAGTTGCCATGGCAAGTGCAAGCTAACGGAAATTAAATGCGTTTGAAGGTAAATGGCAAATCTGATGGGAAGATAGGTATTCTGGGAATTAGCACAGTATCCCTTTTGCACATCCAGTTAGAACGATGGCTGCGACAACATTCAACTTCAATGCTTTCACCAAAAATCTGGTACCATTACACAGTCGAGGCGCTTCCAAGTTCCGCAATGAGATGACCGGGACCCCCAACTATAAATCTAGTGTATGAGGAGGGATCCCTGGAAGCTATAAGGTGTTGAGAAACTCGACTGAGCAGTTAAAACCAAATATTCTGGTTACTAACCTTTTGGGGGTTTTAGTTTTTATAGGTCAAAGTTGTAGTACGCTCTTATGCAATACCAGTGCCGGATTTTCTACAAAGCGCATGGCTTTGGGCGGCAGATTAGACAGAGCCAAGATAGTACGTACGCAACTAGCCAACTATCATAAATAGCTCTGATCATTGACATATTTAAAGCCCTCTAACCGTTTCAGACTGTCTGGTACCAATAAACGTGTTTTCAATGGGTTAGTAAAAAACGTGATATCAGATATGTAGATTACCCTCAGATCAACCATACCTAATAATGATGGCTTCACAGTTGCCATAGATTATGTGGTTACTACCTATTTGCGCTTCCAATTCATCCTAGTGAGACCCACGCTTTGATCAACTCAGTTATTCTTCTAAATAATTCAACGATACGTCCCGTACCGATATACTGAAATGGGAGCTTGTGAAATATTAGTATTGTGTCGTTATTAATCGGGCAGTGTGAAAACGGCCATTGATTTCAAACTTCAATAACATCGTTATGTTGCAATGTCGCCAGTGTGTATACAGTATACGTATAGTAGATCTCTGAGGGACTGTTAATATATTACGTAAAGTTTGTACACTTAAAATATATCCGAAATCCGGATGAACACCTTACAACCCATTATGAGACTAGTCAGGTTAAGTGTGTGCTGCGTAACGTGGGTGATGTGAGTTTGGCTTAGCGTTGGCACATGGGGGTTGATGAAATGGAATAAATCGCTCAATAAGTCAATGTTCATACATAGACGGCCGCTAATAAGGATTGAAGTTTGAAGCCGGCGTAGTTAAAGGACCTGTCTCAAGAGCTCTCGACTTACAGTATGATTTTTTTTATTTTCCACGCCAATGGCATTTTAATGTGTTGCTTAACCTAGGGTGTGTGGGATCACAAAACGCTTTTAAGGAAAGCGGTCCAAACCCTTGTGCCTGCGTCGGGTATCGAGCCCGCGACCTTGCGCTTTGCAAATCGTGACTCTACCCACTGAGCCACGGATATTAGTGCAACATAGCCAAATACCTTTTTTTGCTAAGTAAATTTACTTTTTCAATCAATTTCACTAACCAGTTATTGAATTTATTTATCATCAATTTTGGACCGACAAAATAAACTTTCTATAGTCACTTTAGCTGGTAAATATGTATATCAAAGGCACTGAAAAAAGTAGATAATGTCAAACAGACAACATTGTAGTGATGCAGTTGCTCTTGCAGTTGCTGCAGATGTCAGTTTTTAGATTTTTAGAATGTCGGTTGTCTGCAATTCACCTACTGTCAAAAATGTTTATTTTATTATCTTATAAAGAAATGGGCTTTGTAAATGAAACTAATTTTTGAGCTAGTATTTAATCTGTTGTGAGTTAATCTCCAGGTCTAGGTATATTAGAACTATTAGTTTTGATTAATAATTTTTAATAACTAAGCCAGTGGATCAGATGCAATAGAGATGGCTCAATCGTCTCAAACCTTTTTGGGGACGTGGGAGGTAAGTAAATACTGCAATTTAAAAAAATTAAATTATTGCTACATAGTATCGTGTTATGAAGTAGTTTTCAATCCGTCAATACTGTTCATAGAGGTTTTGTACTTTCACATTAAATTATCCATGGATAGGAAACCTTTCTAGGCCTATCCTTCATCCAAATTAGCAATTCTTTGTATTTTTGAACTTCTCATTTGTTTCAAATTATATCTGTAATAGTTAAACCAATGATAGAAAACTATTGGAAGTCCGGATAGGGGAGGCCAATGGCCACCAATTAGTTGCTTTAAATACAGAAAGAAAGGCTCCAAACTGTCCAGTTCTTTGCCAAAACCTTTCTGCCATCAATTAAACTGTATATACTCTGCAAACATGTAATCTGTTGGCCTTGGCCCCAATAGGTAAAGCCTAGCAGTGATCGACCTAGGTAGGTCAACTAACCCTTTAGTCTAACTTCACATGGGTAAGAAAGCCAAAATTTCTATTCTTGTAATTAGTTACAAGCTATGGACAAAATCAATAAAAATGTTTCCTTAATAATTTACACTTTGAAGCTTAAACATGAGTCTGTGCCGGGCTTAGTATTGTACTATTTATTTTACCTACTGCTAGAGAGTAGAGCGCGCACAGTGGCGACAAGATTCACCAGATTTTCTATGCCGGGGTGATAGCCAAGTGGTTTACTAGTCATTACTAACTGTATAGATATGATTATTTTTTCAGATCGTAGTCTGTATTGTTCAACCTGGATCTGGGACCAGTAGTCAGGAGGTTGGACAAACAGGGATTGAAGGGTAAGACTGTAAAACATTAATGTGCTACATTTATCATAGATAAAATAAATTCATTCAATATTGAAAGACTAGCTTAAGGAAATTTCCTGGCTTCAGGACTAAATTTTATATAAAATATGACCAATTGTTTTTACTTCTTTTAGATACTTTCAACAAGTGAATTATGAAGTCTATTATCGAATACATAATTGAAGAAGAAAGCAAATTGTAGTGGCTGCTGATGTAACAACTACGGAAGTATTTGGATTAGTCTTGAGGGTTAGAGTCCCCTGGGTGGTTTTCAGAGGTTTTGCTTGTCGCTTCATCTCCGGATATCTGGTCAGACAAGCCCAGTCCCTTCCTCTCCTTAATCCAGACTTCCTTTTATTCCGGTAAGCATCACCGATCTTGACTCAATCCAAGACAGAGTGTAGACTAAGAACCTCTGATAGAACGGGTTTAAACTGCAACAGTGATGACTATGGCTGATCTGGCCAACTTTCAGTGTGGCCGGGGTTTGGTTTTGAACTGTAGAGAGTCTACAGTAGGTTGATACAAAACAAATGTACAAGTTGCCATGTGAAAATGAGAATATGCCTTTTTTCTTCAAACGGCAAAAAGCAAACACTACGCCATTCATGAAACATGATGCAATCATACAGGTCGGTGATGAAACTGGAGGAGAACGGAGATGTGTCTTGGGTGCCGGCTCCGAAAGCTCAGGACCTGCCGCTGTTCAGTTGCGAGACCTACGATGTGTTCAACACTTCCATGTCAGGAGTGGTTATCCGCTTCGGAGCCTACCAGGGCAACATCGTCGAGTTTCGAGTGAGTGTACTCTGTGATTTGCTGGCTGGTGCGAGTTAAAATTGTATTCAGTCTAAAGTATCTCAAATATTATATTTATCTGCATCCGTAACTCAGTGGGAGAGTTACGGCTTCCCTAGGTTACAGGTCACAGGTTTATTCCCTAACGGGTGGACTGCTCCCAAAAAGTGGTTTCTGTGTTTCTACAAATTAAGAATAAGTTTCAAGAACAATACACTATTATCTGGGTTTTTCATTAGGAATTTTCACCAGTTTTGTTTCTGAATCATCTTTTAAACTAGCTCATTAATGTCTTTGCTTATGTCAGATTGATCAAGGCAAAATCTTTAAATTTGATACCTAACGTGTATTTTCCCTTTTCTGTACAGATTCCTTGTAATTGTTTTAAGACAGATTTACAATATTTAGTCTAAAATATTGTGCTGTTGGTCAGGAAAATAATTTAAAGATGTATAAAAACTATTGATAAAAAGGGGTCCGTTGCAAAGAAAGTGCAAAGTACTCATACTGTGCAACATACTTAGATGAGATAATTAATTCAAGGTCACACACTCTTTACATGCATCGGAATCTTTGTTGTTGATAATCAAGTCCTCGTTTGATTTTACACACTTAGCTTGTTCACATGGCGTTCACAGCTGTGATTTACAGTCGGTAGATTTCGGGATTACCTTCACTTTATCCTGGGATACTAGTTCCTCATTAATGTCTGTCCTTTGTATTGAGATACACAAACGTTTACTGATACTAAGAATACAAACTGATCAGCATCTTTTAATAGAACAGCTTGCTATAATTCAAATCAGTCTGACTTAAATACTTTGATCTGAAGAAGTACTGTGCCTGCCCAGCCTTGGTTCATCGTATAGTCAAAACTGTGTCCTTCAACTGAAAGTTCCAAATTACAATGTAATTTTTAAAGGCGGGGAGGTTGGGTTTAAAGCTGCACATACAGGCCAAAAATGTGACGATGCAGAGGGTTGTAGTCCAAAAATACCGCCTTTATAAATATAGTAAATTCCTGATTAACCGTGAAAAGTCGGGTTGAGGCTTCCCAGATAAGCAAAATCGCGGTTGGTCCTCAAAAGCTCAAAATTAATGTACAATAAGGTATATAAAGGCGAAAACAACTAAAAATGAAAATAACAGATTCCAGTGAGCTGTGCATGTGAACTTCAGAAAATTATATGCCTTCTCATGCCACTGTCAAAAACTTTAAATAATTATACGTAGTCAGATTTATCGTGAGGCGGATATGTAGTTTTGGTAGTTGGGGAGAATTGCTATTTTCAAACTTATATTGTCAGGTGAGTCAAAGAGGACGCGGGACACTATTATAGTCTGTTTTGTGGGGGATGGCTTCATTGTATTTTTTTCTCCATTCAATGTCATGGTTAAATTGCAACGCGATTAATCCGATTACGGTTAATCGGTAGTTGACTGTAGTGTTAATGTGAGTTCTAAATGAAAGGTCAATATATCTTTAAGTCGGATTGGAAGATGATTTTCCAAATTTTGTTTTGAACTTTAGATATAATAATATTTAATTTTATTGTAGTAGTTTTCATGGATGAATCTACATCTATTAATCTATTGCTGATGGATATCTTTCAGGGTTAATTTGTTCAATAAATCTTCGTGTATGCATGTCATTTAGTAGTATCTTATACCAAGTATCCTACCCAGCCTCTGCTCTGTTGTTTTATCTGTGTGTACCGTGTATAGCTAGACCAGCCGGAAGGCGAGGATCAGCTGGTGCTGACGTGTGAGGGCTGGTGTCTGCTACAGTGTCAGCGAACAGCTGATTCGGAGAACAATGCAGACGACAGTGTGTTCAGCCTGCTCCCGGCGCTCGAGGAGGGATACTTCTCCGACCTTTCGATAGAAGCCGGCAACAACAAGAAGGCAAGCTGTGTTCTGTGTCTCTAAAGTTTTATTTATATATACGAGGGGGTACCCAAAAGTATTGGGAATCGGTCGATGGCGAGGTGGGGTGGGAAGCGCATAGTTCACATTTTGGCCGTTAGGGGATGAAAGCGCAACTCTTCCTGAGTTCAGTGCACTCGGTGTGGCCAGTCTGAGAGGCTGTGAAGAAGAGCTGTGTGCGTTTTCTAAAAGTAGTTTTTGTTCTTCCTTGTTTTGTTTTGATGGTGGAATTAAATGGACAAAGTTCAGCAGTGAGGTTTTGCTATTTATTTTCTCGGTAAGAACACGTCAGAGATGGTTGCAATTATTTAAAAAGCTTACAAAGATGATGTTTTGAGCAAAACCAAAGTGTAACGAGTATTTGTCCTAAATTCAAGATGGCGCCACGTCGATTGGCGCTGTCTGGAGTGTGTTGAAATTCAGTTTAGCAAACTAGGGTCATTCAACTTTTTTTCAAGAAATGTATTACCTAGTTGTTGAAATAAAGCGAGTTTTGGTATAAAGAATGTGTTCTCTTAATTTTATTAGAAAAATTGTTTGCCATTAATCTAAAATTACATTATTGATTTACCTTTCTGGTCACCTTAGAGAAATACGTTTTTAGTTTTAAATAACATTATGTGAAGAATTGTTAAATTTGATTTTTCACCTATAACCAGCTCTCCAATATGCCTTCCTAGAATTTAAAACCGTTATAGTTACCTAGCATAACAGGTTTGAAACTTTTGGGAAATTGTAGTAATTTTACTTGAAACACTTTTATCAAAGATAATGTTATGGTACGTAGATTGGGCAGAGATGCCACATGGCTGAGGCAAGAAAATCAACGTAGTTGCGGCAGCTGGAACACAGATAGTGTTGAGTACAGCGCTGCAAGTGCTGCCATCTCTTGCCCTATTTCTCCCTCCTCTGCTCGACATGCTCAAGTTTGTCCGATCTCAATGCATTCAATGTGACTAAGTTGGGCAATTTTCAAGAACGAACAAACTTGCACACAGTGGCATGTTAAGTTCTTGCTAAGCTTGGCTCAATTATGTTAACATGCTTGAGACTCTTAACATAATTCCCTCGCAGCGCTATCTGTGCTTGGGCTGCCGAACTATGTTGATTTTCTTGCCTAAGCCATTCAGCATCTTTGCACAATGTACCTACCGTAACATAATCTTTGCTATTACACTCTTATGGTGACATTCACCTGTTTCAGTTTGCCGTTCACTCGTGTATCCTGAGATTGAGTGTGCCGGAGTTGGACTGGACGGCGGAACCTCCTCCTCTCACCGGACTGCCGGAGGAGGTCCTGGGCACGATTCTGCACTACTTGTACGCAGAGTGTCTCCCCGGCAACCTGTCGGAGGCTACGGCACACCAATGTATCACTGCCGCCTCCTCCTTCCCATGTCTCTCCCCCTTCGTCACTATGTGTCAACATTACTTGCGCAACATGGCTCTGAGACAACGTGAGTAGTTGCTGAGAGGGAGTTGATGGGACCCAAGAATCATGGCGGTTACAGGGGTCTTGGCGGGCTATCAGATTTGAAGAAGCTGCATTTTCGAAACCTTTTCAAAAATTGTAAATTTTAACAATTTACCTAACATATTTATTTTTTGCCGTTTAATATGTACATAGGCCTAATCATCACTATACAGCTAAATTATGTACATTACCAGTGTATAAATACATTATTATTTAAAGGAACCAAATATATTTAATATTGATAAATTACAGATGAAAAGTTTTTATTATTTAGCTACTTCTAGGCTTACATTTAGAGGGGAACCGGCTCTGCCAAAATCGGAAAATTCCCAACAAAAATTAAAATCCCAAAAATCAAGGGGATTTCCCTCAAAAATAATGTTTTGGGCAAAATGGTTTTGGGGATTTTTCTGGGTGGGCGGAGGGATTGTTTGGGGGCTTTTTTTGGCCAAGAGGGATTTTTCGAGTGAAATGGAAATTGAATTTTCAGCAGATCTGGTAGTTTTAAAAATGTTCAAACAATCGGTCATTTTTTGATAATTTTACCATGATTGCTGATAGATTTCTAGGTTAATTCCTATTAAAACTCTCCTAATAACAACACAAATCCAAATAAAAATTATTAAATTATGTTTAAATTTTTACATTGTTTTAAAGAGTAAACCAGTTATTATTTCAATATTTATGACAATGTTTTATTACATGTTAATATGATAAATAATGATATCAAATCAACGGGTAATCATGCTATACCATACACATTTTTACAAAAAACACAAATGAAACTATGTTTTAGAGCTTGTGAGTAAATGTACTTTTTTTATAAATGGTTAAACAACATTTTAAATTTTTCCTTTTCAAATTGTAATTATTTCTAAAATTGATTTTAATCCCACCCAAAAATGTCCAAAATCAAAAAAAGAACAGGTGTTTCCGGCCCGAAAGAAAAAAATCAATCCCGTCCACCCCTAGTTTAAAGTCAGCAAGGTGTTGAGCTCAGTTCCTAGTGTATGGTTTGAGGCTGAACTTCTGTGTATTGTTGCAGAGATCATAGCGTTGGTGAGCGACATGCACCTGTGTGCCAGTCAGGTGATTCAGCAGCTGAGTGGGAAGCCCACGGGCGACAGTCTGAACACGAACCCGGCGAAACTGTGCTGCATAGTGCGACAGTCTTTGCGAGAAGTAGCCGTCGGTCAGTATACATACTTAGTGTGCTATTAAATGTTTATTTTTTAGCTGTACAAGGTCCTACCACAATATCATTCTCTATCCAATATTTGCTTGGTTTGTATTTTACCAAGCTCATCATAGGGATGATTGCTGAAGTAGGAGCAGAGGGCTAGGCTTCTTGAGTTCCAGCTGAAGTGCAGTCATGCCTACCACGAGCCTGCAGCTTGGTTTGTTTAGTGGTTATAGTGAGAGGCTCAATTTGGCTAAATTTGTCATATCTTCTTTGGGCCTGAAGGAAAGATCATTGGAAAGCTGGTGAGTTAAATGCTGTGGCCACGTAAAGACGTCTTAACCCTCCATGCCCGGTCTTAACTCTGGGACCAGCCAATTTCCTGACCATTCATGTGGACCTGACTCAACAGTGATACTGTACCATATTTTTCTGTTTTCTCCTATCATCATGAACAGCATTTTGATTTTGGTGAGGTGATAATCACTGCTGCTAATGGAGTAGACTGATGTCTAGTGTTGTACTAAAGAACAGGTATCCTAAAGATTGGCTTGTTAGTAACTTTAGCTTGTTAGTGGTAATAACTACACCTGTCAAAAGCTTTTATTAACCCTTTGCACTCTAATTTTATTTTAAAATTTTTGTAAAAACCCCGTATGGGTTTTCCCAGTCCCCTGCAAAATTTTAAAATTTTAGCAAAACCGCTCTCAGGTACGGTGCATTACCAGTCATCGAACCACTCCTCTAAGCGGGGGGGATTTAGCACCTCCCTAAACTGAAAAATTGCGCACGTGAGTTGGTGTCAGGGGAGGGAGTGGTAGTTTTGGTTTTCTTTGCTAGGTGTCATTAGTGTAGCGTAGTCCTTGCCTATCGTTTGCGCTATATGCAATAAACGATGTGTCGGACTAGACTATTTTGTTGTTCCGCTCCGATGTCGGAGTCAGTTCGCCATTGGAGCGCAAAAGGTTAAGCACAAATAATTTCAGTGGAAAAGATTATGCGATTTGTTAAGTCATATGTGTTCCTACTGAACTTGGCATGTTCACCTCTATGTTGCGACAGCGGGGTCCAAGCTACTGCTGCTATGCGATGTGTACATGAAGCGCAAGACGGAGCTGTCACGAGACCAGCGACACGAGATCATCCGCTACGCCAAGTCCCGCCTGCCCATCTTCATGAGTCAACTGCACAGGTTCCTGTCCGGCCTCAAGAGCACGCTGAGCAGCATGAACTCTGCCCAGCGACTGGAGGTGGCCACCTACCTCGTGCCTGAGGTGAGAAAATCAAGTAAACTTGGCGTGTGAGGTGACTTAAATTTAAACTGATTCAAATTCCAAAATAATGTAGTCCCTAATCTCTCTGCGGGTATTTAGCACACAGCCACATTTGCGTTGCTGAGACAATGGAAGGAATGTATCGCGAGACTAAAAATGCACTTGGTAATGAACTCGGGAGTAAAGCCAAAGTCAGAAGTTATTGCAAAACAAAACAGCTTATATGCTGCTTATATACCGTATATACTCGAATCTGAGCCGCATGCGAATCTAAGACGCACATAAATTTCCCCTGAATATACAGTAAAAACTCTACACCCTCATATAAGACGCACCCCAGTTTTTTATGATGTCAACAGCTTGAGGGCTATGATTTGTCAGGCCCCTGACCCCTCCTTAGTGACATAATTGCCAGCTGCAGCTGTCAAGAGGTAAAAAGCAGAACAAAGAATGCATCACGATTGCCTTCCCTCTCCCATCCCAAACCCGGCCCTGCTAGGTCCACCACTACGTCCCTCCCACAGCACAAAAAATGTTGTAAACAAGGGTCAGCAGTGGGGAGATAAGGAAAGCAGGTAGAAAGATTAAGGACCACTTGGGGGTTGGGGGTCTGGCGTGGAGATAAGGAAAGCAGGTAGAGAGATAAAGGACCACCTGGGGGCTGGGGTCTGGCGGGGAGATAAGGAAAGCAGGTAGAGAGATAAAGGACCACCTGGGGACTGGGGTCTGGCGAGGGACTATTTTTTGTAGTTAGTTCTTGTTTTTGCCACTAGTGATTTACCCTTATTTCCAAGCGCTAGTGAAATAATTTCTATTTGCAATAGATTGCATCTTTTCTTAAATGCTACTGCAACCCTTCTCTTCTTTCTTCTCCTACACCAACCTACAGGCAAGGGGGGTGGTGGAGAAGGAAGGAGGACACGAATGCAATAAGAAGCAATTCTGAGTTCCTTCTAGTCACTTTCTCTGTTTTTACTATTCCTCCATTCCACTCTTTAAAACAGGCAGCAATACGCAACCCCCCGTTGTGCTCCCTGAGTTTTTAATGTTTTGTTGATGTTTTGAGTGTTTTTGTAACTCTTCAAATGAATCCAATATTTTCATCCTATTGTGCGAGTCTAAGGCGCACCCGCATATAAGAGGCACCTTATTTTAGAGCCTAAAATATGGTAAATTAAGTGCGCCTTAGATTCGAGTATATACATGAAAAACAGTATAACTTTGAATACACTAATCTCATGTTGACATTCAATTTTAAAATTGAAACTAATAACTTCTTATGAAAACGAGTCTTTTTCAGATAGAGACGATTCTTGAGACACTGAGCTCTCTAGGTATGAAGATCAAAGTGGCCTTAGAAAACATGATTTCAGTGTTCAACGAAAACCCCTCCCCTCACAAGCACTGCAGCCCACTCTCCCGAGCACTTCATGAGGTACGTATGTCAACGTCAATACTAAATTTGTTTTTTTGTAGAGCTGTGCGGGATCCCGGATTGTCGGTACCGGGACAAGATTGAGGTCATTTCCCAACCCCCTCACCTTCGTACTGAAATTTCAGGACGGGAAGTAAAAACTGCTGGTGTTTTTTGTCATGAGTGTGTACTGTACTTCTGGTGAAGATAAGATAAGGAACTAGAGTGGCAGAGCAGTTCTAAGTAAACAACCCTTCTCCCCCCTACTTCCTGCTGAGTGCATTTTCAATGGGAGGCTGGCAGCCATTGTCAGGATGGCTGATAAAGATCTCAAGAGGGAACCAAACATCCATTTTGTACTTGTACTAGATCCAATTCTAGCTTGCAATATCGTATTTTTATCATTCTTAAACTTTTGCAATTTACTTTAATTCAAAACTAGTATAAAAACATTATTTGTCAACTGAAATTCATCACTGAGTAAATGGAGATGAAATAAGGAAATAACAAACACACACTACACTCTCCTCAAGGCCACACCCGATTGAATCACATGTATACAGAGAAAATGCTGTGATTGGCTATGTGGTTGCCTAGCAACAGCTAATGACTAGTAGACAGCTGATAAGGGTGCAGCTGTCCCACACAAAAAACCTGGCACCTGCCTTCCCCTCCTGCACACACACTGCAGCTGCTGTCTTCCCCTCTCTGCTTTCCTTCTCTTTCCTTGTCCTTTCCACCTTTCATCTCTTTCTTTGCCTTCTCCCCTCATCTCTGTGTGCTGGTAGCTGGACAGTCTGATTCCTTCTCTCTCACTCCTTACATTAGCAGCAACCTCATTGTTATTTACAATCCTTTTGTGATTCATACTCCCGACTCTCCCTGTTTATGCAATGTTTGGGCTACGTTAGTCAGTGTTATTCATTGTAAATGGGTGAGGATGAGTGGGTTCCTTAATACTTGTGATGTACTTTGAGATTTATTTATTTTAAAACTGCACGGTGTTGTAAGCCATTTATCATAAAGAAAATAATTTGATTGAAGAAACTCAGTTTTATTTAATATTTCTTTGACTTGTCTATTTGCCAACTTTTCCCGTTCCCGATTTTTGCAAAATCCCGGACCCAAAATTCTGCTCTCGCACAGCTCTATTGTTCTGTATGAGATGTTTGCTAATCTAATATCTTCGAGAACTTGATGTTTGATCCTTGTCGACTGTGGTTAAGGATGCACAGTACAGGTGGACGAAAATGATGATTTAGTCCGACCAATCAATCTAGACCACAGGCGTTTAAAAGTTCATATTTTCGGCTTATTAAGTTTGTCACATGTCTAAAAGGTGAAGAAAAATTATAAACTAGTGCAAAATTCAGAAATATATTTTTATTAAGTTTTTAGAACCTGGGAATAAACCTTTTCTCATTGTTTTCTACTTTGGTTTCCAAGGCAAAGCTATCAGCGAATTCTAGCGGTTGCTAAGAGAACCACTAGAAACATTGTAAAAGTAATAATTTTTTTTGAAACTAATAAATCTTTTAAAATAAAGCAAAAATTGAAACTTGTTATACTTAAAACACTGATAGGCTAGTCAAGTTAGACAAAAAAGGGCAGTTAGAGGAAAGTTTAGGCACAGTCCTAATTCTTTTGATCTTTATGTTTTAAAGGTTTGCTGACAGATATTTTTTGTTTTTTTCCGAAAAACAGCAAGTTTTATATTTGTTATTTAAAGCACATGGAAAACCATGCATTGAAAATGACTTTGCTTTTTATCCGCTTTCATAGCCGTGTTACAATTTTGACTATAAGCAATTTTACAGGTTGGACATGAAACTTTTATTATACTACCCATAAGTCAGTTGACCGACATGCATTCAATGTTTGTCAAATCGAGAACAAAACGACGTAGTAGTATACAATGTCAGATTAGTTTTGTCACTCAATACAATTTTCATTTGGAAAACATTGAACTCAATAAAATACACTTAAAAATACTCTGTCTAGCACAAGCTTTACCTATATTTGACTGTAATGGTAGAGAATAATTAGAACAAAATAGAGCCCTTTCTTTGAAGGTGGACCAGAGATGGGAAATAATTATGAAAAGAATAAGTATTATAGAAATAGTTGATACTAAGAAATTAGAACTAAGTATTTAAGGTAATTAGTTAACCATACGAATTTAACCTACCGATGAAGAGGTCTTAGCAGCATAGGAAGAAGACGAGGAACACCCTTGTCCAGCGCTCAGGAAAAACAACGTTCTGTGTATGACAATGACAAAATTCTGCATCAAGAGATTATTTCTATCATTGACATATTTACTATTTTAATATTATGCTTATCTATGAAATAACTGTTCTTACATGTATATAAAGCAATTTAATAATATATTTACTAATAATTGTACTAATTTGAACAAATATTATAATTGTACACATTCACTAATTTGTTCTAATATTCTCACCAATTAAGTCAAATATAGGTAAAGCTTGTGCTAGTCGAGTATTTTTAAGTGTAATTGAGTTCAATGTTTTCCAAATGAAAATTGTATTGAGTAGATAAAACTAATCTGACATTGTTTTATACTACTACGTCTTTGTTCTCGATTTATCCCTACAGGTGGCCCATAAGTCAGTTAACAGTCATGCATTTCATTGAATGTCGGTCAAACTTACATAGATACACTGTATATTATAGTATTATAGTAAAAGTTTCATGTCCAACCTGTAAAAATTGCTTATAAATAGTCAAAATTATTGTAACACGGCTTGTTTCCATGAAAGCCGGATAATGATTTCAATAATTGAAATATTTTGCATGGTTTTCCATGTGCTCTAGCTGCGAATATTATCGGAGAAAAAGTGTCAAAATAAAACTTGTGGTAAATCTTTTTTAATATTGGGCACATTTTTCGATAAATGCATATTTACTGAGATTTAGGCCAAAGACTAAAACAAGAACAAAATTTTCACTGTTTTGCAAAAAAAAAATGTTCGCCAAAATATCTGTCAGCAAACCTTCAAAACATAGAGATCAAAAGAATTAGGACTGCCTAAACTTTCCTCTAACTTTGCTAATTTGACTAGCCTATGAGATGAGAAAGAAAAAAGGTATTGGGGCCTAAAAATTATAACAAGACAGTAGTTATATTAAAGTGACAACATTTTTTACTTTAATTAAATTTAGTTCTCACTATTTACTAGAACTAAAATGAGTTATAAGTAGTTCTGAATCAAGTTGGTTGTCATGGCTGGCTGGGCTGGCCATCAGTTTTTGCATTGACTTTCCATTCAGTGTATTGCACCAAAAGTAGCGAAATTAGTGAATTTTGGTGTAATATTCAAGAAGCTAAATGGAATACAATGAAAAACTGAAAAGATTTTATAAAAAAAATAAATAGGCTAAATAAGTGTACAGGGTGAGTTTTAAGTGTCCCCTCCTTAACTTTTGAAACAGGAAATAATTTTTAAACCTCTTGGGGGAAGGTTTTATAGGATTCTGAATAGGGATGAGTCGGTTCCAAATTGTTGCCGGTTATCGGTTCTCCAGCTTTTTTTGGTCATCGGTTATCGGTTCTACCGGTTCCATCGGTTCTTTGTTAAATAAAACCAGATTATCGCCAAAGTCACGTGTGCAACTATGAGGTCCAACATTTTGGTCATAGCTTAAACCCAGGTATATATATCTGAGTGTAAGCCAACATGAGTTACTCAGTTATCCATAATATGTTCATAATTATTAAGCTGCAGCAAGCTAGGCCCAGGCTTTAAGCCAGGCTACAGCAACATAGCTCAATAAGTTACAAGTCAAATTTAAAGTTTAATTAACCTAGGCCTACCAGTAAAGTAATTAAATTAAATTAAAGTAATTAAACTAATTCATTTATTTAGTTTGTTTGATAGTGACAGACGACACACCTACGCGTCATGTGATAGCTCATGGTTGCAATAAATCTTAAGTCGAAACTCTCGAACTATGCTATTGTTACGTTAACAGAGTGGCATAGACGATGATCAAAACTAGTCGATTGTCAAAAAAACTGCATTCAATACGAGTCTACTTGTCCAAAAGGCAATACTTAAAACTCAATATGCTCACTCTGCATTTCTAAAGCACAAATAACGGTTTATTTTACTGAAACTGATAAGATTTCGCTTGTGTTTTCGTGTATCAGCAAAGGTCCGCCCGCTTCCAGGAACCTTTGTTTTGCCGTGTCGGTTATCGGTTCCGGCAAGAACCGAGAACCAGAACCGACCCTGCCCTACCTTGAATCCTTTTAAAATTACATGGTCCCTTGGTATTAAAATTTTAACGTATTTTATTTTTAGATTCAGTTCTTAACCACTCAACATCCATGTTTCTTTTCAGATACTTCACAAGCAGGATTTAGCTAATCTAAAAGGTCTTCTTCTAAGGCACAGCAGCAGTTTATATATACTCATTCAACGGAAGTAAGTCACTAGATAAACAGTCTTTTTAGTGTACTTAAGGATATCAATAAAAATAAGAAAATCTAGTCAGAATGTCTTTAAGAGTGGGGAAAAAGGTGTCTTTTGTTTTTTATTTTATAAGATTCATATGATATCACTTACATACAATCTAACTGTATACAATAGTTTATTATGAGTTTTGAATGATTGAGGAGTGTATAAAAGAGGCTCTATTCATATTCAAGTATGTCAGTTTAAAGAGGGGTGTTTTAGGACAACTTTAAATATGGTCTGGTTTTTCTAGGCCAAGTTGTTTTAAGTTAGTCAGCCAATGGTGGCTGTAAAATCAGCACTTCAGTAGTGTGCTTGCTCAATATACATCTTCAAATATAGCTTGTAACTGTCAATTTAAATAGTGGGTTTAACCTATCACCTTAATACTCGACCGCCACATATTTAATTAGAAAATTCACACTTTTTGACACTAACCATTCTGCCTTCTAATACTTCTCCGTTGACCTTCCAGAGAGGGCTACAGTGAGATGACACTGGGCAACCGGATCCGGTGTGTGGCGCGCAGCCTGGAGCAGGTTGTGGAGGAGTTGCCGGTGTTCCTCATCCGGCTGGAGGAGGTCATCTCGGCGCTGGACGACAAACTCGAGTGGCGAGAGTTTAAGTTCTGCTTCAAGATCGGCTCCTCTATAGTTGTGAGTATAAAGTAGCGTACGCTTGAATAGTTGTTGAGCACAGTAATTTCCAATCCCTGAGCTTACAAAATTGGCAAGAGATTTCAGGATAATCACGGATTATTTTGGATATTTTCAATGTTAAATGGAAATTTTTAAGGTTTTGATATTTCCCTCAATTTTTCAGATAACTTACGTAAAAGTATAGTAATTGGAAGCAGGCGCTAGCGAGAGTAAAGAAATCATTGTAAAAACAGTCGTGATTTCAACATAGGTGTTGGCGGGTGTCAAGAGATCGCCGCGAATGGTATCGAAGTTGTGATTTCGTCGCGGGCGCTAGCAGGAGCCAAGTGATTGCCAAGAACGGTATCGAGATCCTTATTTCGAAGCAGGCACTAGCGGGAGTCAAGAAATCATCGTGAAAGGTATCAAAGTCGTGATTTCAACGTAAGCGTTAGCCGGATTCAAGAGATCGCTGCGAACGGTATCGAAGTTGTGATTTCGTCGCAGGCACTAGCGGGAGTCAAGAGATCGCCGCAAATGGTATCGAGATCGTTATTTCAAAGCAGGCACTAGCGGGAGTCAAGAAATCATCGTGAAAGGTATCAAAATTTTCTTTGAAAAGAAAACCACTTTTAAAGGTAACAAATTCTTTGACTGTTTGCCTCTAAACATCAAGCAAGAAACCAATGTAAATAAATTCCTTAGGCTATTAAAATCTTTTTTATGTAATTCTGCATTATACACTAGAGTCCCGCTTATCCGAACCCCGCTAATCCGAAAATCCGCTTAATCCGAACACTGTTGAGGGGAAAAAAACTATACGATCTTGAGTTGGTAAAATAAATAAAACTGGTTTTCCAATTACTGTATCATACTTTATGTGTTTAATAACAAACTCCAAAATACAGTAGAATCTCGATGATCCGAGATAATTGGGACCAAGACCACCTCGGATACGAAAAAACTTGGAATAATACGGAGGTTAAGTGCTTCTACCAGGAAAAGTGACAAAAGAGAGAAGGAATCAGACTGTCCAGCTACGAGCTCACAGATATGAGGGGTGAAGGCAAAGAAAGAGATGACAGGTGGAAAGGACAAGGGAGGAGAAGGAAATCAGAGAGGGGAAGAGAGCAGCTGCAGTATGTGCGCAGGAGGGGGAAGGCAGGTGCCAGGTTGTCAGTGAGGGACAGCTGCACCTTTATCAGCTGTCTACTACGTCATTAGCTGTTGCTAGGCAACCACGATCTTTGAGAAGAATGTGTAGTGTGTGTTATTTCCACACCTCATCTCCATTTACTCAATGATTAATTTCATTTGACAAATAATGTTTTTATACCGGTACTAGTTTGGAATTACAGTAAATTGCAAAGGTTTTAATACAAAAAAATCTAGAACTTGATCTAGTACAAGTGCAAAATGTATGTTTGGTTCTGTCTGAGATCGGCCAACCTGATAATGGCTGCCGGCCTCCATTGAAAATGCACTCAGCACGGATGTAGGGGGGAGAGGGGTTGTTTACTTGTAACTGCTCGCCACTAGTTCCTTTTCTTATCTTCACCAGAAGTACAGTACACACCCTGCCGCCATATCATCTTTGTATTGCCCGTCATATCTGCGTACGTTACTTCCGCACTGTTTTGTATTCCAGTGTACTACAGCATTCAAACACACAGTTTCTTACATTTAAATATAAAATATTAGTCGCTCAAACTCAATATATGACTTTATAAGGTCAATATATGATAAATCCATCAATATATGCCTAAAAACCGCTAAATCCGAATTTTTGCTAATCCGAACAGGGTTCGGTCCCAATTAGTTCGGATTAGCGGGACTCTACTGTATTCTGTTAAAGAGTTCACATTGTAGTTTGTATTATTTATAAAATTTATATTGTTTATATTTGTATATAACAATGTACTTAAAGCAGTGATTTTTAGTTTACGTATAGAAATTATAGTTGTCAATTATTAACGTCTACTGATGTATTATGTTAGATATGCTAGTATTGACACTATTTCATGTACAATATGTGTATGAAAATGAAATAAAGAGATTTTGATTGATTGAAAGTTGTGATTTCAACGTAAGCGTTAGCCAGATTCAAGAGATCGCCGCGAACGGTATAAAAGTTGTGATTTCGTCGCTGGCTCTAGCGGGAGTCAAGAGATCGCCGCAAATGGTATCGAGATCGTTATTTCGAAGCAGGCACTAGTGGGAGTCAAGAAATCATCGTGAACAGTATCTAAGTCGTGATTTCGTCGCGGGCGTTAGCGGGAGTCAAGAGATTGCCGCAAACTGTATCAAAGTCGCAATTTCAAAATACGAGGGTCATCCAGAAAGTAAAGAACGTTTTGGCATAGTCAAATAAAAAATAATGATATCAACACAAAACTTTATTTACAAATGCATAGAACCTTCCTCTACATTTCTACGCAAACGCCATGGATTTCAAGACACTGGTTTTAACGTGGGACCAGTTTTTCCCATAACCATGTTCTACTCATTTGCCGCCAAAAACATGAGCCAGGATTTCTTAGCTTCTTTGAGTTCCTTATCGTTAGCAAACTGTTTTTTACCCACAACATGGGAATAAGTGATAATCACTCGGCACCAAGACAGGGTTGTGGTCTTTTCTATTCTTGGCATAAATTAGACACGGATTAAGCCCTTTTAATCCCAAAAAACAGTTGCCGTGACTTTTCGAGTGTTTAAATTTCACACTTTACATTTGGCGGGCTTTTCAATTGTCGATGCCATTATTAATCACACAGCAACGAACCTACACTCAAACTGAAGAGGAAGAATGTAGCTAGCAGCTGCACGCGCGCTCGTAACGGTGAGGGGTGTGTGCGGCGTGTGATGCTCAATCGTTCTTTACTTTCTGGATGACCCTCGTAAAAAGGTTTTGCCTTTGAAACGTATACTGTCCCAGGGATAAAACTGGAGAAAACATAGCTGAAAGTTATAATGTTAAGTCAATTTTTGTGGATTCATTTTATTTAATGTTTAATTTGTATTTTGTTTGGATTTATACTGTTTGTTAAAAGATTGACAAAGTCTTTCTTTTGCTTTGTTTAATGTAAATTTCATGTCATTTATAAAATATGTTCATATTTAATTAATTTAAACTGAATAATATAATTGGTCAAGAAAACTCTCAAATGAGCATGTATTTTTATTGCGGTAAAATAATACCTAACTGGACTTAAAACTCAAGCTTTTTTTAAAAACTCAACTCGATTTAAACTAAAAAGAATGTTACTAGCACACCCCTATTATTATATACACCCCTATTATTATTATATACATGTGCTAAATGTTCTCCTCCCATGTTGGCAGAGCGGGATACACCAGATGCTAATGAACCACTGCGCCGTAGTGAAGCCAGTGCTGTCTCACATCTGCAGCCTGGTGGCGAGGGACGTGTTCACGCAAGCACTGGCTAGTCTCAACCTGGTGGATCCTGTCAAGGGTTCAAGTCACGACAACAACCACTCCACACCTCTCAAGCAAAGCCTTCACCTCCACAACACACCCAAACTACATAGCTTTAAGGTATGTAGCAGCCGTCTCTGGAAGCATTAGGAAGGGAAAATTTTAGAGGTGTGCGAGATCTCGGGATTTCGAGATCGAGACGAGAATTTTTTTTTCTCAACAAGAATTCTTATTCTCGAAAAGTTTGAGATGAGAAAAAAAATGAAACCCGACAAAATTTGTAATACCATAAAATTGACTAGAAGTTATTTGAAACACGATTTGCTAAACTGAGTGCCAGCAGTTTGAACAAAGTACTAGGTAACATCGATGTCCAGTAGCGACTGAGAACGGACGAGATAAGAGGATGATGCAATATCCTCGAAGTAAACAAGCTTGTCAAGATGGCCGCCACATGGTCCAGCCGAAAATGCTAGCATCAACATCACTTAAATTGATAGCAATAGTCGCTGTCGATAGTTGCAATATTTTTATTGTTTTCTATTCGAACAACAGTGAAGTTCAAAGTTTCGACCTTCGATCTATCATTACTAACTGATCCTGCTATTACTGTTAGTAGCACTTGTCTACAAAAGCATGATGTGATTTATTAAGGTTTTAGATTGCAATAAAGAAATGGTCATAAAACAAGTTTTAATAGTAACCAATCCAATTTTTGATTACAAAAACGGAGATCGCTCATTTGTCAGTATGTTCAGAACCTAACCTCACGACATATTTTGGGAAAAGGTAAGCTCAGCTTGTTGATTTACTCATTTTTAGTTATACAAGTTGCAAACACTTGAAACATAAGCATACACTGCTCTATTAAGTTTATTTTAATGTTTTATGTGTTACAGCCTACAAACTCAAATTAGAACTCTGTGATTGTCAGTACAAGTTAGGGTATTAGTACTGGCTTAACTGAAACTTGATGTGATAGGATGGAATAGGGAACAATAATTAACAACTACCTGAATATCAATAATCTTTATGTCATAACCATAATATTTTAGTTTAATATTTTCTGATTAGTTAAATTTTTTATTTGTCTTGTAATTTAGGTTTTATTGCTTTTTGTGTGGTCTAGCTTAGGCCTAGCTAGCTACAGCTTGACATTATATTTTTCACTCATTTCAATGTAAAATAATGATAAAAATAATTATTATAGTTAATCAAAACTGGACTAACATTTTATTTATGTAAAATACTTAAACTATTAGAGCACTCAGAAAGAATAAAGCATTACACTTTTAATATTACAATAATGTCATATTCTATAACAACTAAGCAAACTACTTAATAATAAAACAAAGGATGGGGCCGACAAAATTAAAAGATCTTGATTCTTGAGTTGGCTGAGGACTTAAAAACCTGCTCGCATCACCTCTAGAAAATTTGGTTTTACAACTAAATATTTTCACTATCTCTGCCTTAAACTCTACTTCCCGTTTCCTCTTGCTTGGCTAGTTATCCCTAAAGCAGTCACTTTTCAACAGTTGGTTGATATGGTTTCTGTTTGGTTGTCACAGTTAAACCTGACGGAATGTCTGTGTTCACCACCCATGTCTCGGAACAGCCGACTTGCAAGTTCTGCCATCCAGCTCCTGCGCTCCGGCTCTTCCACCGACATGGTCTTCGAGGTTGTTCCCTCTCCAGGTGCTGTTCTTACTGCTTCATTACTGCCTCACAATAGCCATTTAAAGTAAATTGTTGGTCTCAAAATAGTTGCGCCAAAAGACACGTAATTTATTGAATATAAGATTTTCTTTCTTATGTCTAAAAAGAAAAGTATTTAGTGCAGACTTTAAAACCTGACCGTTCCTACTTTTTCATTCTGATGGCACAGAAAAGTCCACTGTTTTCATATGTTCATATATTTGTAACTGTATTAACGTCAATACAGCATTTTGCATTCATCTTCTCTCTATTAGAAGATAATAGGGAGCAGTCTTTAGAAATTGAAAACCAATTTTCAGAAAAAATCAGAATACAACATGGAGTTCCACAGGGATCCATAATAATGGGCCCCATATTATTCCTCATTTATGTAAACAACTTACTAAGTTCAATCACAAATGGGGATGTAATACATTTTATGATACAAATCTTCATTTTAAAGGAACTATAGAAGAACTAGAAATAAACTCTTTCTTATATTTGTGTTCATGCATTCAACATTTTGCCAATATAAACCTCCAAACAAATTTTCAAAATCTAACTATCTATTTTTCCTACGGAAACGAAATAACAAACCCTATGGTTCAGGTGGATGACATCTTTTAAAACAGGTAGAATCTACCAAATTCTTAGGAATATTGATCAAGGATTAACTTAAGGTTCAGGTAACTAAACATGTAAACAGTTCCTAAGGTTTACGCGTTTTATATCCTGCTCTGTTCAAATTCTTGAATAGCTTATTTTGGACTAATCTTCCCTCATCTGTCTTATGGAATAAGGTTGTGGGGAGGATGTTCAAAAAATTGAGCTTTTAGGCTGCAAAAGAAGCTATTAGAATAATTTCGAAAGCAAGTTTTAGGGAATCGTCGAACATATTTCGGAATAGGTTTGTTGACACTTCCCTGTCTCTATATCTTAGAAGTGATTTTGTATTGTAAAACTAATAAAATGTTGGTTCAATCTAAAATCACTCATGATTATAACACAAGAGGAAAGCACTTAATTTGCATAGAACTTCTAAATTTGAACAACTACCCATGCAAGTAGGTATAAAACTCTTCAACCACCTTCCTAAAAATTTAAAAAGAAATTAAAAGTACCAAAATTTTTAAATCTCGATAAAACGGTTGCTGCAAAGCTTATTACTCGGTGGATGAGTTCATAGATGATCTTCCAGACAAATAATTTCTTAACATTTCTTACATATTTTAATTCCTCCCACCTGCCAGGTCTGATGTTAAGTGTGAATGTGGAATGAGTGCGAAATCATGTAAGTGAGTGAGTGTGAATGTTTAATTTCATTGTATTGTAATTTGTGTTTTTTGTTTTTTGTTTTTTTGCTACATAATATTTTGTATTGTCTTCAGCAAATATATTATTATTATTATTATTATTAGTTTTCAATGGTCTCACAACTTAAAAAGTGGCCATTTAATTTTAAATTATTTGTGAACAATTTATGTAAAAATTAATTTATTCATTCTCTTAGTGACTCACTATGAAATAATCTTGCCAGCCATCATTGCCTGAATTATAATTATTTTCAAGTTAATTTTGTCTTATTCCCATCATATTTCCAATAACTTTATATTACCAGCAATCAGTCACTATCGCTTTGTGTAATGAAACCGTATATTATCTTATTTAGATGGGAACAAAAACAAATACAATCCTTAACATTTAGTTCAGGGTGGGCGCATTCTGAGAATTCCAGGAAAATCTTTGTGATTCCTGTGTGAATTTTGCACTTAACTAGGAAAATTGTAGATTTTGTAAACTATTTTTGCAGTGCAAAGGGTACCTATAATTCATCTCGGATTGTATCACAGAAATAAAACAGTACTTGCAAATTGTCAGGGAAGTGTGAAAATAAGCACAAATTAGTTTAACTGTGGATTACTTTTGTAAGTTAACATATTGTAAGTAAACATATTGTATGTGTTGCAGAGGGTAGTGAGACGGCCAGTGAGTTGGAGGAGGCTTGTACTATCCGCGCGCACCGCGTCATCGTGGCGGCAGCAGCGACTGGTTCAGGCGAGCACTGCTCAGTGGCATGAGAGAGGCCATAGACAGGTGAGAACATCAACCTCGGTTAATGAAACGGCGGAATAGAATATAACCTCGGTTTGTACGCTTTTTAACACTTTTTACTATCAGAGTATATTGTATTGTATCTTGAGGTGAACAGGAGGGACTGGAAAACATTTGTCATATTATTTACACATATTTTAGACTAGTTAAGCCTCGTAAGAGTGGAATTTGTTCGCAGCCCAGCTCAATGGATGTATTTACAACAATTTATTGAAACAAGCTGACACCAAATACCCTTTAAACATCTTATTGAGAATTCCAACTGGTTTTGAAGATCACTCCATGTCCACGGACAGAATAACCTCCTAAACAAAATGTCAACCAAAGATCTTTAATTTACATTTTTATATTCTTTAAAATTCTTTAATTAGTTGTCTACAAACTGACGTATTTTGTTTTTAAAACGTTTGGCAAGCTGTGTTTTTGTAACTGCAAGATTTGTATCTGCATATTTGTTATATTTCTAAATTATTACTTTAAAAAATATTAAAATTGTTCAAAGACCACTTTTTAAAGAAGTGTATTAATAGACATGTGGATATATGCAATTATTTTTTAGTTTGGCAGCAGATTCCACTCCTTGTTTGTTTATAGCCAAATTAATAAATGTGTTAACATTTTTTAAATATTTTTGTAATCCCGGATGTCCTCCTGTAGCCCTTAATTTGAAATATTTATTAAAATGAAGTAGTTGAACTAGGAATGGTCAATTGAAGAAGAAATCGGTGCTAACAACTTACAAGACAGCCATAATTATGTTTGTCATAGAAAGTTGTCATGTGGTTAAGAGAGGACTTTATAATCCTCCAATAAAGACGATTTTCATTTCATTCTTTCAGAGTTGTCACAATTTGAAAATGCAGTTAAATCCCACAGTTGTAAGTAATTAGGACTGCAGCAAGGTCCAATTCAGAACTTGTGAAAATCAAATATAAGTACTAGTCGGAGAAACCAAACTAAAACTCTAGGTTGTAAAATTTACCCTTAAACTCAGTCGGACGCTGCTTATAGTATTTCAATGTAACTACCACTGCTACTAAACAAAACTGATTAAAGAATTGCCTGGCAAACTGAGTGGTGGGTGGGGTTACTATTGCATAAGAAAAGTATCAAATTTGCTGCCAACGTTCAATTAGCAACCAACATTTCCACAAGATTGTGAACTCGTACAAATGAAGTTACCTCTACAAAAGTACAGAACGGCAGTTCAAAAAAATGATTAACTTGGAACTAGAAGGTTGTTCTGACTGGTGTTTTCGTGTTGCAGGAAAATAGTAGTGTTTGACACGTCACCCTCTCTGTTCAACGTGCTGCTAGACTACCTGTACAGTGGACAGCTGGAGACAGGCAACTTTACAGTTGAACAGCTGGCTGAACTCATGCTGCTTGCTGATAGATATCAGGCAAGTGACACAAATCCCTTTTCTTGCTCGACTTTCAGGACATTTTTGGAAAGGATTATAACTAATTTTAATAAAAAACTAAAATTTGTTTGGGTATGAAGGTTTTGTCGGTTTGGGAATTAGTGAGGTGAGTAGTTGGAAAACAATCTAGTTGATGGCTCTCAAGTCAACAATTTACCCACAGGGTCATAGACCACCACCGGTGGTTGGGAAGGCATGAATCACGGTTTATTTTCTTTACAGAAAAACCTGTATTCACTGCTTATTTTCTTTTTAAGTTTATTAAATGTTGTAATATATTGTAAATTATTGTATATAAGTAATGGTGGTTAAGTGGAAGAGAGAGAAGACTTTATAGTCCTAACTTCATACTCAAAAACAAAAATACTCATTTCATTATCCGCCATCATCCGGTGCGCCCGGGCCTGGGCCATGTGCTCAGGAGTCGGAAAAATTCAATAGCACGTACCACTCTTCTAATCCAATATTATTACTGCGTTCCAAACGAGTTCATCCTACCTTACACCTCCAGGTTGATCAGTTCTTGGGGAGCTTAAAGGGTATCTACGTGAGGTTTTTCCTGTTACCAATCCAAAGGGCTAACCATCCATGTTCAAAAATCTGTCCGTGGTCAGCTTACCTGATTTTCCAAGCTAAGCTTGGCCAAACCCGTGGCGCATAGGAGCTGATGGCACGCCAGGAGGACATGGTTTCTCATTATCCATGCCCATGGGGGCAAAGGCAGGGTTAGAGTTAGGAAGTCTCCCACTTTGAATAACTCACATTCAAATGCTCTCTTGCCTACCGCAAAACCCGTCAACAGTTTCCAGCAAATAAAATTTTCAGTCTTGAAAATAACCAGAGTGATTTTTCATGATCTGCCAAAAACTGGATTTTCTTGAACGATTCCTAAAAATGTTGAGATTTGTCCATTTTTACTCGAGAGATTGCCTACTTTGGAACTTACATACGTTGTTGTGCTGGTGTTGTGCAGGTTGACTCCCTGAAGACGGTGTGTGAATACAGACTGAAAGCTCACATAGATCACGACTCCGTTCTCTATTTCCTCAGCATGGCCGACCAGTTCAACGCCAAGCACTTGAGAGTGAGTGTCACATTCTGGTAGAAATATGAGTTTTAACAGACAGAAACGTGTATTCTAATTTTGTGTTAAACATACTCAGTATGGCAACACATGCTTGACATTTCTGGTTCAGTTTTTTTATTCGATACAATGTAATAAGTGAATTTCCAACTAAAGTTCTTCCAGATTTATCAGCAGTAAAATTCAAAACTATGTTGATTAAAACTATTTTTGTCTTTATAAACTTCAATAAAAATCTGATATTTTCAAAGGACTGTAGAAATGGGCTTTTCCATCTTCAACTAGAATATTTTCATACCATTCAGTTAAATAAAACAACACTCTTAAAAGAATCTAGAGGCTACCACAAACAGGTGATTTTCTTCTAGACACCTCAGTAATAGAAGGTCCAACAACTGAGAAAGCCAATCTTACTAGTACAAAGTTATTATTTAATTTTATTTTCAAATACTATTATTCCTGTCAATCAACTTCTTGAATGTAAAAATTTACTAAATGTTAACTGTAAAATGTTTTAGAGTTCGTGTCTGAATTTCATTTCACAAAACCCTGACATCATGGACTCTGAGCTGTTTGAAGAACTGCCACAGAATTTACAAGCTGAGATTTACGATCTAGTCATATGGGCCTATCCTCCAAGGTCAGTTAAATGTGATCACTGAGAATGTGAGGTGTCTTAGTGTTTGGCTTTTGCAAGCAATAGACTGTCAAATGTTATTCAATAAAGACAAGGATAAATGAATGGACAACTGCTAGTGTTTGCTTCCTTTAGATTTTTAATCGATCTTGAAAACTATAAATTTGGAAACCTCATCATCATACTTAAAACCATTGTGTACCTGCTAACATAGACGTTAGGAGAGTTCTGAAGAACTTTACACTAATCAAAAGCAATATCCTGATCAATTTTGGTGTGCATAAAGTATAAAAAACTTCCAGGTGCATGGAAACTAAAATTATCTGGTCTCGATTGAGTGAAAAATCTTCCAAGAACCGTTCTCTTACGTTGTTCTGAAAGTTGTTATTTCTCTTAATTTACAAAGTAGACAGTAATAACTTCTCTGAGATTTTCTGAGAGGTATTAACATTGTTAAATATATTTAGTTGCACATAACACTGGCAAGAGTAACTATGACTCACTAAGTAGCCATAAGTTTGGACCAATTGACCCAATTTTCTTTGACTGGTCCTAGTCAATCCGCGACCTAATAAATCTGCTGAACAGTACTTTCATCTACTGAAGTTGTCTGTCATAAAACGCAATAAGTTAAGTAACACACTTGCATCTCTGTGAATGTAAGTGTCATTGAACATCACGGTGTGGTATGTTACAGTAAAGTGGGTGACAAGTTGAACAGTGTGCAGGAGATGACGGCTAACCTGCAACTGTCGCAGTCACCGGACAAGGCGGACTTGTCAACACAAGACTCGGCTAGGCTGGAGGCATGTCTCCGGCAACTGCGAGATGTCATCGGCGAGGAGACGGCATCTAGGCAGCAACTAGTCGAGGTACGCAAAACCGAGGGGTTGGGAGTCTTTCGACAAAAATATCAAAAATCAGAAGGGAATTGCCTAAAATGTGATTTTTTCCAAGCAGGAAGGTAATTTAGAGGAACTATGATAAGTAAGATAATCTTGGTTTTATATGAACAACCTGAAATCTTAGCAATACAGAAAAATCCTTCTCGTTCGGCCTTGCTTGGTTCGGTCATCGGAAAATCCGGGATCACACCGCAAGCAGTTAGCAAAATATCCACTTATTTCTCAGCACTAACCCTATTGTTCATCTTTTGCTGAACGATATGTGCATTTTTGACCATAATAATTAACTTAGTTTGAATGTTTGAATTTAGCAGAGCATAAAGTGGTCTCAGTCCTAAGAGGCCCACCAAGATGTTAATTCCTGATCAGAATTACTTATTTTGCCCGGCCCAGGACTTGAGACCTGGCTTGCAGGGTTAAAGCGCTTTGTGCGGCCGCAACTCTCCCCTCACCGGGCATCCACTGCTCAGATCTTCTCAACCACAACCTATAAGATGCTTCAAGGGCTGCCTTGGAAATTCTTTGTAAGAATACGTTCGTTTGCCTTCTGCTAAGGCCAAGTTCTTTAAACAAACCATATAATGATTTGGCGGGAAGTCCTGTAGCTCCCACCTCAACTGCATAACAGTGACATTTAAACCCCTTTTGTCTGATCCCAGAACACAAATCAGAGTATTTATTCAATTTGGCTTCATGTTGTTTTGGGATGTTGGTATCCCAGGGGACTGTCAGTTCTATCAAAGGCATAAAACTAAACTACGTTAGTTTTAAAGCTCTAAAAGGCCCTCAAAAGTCTTGTCTTCTTATTTTCGGATAGTTCGGCTATTTTTTATTATGTCGGTCCTGAGATTGGAGTCTACTGTATTCACAACAATTTCCTACTCTTACATGGTTTATTTTCCTTCACAGGTTGCACTGGCGGCAGACTTTGACCTGAACAGAGCACTGAACTTCTACTACTCGTCTTGAGCCTCCGAGTGTATTGTTGAAGTTGATTTTGATACATAAGCACTGGATAGAGGCACTGTTTCCTGGCCCGTACGTTTGTGTCATTGCTGTAATGCACTGCTCTTGATAATAAGTAATAACGGTCGATAATTTCACAGCCGTTAATGATTTATAATTGTGTTGTTAAAATTCATCACAGGTTGTGAAAATATATTCATGTGTATTGAAAAACTAAAGCAACTGCTGGAAGTCTAAGTTGTCTGTTTGAAACATTTAATTTATTACAGCTAATGTGCCTACAAATTAAATTTTTTTTTAGGTTTGCAGTATTTAACAAATAGATAAATTGGTTTTAAAATCTAACAATGTAACAATATGGTAGATTTCAGCCAAATAAGCAGCCATCCCTGTGCCATAGTTTATAATGGTATGGTTGAAAAACAATTTCAAAGTGTTAAGGTTTTAGAGATTTTAGCCTTAATTTTTCAGAAATAAAATGTTTAAATATTACAAAATCTGATAGGTGCCTCCAGTTATGTATCAAAATTGATTGAATTTTACACTTTTTCAGCAAACTAATGTAAGTAAGCTGTAAAATAACAAAGTCTAATGTAATATTATTAATGTTTACATTTTACAATCAATAATCGCCCATTGTCAGTTTGAGACAGATTACGAAAATCACCCTGAATAAAATGATTCAGATATATTTGCTCACTAGAAGATTTGCCAGTTTGCTGAATTTTAGGGGTGCACGGGGCACTGAAATTTTCGGGTTGGGTCGGGCCGGCTACAAAGCCCGTCATCGGACCGGGCCGATAATTTAACGGGCTTCAATTCGGGCCGGGTCAATAATGTGTTCTAAACACTGAAAACATTAATTTTTCCACCAAAATTCGTGATCTGTACTTCCAAGTAATGTTGTTGTGAGTGTGTACTTCTGTTAGAGATAAGATAAGGAACTAGTGGCAGAGCAGTTCTAAGCAAACAACCCCTCTGCTTCCTACTTCCATGCTGATTGCATTTTCAATTGCAGCCATTGTCAGGTTGGCTGATAACGATAGCAGACAGAACCAAAAATCCATTTTGTACTTGTACTAAATCCTTCTATCTTGCAATATTGTATTTTTATTTTCTAAAACCTTTTCAATTTGTGTAAAACAAAACTAGTATACAACTCTAAAAAAAAACATTATTTGTCAACTGAAATTCATCATTGAGTAAATGGAGATAAGATAAGGAAATAACAAACACACACTACACTCTCCTCAAAGCCTGATCACACTGTATCACATGCATACAGAGAAAATGCTGTGATTGGCTATGTAACCCCGCCCTTATGTGGTTGCCTAGCAACAGCTAATGACGTAGTAGACAGCTGATAAGGGTGCAGCTGTCCCACAATGACACAACACACCTGCTTTCCCCTCCTGCCCACACACTGCAGGTGTTGTCTTGCTCTCTCTGTCACCACAAACCCCTATAACCTTGTCTTTATCTTTCCTTGTCCATTCCATCTGTTTTCTCTTTCTTGCCTTAACCCCTCATCTCTGTGTGCTGGTAGCTCAACAGTCTCGTTACTTCTATCTCACTCCTTACATTAGCAACCTTATTGTGATTTATGATCCTTTTGTGATTGTACTCCTGACTCTCCCCAACTGTTTTTGCAATGCCTGGGACTTAGTGAGTCAGTGTTATTCATTGTAAATAGGTGAGAGTGAGTGGGTTATGTAATAGTTGTAATGTACTTTGAGATTTTTTTATATTTAAACTGCACTGTGTTAAGTGGATCAACACAGGACCATAGAACTACAAACAAGTGATTGATTACAAACAAAATAATTTGATTGAAAAACCTCTATTTTAGTTAATATATCTAATACTGTCGACAAAATACTTTTATACTTGGCATTTTCCATCAAAAACATTGGGTTTAGCAAGAAAATATGAAGCAAGTAATTTAATACTATGTTTTTTTACGTTGACCACTTAAAAAACCTGAAGCCCAAAGCGCCAAAAAAAAAGCTTAATCTGTGAATATATAATAAATCAACCTTTAAAATGCTGGCCCGTGCACCCTACTGAATTTATAATCTGTGGAAAATACCGTAAGTAACGATTGGTTATATTTCTGTTTCAGATTCATCTGTCGACTATCAGCTGGGATTTATTTCTGTACTTGTTACTCGATGTTTGCTCACTCTCCTCTCCGAACTGCATGGTTACAAGTGTTCCTTCTCTTTATCTCTCTACCACAACCAAAGTCGGTTGTTTTTGTTGTGTCTCAAAGCCAGTCGTGACGATTTATTGGCTAAATATGATACATATTTAACATGCATTCATTCTTTTACTACTAATCAATATCTACATCGTTAATTATATTTGTTATTGCAAGTTTCAGTTTATCCATCCGTGATGGGTTGGTATTGTGCGTGACTTCAGAGCTCACCACTCGGTGGTGCAGGTCCCATCCCCTGTAATGAGGTTGTAAGTGACTGTGAGGTAACGCTAGGTAAAGGTCAAGGTTGAGAGGACTTTGTCATAACTACGCTCAGTTAAACTAGAGAAATTTTACCATCCAAAAAGAAATGCAGACCACTCTGTCCAGTTGTTACAAAGTTCCAATTTTTCGCACTGCAAACAATAATTTCTGTGTGTTTATTGATTAAACATTTATAGCATTTTGGTTGAAAATTAAATATTCTTTAGTCAAACCAGTATAATTTCACATTGTGAAGGGTCCTTATGATAAGTTTAATGAAAATGAAAAGAATCATTGGTACTTGAAAATTGAAAGTATTTCTTTGTACTACACCTAGTTTTAATTTTGGATATTAAATAAAATAAACTTGTTAAATTCAAAGAGAAATTTCTTACGTTAATTATATAAGTAATTTATTTTGAAATTGTTGTTTTGCTTTGTTGTGGTAGTGGAATTAAAGGAAAGAAACCTTATTTGGTATTTAATGCAATATAACAGTTTACACAAATAGCTGAAATGTTCTTGTTGATTCATAGAAACAACTTCTTTAGACGTTCACTCGCATCACGTGATACAGTACTAGTTCATCCATGTTATCAGTATTAGAGTTTACTTTAGTTTTTTAGGTTGTTACACCTAGGTTCAGTATTAAATAGTTTGATTTAGAAAGGCAAAGGCAAGTTTTAAATGAAAATTTTTTGAATTCATGATAGACGATTTTATTGTATACGTAAAAGGTTGTGCAGAAGTGATGATGTCTTTTGGCTAGAAAATATCACGCTACCCTTTACTTGTTTATGTTTGTTATATTTTAGCTTTTATTTATTTAATTGGTTTCAATTACTTGTTTATTGATGAATGTAGATTTTATTTTCATCAATATTGAATATTTCTATTGAAAACTAAATGCCTTATTACCAGAACTAGGCAAATAATTTATACTATTGTTAAATTTAGGTTTATTTTTAATTTACTCATGACTAAAGACTGTCTCTTACCTTTATTTGAATATAAGCTATTAAGTTCTTATTTATTAAAGTTGGAATAGTTACTGTTATTCATTTAAAAAATAATCTAGCCTTTGGTGAGATACAAATACTCTAGAACGGAAATTGTAAACAACGTATTTTTTGTATGGAAGAATAGAAAAGTCAGTAACTTACTAACTAAAGAGTTGGTTTGTTTGGTCTATATTCCAATGTTTTAATTTTTAATCACCCAATTGCTACAGAAAGTGGTTAAGTTAGGCAATTCAGTGAGTAGTTATCGCAGACCCGTGGCAGATTGGTACCGTACGCAACTCCGGTATTCATCAGTCCGCTGGTGCGGGTTTGATCCCCGCAGTCACCACTTACATGTATAAGCGGTAACACTAGGTAAAGGTCGAGTTTGAGTGATAAAGAACCAAACTTATAACAAGACAAACTTAAAATACAGGTTGTGAAACAAGATAAGCTTTATTATTTACGTTTATTATTCAAAAGTTAAATTCAGAACTGCAGGAACATTTTTTAATATGACATAATGGCAATGAAAAGATAATGAAACCAGCGATAATTGCTTGACCCTTTTCTTTTTTGCGATAAACTACTTTATTTTATTTTCTAACTTTATGCATAACTTGGGTGGGAATTAAATTAATGTTGTACGTTGCGGCACTTTATTTAAGTTTAATATCCAACTGACCACTCTGCAGTTCACGATTTGTGTTACAATTGACTATGGCCTTTGTATTTATTTATTTAAATTAAATATAGCCTTGACTTTTTATCTATTGAGTATAACATGTATCCTGCTTGCAATCAGTGCAGCTGGGACAGAAGGATATGTGTGGATGACTGTTTATAATATTTTTAATAATAAATAAACTTTGAAATCATAACATTTACTGAAAACAATCTATATCTTTGAACATCTCTTTCCACATTTTCATAAACATTTGGCTCATTGTGAGAGCATGGAAATTCTAATATAGTGATATTTCTAAAAGGCCTACTAACTTCCAATTACGAATTCTTCTCAGAGTAAGATAAAAAGCAATCTATTGTATTTTTCCTGTGTTATATATGTATGTACATTTTAAATATATCTCATAATTTTGTTATCCTCTCTAAGATTATTGTTTAAATGTTTTATAAGTTTATTTAGACATATTGTTGTATAAAATTCTGTATCTTAAAGACGATGCAAAATGAGAATTGTTGTTTCTCAGCTTCATGTTTATATGTGTTACAATGTTGTAAAGTTGAAATTATTATAACTATTAATAAAATACATTGTTCTATTGAAAATAGCTGTTTATTGTCCTGTCCTTTTCTTAGTCTGGTAATCAAAATTCCAACAGGGAAAAAGCTACTTTAGTGAACTACAAAAACCACTTAATTAAGGGTGCTTAATATGAAAAATGACATCTAATCTGATCAATCAAAGTTGTCCAGGGGCATACATATTAAAAACCTACATGTTTTGAGCAGTTGTATAGTAACATAAATGTTTATACCAAGTTTAATAAAAATCGAGTCGTACATACAGTTTTCATAGCATATAAACCGAAGACTCTCTTTCCAAAAGTGATAAAATGTAAATGAATAAAATATTTATATCAACTGTGGTAAAAGTTAGCTGTTTCTATCAATTGCAAACACAAGTTTTCTTCACATATGTGTCCCATTTTGTTATAATTTTGTATAGTCATGTTTTGTTTGTTTTTGTTCATGAAGTCTATGTTTCTAAATCCTGTTAGCGACAAAGAAGTAATTTATTCCATAAAACATATGCCTGCTCAAAAATCGGCTGATGTCTATGGGGTGTCAGCTTGGCTATTAAAACAATGTTACACCAATATTGTACCAGCTTTAACAAAATTGATAAACTTATCATTTCAGGAGGGTACATTCCCATCAGTGCTAAAACCAAGCAAAGTGGTTCCAGTTTTAAAAAGGGTGCTCCTTAGACATGACTAATTATATCACCCAATTTTGCTCTTACCAATATTTGGAAAATTGGTGGAAAAAATATTCTATGAAAGGCTTTCTTCTTTTATTGAGAATCAAAATATTTTGTCAATTTGGATTCAGAAAAAACAAATGTACAATCAAGGCCGTAAATAAATTGGCTGAAAACGTTGTACAAGCTTTAGACAAAAGATAAAAAGCGATCAGCATATTCTTAAATTTGTCCAAGGCTTTTGATTGTGTTGATCATTCAAAGCCTTTAAAAATATTAGGAAACTATGGTATCAGAGGAATACCTAGGTCTTCAATGGGTGAAGTCTTACCTATGCGACCGAACGCAACAAGTACAAATCAACGATGCTTTGTCCGACCCCGTTGAACTAAAATATGGAGTTCCTCAGGGGTCCATTTTGGGACCCATGCTGTTCATTTTATATGTTAACAATTTACATGCACTAATGAATAACGGTCATTTGGTTCAATATGCAGACGATACAACTTTAACGTTCACTGCTCAGACGCTGCAAAACCTAGAAGTTAATTCTTTCCAATCAACAAATATTTGCGTTCAGTTCTTTGAGAACTTAAACCTTAAAACAAATTTTGACAAATCAAAGTTCATGTATTTTAATGTTGGTCCAAAAGCTACAGCTGAAACCCCTTCGGTGTTTTTAAATATCAATCAGATAGAAGAGGTTGAACATTATAAGTTTCTGGGTATTCACCTAGACAGGAAGCTTAGTTGGAATTTTTATATTGAACATGTATGTAATAAGGTTTCATCGGGAATATTTTTGATTCGTAGTTTATCTGGGTACTGCTCAAAGGATGTATTAAAAATGGCTTATTACAGCATAATATATCCCCACTTAAAATATGGCACATGTTTGTGTGGGAATTGTGCTCAGACAAAAATCAGTGGAATATTTGTTTTACAAAAGTGTGTCATTAGAATCTTGTGATTTAAAGACCAGAGATTCGTGTCACAATTATTTTAGACAATTAGACATTCTAACCTTTCCTTCACTTTACATTTATGATTCCATTTTATTTTGCCTTAATAAGTGCAGTTTAGTACAAGGCAGTGGTATCCATAGTCATGATACTCGCTCTTTGACTAGTTATAGACTCGATTATCACAGACTAAAATCATTCAAAAAATTACCTTCTCAAGCTGGATTGCCCTATTTCAAAACCTTCCCAAGAAATTACAAAGCCTTCAAAATTCTAAATTGTTTAAGAAAGAACTTAGAAATTACCTTGTCACCAATGAATTTTATGGTTTGCAAGAATTTATAGACCACTCACTTACTACTCAGAAGTCTGGTGTTCTACTTCTATAATACATTCCAAATTTTAATCATGTAAAGAATATTTTTCCAAATTTAAATTTACAATGTTAATTTATATATTGTAATTAAATTATTAGTGGCCCATAAAATATTCTTGTAATTTACTATGTTGTAATTTTTATTGTATGACACAAAAAATTTTATATTGGTACACCGAATATAAAACACAATGTTTATTTTAATTTGTATATTGGTAATTAGAAACAAAAAAGTTTTCTATTATTAGAAAACAAATTGTTGTTCACCTTGTGGATGTTGTATGGTATGAAATATAGCTATAACTGCGTGATGCAACATTAGCCCATATGAATCATTCTTATAAGTGGTTAGAACGCAAAACGTGTTCAGTACAAATGAAGTTAGGGTTCAAAAGGTCGATTGTGACAGACAGGATTTCTTTGACACCAGTTTCGGTCTACAAGATATATAAACACAAATAACCAAAACCGATGGTAACTTATTTTATTTATAGATAGAGTGTTAGCTCTTGTGAGAGTCTCGTTTTTTAAGGATGTTATAGTCTATAAAGTTTTAAAACACACGGGCTTAACCCTCAAACAAAGTTTCAGGTAGCGAGTTATAAGTCTAAAATTCCTTAAAATGCAGTACTTTGGCCCCTCGCTTTATTTTGTGGATGTTGTATGGGTATAAGTTATGACACACTACAATGGGTTTCTGCTGCCATCACCTTACAGACAGACAGACAGCAATAGACCATATGATGTGAACACCAAATAACCAAAAACTGAACATGCAAAATGATAATACCAGCAAATGAGTACAACAGTGGCCCAATGTTTAACAAAGGTCAAATGGAGAGTGAACAATTAAGCAATTACACTCAACTCGGGACAAAACACTGAAAACAGTTCATCTTCATTTTGCTCGGATATGTCTTCTTCTGGTGGTGGTGTCGTGGTATGTAGCGCAGAAACCAGAACAAGGGGAAAATACACGTAAATAAGATTTCAAAAATGGCTTCCTGCATTTAATACAAAATTTGTATTTGTACAAAAAAAAATAAACCGCATGTAACATTTAAAAGAAATTTACATCCAGGTCCTTCTAATCAAGGTCTCTAGGTTGACAATTTAAATAGAAAAACCTATTTGCATTGTTATATAAACTTGTCTTGATTATTATATGTAGTAAAGTGTGTTTATCAAGTTGAATGAGTCACATTTGTAATCTACGTTGTTTCCAAATCATTGTTGTGGCCACTATGGCCAGTCTTGCATTATTTGTTAAAAATAAATATATAGTTTATTGCAAAGGCTACTATAAAATTTCTATACTGTACATCACAAACGCCAAGTAGCCTATTTAGTATGCCATAATTTTCCATTCATTTTGACATCAAAATACCTTTTGAAACATACAAAACTGCTATCCATGCTCCATTCATTCAAATCATTCCACTAATACCGTAGTTTAAATGTCGGGATGTAAGTACAAGTTGTCTCAGTCCTGTGCCATAAACTCGTCTCTGTGCTATAAAGAACATTCACGTTTTTTTTTCATCCCAAATTTCACAAAGATCCTAGAAATCCAGCAAACTAGAGACCCAATAGCCTAACTTCTCTAAACTCTTTGAAACGGTTCTCTTCACTTCCCAGCTTCACACCCACTTAAATGCTCTTAACTTAATCCCTCACACCCAGGCAAGCTTCCGTCACGGGGTCAACATGTACGAGCAACTCCTGCGGGTCGTTACATGCCTCCAAAGAAACAACTACCTTCGCCACCTTACAGTTCTCACCCTCATGGACGTTCAAGGCTTTCGATATGGTCTGGCCCAACAGACTGAGGGCAAAAGTCCTTCAACTACAACTCCCCCTCCCATAATCCGCTGGATTTCCAACTTCATCGAAGAGCGCATCGCTCAGATCCACCTGAACATTGTCTTTTTGAACCCCTTTCACCTCCGAGCCGGAGTTCCTCAGGGCTCGGCTTTCAATCCACTTCTCTATATAATTTCGTCCGTGACATCCCAGCCCCTCCTCGCCTTGACCAGCACAGTGCCAAGAGCGGTCTCGCCCAGTTCGCGGACGATGCCGCCTTTTGGCACTCAGCTAATACCGTCCACGCCCGATTATCAAACACCTTTAATTCTTACACGACAGTTGTTAGTCATCACTGTTGTTGCTTGGGTATATATTATAGTACATATCTGTGTAGAGTTCATACAATGCAACGTGCTAAACATTATTACATTAGATTTATATTTAAACTAAGTTGAACATTACTCAATAGTTAAATGATTTGTCAATTTTAAAATTAATAGAACCCTTAACATTAAACAAATGCTTTAGTTTTTTATCCTACTTCTGACACCATGTAAATTTTGGCCAGATAAAAAGACTAATAGAAAGTTTTTACTAGTTTATTTTAGAATAAGTGCATGGGTTTGTCTTATTTGCTTTTATATTTAGATTTGTTTTTTGTCACACAATATTTTTATACTCGACAAATAAAGTTATCTATCTTTAAGTAAGTAACTTGTATGTGGGTCTAGCAAAACATCAACAAAAAACGGAATTTACTAATAATATTGCATACAGCAAAACAGCTGCTCAACAACTTATGTTAACCCACTGTTTTATATTAAAGATTAAACTCAAATCAAAGATTAAACTCTATAAATTTTCAAGTAACTTTAAACCACAGTTAAAGGAAAAACATGTTTATCCCACACATGTAATTGTTGCCACTTGCCAAAAAATTGAAAACTTACAACCAGCTTGGGCCACAATTAGTTTTTGTGACTCACCGGGTAGGGATTTTCCTAAAGTTGTTAATAGTTTTAACTCTTTTGTTAGGAAAACCTGACTCATTCATAACAAATTTAAAGAATTTCCCTTCCATAGGCTGTGCATAAATATGTATTTGTTGTGTTACAGTTGGTCGGTCTGATTCACGGCTGTGATTGGTCGTTCACTGCTCCGAGCCAGCCAATGGGGTCAGGTAGTCAGTCAGTGTGCAGCTGTCACTGGCTGTGCTGCATTTTTCTATTAATTTCTAAATTGTTTAAATGTTGTATTGTTTGATGATGGGTGATTTGCTGATCACTTTTAGGCTAGCTCTTTTACTAAAGTTTTGTGTTATGTTTAAGGTTACTTTTCACCTGAAGACAGGGTCACATTCCAGCTCCCGAAACGTCATGTACAGTACCCACCAAAATAAACAGTACTGAAAGTGTTAGATTTTATTTGCATGACCTTAATAACATATTATAAACATCCAAAATGAAGCAAAATGCATTAGGTTCAAGTTAGGTTGAAGCACACCTAGCAGCCACGACCGCGCCGCGGCAACTGCGACCGCGGTGTGGAAGTTTAAAGCTCCCGAATTCAAACCATTGAATCAAATGGGCCGGCGCACACCTAGCAACTACGACCGCGCCGCGCCGCGCGGAAGCAACACCACCGCGTTTCGAATCCGGCAGAGGGAATTCGGAGTGGAAGTTTTTCCACTCGCCTCCGGCGAGTTGCCAGGTGTGCGATGGGTAGCGGAAGAAATTTCCGACCGCGTCCCTTCTTCGGGCGCTTCCGTGACACTTCGAGTGTCCTCGGCTCTAGACTAGGTGTTCTTTGTTTACATTCTAAAATTATTCATTGACATTTTAGTAATTAAATTTGATACTTCATGAATGAAATTGTTATTAGTTATTGATTTGTTTTAATGTACTGTATAATATTTTCTTAAAAATCAATTTCAGGCATTTTAAATCTAGTAGTAGTTAATGTATTTTGGTTTAATATTACCTACATTTAAAAATTATTCATAGTTATGTTTGTATTTAAAATTGATACTCAATGAATGGAATTTTTATTAAATATTGATTTTTTTAATTATTATATTGTATGATTGTTCCTAAAATAGCCCTTTGGCGTAAAAAATAGATTTGTGTTACCTTGCAAATTTGGTTTTCCTTTTTAATCTTCCCTTTAAATTTTAAGTGTCGGAAATCGTGAAGGACAGTTTTATTACAGATAAAACAATTATTTCTCTTTGGTTTTATAATTAGCTATACTATAATTATACTAATTAAAACATTTGGTGTCGTCTTCCAGCAAGTCTTCAAACAAATGGTGAAATTATGGTAAGTATCGTGCACCCAAAAGCGCTTCTGAACTCTTCCTTCTTGTTCGGCTTGCAATAAGCTAAACAAAAAAAATCTCTTCCTCCGAATCTGACATGACGATGTGAGAGTCACAAACAGAAACAGGAGATTTGTCTAGGCACTACTCTGTGGTGACTGTCGGGAGTGCTACCCCCACCACAATTGAAGGCCTACACGCCGCGCCGCGCTTCCGTTGAGTTGCTAGGTGTGCGACCCCTAGGACGAAACGGCGGTCGCTGTTGCCGCGGTCGTGGCTGCTAGGTGTGCTTCAACCTTTAGAATATGTTCTCCGTCAATGATTAGGCAACATTCATATCGTTCTTGAAGGTTTTTCGCCATTTCCGTAAATAGAGGTTGTGCCATGTTCCCCATACGTAGATGTACTTTTTATTTAAGTTAGACGATCGTAGTTGGTGGATACTTGCAAAAAATCCTTGTATCTTGCAGGGAAAACCACCAAGGTTTTTGAAAATTCTTTTTAAAGAGTACAACTTACATTCAGTTTTAAAGATGTTCGTGTCAGACTTCTTTTTGCAGACTGCAACACTTACCGCAGCACTTTTCCGTGATTTTTGTTTGTGCGTAGTAGTAGGGCGGCCAGAGCGGCTCTTCCGCTGAGTCAAAACCCTACAATTATCATAACGGCATTACTCGGCGGATTTTTATGAAAACTTCCTTGGAACCAAAGTGTAGTGTTGGACAAACTTGGCCCACCTGCACGCTACATTCGGTATGAGCGAAAATAATGCTCGACAAAAAAAGACAAAATAAACACGAAGACGTTGCAACAATTAAAAACTGTCACAGCTTATTAAGAAGAAAGGTACAGCTGTTTTAATTTTAGTACCTACTGTTTATTTTGGCGGGCACTGTACTTTTTGTTCACTTAAAAGTTAAAAACTATGGGAAACGTCCATAATAATGTTCTTACTACAGTTAAAGGAATGCAGGAAAAAAATCAAATGAATACTTAGAACTGATTTATTTAAAAATATCCATTTCACCAGCAAGAATAAAAGCCAACCGTTGTTTGTGCAATCATTCTTTGCATCAGTCAGTCATCATTTCATTTAGGCTTTGGCTACAAAGCCAAACGAAACTTAACAACACACAATAAACTGTTAATTATATAAGATTTAAAAAACTATGAAAGTAGTACACAAATTTAACAATGTTTAACAAACAGTGGTTGAAATTAAAACAGTAATTTAATTACAGACAACTTTAGAATAAATCTTTCATAAAACAGAAGTTTTAAAATATTGAAATAAAATATGTATAAACTTATTCAGCATTTTAATTATCCTGAGATTTTCATTTCTACAATTTTTTTTTTTAGTATATTTACAATGTTTTTGAAACATACTTCAGCACTAACATGGTTAAAAATTAGATATAAATGTAATGAACTTAAACAAAAAGTCCTTTGGTAAATAAATAAAATGCTTTGAGCAAAAACATAAAATTATTGCAACTATTAAGTCTTATGTGATGGTAAAGAAAAATATTCAAACCTATATTTTCTACAGTATATTTTGACTGAAAACAACCATGGTATCGTGAGAAAGTAAAATATTGCATAACCTCGAACATATGAGCACCAATGGATTAATACAATAAAATAGAAACGTAGCAGTAATACTTAACGGTGTACAAAACAATTGAAACCAACTTTGAATACAAACGGTACAAAACCTACCAGCGGCACTTTAGCACACAATCTAACCAAGATTGGCGAAAGTGTCGCACAACTTAAAACTCATTCTGACTCTGCACTAAAAGCAAATACTAACAAATCTACCTCAAACATTGCGATTCAGACATTTCTTCTCGTTCGACTCCGAAACAACTTGACGAGTACAAAAGAATATTGCCGCACTTTCGATACTAATAATAAAAGGAAATAATTTAATTACGAATCTCAATAGAGACTAAATATAAAATAGCCACCGAAAGGCACCATAAATAACTATAGAGGAATCAATAACGATAAAATATTAGCTAAAAGTATAGTTTTAAATGACTAGAAAAACAACATGGATAAGATAGTAACAAGGGAATAAGTGGTTTCCCAACACAAAAGCTGAATATTTTCCAAAACTATAGAGTACCATAAAAGGTGAAGAAATTGTTATTACAATAATCATTATTTGATTTTGTAGCTAGTCGATTTTCTCGTTTGATGATGGGGTACAAATTCGTTTCGTTCTCAAACCTAATATACCTTTTTACTAAATCAAGTCAGATGTTCTAACAGTTTTTTGCTTCTAAAATCAAAAGCTATAAAATTTAACCACTATGTACACTTAAAACCATCATTAACAAGTTTCTATTCAACAACAATGTACAGAGCAATAAGTTATTCGAATAAATACTAGTTTTAAGTATTTTTAACGGACTTAGTATCATTATGTTCTAACCAGTTTACAATTTTTACATTACAGTACCGTGCTAGTTACAATTTACATTTCTACAAAAAATAAACTCCGTTAAATTACACAACACAGCCTAGCGATATAAGGTGGCAGGACAGTGCGTTTAGTCTCAACGTTCAGTTTTGGCGGAATGTTTTTGATTCGTGAAATACATTTCTTGCAAATCCATATGATAATTCCACTTGGAATTCCCAGGTGGATTTAAACTATTAGTATTATTGAAAGTTATCATGTTGGAATGGCGATAGTTTTGGAAAGGATGTTTTTTATAAAATTACATTTGTTTTAAAATATTTATTCAGTATTCCAAAATATAGGAATGGGCTTTGAGAAAATTTAAAGTAGGCTGGACAAAAATGCAAAGTGAGAAAGCGAGTGTTAAAATTGTTTACAAACAATCTGTGAAAAATTAGAACAAAAATAATCGTATGGATTTGCAAAGAAAACTTGTATCAAGAGTCTAGGAACTCACTAAATGCCACTGTCCGACACCCATCAGAGGGTTAACAGCCAGAGAACTGTAAACAAGTGGAACAGGAATATTGTGTCACAGGGTAAAGCCATTACTTACCCCCACCCCTTGGTAGGAATTAACTGGACATGTTTTGACTGATACATTGAACAAGTGCCTTCTCAGCTGTTGAGAAAACCTGCACCATGACTTTGTAATTTACTGTTCTGAGGTATCGTGGAGGTGAGAAAATACACCAAATTTTTCTTTCTTAAACTTTGCAACTTCTCATACTTGATTGCAAAATGAAGGAAACAACATTGAAAGTCAGCGTTGACTTACATCTGTCTGTGCCGGTGTCTTGTGTTGCTTGCGTATTATTTTACATATTTATGATTGAGTTGTATCATCATATCATATGGCTTCTAAGAGGAAACGAGTGGTTTTGTCGTTATTAGACAAAATTAAAATTTTAGAACAATTAGATAAAGGAGTGACGGGTAAAGTTTCAGTGGAAAAATACGGACTCAGACAAGCTACAATTTAAAGTCTGATGTGTGTATTTTACTTTTGTAATTAAAGTAAATAATACTATTACCTATATTGTAAAAAGAGTTTTTTCTGAATTTTTTTGTGTGAAAACTTTAATTATCTGAATATTTGATTAACCGAATGAGGTCCGGTCCCAATTAGTTCGGAAAATTGGAGTTCTACTGTAGTTTTTTTAGAAATAAGCCTTTTATTATGGGTTAAAAGGGCTTTGATACAGCCAAGCTACAACAACCCGTTGCAAAGGGTGGGGGTAACGGGCAACCCTGTCCTAGTCAGTGCTCCACTTTTACAAGTTCTCCGTTTACAGCAACCCGCCCTTGCGACCAAACAGCATGGAGCTCAGCGTGCCGAGCCCCGAGGAGGCCTGAGCGGTGGTGGCGGGGGTGTTGTTGACCCCCGGGACCGTGCCTAGGTCAGCCCTCCGCCGTGGCTGGCGGTTCCCTCCTCTTGAGCTGGCGGGGTGGTGCTAGGCAGCTGACTCAGCCTAGAGGCTAACACCCCCGTCCCGGGGGCTGCCGGGACCCCCAGTGACACCCCGGGGGTGGTCGGTTGTGGGCGCTCGGGGGTGGACATCAACCGCTCCAGCCCGATACGCTCCAACGTCTCTACAATGCCTGGCCGGCCCTGCAAAATAACATAGGTGTTGTAAAACTCAACCAAAAGAAATTTTCTGTCACTCCCTAGTTTACAGTTGATAGCTAAAACAGTTTTATAAACTTAAAACTCCAAGAACTATTACTTGGGAAAATTTATGTACTAATAACCTACAATGAACACAACCAGTAATGCTTAAACAACTACATCATTTTAATTTTAACTCAGCCAAGAAAACAATTGTGACACATTTAACACAAAACTGATTTTTAATCCTTTCTGCCTGCACAACATTACCGTTTTTGCAATTATTAATAAATAAAATACTAACATTTTAAGTACAATAAAATTTTAAAGTTGTATGCTTCACAGTGAGAAAATGAGGCCTACTTATCAATGTTTCTAAATTTGACCGACTTGTTAATTAACTTGAACAAAACTATTTTGTCATGCGTATTTACACAATCTAACTGTGAATTTAAAAATCTGTAAAAAATGTAAATAATATGACCCGTTGAACAGTAGGTTAGTAAAATATCGTACCAACTAACTGGACAGTGCGGGTAGTGTCAAATAAACTTTTTAACTATCACGGTTTTGACGAGAAAACAGGCTTACCTTTTAAAATTTATTTTACCATTACCATTATTGTACTTTGGATCATTAGCCCAACTCCCGTACCGGAAATTTTATCATTTCTAAATTCTCTGTAAACTTAATATAAGCTGAAATGTCAACACAATTGAATTGTGCAATAACAATAACTGTATGTTATGTATGTATATAAATTGTACTGACTGGAGTAACTATAACTCCCAGAAATTTGCTAACTTTCAAAAATAATGAGTGTTTTATTTTCAATCAAATTACTTGCACAAGTTTATAGCCAACAAATCTATACATTTATCACTAAATAACTTATGATTTCAGTAGTATACAATATATACAGCTAATATATTTCTGAAAATAATCTGCCCATTAAAAATATAATATACAACTTACTGTAGTATTATTATTTAAGACTACCCATAGGACGAAGCGATCAATATACATGACATGCTTAAGTAACCACACAGGATATAACACAATAATTTACAAATTCAAAGATTTTAGCAGCTAAAATGGAAGAATTTATAAACCATAGAAAAAATATATACATGGTGTGCAGGGTTACAATTTCTTTAAATGTATTAGAAGGTATATTTCAAAGTTTAATATTGGGAAGCTTAGTTTAAGTTCTTGATAGAATCTGTTATGGTCTTAAGAATATGTTTGACATTTTTATTTGATTCAATTTTTAATCAACACAACTCTCCAGCCACCTACACACCCTTTCTTTCAATGCTGTACAAACCTCCAATCCAAGACTTTACACACTTCCTTGCAGATACAGACATGTTTCCCAAAGCAGGGTGACCACTTGGGTTGGTTCATGAAATTCACTGCTTATTTCTTCATTTTAACTGGTTTTAAAAAAGCTGTGTTTTTAGAGTATATCCTTGTTGCTGTCCCAACAACAACTCTGGCAAGGTTTACTTGATCAGCGTTATATGTACTGTTAATTCCCGTAGTGATTTCCTTGTATCGTTCCAATAACTGCACTACGTTTTGAGGATGGTTTCACTCTTTTGAGGGTTGATTTAATCACACTAAATGATTCATTCCCCCAATGATTTTACAGTGTTACTTTATTCCGAGGATCCCTTTACTTGTAAATTGCATTGCTGCTTTCAGTGTTCTCTGTGTAATTTTTGCTGGCGGGAGTAACAAAGACTTTCTTTTTAAAACCAAAAACTAAAATGTTTTGTGACTAAACGATAATTCCCAGCTTACGGCCACCCTGCGTATGTTAGAAGTCAGACAGAAGCGGACAGCACCACCCTTCACCTCGGGAGAGTAGATTTGTCAAAATAAAACATAAAAACCTTGCCACTCAAGAGTCATATGAGCGCGTTGTGGCGTGGCGGGACTGGGTTGGCACACCGGCACAGCACACACTGGTACCGGGGGAAACCCACCTTCAGTTGGCGGCGCGCCACTACGCCGGACGGTGTGTCAGGCTTGGTGCGGCTGCGGCTCGGGTGTTCTGCACGCCGAGGTGTTTGTGAGGCGCCGATCAGAGTGCGTCGAAGCAGTTCCGCTCCGCTACTCATTAGGAAACCTGAGACAAGCACTTTTGTTTAACACTTGAATCTTTGGGTTTGTGAAGATAGTATGTAGAAACTTGATAGTCCATTAAAACGCTCATAACACTCACCATCATTCCATATTCACTTTAAAATACTCTTTAAGAGTGGTTGGTGTCTCAAAGTTTATCAAAGTTTAGTTTGACAAGTTAACAAGATTTTCTGCCACCATCATGGATTTTGATGATTTTTGGTACAAATGTTAAGTACAATACCATAAATGTTTATATTAAGTTGAACCAAAATCGGACATAAACATAGTTTTTGTTGCATAAAAACAAATTTTTGGGGAAAATGCCCCTGTTTTCCCTTAAGGTCACTTCTGGTGAAGCGATTTTGCTAATTATTGAAGTTAACAAAGAGATTTATAGGAGAAACATTTTTAGTATATTTTGTTAAAATCTGACACCAATGGATCTGTTGAGTGGTCACAAAGGTCAAAAAGGGCACTTCAAGTATAATTTGTATGCAAATGTTAAGTACAATACCATAAATGTTTATATTAAGTTGAACCAAAATCGGACATAAACATAGTTTTTGTTGCATAAAAACAAATTTTTGGGGAAAATGCCCCCTGTTTTCCCTAAAGGTCACTTCTGGTGAAGCGATTTTGCTAATTATTGAAGTTAACAAAAGATTTATAGGAGAAACATTTTTAGTATATTTTGTTAAAATCTGACACCAATGGATCTGTTGAGTGGTCACAAAGGTCAAAAAGGGCACTTCAAGTATATTAAGTATATACATATGTAGCATATTAAGTATATATTAATATTAAGCATATTAAGTATATATATATGTTTTACCTTTTCTTGAGATTAAACCCATTCATTTGTAGATAGCAGACTGGTGAACTGCATTAGCGATTTCTCAAAGCAAAAGTAATAATTATGAACAAATTTAGTATATTCTAGCTCTCATTTTTTATATTGACAGGAATAATTAAACTCAAAACATAATAAAAATGTCCAAATTTGTTTTATGACATTGGTTGGTAAAGCCCCTGAAAACTAAAATTTAATAGTACTTGTAATTCTTTAACCCAATGTTTTCAACAAATTTATTAACTAATGGCACAGACATTATCTCACCTGGAAGACCGAGCGGGGAGTACGTCGAGCTTGAAGGTGAGGGCGAGGGGGACCTGGAGTGCTCGGGACTGCCGTTGGGCGAGTGGTCAGGACTATTGGCAGGTGTGGCGGTGGGTGTGAACATGGGCGTGGGAAGCGTAGAGGGTGTGACAGCCTTGATGCCTCGCTCGTTGAGCATCTTGGCCAGCCCCAGTGAGGAGGAGTAGGTGGTAGTGGAGTTGCGCCGAGAACGGACAGCTGGAGTGGAGGCCACACTCGACATACGGCTGCTGGTCACCGAACACATCTGACTGCCTCGGTAGCTGCAACACCGTACATATTTCAGACAATATTTTGGACAAGTTGAACTAGCTAGCTGGGGAGCTTTGTTCCCAGACTTCCTCACAACACGCTCACAATAGACTCTGAAGCTTTGGATGGATACTTCAATCTCAGGAGATAAAGACCGTACACCTAGCTCGGGACAGTTATCTGCATATTTAAGCCTTCTAATCGGCATACAATGTTAAGATGTTTGATTTAGTATGGCCGGAAGTTTTGTAAGTTCACAGGTTATGAACCTCATTTAACCATCCAATGACCTCTAGTCAGTCACTAAAATCTATAATTTGGATACAATTACATTAAGACTTATTGACATATACATAGGATTCAGCGACTGGCCAGTACTGATGACAGATTTTAGTAATTCAAGATACAATCATCCTGTTACTTGTACACAGCGATGCCTGGATTCGCTGGCCTTCAATTGAGTTGATAAGCTCAAGTTAATAAAATATGACAGTTTTTTATGTATCTCCATAATTTAAGTAAAGGACAATAAATAAAACATGATGGTTGTAGGCAAGCATTTATGTTCTATAAAAAAAATGATTATAATGAACACAATCTTTTATTGCAACTAGTCTGGATAACAGACTCACCTGTGCGTGACGCTGGTGGTATCGTCCGGATGCATGACAGTGCTGTTAGTGAACGTGTAGACGTGAGTGGTGTCTGTGAAACTCTTGCCCGGATGTATCACCTCGTCATCCTCCTCCAGATCACTCAGAGTGTACAGTTCCAGTCCCAGCTGTTCCAGTTCCAGCCCTCCTCTTACCTTCACTCCAGGTCTCTCCTCCAGCAACCCGCCCAGTGACGGAGTAGCTAGCTCGCTCCAGTGGTGCAGCGTCGCCGACCCTTCTATCGGCTTTACAATCTACAAACATCATTGAAGGTGTTGAGATATATTCTAAAGTTGAGTTGGTAAGAGAACCAATAAAGGGTTTTTAATTCAGTAAGTAGAGATTGAAACAAGTAATACTCAATTTATTTCTGTTAATTATTGAAAATTTCCGTAAACAAAGTTAGCTAGCTGTTCACGTAAACAATCTTTTATGAAGTTTTTTCACAAAGTTTGCATTGCCGAGAAATGAGAATTGTATACTTTACCACAGAGAGTTTTATCCAAAAAATCAAGTCATGGACTTTACCTGATAAAGCAAGGATTGTTACTTGTTAGTGATCTAGAAGTGTTTCTTAACTTTTCCTAACCTTTTAAATCTTCCTTGCTTGAGATTGACTTTGAAATTTAGTTAAAGTATTTGCCAAACCCTTTAGTCATGTACTGGATCATGCCTCACTTCACTGAAATCAGCAGATTCTATGAGTGTTTGGGAAAGGGTTTCCTCAGCTTTAGCTGTGCAGTAGGGCAGCTGAACATTTACAGAGCTCGAATATCCAGTCAAGTACAGGATCAAAATTGCTACTACAACTCGTTGTGTCTCCCTACCATAAACGTTTCAGTCACTCCTGGGTTTTCAAAGTTTACCAGCAAAGAAACTTTTCCCAGCTCTCCTAATCCAATGTAATCAACTGAATTCTTGAGAAATTTAGTATTTTCAATTAACACTTTGAAGCTTGTCCCAAATTTGTTAAAATAACAGTTTTCAGTATTTTTTTGTTTGTTTTACTTATGCCATAACTTTCTTACAAGCTCTCTCTTTGCCAATCTCTTATTAAAAATGTAATAAACCCAAAAACAACAAAACGTGTCTTACAAGCACAAAGCAAGACGTAGCAAAACAGGTGTTTTTAGCAATCCATATTAAACTCCCTTACACCGTCAACTTCCACCCGTGCCGGTCACCGTTTATTAAAGGTGATTTTCCCCATCACTAAACCACACGAAAGTGAGCTTAAAATGGACTGGATTGCTTTGCTGCAGGATTCGAACCCACGACAACCGCTAGACCTAAATTGCCAGGTCATCAGCTGACCACACGACCATTCTCACACCTGGTAGAAGCTATCTCGCAGGAGCAATAAACTGCTACACTAGCGCTCCGGTAGCAATCATAGTAACTACTTCAATAGACGGCCTGAGCAGTACTCACGCTTCGGGTTCAAAGTGTTAATGGTAAAATCATTCATTGCTGTCACATGATATGTACCTGCAGTTTATCCGGCAGCTTCCACCCGCCAGAGCCACTATATGCCCCGCTACTCCCCGTGGACATGATGGAGTCTGGTGTTCTACAGTCAAGTTCGTGATCCGTCAAGCCTGCACTGAGAGCAGCTCTGCGCGCAGCCACAGCTCCCGGTGTCAGTCTGCGCAGCGCAGCCTCCAGATCCTGCGCAGAGTTCACCCCACTGTCACCCGCAGCACTGGCTAGCGCTACCCGGTTCCTGGAATCAAGTGGGTTACTGATATCGGTGGAGTTCATGGGAAACAAAATTCAGAATAATTCCAAACACAATCTAGACATGATTAAAAGACTTTAAAAACTAACGTACTTTAAACAATTGGACTACCAGCTATCAGTTGATTTAACATAAACTAAATTCTTGAAGCGGAGATTAGTGGCAAATAGTAAAAATACTTTTAAAAATACAAAAAGATCAATATAGTGCGACAATTTTTTAAACGTAAACTGTTTATTCAAAACTAAAACATTGCAAAGCCTTTGGAGTTCTGTTTAAGAGGTTTAATTGGCGTTTTTCAACCAACTCTTATGGTACAGGATGTAGAACCTGATTGTACTAGTTTAGTTTCAAAGGGTTCTTTACTATCTTCACTAAATTTACATAAACGACATTGGCTCCAAAATGGATCCAAACAATTTGATTCAATATGCTGATGATGCAACCCTAGTATTCAATTCTAAGACAGATGAAGATTTCGAGCGTTTGTCTCATGAGAAATCAAATTTTGTAGTTCAATATTTTCAAAATTTAGGTCTTCAAACAAATTACAAAACGTCTAACTAAGTTAATCTCCAATTATATGATAACACTGATAATTATCAACCAGCAGTGGTTATAAATGAAGAGTTACTACAGGAAACCTCTTCCATTAAACTTTTAGGTGTCCACATGGCAATTTAAAGTGGACTACTCATATCGACGATGTCTGCCATAAAATATCTTCAGGCATTTTTCTGTTGCGATCTTTGTCCTGGCTTTGTCTTAAAGATGGCTTATTATGGATTGATATATCCTCATTTGCCATGCGGAGTTAGCATATGAGGACCATGTGCTGAACAACACCTTCTCAGGGTTTTTATTTTTTTTTAAATTACCATACAATTATTTCTTAACTCAATTTTAGAGACTCGTGTCGTGACGCATTCAAACAACTTCAAACGCTTACTCTGCCTTGTTTGTACATTTATGAAACTATAATTTTCTGCATTAGTAAATGTGTACTACAACCATACATAGCCATGACACGTAGGACAGTACTAGTTATTCTACTTGTTTAAAACTAGAATAACATACCAATAAAGCTTTGTACTTGTTTAAAATTAGACCTATTGCCCTGGCGGGATTTGTTGAGTTCTGTTTGAATATAAGTGTATTGAGAGTACTTACGCAAACGAGTATTCGGTATCTGAGCACTCAGAATCACTTGCTCCTGCCGAGTCCAATCCTGGTCTCGAGATTCTTCTCGGCAAGTAACTGTAAGAAGCCATTTCCATTGTAATTTGAAACTAGTAAAATACACTACCTACCAAAGATACACACATTGAAACAAGTATACATAGAATATTGGGTCTACAATAGTATTCTCTTGTACTTATTGATTTGTAATTCAAATAGTGAAGGAACCTGGATACCTTAAGAGATTTCAAGTTTTGCTTATCGTTTAACAGGGTGTCCTGCAATCAAGAAAAAAAATCCTGTATATACCTGAATAATGTTGCTTATTTCTCGTATTTAGCCAGTCATAGTTACTCCCGTCCGTTTAAGCTATTTTGTCGAAACCACAACTTTTTCCACCGTTCACAGCGAAATCACAGCTTACGTTATCGTTCACGACGATGTCTTGTCTCCCGCTAGCTCCTGCGGCGAAATCTCGACTTTTGTTACCGTTCACGAAGATGTCTTGAATCCCACTAGCGCCCGCGACAAAACCACGACTTAGATACCATTTGACATAATCACTACTTTCGCAATCCTTTTTGCAAAATTATCTGGTTTAGGGACAACATTTCCACATGATTTCTGGTTTTCCCATATAATGAAAATTCCCGTATAATTCCCGGAAATCCCATATGCTGGATACTCTGTTTAATAGAAATTTGGTGCTTGTATTTTTAAAAACAATAATGCTAAAGGAAGCTGCTAATAAATTATGTAATACTGAGCGCTAAACACACTCATTTATGAAGTACAGTAACTTGACTGTGAGTTTTAAAACATCTATGAGTTAAAAAGAATATTCAACTTGAATAAAACTTAAACTAGAGAGTAAAATAAAATGTTTGACTCGAATTTACCTGACAATTACTACTAAAATGGTAACTTTTCGCTCATTATTATAATGTATCCAGATTGTACGTTAGTTATATGTAATTTCATGCCGGCAAGAAAACAAGGAACATCACACTGTAATTGTGTTCTGGACGTATCAGAATAATCATACACATGTCTCTAGGGAGTAAAAAAAAACTGTTGAGCCTACTATAATTTTTACATTTTAAACAAGAAATTAATTTGTAAAAGAAAAACATTTTTTGTTCTCCCCGAAAATTCCCTGACTTTTTTTCCAGTTACACATAAAACACCCGTTGTTTCCTTGATCGCAGCAACCCTACTTCAGCACCACTATTCTCGAGAAAATGCCATATCAGTCAGTTTTATCTTCTCTGGGGAACAATGATGTAATGTTTGACAAGATTGAACTGTACCTGGAAGACATCCTTGGCCGCTGGCTGGAAGACACAGAGAGAGGGCCCGTGTTGGCGAGGGTCGGGTACCTGGGCCCGGGTCCGGGACTGCTGCCCGCACTGCTATTACCTAGCGACCCGGCCCGACTGGCACACCTCACCGTCTCAAACACCTTCTTGTAGTTGGGCCTGGAATCAACCAATCCTGTCACTCCATTGAATCATATTCATACTCAAAAACAGCATATTGCACAAGAGACCTTTTAAATACTCAACATTTTTAATTTTGGCATCAGAAAACCAATAAATGTGAGTTTTGAAAATTGTTTTCTTTTCTGACCAACTAATACTAATCTGATCAATAAATGGCCAAGAAAGAATCGAACTAATTAATGGCTGAACTTCAACCGATTGGCTGTCATTGAAACATAATTTGACTATTTAGCCACAAAATTACTCCCACAATAATACTAACAGGTTTGTGGATGAAGCGCCTATGCCGGAGTCGAGACTCAGCTCAGAGAAGAGTGAGCACTCGAGTTCCGATGCCAGTGAGTCCGGGTTGTGCGCAGGCACCGACGTGTGCAGTGACGGGAACAGTAGGCCACCGCGTGCTTGCGGCTGTGTCTTCTTGCGCTGCTTGCGCAACGACTCTTGCGCTTCCTGCAGCAGGCTGACTACCTCCGCATGGCGCTCCTTCAGGTCTGCTAGCTCTGTGGCGAGCTCACACTGCGTGTTGCGCGCCAAGCTCACCATCTCCGCCATCTCTTCATTCTCCTGCGTTACCTTTACGACAGAACAAGAGGAATATAGCTCTGGAAAGAGATAACTCTTTTGATTTAATGATGAGGAAAGGATTAAAATTGCCAATGTAGTATAGGCATCACCTTAGTCCAGTGGTTCCAATTCCAATGTTTTTTATTCCCGGTACCCTCTTACAAAGGGGTACCACTGTAATTGAGATGTAGGGGTCAATATTATTGCTCTGACTACACTCTCCTCTTACAGAGAACTAGATGACGTGGAGTGATCCAGATGTTAGTGCTATGTTTTGTGCTGCCCAATACTAATAATTTCCTAAAACTCTGAAGCTATCAAATTTGTAGCAAAATTTAAATTTCACACCTGTAAATTAAAATTAATATTACCCATACAATTTTTAAAAGGAAAGGTATATTTTTGTTCAGTCGAATGCTTCTAAAAAGTCTGCACCTTACAGGCCGCAGGTTGGTAACTACTGCCTTAGCTTAAAATATTTTGGTTTCACTGTGGAGTACCATCTTCAGTCACTGATTCAAGCTAATCGTAATGATTTTTTGACGCGTAGTGAACCAAAAAAACTAGATTATAGTTGACTCACCAGCCGCAAAAGCCCAAGAGTTAAGTACATACAGATCAGGTAGCTTAAAATAGTTCCATAAATGAATAGTCAAGCAGTGAACATTCATAATCTATTAAAGGAACAAGAGATTTTAAAATTAGTAAAGTTAGTACTGTTTGACAAGGTGAGTTTTAAACTGTAAAAGAGCCTTCTGTTATTCAACCTTAAATTTTACCTGTAGCATGATATCTGCTGAAGTGAGCACAATAAAAGCACTGATCATTACAAAATAGTGACCAAAACGTTTAAATAAAATACAGTCCTTTTACTGTATGGCGTATAAAAGAGAAAATCTTGTTTTTTTCACAAGTTTTACCACAAATGTTTACAATAGAGCTTAACAAACCAAATCTCACCACAGATATCTTGGCCTCGGCCTGCCTGAGCTTGTCTGAGAGCGAGTCTGCCAGCTGTCGGTGTACAATCGCCTCCTCCCGCTGTCTGTCCGCGTCCAGCGAGATGCCGGAGAGGTCTGTGCGAGTCAGCGCGAGCTGGGATGCAAGTTCCGCCACCAGCTTGGCCTCGTGCTTCACACTCCTCCGTCTGCTGGGCCAAAGTGTTCGCCTCGCTGCGGAGAGACTTGTTCTCCTCCTCCAGCCGCAGCAGTCGTCTCTGCAGCACGTCCCAGTTGACCGTCCCTGCGGGCGTGCCTGTGGACGAATCGTTGTGCAGAATGTGATAGAAGGTTTTGACAAAAGATTAAGTTCCTAGAACATTCCTTTTTTCTGCTTTTTGCAGTCTGTGTTTTTAAACACTAAATAAAGTAAGCACCACTAAATTTGGTTAGGTAAGAGCCATTATTTAAAAGCAACCACCTTTGCAGTAAAGTTAAATGCTGGCTCAAATGCTCTGAGATTCCTGCTGTTTGAAATGTTTACTGCTAAAGTAGTTCTTTAAGTTAAATTTTACTTATCATGAAACTATACGTTGATAGAATATATACAAAGACTAAGAACATAAAAAAATCTTTTATTTAGGCATACTGGTGGAGTAAAAACAAGATTGATGCTATATCGTTAACTAATTTTTTTATAACTAAATTATATTACTAAAATTTGTTAGTCGCTCTACTGATGCAAAGAGAACATATAGTTGACAAACGTCAAGGGTCTGGTGTTTATTCTTTAATCAAAATTTTATTTGGAAAATTAAAACTTTCACCATGAAACCAAATTTATAAGTCTGCCAATAAATTCAATACATGTTGAGATTTTTCTCTTTTGAAACTTTGTCAGTGGCTTCCTTATATATAAGTTAAGTAGTATTTGACAAAAGTTTCAATATTTAAATTATTTTAATATATGATTAGTTTTTTGTTTTAATTTAATATTGAAAAGCTAAAACCCTTTAGATTATTAAGCCACTATGTAACCGGAATTAACCTCTATCACTTGCAAAATAGCGTGTAAACTCACTAGCTTCGGAGCTGGTGTCGTCCACATCGTTGGTGAGGATCTGGATGAGTTCAGTCTTCTTGGTGAGCTCGTGGTGAGCTGGATGATCTTCTCGTTGGCGCTGCGCAGTTCCCCTTCTAGCGACACTCGCCTCGAGCTTCTGGTTGTGACCGAGCAACTCCTTGCCGATCCGAGCTGTCAGCTCAATATCCTTCTCTTTCTGCAACAACAAACGGTGACGAAAGGTAAACATTAGATGCATGAGAATCATTAGACTAAAATTCAATGAAAAGCTGAGGTAATGGTGGAAATTCAGTGGTGGCATAAACCTGCCTAGTTTGATGGGTGAAGCATGGCTGGGCTTTATCACCAAAAATAAGGTCTATGAAGATTAAGACATTTAAGAGGCAGCCGAATAGAGCGGCCGCAGATCCAACCATCCAACTTTGAGAACTGCTTATAACATGGGGTAAAAATTACAAACAAATTTTTAAGCAAGTTAATTTTTTTAAACGTGAAAATTTATTCTCTGTAAGCAGAGATCTATTGATGCTACTGCCTATAAACCTTAAAACGTTCACCTTTACCATCAAACAAATTTTTAATTTCAGAATTCAAAACTCAATTTTTCCATAAGAACATAGTACTTGAAATTCAAACTATATTTTATAACCAAACTCAATTTGTCCATTATTAAATGTAGCAGCACTAATGACTTCATGCTTGCATAGAAAAACTGTTTATGTTTTATTTCATTAGTCTGCCTTGAAATCATTACAAATTGTCCCATATTAATTGCTTAATATCCCATATTTAAACACAGCTTAAGCTCTATCCGGCCACCTCTTTAGACTAGCAACAATCTCCTCAGTACCACACAAACGTTGATTGTTTTATGAGCTACAGTTTTAAAAACTAAATAGTTACTTACAAAGAGTTTGTTAAAAGAGCAAGAGCGCAGACAAAGTATACCATGAAACTAGAAGAATTTAGCGTATTGTGTTGAATATTTAGCAATTGACACGCAACACTGAACATACTGGCCGAGCCGACACCAGACTTGTGAAATCATGTCCGACACCAGCTGTAGGAGTATTTCATGAGTATGTTTTCACGATCTCATGTTTATCAAGTTTACCGACATAGAACCGAAACTACTACTAATTTGTGGTTATATTGATTTATATTTGTAATTTATCATAGTTTTTGAAATTCCCAAAACTATCAAACCTGGGATTTGTTTTAATTTGAACCGTGTAAATAAACCATGTAAATCAAATAAAGGTTTTTGCCATGTTCATGACCAAAAACAGTTCCAAGCAAAGGACGTGAATTATAGGCTATAAAACTAAAAAAAATGTCACTGGGACTGAATTTGAGAAAAAAACAGTAGTCAAGTGAATTATAGTAGGTAGCTACTAATTTCTAATTTGACATCTAACGTTATGCAATAATATCTACACTTTCTTGGACCCATTACACCATTTATTGGTTCTTTAAGCAGTTGTAAAGTTTCTGTTGTTCGGCAGTCTAAGAATAAGAATACTTTAATCCATTGATCTTTTTAGAAGAAATAGGACATGTCATTAATACATTTTAACGGTTTGACTAAAATTAGTTAAAATTACACCTTAATTATAATTCTATTCAATATTTTTGTTATATATATATACACAACAAGTAAACACAATTTAGTCAAATTTAACATCAAAATTGCAATTGATAAATTCATTTATACTGTAAAAAGGGTTTAATATTAGCCAATTATAAATTCTATTTTTAAATAACTTAAAATCAACTAATTTGGCACTGACTGGCAGCTTATTGAAAAACCGAATAGAGTTAATTTTGAAGGAGTTGCCGGTGGAATGGAAACATTGGTCTCACAGACCATTAAAAAAGTAGAATTTTCACTGCCTTCCTCCTACATCTCTGTTTAGTGGATCCGTGTTGGATTTCGATTCAATCCCACAGTCACCACTAACAATTTGTAATGTGACTATACGGTGACGCTAGGTAAAGGTCAAGGTTGAGTGGTAAATAGGACTTTGTAGTCCTAACTTCACCTCGTTGACCAAGACGAACTTTGTTATTCATGATGACTACAGTTTGCGAAAGTAACAAATACTAATTTTAAATGAAAACTTTAAAAATTGCAAACAAATATTAAGACGAACTTTACTTTTTTATTTAAGTTTTGCGTCTCCTACTAGTGGATAAGATTATTAACATGTTTCAAAATAATACTTAGCTGGGACCCTTTTTTAATTTTGAAGCCTGTGAGCCCAATGGATTTGCCCAATGTGAACCCATTTCTGACATTTGCCCAAGTGGATATTTTATTTGAGTGTATCAACTCTTATTTGCTCTAAGTGACACTAAATCAGATTTAAAAATGAACTAATACTTGAAACATTTGACTAAATTAATTTAAATAGTTTGCTATTTTTGTAATTTACTCCTGAAATTGTTTGTAAACCAACTAAAAGCTAAAATACATGATTTTGTGTTTGTTTTAAAAACATTTAATGTACATTAACAGACCTGTATTATTTATTGTCACTTCACTATATACTCAGCCCCATACATGGGATTTAATCATTAGGTGCCTCAGGGTTCAGTGTTTCCCTTAACATTATAGAATTTATCTTTCCCTTAGAGTATTAATAAGTCAACAATAGGACTGAATGTAATCTTTACTTCTCAACCTCAATTTTTACCAATAATTGTTACTGCACAGTCCATTGAACAAAATTGCCAGTGGTCAATGCTCGGAATCAAACCCACAATGCCACTGGAGATACATGTACTCTACCAACCTGCCACTAGGCTGCTGACCTTATTGCATGTGGGGATATTAGGGAACATTTACAAGGATAAACAAGAACAAATTTAAAACCCTTAGCGGGAAGAACCCCTTTGTGGTTAAGTGGAAGAGAGGACTTTTAAGACCTAACTTCACCACCAACAAAGACGTTTTTCATTTTATTTCAGAAAACCCAACCACCAATTTCAGCCTTAGCCTCAAGGACAGGGGTGTCAAACTTTTTAAGTTAAGGGTTGTATCATAATACTAAGGAGTCATGGCGGACCAAAGGCCACGTGGTCTTGGGGGCTTGCCTCTTATCACATGGGGGTTCGACCCCCCCCACACAATTTTGAAAATCAGACACTTTAAAACGGTGTTTTAAACTATTTCGGTCCATATTTACACACAAACCTGCATGTAAAATTTGTAAGCTTTAAATGTTTCCAAGTTTTATGTTAATATTGTTTTTAACTATACTACTTTTTATTTAACCAAAGCACTCTAGCTAACAATAATAAAAAAGAAAACTAAACAAAAAGAAAAGTATGAACTAAAGCAATTTAGAAGAAATATACTGCACTTATTTATCCAAATTTAAACTAGGGCCATTACAGCAGCATTTTTCAGAAAAGAAAAAAACATATTTTTAGTGAGATGTGGGGAGTTTTTATTTAAAATATTTGTCCATTTTTGATAAAATTTGAAGTTTCTATCTTTAACAAGGACTTGAAGTGATAGCATCTGATAACATTTCACCAATCCACCAACAATAAGTTCTGGGTCGTCAGCTAAACTTTGCTAGATCGTGCTGTCGACTTTATTTTTAAATTTTCAGAATTTAAAAAAAACACAAATGTAGTTTTTTATTAGGCTCTGCGAGCCATAGCTTGGAGTCAACTGCTCTAGGATATTTTTCGACATCACTAAATCACTATTAGAGATGCCGATCACTCTCATGAGAATATTTTAAGGCAAATATGCGGTGAAGTATGAGTGTCATAAGTGGTAGTAATGAGTTATGAGGTGTAGTCTTGTTACAAACTAAGGCCGACTCTTCCTTGAATGGGTCATTAATTAACAGCCCAATGACCAAAGGAAATATAAGCACCAACGGCTTAACGTGACTTCCAAACCACGCAGGTGATGGTCTGATATGTCTAAACAATGGTGGGAGTTGATGCAGGTATCATCAGATGATCACTGAGACTGTCTGAGCCGCTTTAGACCTATATCATCCTGAAAACCTGACTTCCATGAAGCTGGATTACACGACCACGCCACGAGTCCCATTACACAGGACAGTACTTCATGTCCAACTATCAAGTAAATTTGAATTGAGTGTAATAATTTTCAGCTCACCTCCTCTAGAAGCCGTGTAACTGCCTCTATGTCATTGTAGGTTTTTGTCATTTGGCTCACTCGATTGCTGCATAGAACTGAAACAGAAAAACCCTAAAGTCAGTAAAACCATCGAAGACCCAAAAACATGATTAAAGACAACTTGCATTATACAGTGCAGCTGAGAAATCTTGAAAAATGCTATACACAAATCAATGAATAATACCAAATTCTTCCCGTCAATCTTGTTGAAAATATAAATCCAGCTACATGACTGAAACACAATGAACTATTGAATTAAACCACCGAAGGGTTTTAAGGTTCCTGTGGCGTAATTTACATCAATGGTGACAACTGGAATAGTATTGATGAGGTTGTGTCTAAAAAACTTCAAATTTTTGCTGACGATGTAAGATTATTGTATAGAGAACAACATTTCGTCATTCATTGACAAGTTTTTTATTGTCTGTATACAAGAGGTTACATTATTCAATATGAAATATTTCTGGAATTAATTCAGAAAAATCACGTTTGCCATGGGTGTTAGCTGCTTTAGGTTCATTGACCTGCAATGCAACTACTGTGCATGTGCACCCCATGTAAACATACTATTTGAATAAAATATTCCAACAAATGCAATAAAAAAATACTCCCGTTTAACCAAGTAACAAAAAAATAGTTAAAATTTCATGTTAATAGCTCAAAAATGAAAACATTTACATACCAAAACAAACAACGGTGAAACACCAAACAACTCCAAAATGTCAAACTCAACAATCGACCGCACAATACAGTTCCTTCATCACCAAAAACTTAAAGACCTCACAATTTTAAACAAATCCACCGCATAAACTAATCAAAGAATATACATGAAAACGAAAATAAAAGTGAAAACAGTGGAGTCGGTATAAAGATGTGGTATCGATTCAACTGAAGAGTCGGGGGAGCTGGCTGTGAAGGTAGGGTGGAAGTGGCAGACGTAATTCAGAGTCTGCGCAAAACCATCCCCTTCCCCCTCCAATCCCCACCCACCCTTCCCAGGTCCTATTCATCCCTTGATACTTATTACAGAAGTGGTTATCAGCCGGACAGGTGATTGGGTTCGATAAATTTAATTGGGAGCCGTAGAAAATCAATTGGTAGCAATTCCAATCAAGGATAGAGCATACTATTTCCACCTTTCCTTTGGAGTCGTAACCACGCAATCCACAAGTTAAAGTTGTGAGCGTTTATTTTTTAGCTTGAAAATACTAGTGTATTTGTATTTCACCGTTATTTTTTATAAAACTAGCAGAAATAAACAGAAGTTGTGAGACATTTGTTTTCGCACTAGTAACTTTTCATCAGATTGAAGATCCGAGCAACTGTTTGCCGCTATGATGCAAAATATCGGCTAAGTACAAGGGCAAATTTTCAGACGCCATCTTTTTGGCCACCAACTTGCCAGAGCCTTAAAATAATAATGTTTTCAGATTTTATTTTTCCCGAATGTTTCACACCAAGAGCTTCATAAAAGTATGTGGTTGAGGGGGTAGTATTCCGAAATGTGCCTTGATTTAGTCAGTCAGTCACCTGTATAACCGGCTTTATAGTATCATAAATTAACAACCGGTTTTATAGTATATTAATTTTCAAATATAACCGACGCGTAGTCACAAGCGCTACCGTGAACCTTAGCGAATTTCCACCACAGCGGGGGATAAATCACACAGGGAGCGCCGTTTTGGTAGGTTGTTTCCCCTTAAAAATATGACTTTATGCTATAAAACAGCATTTACGATCCAATTTCAATCAATGGACTTTGTATAAGCATTTACATTAACGTAACAAGGATCAACAAAATATTCCATACAAAGATGGATACGTCGAAACCAGCTTTTATAAAAACAAAGATTAAAAAATTCATAAATAACTACATTTTTAATGGTTCAGAAAGAGCTGGGAAGCTAGAGACAGCTGACAGTTTTGTTCTAAGACGTTTTATTCTCTCTGTAGCAATAGAAATGAACAGCTCTATTTCATATGAAAATTCGCTAACAAATCTTTCAAAGAAGAATATTAGTAAATATCTATTATCAACGACCCATTTAACTTTAATTCCAACAAAATCACACGCTATATAAGAAACAAACAAAATACAATTTTAACTCATTGTTTCTTCTTCCTATAAACAGCAACAGCAGTAGAGACTCAAAAACAATGCAGTATTCACTATAATAAGCCGTTCGTGGACGAGAGATAGAGGATTACTTCCCAAAGTAGCTTACAGAACAATTTGTCAAAGTACTGCACACATGTGTATGTAGAGTGCATGCACATGATTGTCGATTGCAAGAAGGAAGCAATTCCGCACAATGCAATGTTACAAAATTGCAAACCACAAGAGAAACCACCTGCCTGTAAGTCCACAACCAAACCCAAACCACAGTCTAGACGATTTCTTTGCGAATGTACACAAAAACAGTTACATCATCCGCATATATTGGTCTCGTTTATAAAATTGGGTTTATATTGCAGATTGGCTTTTCTTTACAGTGCCACTACGCACTATAGTATTGGTTTTGTTCACAATTCCAATGTACTAATCATCAGTTTCGTTTTCATCGATGATGTTTGGTCTGATATTTGAAAGGTTCATCAACGAAAATATGTGTTATTTTATACTTGAGCTGCGATCATTTTACAGTTTTCTTGCCGAATGAAGGAGTTTCTTCCTCCGAAATGTTGAAGAACATACACAAATATCAGTTCGTAAAATGCTTTAAAACGAGAAATCTTTGAAATTTAAATGTTTGTAATTTTAATTATTTAATGTTATAAATGGTTAATTTTTAATTTTGTGTGTGCATTTGGTTTTTATATTACTTTTGTATTTTTCTTTTGTCGTGAGGTTTATGTATCTGTTACATGTTTGTTATTATTACTAATTATTTTTTTACTGAGAATACACCAGAATTTGGTATTGAATAAGGATATTTTGTTTTATGCATTTATAATTTGACGCTGCCAACCAATTCTTACAAATAAAACCATCTGTTATCCAAAATTCACCAACATTGTCCAGACCCCACAGATGAATCAGACGTTTTTCTAAAAAAATATTTCCAAGCATATTTTTGCCAGTTTTATTTTATAATTTTGTATTGAATTCGGTAGTAGGCCTACGTGACTCAAAACACGAATCCTTGCCCACGCACCGAAACAGGTAGATATCCACTTTGGGAAGGTTGTTTAGAGGGGACAAAAACTAAACTACACTGGTGGGACCAGGTGTTTCGGTCCTAGGAGCTACGGATCAGGTGCTGTATCTAGTTTCCCGTCCTACTGACGCGTACGTGATGACTCACCGCGAAAGATAAGGTGTCTACACTCCCGTCCTACTGAAGGGTACGTGATCGCCCTCTAGCAGATGATTTACCGCATCGGTGGACGACAGACAGGTGATAAGTGACCGCAGATGAGAAGCCTACAAAGCTACAGCTCAGGAAGCATTGGTCACATCACACTACAGCTGGTGCGGTCTGACATTATGTCTGACTGGGTATTCTGTGGTCTGGCTCACATGTTTCTATATCAATGGGAAATTTACCCTTAGCCTAAGCAAAATCGTTAAATCCAAATACAACAATTATCAAGTCTTTGCACATTCATAATTTAATCAAATATTATCGCGTGTGTGTCTGATTGTGAGGTAGCGGATGATAGCGGTTATCTTGTTTCCAAAGTCAACACGAGATTATCACAATCAACTTATTTAGCAACCAAATACAGTACAGTGCCTCCGAATAACCAAATCCACGCAGCCAAGTGTTCAAATAAAACCTCTTGTTAACAGAGATAAAACCAATCTTCAACGTAGTGTAATCTCTGTTTGCGCAACACAAACGTATATCTATTTAGATACCAAACATCGTTCCCCACCAATCAAAGTGTTCAATGAGGCCATGAGTTGTCAACTACAATATAGTTATTCCTGTTCACACCACGCCAAAACATCATTATAACTTGCTTGAGATATTTCGGTCTCGCTGTGGAGTACCATCTTCGGTCACTGATTGGCTGAAACTGAGATACTTGCTGTCCGCTAGGCACTATCCTATTGGTCACAGGCCAGCAACCGCCCATTCGAGCAGGGATGCCAACTGTCGATGTTCTCATAGGCTGTGAGACTATAGAAAAGACTTTTTCAGCACTGGTTGCCAGCTACTAGAAACACACCTCTTTTTCAGATAGCCTAAGTTATCAAAACTAAATATACATCTTTCATCTAAATCTTGATCCATATTTGTCGTAGTTTTCAAGGAAATAGTTACAGGTACATTAAAGACCTTTTTTTAATTAATTAATTATTTCCAAACCACATTAAAACCAGCAGCAGCGCATTCCCATCGAAAATTAAAGAGGACAGGCAGTCACGAAATGGGACGATAGTTTCCCGCGGCGGGCTGTCGCCTCATTCACGTACCGCAGAATCAACACGGGTTGGTATTGTACACGACGTTGTTATTAAAGTAACGTTGTATCCTGACTCAATCGAGTATCTGGCTGCAATATTCCCACAAGACGGCAATCAACTGTTGACAAGGTCCAGTTAAGAGCACGAAAATGTTTACAGCCTGGTAACGGGAAGAATAAACACACGCGCATTTTTATTGATGTGTTAATTAAAATATTCAAAAACTAAAAAGGGTTTTCAGATTTCACAAAAACTAAACGAATAGTTAACCAGGCCGACACGCAGCTGGGACGGAAACCTGGATTATTAAAAGTTTTGTGAAAAGTCCCCCGCAAAATGGATGCCGGTAGTCCGACTTTGCTGACGAGTTTGATTGAGATATTTACACGAAATAATCAATGAAAAAGAAAAAATGTATTAACACCTCCTGAGGTGGTGGTTGTATTATTACAGCTGTTGCGAAACTAACAATGTCTCGACGGATAGAGCTGAATATATGGACACTATTATTATAAATCTCGTTTCTATGGTAACTCTGTTGAATCTACAGATATTTACGGAGTTTCCTCATGGTTATTAAACAATTTTCTGATTAAACCATTGCCGAAAATGGAATATTCCCTGATTATTTAAAACCAGCTAAAATTAGAAATGACAAATTATCGTCCAATTTCATTGCTTCCTACAATCAATAAAATATTTGAAAAGCCTTTCTAGCTAGACTCAATTCTTTTGTTTCAAACTACAACATTTTATCTAATGATCAATTTGGTTTTAGAGAAAATAAATGTTCATTAGATGCTATAAATAGTTTATTAGAAAGAGTCACAGAAGCGTTAGAAAATCGTCAAAAAACCCTAGGAATCTTCCTAGATTTGACAAAGCTTTTGATTGTGTTGAACATTCAAAACTTTTGAAAATTCTAAACAACTATGGAGTAAGAGGGTTACCACTTTCTTGGGTAAAATCGTACTTCCGAACTTTAAACAAATGTGGAGTTCCACAAGGGTCAGTATTAGGTCCTGTATTATTTATACTATACGTTAATCATCTGCATTCATTAAATAACTTGCATAATATTGTTCAAATGCTGATGATACGTCATTGTCAGATGCAAACATTTGTGTTCAGTACTTTGAATCACTAAATTTAAAACCAATTTCCAAAAAACTAATTTTATTATGTTTGACACATTAAAGATTCGCCACTAGTTATATTGAAAAACCAAATTTGATTTAGACAGTATTTAACATGGGAATCACACATTGATTATCTTAGCAAGAAAATGAGTTCCTGTGTATAAGGCAGTTATCACAATACTGCACGATTGATATTTTAAAACTGCATATTATGGCTTGGTACATTCTCTTATGTCTTACGGAGTATGTTTTGGGGAATTGTTCCAAAAGTAAAATATTAAGAATTTTACAAAAATCTGGAATAGTTTATCATCTAGGTTACAGAGATTCTTGTAAAATGAAACCCTTAGAATTTTGGTACATTTAAAACGTCTTTCTAAATGTCCGGTGCCAGGGGTGCTACCTTCACGGGGTTTAAAACAAAATTAAAAAGCTTTCTCCTTTCAAAAGTGTTTTATAGCGGGGTCCAGCAATACTCTTATTTGATCCATGACTACAGTGTTGTTACTGATGGCTCCTTATAGCAAAATTTTATATAGTTTAAACCAAATACGACCGTGTAGATTTTTTTAATTGTTGTGTTACCTGAAACAAAGTTTTTGTAAAGGTTTAATAAATAAATAAAAAAAATAAAGTACCAGATCTCAAAACGTGTTTTGAGGACCAGGATCGCTCATTTCACGGGTCCCGGGGTCTTACCATGCTGACAGCATAAATATCTCATTTTTCAAAGGGAACTCAATAAAAACCTGTAAATGTAGGCCTACTCCTTTTCAAAATACAATAATACCTAAGTATAATTCAACCAACTATCGTCGGACTTGAAAATACTAAGAAATTTCACAAAATGAGCGTTGGTGTGGAAAATCCATATGGCAGCAAACCCAATGACTATTTCCGATAACACTGCAGTTCAGCAGTTAAGTACCGACCACGCCTACAGCTTAAGTAGTCTCGTCATGCAATCTCTCCAGTCTACAGCTCATGCCAATAAACACTAACCACACGAACCTAAGCTAACCTAGCCCGTCATGCACAGCTGCAGTCTATACATAACTATGCAAAACAGCGACACATTGCAGTTGATATCGTGACAATTTGCAATCTGCAGGGTAGTATTTGCTGCCTGTCTTTAGCACTAGTCGGCAACTGTCGTCAAAACTTCGGGGTGTCAGCAAATTTGGAACACACTGTAGAGTCTTACAGAGCTGAAGCGTAGCCACAAGTGCTACCGTGAATCCTAGCGAATTTCTTGTAACGGGGAAAATTTCCACCAAGGAGGGAGGACGTTGTCCTAAAAATGTGATTTAATTCTACAAGAAGTGGATTTATCAACCGATTCCAAATTAACTAAGAAAACAATGGCACCGTACTTAGAAGGTGTACGGAAATAATCCACAAAATCCAATCTGGAACTAAATTTTGTTAATTTTTGGTTCACATTTTAGGTTACATGACACAACCATTTATACCGAGTTTTCGAAATCGGATTATAAACACAGTTACGGTCGCATAAACCCCTATTTATGCGAAAAACGCCTCCCCAAAAGGTCCAAAATGTCACTTTCAACGGACAAATTTTGCTGGTTAACTCACTTAACCTAGAAATTTACAAAATAAATAATTTTACCAAATTTCGTGAAAATCGGACACATTACATACGCGTGGGAGGTCCAATACTGATCACGGTCACGCACTTGAGTCACGTACAACACGTCACGTCACGCGTGACTTGATCATGTGTCACGTGTGACCATGACGTGGTCCTCTGTCCTCTGTCAGGCGCTCTTACTTCCTCCACTTCCTGCATGTGCACGTAACAAGTAACACCGGCAAGGCTGCTGTATCGTTGATCCACCGAGTTGATTGGGATAAATAAGAAAATGATAATAATAACCCGTCTATGTAGAGTGTAGGTACACAAAGGTATACCAGAGATAATACATTCTCTGGTATTTGTCTGGTATATACCCAGTCTCTGGGTAGGCTATTCTGTGGTTATACTCTCGTTGTACTGTACAATGTATGAACACGGTTTAGCCACGGTGTTTTAAAATGTAAAAACATAGGACCTATATGGCGGGTATAGGTATCGCTTGCGGCTCCGGAGCTCACGGCTATGGTTTGATCTCTCCGACACTTTGGTTCGGCAACAATAGGTAATGGTCGAGTTTGGGAGGGTACTTCAGTTCTAAATTCACCCCGTTAAATAAGACAACCTTTACCTTTTTACACTTAGTGTATATGTTTGTGATTAACCAACTTAATTTACAGGATTGATCACCCCAGAAAAATTTGCTCAAAACATGCTCTCGTAGCACCCGTATAGGACGATATTTTTTGGTGTAGATTAGAAAAGTTGTTTTCCATGTTGTTTCCAAGGTTGTCTCTAGGTTTTTATAACCTGGGGTATCAAAAGTCTTAAACAATATTAGCAAGAAAAATGTTAAAGTTGGCCAAACATAGGCTATTTTAAAAGTGTATTATATTTTTTTCACAAGCAGTGTTTGCCTTTTTCGTGTACAAGGAACATAGAAATATTCCTGTCCATCATATAAACCCGCATTTAAACGTGTCCGTTTATAAACGGCGTCGGAAACGGTTACTATGAAGTCATGTTTTGCTATTTTTCGAGTGAGCGGAGCAAAGTTGTAATATCGCTACTACCATTTCTCATGACTAGCAAGGTTGGTGGCACGCACGACTATTCAAAGAACTGAGCTAGACAAGACAACCCTACTAGAGCCGATGTTTTCGAAAGAGAACGTAAACTTGGTTTTCCACCTACACCTCGTTCACTTAAGAGAAATAATCCATAGACCCTACTCGTACTCCCCCATTTCAGTGGTAATTGGTAAACAACGGTTCTTGTTTGGCTAATCCTCTTAACGAGGTAATATGATCAAATTTATCTACTACTGTACAATCGAACAATATTTGTTGATAAATAAGAAACAGGACAACACACAGTGTTGTGAAGTGATTAACATTGTGTGTTTTCGGGTCACAAGAATTCGGCTCGAAGGACCAACGCAATTCAGTGAAATAGGTCGGGGTCGACTTGGCGCCGCTTACAACGTATAATAACAGTTACAAAGTAGTTAAGTCGAACCGGTGAAATAATCGATCTATCGATATATCGAAGTATTTACATCGGTAGTGTAAACATACGTGTTTTATAATTATGTTGACTTTGCTATACTGGTAACGATTGCTTTGATTGTTTGGAAACATGTTCCACTTGAGTTTCACCGTTTTATTTTCAATTTCGAGTGTTGTTGTAGTCTTGGGGTGCATCAGGGAATGAAATCTTGCAACTAAGAAACCCACATTACTCCAGCAACAAGCGACGGACATCTTGATCCATGAGGAAATTACATGCCAAAGTTATCAAAAAACATTACAGTTTAGTTATTTGTTTGGCTTTTTTATGTAGTAGTCTACACGACTCGAGATCCCTTGTCAAACACTTTAAAACATATCACTCAGGTATTGATTCAAGGCTCACATCGTGGCTCACAATCAGAATTAAGTAGACATGAACGTAGAAGACAAGTTCAATAGAAACATGTCTGTAAAAGATCCTTTAAACTCCCGACAAACTCTTAAAAAAAGCTTAAGCGCAACAAAATTTGCTTCCCACCTTAATGAAAAATGACCGATCTCTAAAGTTAGTGATTAATTGTATAAGATCTTTCGGAGTGTTTCATGAATCCAAAACCCACCTCCTACCTAAAAAAAAACGATACCTAAAAGATCGAAAGAAGTAACAATCGATATCTTGTAGGCAGCTCGATGGATCGCATCTCGCAGGATGGGTGGTGACTGGTGGGTTGATGGGGGATGCAATGGTACGGCCTGTAGGCCAAGGTTGGATGCGAGACATCCCTTCACCCCCCACCTTTCCATCCCCTGCGAGTGTGATCAATAGCAAGGTTACAGCTGAGCCTATGCTTTCACAATCATATGTTATCTCACTTGTACAATTTATATAGTAAAAACATACACACTCCATAAAAGGCCCCACATTATTGAACGAGTACAATTCATCGTATAATGAAGAGCTTGTAAATTGAAGGGATGTCATGGTTTTAATAAATATTTATCTAACAAAAACACTTTTGGTAAAAATACTAATTTATCATGATCTAGATAAGAAGACGAAACATGTCACTAAAATTGATTCGTAAAAGACAATTTTACCTAGGGCGTTTTTGTTAGATATATATAATTACTAGCTGAGAGCTAGTACTACTCGTACTTTCGCCTTGGGTCTTTACTAACATAGCTGTGTGTATATTTTAAGACAATTGCAAATTTAAAGTACACAAAAAAATAGAAAAACCTTTTAGTTTGCCTGTTAGCTCACCATCTCCTATTTATAAGTGTTGGCTACCTTTGGAGAGTCATATTTACTCCCGCTGTTCCGCCCGTTTGGTTTTTTGCTCGCTTTGGTTTTGCAATTTATTTTGAGGATGTTATAAGGACATAAAATGTAGCTAAAGACACACTGCGTGTTGGGTTTAACCCTTAAACATAGTTTCACCGCCATAGTTTCAGTCAATTTTGACTTATAAGCGAGCGGTCCAAAATGCCTTAAAAACATTTTCAGAGTCCACTTTGGTTCCTTGCCATTTATTTTGTGGATGTTGTATTGATATGAAATATAGCTAAAGACACACTGCGTTATGGGTTTAACTTTTAAACATAGTTTCACTGCCATAGTTTCAGTCAATTTGGACTTATAAGCGGTCCAAAACGCCTAAAAACGTGTTCAGAGTCCACATCGGTTTCTTGTCATTAATTTTGTAGATGTTGTATTGATATAAAACATAAGTAAAGATACACTTTGCAATGGGCTAACCGAAGTTTCACCGCCAAAGCTTCAGCCTGATTTTGAGTTATAAGCGATCCAATATGCCTTAAAAACGTTGCAGACAGACAGGAATATTTTGACGCCAGTTTCGGTCTTTGCAAAGTATATAAACACCAAATAACCAAAAACCGATGAACTCATTGCGAATGTATATACAAAAGTCTTATTTTATTTATATAATTATTCGTACATTGTATTATACGTGGACAGGATGAGAATAAAACATCGAATGTATAATTGAGTGCTAAAGCACTGATCGGCGTCATTGCTGGAGCTGACTTAGGCTGCACAGCAATTCAAAATGAATGATAGATAGTAAATAAATTCATCGGTTATTTTTCACAAACAAAAAATACAACTATGACTTATTTCTCTGTTTAAAATACGAAACCTGGAAAATAAACAAACTATAAATTGTATTTTTGAGAATTGTTTTAATAATCATGTACAAAGCATTACGTAGACATAAAAATTCTTTCGATAGTGTCATAGAGTTTGTTGCCCTAACAGAATGAAAAGAAAATTACGAAACACTGACAATAATAGACGCCAGACACAATGAGATAGCAGAGAGTAATAAAGAAGAAGAGATTGTGAAGAAGCAATCAAGACAGAAGCACGATGCAATCAATAGAACTTGAGATGAACACATCATAGACTGGCCAACAATGCAGTTGAAACCTGAGCAATAAGACTTAGATGTGTATCATCACATGGTGGTTGACTTGATCATCCAGCGAGTCCTACTGCACTTCTATCATTGGAACTTCTAACTTCTCTCAAAACCTAATTGATTTTATATTTCGTGCAATGGCACATACCCTTCATCCTTCGAAACTAGGCTGCTGGGACAACCAAAAGCTAAATTTTGGAGCAAATATTTAATAGATATTCACTGCTGATAAAACCACCTGATAAAGACACTTTTACATGTTTTCCATGAGAACAAATTGTGGAAAGTACTACAATTCTTTAGTTGGAATACCTTGTGATATTCATTAAGACACGTAATAGAATTTTAGGCATGAATTATTGTTTACTATGTTTTATTTTATAATTTTTACTGTATAATTTTGGCAAAGTTTGTTTAATGAACTCAGTTTTGAAAATGAAAACTCAATGAATTATTTACGAATAACAATTCTAGTTATGGTGGGTCTGATCGATTTTTAACACGTTCTATCAATATAATATAACCTATTGATTAGGATCTAAATATTATAAATTTAACTTATATGGCATATTTCTTTGTAATGATAAACGAACTTCCATACATAATTTACAGTTCCGTGGTAGTTTTAAATAACTTTTAGGTTTCAAAATATCTTCAGTTAAGTAATGTGTCTGACAGCCTTTCCACGCCTAGTCCATAGACTTAGTCTCTGATGTAGATAAATCTAAGAAAAAATATTAAATAAATAAATCGTGGACTCGGTTATAAACAAAAAAAATACTCCACCGCAAATGAAACCGCAGGTACACGGTAAAAATCTTTTAAACAAAACAGCCCGACACGCAGCTAAGCCACCGCTGACATACGCGAAGCGAATTGTTACCCTAATCAACCACGATTAAATGGAGTTTCGAAATTTTTAGGTGGGTCTACTGATGGATGACATTAAAATACGTATTTACTCGTATTTAAAATTTTATAAATTTAGATGAACTTTAATGGTTTTAGATAATTTGAACTGTTTTATGCTGAACCCCCCTCTCTAAGAGGACTTCCGGTATAACGATTCTGCAAATAAAATGTACATAACGTTTCGAAAAGTACTTAAAACGTGTTACTGGGTGACTCATGATCTCGTTTTTCCAAAAATATTCGCTAAAAAAGCCACACTCGCTCAACAAAAGCACCCGGAAGTGCACTGCATGCACTAGTAGGAAGACATGACTGACTAAGATGACTGGCATGCCAGTCGCCACAGCCATGGCACAGGTTGCCAAGTCGCAACAAACCCTGGTGCGTTGCCAGACATATGCGCCTTGGTTCAACCACTGCACCAGAATATTTCAGAGATATGACCTGTCTTTGCCGACATGTTTTCAAAAGCTGAAACGTCGCTGGTGTCTATTCTGGACCTTGCGTTGCGTTCTATTTTGCTTGACGAATATTTACTTTTCCGTGTTGGGTTGGTTTGATTTTCAACATGTCTTCCCAGTTACTTTGCTTTCTTTTGTAAAATACTCCGTCCCTAAGCAAAAGTTTTTTAATAGGTATAAATCAACAGCAATACTATCCGCGAAGTGCCAGCAGACCGAAGTAATTGCAGAAACTGATAAGGACGACGAAACTCAAAATTCACCACCATATTTGTTGACCGCCAATACTTTGACACAAGAAGAAATAATAACACTGGTAAGAAGATGCTCTGAGCTTATGTTATGTGAGAGCTGAAAAAGAAATTACACCAATCAACGTAAAATGTACTCTAACTGAAGTGGCGTTAAGTGTCAACATTCGCTATACGATTAAAGAGATACCGGAAACCAAATTAGTAATTCCGACTAATTTGGTACTCACATCAAACAAAGGAAAGCTATTTTCAGTACACCCAGAATAACCAGCGTTCAGGAAACAAAATTCCGTATAATTTCCACATTTTCCCGGATATATTTCGCTGATTTCCGGATTTAGCTACCTTGATAGAGTCATAGTTACTCCCGCCCATTACGGTATTGTTTTTTAAACCACGATTTTTCTAGCGACCCCGATGAAATCACGACTTTCGTTACCGTTCACGACAATCTCTTGACGGTCGGCTAGCGCCTGCGGCGAAATAACGACTACGATACCGTTCGCGGCGATAGCCAGACTCCTCCGTGACAAAATCACCACTTTCGCGATCCCTTTCACAAAATTTCCCGGTTTAGGGACGAAATTCCCGTATTTTCCCGTATATTGGAAATTCCCGCATGATTCCCGGAATTCCCGTATGCTGGACACTCTGTACGTCGTAAGTAGGCAGCACACAGAAATAAATTTACACACAACCAAACATTTAACAGATCACCCCCTTCTTTTTCTAAGATTATACGACATACAATTAAAAAGCAAAGGTGTAACTAAAATCTAGTCAGCAAGTGTACACAGATGAAGAAGCGATTCTACGTCAAAGTAGTCTTCTACCTTCCAGCAGCAGTTCTTCGTCCTCGGAAGGTTTCTGACCGCGAGCTTCTGCGATTTCATCTTCGTCGTACACAAACCCGTCCTCATCCTCGCCACTGTCCTCCGCCTCCGCCTCCAGGATGTCTCTCGGCACTGACACTTGTAGTAGAACTAACACTCGTCAATTGTGCTTGTAAGGGTATTCCGAGTATTTCACCATTTGCTCGGCAGTTTAAAGTCTTTTAAAGAGTTAGTGGTTAATAGTCTGGACAAAAAAAGTATAATTTTTAAAAGTTTAAGTTGGTGTTAAGTACTGATAACAGTTGGATTGTCTATTTTAAAAGTCGAATGGGTTGGGCGAAATTGACTTTACGGTACTGTCAAAGTACGTGGCATTAGGGATTGGGTGAGGGTAAAAGTAAAAGTAGGGATTGGGTGAGGGTGTAGATCGAAATACATGGAAATAAGCACTAAATACCTATGTTACTTAAAAATTTTAAAGTACATATTTTTCAGATAGAAAAGGCGTTACTTGTGATAGTTACGATACAAACAGAAATTTGCCGATACCTTGGTACTTAAACAAATAGCTACTAAAAAGCAATGCAAGGGTCTTAAGTTCTACAATACTACTAGAAATGTAACTGTTCTAGAAGATGGATATCATTGCATCAGTTTTTAGTTAAACGTATTTGGTATAAACTAACACTAACAATTGAAAACATAATTGTAATATTTGCAAGGCTCATGTTTTGAGGGACTACGTAGACAAAAGCTGATTGTTTCAATAATTTGTTGACAACAAAGCGCACGCACTTTAAACCCGTGCCTGCGTCCGCGGCTCAGTGGGTAGAGTCACGGCTTGCTAAGCGCAAGGTCGCGGGTTCGATTCCCGGCACACGCACGAGGGTTTGGACAGCTTTCCCTAAAAGAGTTTTGTGTTGCAAACCCTAAATTAAGTATCTAATCAAAATGCCGTTGGCGTAGACAATACAAAAAAAAAACTCTCACTTTAACGTCAAGGGGTACGAGCCTAACTTGAAAATTTGGCTGCAGTTTAAGCGGAATTTAAGTGGTAAGTGCTATTTCAAAAAGTAGGTTTTAAAATGCTATCTTCCACTTGAATGACACAATATTATGTTAAGTCAAAGTTTGTGTTTACGAGTTCTACCCGTAGTATTTTAAATGTATGATTATAATTATTTAAAACGTGAATATAATATAGCCCATTTTAATTAAAAAGATAATGTTATGTGTCAAAGTGTTTTTTATAAGTAAAACATTAAACTCATTCTTTTTACGATATTAAATTCAATTTGCAGTTAGTGTTTATTTATAACCTAATTTATTTGCTTAGATGTATAAAACCAGAATTCTTCAAGAAACTTTGCCTGAGTTGGATACTAAATCGTATTGATTCTACTTAAAATACGGACTTCAGCATGTTTTATGTAACATTCGACAGACATATCGTTGATTTATGTTTACTTTTCTCTTAAATCTTGCAAATTGCAGTTTTATATTTCATGCTGGGCTCCATTTATTCACCATTTGGGCAAAGCATTCAAGCTACTCGCCATAAGGGTATCGATTGAAAAATGCATGCTATGCAGTAGGTAAGGGTTTGTCCCTCCTAGACTTGGTATACTTTTTGTCTGTAGTATTTGAGAATTGAATATAACTGACTGTGTTACAAGAAACTCTATACCATGGATTAGTAATGACGAAATTTATAGTAGATTATTTGGGAAGTTAAGAAGATTAGTCAACCAAGGTAGAGCCCATGTTTACCACTGAAATAGCGGAGTATTGATTATTTCTCTCCTGTGGACGAGGGGTAGGTGGAAATCCAAGTTTACTTTCTGTTTCAAAAATATCGGCTCTAGTTTTCTTGTCTGGCTCAGTTATTTGAAGACTCGCGCGTGCCGACGACCTTGCCAGTCAAGAGAAATGGTAGTAGCGATATTCCAGCTTTGCTCCGCTCACTCAAACAGTGGGAAAACATGGGGTTTCGTAGTCACCCGTTTCCGACACCGTTTATGAACCGAAACGTATACAAATCTGGGTTTATATGATAGGATAGGAGTAGTTCTATGTTCCTTGTACACGAAAAAGGCAAACACTTTTTGAGAAAAAAATATCATACACTTTTAAAAAAGCCTATTTTTTGATAACTTTAACGTTTTTTATTTTGCTAATTTTGGCGTAAGATTCCTTTCAGAACCACGTTATACAAAACTAGCGACAACCTTAGAGACCATGGAAAATAACTTTTCTCATCTCTACACCAAAGAATAGCGTCCTTAACAGGGGACTACGAGAGCATGTTTTGAGCAACTCTTCTGGGGTAATCAATCCTCTTAAAGGGTTCATGATAATGATGCAATATTAATTTAGTTTTACAATTTTCAGCTAGGACCCCTTTTCGGGTTCTCCCATTCGTGAAATCCAACTACATCACAACCGCTCTAAACTTGCATATGGATTTGTTCGACATGGTAACAAAACATACCAACAAATAATCATCGTCATTCAGTGGATTCCACATACGAGAAAAACATAAGTATTTATTTTTGGACACTTACAGTATAATCACTGCCGTCGATTGAAAAATTCGAATAACTGATACATTCGAAAGGAATACCAATTAAATTCCGCCATCATCACAACAACGCAACAGTCAGTGTGACCAACTGAAGGAATACTCAGACAGCATATTCCCACGACACGACTATACGCGGTCTGTATAACGCACTGTTGTAGCGGGATCCATACATTCGCACATCATCATGTACACACTACACAGCATATAGGCTAAACAATGCTGCGTACCGTGACTGATGCAGCATAGCACAGCATTCTTGTGCTGTGTCTTCGACAGTGAGCGTGAAATCCCCATCGCGTAGATTCAGCCCAAGCGTCTTTTGTTTGAATTTTGTTGTTGACGATGGTGGAATTTCTCAGGTTGATATTTTATTACGAATGTGTTGTTTATTTTTGTGTGTGTGAACAATGAAAACACGACGTTTCGGGAGTTGACTGGGACTCGTGACGTGGTCCTGTAATCCAGCTTCATGGAGGTGAGGTTTTGAGGATGATATAGGTCTAAAGCGGCTCAGTGATCATCTGATGATATCCATCAACTCCCACCATCGTTTAGACATATCAGACCATCACCGCGTGGTTCGGAAGTCACGTTAAGCCGTTGGTCCTTGTATTTCCATTGGTCATTGGGCTATTAACTAATGACCCATTGTAAGGAAGAGTCGGAGTCGGCCTGGTTTGAGACTACACCTCATAATTCATCTACCACTCATCACACTCATCCTTCACCACATATTTGCCTCTTGAGAGTGGTCGGCATCTCAAATAGTGTTTTAGTGATCCCGTTTTCAGGTGAAGAATTACTTAAAAAATAACAAAAAATATTAGTAAATGAGCTACGTTGATTACTATTTCTTAATATTTGGTGATATGTTTTAACTTACTCTTGAACTGAACAAGAGATCATATTCCAGACCCTGAAACGTTGTGTTCTACTAATATTAATAAATTATGGATAATGATTTAATAATATTTTAACATTAGAAGTCTACGCGTGGCTACATATTGTTGTTTTGTTATTTTATTAAGTGTTTTTTTCAGATGCTGAAAACGAATGTTCTACCAATAGGTGTCCTCTTAGATTTAACAAGCGGAAATTTCCTGACTTTTCCACACCTAGCTTTGATGCAAACTCCATTTCGTCAATGTGATACTTTTATTTTCGTTTTTGTTTAAATTGGCTACTAGAAAAAAATAATAATTTTAAGCGTACTTTTTCAGGGTCTTAAGTAATTTTTTTTAACATTAAAACCCTTTTATGAAACTGAAATTTTAAAGCAAAGCGGAATCTCCAGGGAAAAGATTTCCGGGTGTTCACGATTTCCACGTTAGCCTAAGGATAAACATTAACAGCCTTTCTCAGATTGTTGAGGTTGCTCCATCAAAATCCTATCTTCTGTGAAAAATCACTTACAAATAAAAAATAAACCCATAACGTGAACACAGATCATCATGATATGTATGTACAACAGTGTGTTTGTTTTTCTACGCGTCGAAAGGAAGCCGAGCGAGCAGTATGCTGTGCAACAACTGCTGACAGTTTGACAGCTAAGGACGTGGTACGTAATCACTCGACAGTGGTTGAGGTCCTTGATGAGTCACTTGAACCAACACTGATGCATTTGCGAGTCATCCAACACACTTGTCTCTACTGAGAAACACTGTAAAATATGCACGAACTCATCAGTTCAGACTTGAGAACGATAGTACTGTATAATTATAAACCAGCCCGACACGCAGCTAAAGAATTCCATTTGCAATTTGTTCTCTGAAGTGCTAACTAAACTTGCAGTCCATCGGCATCAGCTTTACCTGTATGATCACGGACGTTACGAGGTTGTTCGTTAATCTCACAGTCTCGCTTTAGCATTAATTTTAGCTTCAGATATAAGCTACATGGTCTTTTAGTGCACGTTTTAATACATTTGATAAAGAACATTTCAAATTTCAATAAAATCAAACTACTTTTTCAACTGTAACAACGAAAAAGAAATTGTCTCGGCCATCATTTTGAAACGACCGAACGGATGACTTCTGTTCTTGGCATATTGATGAGTAACATTGAAATACACATTCCTCTCTAATGTCATCAAAATCGGTAGACATTTATTGGTTTTAGATAACAAAAATAGCTGTTTGCTCAATCCCTCTACCCCAAAGTGAATTTTCGGTATTCTTATTTTGCTAGCAACGAACTTGAGAAATTTACAAAAGGAACATTTGTACAGCATTGTATGAAAATCAGACAACATGCGACCTGTAACGGATGCTATTCGTAGGTTTAAGAACTCACGACGAACGAGTGTAACGACGAACTACAATACTATCTAGTCAAGAATTAACCCAAACAGTCTACATAGTTAGAGCTGGCAAGTTGTTTTAATACCACGAAAGTACATTTATTTGACGACCACAGAATGATAGAAAATGATAACGGTTACTAGTAGGCTACACTCGAGTCCATGTACCACAACGCGGCATTGATCCTGAATTGAAAACGAGAACCGGAAATCGGATGTGGTCAATTTGTACAGACACGATTTTCCGGCACGCTTGCCACTCCACCCGCGTCAGTGTCGGCGCTGAGGAAACCGACAGAGCTATCAGCACTTAGCAGGCTGCTGAGAGAGGAGGCGGTCATCCTTTCCCAGAAAACTGCGAATTCACTCGCTACATTACTGGAAACGTGCCAATAGGTCGGCGTGATGTGGCAAATGTATAGACATATTCGTACGGTAATTGAATATTTCAATTTGACTTAAATTCTTGCAGCATACGCCTACGATTGCAAGGGGACCCGGAGGTTTGAGTATTATTTCGGACGTTTTTCTTTGTTTTTTGGTGAACAAGAACATGCCGTTTCGGGATCCCGAATATGATCCCGTCTTCTGGTGAAAAGTAACCTATAAAATAACACAACACATTAAGAAATGAGCTAGCCTAAAGATAATCGGCGTAAACGCTGTGGTTACTTTTCAGCTGAAGACGGGTTCAAATGCCAGATCCCGAAACGTTGTGTTCTTGTTCACTAAAAACTATGAACACGTCCGTAATAACATTCCCAACTCAGAAATTCTACCTTAGTGAACAACAGCAAAGAGTTAGTATTAAAATAAAAAAAAGGTGACCATAACGAATATAAAACAATAAATTCTAAAGAAACCCGCATGCAGAACCAACACGATTCCCAGGCTGTTGGCCGATTTCACCGGGAGGCTGAATGCATGCAGCATGAGTGACTGTGAAATCATGAATGTGTGCGTCGTGGAAAGCAAACAAGACATCAGTTGACAGCCGCGCACCCTATATTTGTCTCAATTGCAGATTATCCATCACGCACTTACTCTCGAACTCTCCCAAAACTAGGGAAATCTTATGTAGATGAGGCCACAAACACGAACATTTTGTGGTTCCTCGGGCAATTTTCCGAAGAAAGCTTGGTCAAGGTGATCACACGTTTTGGCTTAAGTCTGTAAATTGAACATTTGTGATGGCGATGGCCATACAACCCTTTAAATTGATACATTTATCTAAGTTAGGTCTAAGATTAGTTAAGTGATATGTTTTATAATTATATTAACATAAATTATTAAGCCCTTAACTGAATTCCACCGTGAATAATGAATACAAATTGCATAAGGTGAAGTACAGTAGTGAAAACATCAACACTAAAAGTACCATTGCATGTTACTAGATTAAACATTGTTGATCGTAACACACCATCACGCAAACGTACTCAATCGTGGAAAAACTCACATTAAGCAATCCTTCACAATCCTCACACGTTGCCCAACCCTCTCAGAAATTCATAAGACCCACTTTTTCAAATCCCACAATTGTCAAACAAACAATCAAACCGTCAAAACATTCGCACAGTTCTCACAGAACAACTCATCTGGTCCAAGAAATCCTAAGTGTTCATATCTCACGCGTTTTCTCACAGCTCCTGGTCTGCCGTTTATTTTCCGTCTGGCGAGATCAGATTATCCAATTTGGCCGTCAGCGCTTACCGAGGCGTGATGCAGTTATGAGGCAATTATGAGCCAGTGGGGTGGGAACTGTGACTGGCTGGGAACTAGGAGATGCTGCTGGGGTCACTCCAGTCACAGGTTAGAAGAACAGGAAGGACTCCTGATGAGGTGGTAATTTGGCGTGGAGAAAAGGCGGTTCTATCGCGGAGATAATTTACAGGATGGAGGTGCAAATTAACAGGGGGCTCTAATGAATGTTAAAACTAGTTTACTGCGTTTTTATTCCCAAAGCTACAATTACCACATTCATTTTAGAAATTGATTAAAAGTCTATACGTGTATGTATGATGGAAATAAGAAATGCCAAACTAAGTATAGGTATTTGAACTTGGCAAATAATTACTAACAACATACTATCAACAAAACTATTCACTATGAAACAGGCTTTAAACGAGAAGTTCGAAGCTGCAACCCTTTTGTTCTATGACGTTTCGTTCTGTCTGACGGTAGAAATAAACAACTCTATTTCCCATGGAAACTCGCTAACAACTAGTAATCTTCGTAAATTCAAGATTATACTTCACCAGGTTGGAAAATTCAGCCAAAGTTACTTTTCGAAGTTGATGCTTTGTGGTCCCACAGGGGTAGAACATTCTTGACTTTATGGTCCTAGGCTAAGAAAACAGGGGTAGTAAAATACACCTTGGTTGACGTACTGCTGGTACAATACCAGCCCTCAAAGTTGGGAAATCACATGAGTATTTGATTTCATTTCGACTGTATATTTTCAAAATGTCGTTTCGCTGGAGTTTAAGATTTCCCAGCAAATTTCAAATTTTTCAGTCGAAAAGATTCCCTACTTTCAGCTAGCCGGCGACTCCTCTGCCGGCTCGACCCACTTGCCCAGTGGCAGTGTGTCACCCGCGCGTCTGCTGATGGGTGCGATGCAGTTACGTGGCCGGAGCTCCGCCCCACTGGCTCTGACCTGCCACCACCATCCACCATAGACCTTGTAATTGACAATGACCCTGAGAATCTTCCCGGCAATGCGTAACACTTTCAGCAGCCAGTTACTGGAGTAGTTCACTACTTGGACTTGTTACCGTATCTAGTTCACCACCAGTTATCAAGAGTAGGCACGCGGTGGGGTGATAGAGCGCGCAGCTGCAGGCCCGAGCGTTAAGTGATATTGGTTCGATCCCCACAGTCACTATTGAGAATTTTTTCCGAGTGACGTACGGAGATAGTTGTAGAGAGAACTGTAGTTTTTATCTTGTCAAATTAGACAAAACTTGCCATCGATTGGGAAAAATGGTTCCAAAATTATGGTTTATTCGTCACTCGTAAACTTGAGGTATGGGCTTTTTGGAACTCATAATATACAAAGATCCTTCCCATGTAAACGCCATCTTGTGGACAAGATTATCAAAAACAGACAATGCAACATGTATATAGTTCTTAGTTTAACGTGTTTCTTACCTGAGTTTAAAAGCAAGTCTATGCAATCATCAGATACTCTAGCCTCCTGTGTAGGTACATAGTCATATGTACACAAGCTCATTTGTATTTGAAGTACAACTGAATATAGCCTCGAATTTTACCAGTTTGTGCATCACATACTATTTTAATCCTTGATGTCCTTGTGTAGCTTCAAGACTTAGATAAAAATTTGGCTCAAACATATTTTCCGGCGAAAACATTGCGAAATTAATCGAGTTGGCTTGATTTCCCCAACCTAGATCAACCCACTGACCCCTGGTGTGTTGTGGCAGAAACCTAATGAGGCATATAAACGTGGTTAACCCTAGAAACAATTAGCAGTGTCGCTTGTTATTGCAGACTTGCTAATTGTCTCGAAGGACAAACTATTAGCAGACGACACTACGTGTTTAAACCAACATTAGACACTTAAACTGGCACATTTACAAGCACGCGTGTTGGATATTTGACAGTGGGTTGAATCGAATAAAGAGACTTGAACTTGCATATCTTTTTCAAAATGCACTGGCCGGAGTGTTTTTGCTGCAAACTTTATGATAAAAAAATTAAATGGTGCCGAAAACACAATTTTTTGCCGCCATCTTGGTCTGGCGACACAGATTTTGTTCTCGAAGCTAAACTTTTAAAACAAGTGTTAGATGCGCGTTGTCATACATGTTAAATTGAAATAGGATCATGAATACTGTATTTAAACCATAAAATCCCACGTTATAGGAGGGAAAAGTGAACTTCCGGAGTATAGATTTGGCTGATTAACGAACTTAAGAGGATTGATCACCGCAGAAAAGGTTGCTCAAAACATTCTCTCGTAGTCCCTTGTTAAGGATGATGTTTGTTGTATATATATTGTAGAAAAGTTGTTTTCCATGTTCTCAAAGATTGTCTCTGGGTTTGTATATCCTGGGTTTAAAAATCTTACGCCACAAGTAAAAAAAATGTTAAGTTGGCCTAAAATTAGTGTATTATATTTTTTTCACAATCAGTTTTTGCCTTTTTCGTGTACAACGAACATAGAACCACTCCTACCCTATCATATAAACCCGCATTTGCACGTTTTGGTTCATAACGGCGTTGGAAACAGGGGACTACGAAACACTGTTTGGGTGAGTGGAGCAAAGTTGGAATATCGCTACTACCATTTCTCTTGGCTGGCAAGGTCAGCGGCACGCGTATCTTCAAAGAACTGAGCCACACAAGGCACAGATGATAAATTTGAATTTCCACCTACCCCTCGTCCACCGGAGAGAAATAATCAATACTCCGCTATTACAGTGGTAAACATGGGTTCTTGCTCGGTTGACTAATCCTCTTTTAACCTACCTAAATAATTGAGTTTTATCATTTGACCCAAGAGGTGATGAGAAGCTCAAAACTGCAAACAGTTTTGTTCTACTACGTGGTCCATCTAGTTCTTCTAGTATGATGGTCCAACAAATCCGATATAGTGGTAGCCAAGACTAAACGCACTACGACAACACGAGCTGACATTGAGGAGACCCGTGTCACGTGACGGCTTTGCTGTCATCACGTCATGAGGAGGCAACAATGAGTACATTGTGTGCTGGTCCATCAGTTTCACTTCTTCACACACTACCTTGGACAAATCAGGCGAATACACTGTACAGGCACGCGTGCGCCGGAGTGGAGAAACCTCAACACACCATCCACTTCCAGTTCCGGAGTCTTTACATGTACGCGGGCATTTCGGCTGAAGAAAGAAAGGAAACCTTGAGAAAGACATGCAGCGCGATAAAAAATGAAGTAGAAAACATGACGTCATTTAGTGGTCGAATGAGATATTTACCAAATCACTATTTGAGATGCCGACCATTCTCATGAGGGTATTTTAAGGCACATGTGTGGTGAAGGATGAGTGTGATGAGTGGTAGTAATGAGTTATGAGGTGTAGTCTTGTTACAAACTTAGGCCGACTCTTCCTTAGAATGGGTCATTGATTAATAGCCCAATGACCAATGGAAATACAAGGACCAACGGCATAACTTGACTTCCGAACCACGAAGGTGATGGTCTGATATGTCTAAACGATGGTGGGAGTTGATGCGGGTATCATCAGATGATCACTGAGACTATCTGAGCCACTTTAGACCTATTTCATCCTCAAAGCCTGACCTCCATGAAGGTGGATTACAGGACCACGCCACGAGTCCCAGTCATCATAGGAGGGACAAGGTAAATAGGTAGTTGCTCAAAAACACATGTCTCAAAATGTTTCACTCTTAAAAAAATTGAATGAAAAATGGTTACCCATAATTCACAAATCTAACGTTCGGATTAGGCATACAATTATTTTTCGTAATTCTCCATGTAGGACATTTTCTTGTTAGTCACTTTGCTCCTTTGTTAGAAAAATTTCAGTTACCGTATCCATCAAAACCCTAAATAATTATCTGTTACAGTTGATCAGTCTGATATAAGTCTGCGATTGGTCGCTTGTTGTTCCCAGCCAGCCAATCAGTCAGTCGGTATAGGACGGGCTCGGTGTATCTAAATGTGTTTTTAGTTTCTTAAAGTTGTTCTGCGTGTTGTATTGGTTTCTAGGCTACTTAAAAAATTAAATTTAAATAAGCTAAAAACACTCATATTTTGTTTGGCAACGGGCAGCTCTGTGGTCTGGATTGGTAAATGTGGTCAGCTTGCGCTGATTACTTTTAGGCTAACTTATTTCCTACTGTTTTGTGTTATGTTTCAGATTACTTTACACCTGAAGACAGGATCAGATTCTAGATTTCGAAACGCCGTGTTTGTATAAAACTATCGGAAATGTCCGAAACAATATTTCATCCTCGGAAACGAGAAGGGTTTCGTTTTTGAAGAACAACTTGCAAATAACACCGTGAGTTTTATTTCTTCATATTAAATAATGCTAGTAAATATCCTCTCCGAGCAGGCTGAAACTGCGCTTTTTTACTCATTATAATCCATCACGAACATTTTTTTGAAATAAAATGGGAAGACACATTTGACCAACCAATTTTACATTCGGATGCGGGGAACCTTATTTAAACTTCATTATTGAACCGAAAGCTATAGGCGTAATCAGTAGCCAATTAACTAGCGAGTAAGATTATAATAGACTATACAACGAAAACCCCGTGAATTCTGTATAAAAAATCAATAAAGAAGTACTCTAAAACGCGCTAGAAAGTAGAGAGTGTAGAACACTGGAGTTGAAAGTTAAGCCAGATAAATGTGATAATCCCAGAAAGTGGCCTAATTGGGGGCGTTCCGATGTTGTGGTTCCAGGAATTCTCTTAGTCCTTGCTCTAATTGCAGATATAATAGGGCCGTCATAATTTAACAAATGGGCATAATTAACAACAATAAATAATTTAAAATATAGCCGACGCGCAGCCATTAGCGCTACCGTGAATCCTAGCGAATTTCCTATATCAGGGTGTAAATTACACCGAAAGTGCACTTTTTGGGGAGGGGGCATTCCCCTTCAAAAATGAAGTTTACTTTATAAAAACTGTATTTATGATTTAACACGATGTAAATATTCATGAAGCTGTTCCTAACTTGCGTACTAAACTCAACAACATCTAATGGGAGCTAAAGAACGTATCATACACCGCTCTCTTGGTGTGGATGAACGGATTTTCAACTTTTAGTAAACATTTTAAACACGGTGACATAAATGTTTTAATCAAGTTATATTGAATCCAAATTTTATGTAGAAACGCACTAGACCAAAAGGTCACTTTCGGTAAAAATTATCAAAGTCTAAAGGGGCGTTCTAAAATTGAGACTTTATTATATTTATGCTATTTTGACAAAACAACTCTTAAATGGAAGATTAACATTATCTATAGGTTTGCCTGTATTTAATTTTTAATATGTCTTCCAGTTTTTATGCATTAGTGGTTATATAAAGTAAAAAAAGGTAGTGTTTTTAAGACCTTATTTAAGAAGCTAAAAATAAGTTTAACAGAAAATCTGAAAACAGGCAAACACAGATAAACTCTTTCTCGTTCCATAAAAACTAACATATCCGAATTTAACCTTCACATAAGAGCCCTATCTACTTTCTACGAAACCTTTGCAAGCGCTTGGTTGGACAGTTAGGCTGCATCAGTTGAAAGAAAGCCCGTTTCTTTAGCCCGTTGTTACGTGCGCGGTGTCATGTGTTCCTTGGGCGGACGAATTCAGCCTTTCTCTGCGGTGACCACTGACTGAGGCGGACCCTTAACAGGCATTTCGCTAGGATACACAAGAGGTAGTGACATACAGTCTTATGAAACTAGAGGAAGGGACAACTACCGAACTGGGAGCCACAGAACAGTAGTTCATGAACGTTTGCCTTCTCAGGCAGGAGTTCATTTCGTCAACAGATTACCAAATTCGTTCAAAAATGTCCATATGCCCCAGGCATTCATAGCTCGTCTGAAAGATATTTTGATCTCTCAAGCATTCTATATAGCACAGACGAGTTCTTGGCATTCAATTGGGATACACTGCATCGACTAGGGTCTAGAGTGGTATCATTCTGAATGGATATTCTGAGTGGAAAATTTTAGCGATTTGACGATGCTATGTTGTAACTTAAATGTTCATGCTAAAAATATTTGCGGTTGCTGTTGTGGCTACGCGTTGGCTGTTTTAATTTCATATTAGTATGAATGAAAACCCCATAACATTGCTTTTCCCAGAAGACGTATGACAAAACAATTAAATCACTCACATCGCCGACAAACCAACATTTGCAGCCCAAACGTTTACCTGAACGCGAACGCCGTCCATACTAAATCGACAACAAACTCGATCCAACGCAATACAAAGAAGAAGAGCTAATTTACAATGGCTCTGTACGGCAAAAACACACGGAAGTATTCCAGCAACCTTGGCGCTACAATCCGGAGCAAAACATTCCCGTTTCACGCTGGACTACTAATCTAATCCTACTATACATAATCCCATCTGTGTCTGGGTTACATTATGACGAGGAATTCGCAACAACTGAACCAAGACAAGGTAAAGTGTCTGGCAGCCATCTGCACTGTTTCAACAGTATACTGCATTCATTATTAGAGTAAAGTTAATGTTCGCGCCGATAAATGAGCGAAGATCAAAATAAATAAATGAAATCCAAGATTCTAAGATTGCTGTAAACTATAAAATTGTGTAAGAAATTACAATGAAAATTTAAAACTAGTAACAAATAAAGTCTTTATTATCCTCCAAACAATCATTAATTAAGTAAGGAGTTTCACTAAAAAGATATTTTTTAATCTAGTTTAGAATTTTGTTAGGTTGTCTTTGTAGTTTATTCTTTGGGGCAATTTGTTAATTAGTTTCATAGCGTTGAATTTGTAATGTTTTTCGTAAAAGGTTTTGTTATAAAACATAACAAATGTTTTGATTTTTTAGTTTCAAATGTAAAATACTGTGGGCTTTCTTTAGCAAATTTTATTGTTCAAAAATATTTATGTCTGGTACAGATAGTAATTTATTTTCTTAGCTTTTAGAGAGCTAAGATTTTCTAGCTTTTAGATTAATTAAAAATTGTTTAAATTGCTGATTTATGCAGATTGAATAAGGGTTTTAAGTTCATAGTTCTTCCCCGAATAAGTATTGCATATTTTATATTTTAAATAAATAAAATAACTAGTGATACACGTTCAACAGGATTTCCTTGGAATATTGATAATCTTAATTAGAAATGGTGGTTTTGATAACTTGTTTGATATATATATTTAACATGGTCTTCGTAGTTCATGCGTTCATCAATTATTAATTCTAAATAATTGACATCTGATTTGTTATATAGTTTTTGTGTTTAGAGAAAATATTATTTTTGGTTTCTGATGTTTATGTTGTTTAGTAAACCAGAAGTCTGTTGTAATTTGAAAAGAAACACTGATATTAACACTGGTTAACTATTACAAGTTCGTGTAAAGGATTAAAAACAAACTCATTGAAACAGGTGATATCCCTGCAACTTCAGACGTAATGGCGTAGATAACAACGGATATAATAATTATCTAAAGAGAAACTTTGAAGTATGACATAAGATGGCTTCAATTATTGAATACGTATTTCGTTTAAGAATTAGCTAAGATTAAACGCAGTCGAAAACGAACAACAATGGGTTATATATTCTGTCTTATATTTCAAAAACCCGAAGTATACAGGGTGAGTTTATATGCCCCCTACCTTAACTTTTGAAAGAGGAAGAATTTTGAAAAATCCTTTGGGGAACGTATTTATAGGGTACTGAAGTTTCTTTTGGACGTATTTTTAGTTACCCACCCCAACCCCAAAACCAAGAGGGAGGGCCCCTAAATTTGTCAAATACGAACCCCCCTTGTGACCCTTTATTTGAAAGGGTATGAAACCACAAACTCAATAATGTCATTAACAACAATTTTACGACGTTTCTGTACAAAATGGCGGATCAAAACGGTTTTAATTTTGTAAGCAAATAATTGTACGCTGTCGCTATATTTTTTTAAGCCTCAAAATAATATGTTAAAATTTTGAAAACACAGGTCTAGTTTGCAAAATGGTATCTTGTAGCTAAAAGTATTTTTTTCTAAATTTTAAATATAGCGACGGCATCCATATCTGCTTTAAAAGATACTTTTACAGAAACGTTAAATCTTTTAAAATCATTGATTAATTCTTCAAAAAAGGGTTCGTAATAAAAAAAGTTAGGGGCTCTCCCCTGGCTTTGGGTGGGGGGTGGGCAACAAAAAGTACGTCAAAAGAAACTTCAGGATCCTATAAAAAACATTCCCCCAAGGGTTTTTCAAAATGTGTCCTCTTTCAAAAGTTAAGGTGGGGACATATAAAACTCACCGTGTATACGGCTGAATACTACCGAAGAAAAGGAACTGCAGATAGAATACAAAACTAGGTTTGTGAATAATATCTATGCCAAGGTGGAGGTGGAGGTGGAACAGCATCTCAACTTGTGATACATCAACCGAGTGTATCGACTAGCTTTCAGAACTAGCTCAGCTCACGCTACTAGTATACAGGGTGTGTGCGATACTGCCTGCGTAGTTGAATTTGTTGTTTGTTTCAGGAGAGTAAAACTACTTAGCTTACGTATGTGCATACTATGTCTGAGTGAGATTCGAATCGTTCGTGTGGGCAATTTTAGCTTTTCTAATTTAAAACCAAATGACGATTACGTAGCATGTAAAATGTGTGCGCAATAATTCTTTTATTATTTGTTATCTTTATATTTCAGGGGATATTGTTAAGATCACACTCTAACCTTTCCAAGTTTTTCAGACCATTCTTAAAACTTTCCAGTAATTATTTTACAGCACATTCAGATTAGAATTTTGGGGTTCACGCCAATCAAATGCGCGGGTATTTCACATAATCAAAACCAATAAAATTTTCCCAAAATCCCACTTTTCAATTTTTTTTTGTTTTAGGCTACCGTGGCAGTCTTGATATTTTACATTGTAATTATATTTTTGGAATTCGAAACACTGTACGAATATGTGAACATGACAATTTGTAAACATCCTTAAACGGATATTAATATTCAACTAATTAAAACAAATACTGAACCTTTTTATAGCTGCTTCCTTCGATCAGAAAATTAATGCCGTTTATGCTTAGTCAAGTATATGCTTAGAATTAAAATCTGCCATTGGTTTATATTTCTTTAAAATTATTGTATGTTGTAATGGTCTAACGGCGAATGTCAAAAACAAAACCCCATAACATAGCATTTCAACAAACTTTATATTATTTGTGTAAGCATATTTAAAATTCGTTACTATATCGGTCTGCGCATGCATGCAAGAAAACAACGTTACCCTTATAACTATTTTCCGTATAGATTAGATTTCAAAAGTCCAAAAATTAAAAGAAATAGGGCGTATAATATTATTAGGTATGTTTGCTAATTTAAATGTAAATGTAACTACTACCGGACTAAATGAGGTTAAATATATGATAATTTTAAAATAATACCGGTATGAAGGTGTTGTTGAGTCACACTAAACAACTAAAACTAACAACAATTCCTTTTGGAACAAAGACACTTTGGTTAGATAAAAAACACTTCACAAATTCTCTTTAACAATCCACGAAACCAAACAAATTCGAACCCAGAAATCAAGCACAGTACTAATCCGATAAGACGTCGGAGCAGACGACAAAACAACAGCTGACTAGACGACGTGCAGCGCGCGTAGCGGCGGTTTCCAGAACTACGTTTGACACTTTACTTCCTCCTGCACGCTAGCGCTACAGCTGGACACAGCGGCGCCGCGAGGAACTACTGACCGACCTTCAGTCAGGTGCTGAGTCATCGATTACGAATCTGGGTTTTTATCGCACAGCTGATTTTCTTCACTCGAATTCGAAGGGTATTGTGTATACAAATTAAAGATTTTGATGTTTTTCAACTAAGTGATGACCAATATATACATACGCTCTAAAGTCTAAAATAAAATTAAAACCCCAGGACGACTCACATAATCTAACCGCTAAATCGCCCCTGGCCGTGAGTAGAGCGAATTTCATTTGCAATTTGTTACTCTAATTAGGTTTTAATAACTCTAATTCACTAAGCTTGTTCGTTAGTTCGCTAAACTCTCACCCTCGCTTCGTCTCCCGGCCTCAGACCCTGTGGTCTTATACAACACATTATGAAGGGAAAATGCAGTTCAAATTTAATTAAAATCGGACTACTCAATCCATTGCAAAATGCTCAAAAAGTGTTCTGGGAGTCAGGATCTGTGCCTCATTGCATGGTCCCGGGTCTGGGTCTGATCATGCTGACGGCACGAATATCTCATTTTCGTAAAGAAAATCCGCTGATTATAAAACACACTTTTAGGAAGTCATGAGCTAATTTAAACAAACAAAATGTTTAAAAACGCTCTTTTTATAATATTCTGTAAAAACATAATTTTAACTTAAAATCTACGTGGTCTCACACGATGTCCAGTAATAACAACACAATCATCCATCAATAATTGACGCTATTAGTGTTCATGTACCGCAAGTAGTTTTTAAACCATTAAACTCCACGGTTGATTTAGTAAGAAACTCATCAAAAATCCATTACTTTCACCGAAAACACAGCCTAGAAGACAAACTCCAGGTCAATACTAGTAATTCTCATCTCATCGCGGAAGAGAAACTCCATCTTCACTGTAAGCTATGATCAGTTCGTCTTCAACGGACACCGCTTCGACTAATGGTAGTAATTACAGATAGAGAATTAAACCTTGAATTATCACAACTACAGAGTTGATAAGAGTAATACTTCCCGATCTGTGGTTATTCTTTACGTAAATGACTTTTAATTACAGATAATTCTCTGTGAAGGTTCGCTTCGGAGGTGGGGTTTTACAGTACGCAAGTAGCTGTCAAAATCTATATAAATAAAATTAAAAGTCTTACTTGGTAAACACCTAGGCTATATAAACATATAGCCTACTCTGCAAAGACCGAAACTGGCCTCAAAACAATTCCTATCCGTCTGTAACGTTTTCAGGGCATCTTGGACCGCTTATAACTCAAAAACGGCTGAAGCTATGGTAGTGAGACTTCGTTTTTACAGGGTTCAGCCCATTACGCAGTGTGTCTTTAGCTATATTTTATACCCATAAAACATCCACAAAATAAATAGCAAGGGACCAAAGTGGGCACTGATCACGTTTTTAAAGCATATTGGACCGCTTATAACTGAAAATCGGCTGAAACTATGGCAGTGAAACTTTGTTTAAGAGTTTAACCTATTACACAGTGTGTCTTTAGCTATATTTTTTATCCATACAACGTCCACAAAATAAATTGCGAGGGACCAAAGTGGGCACTGAACACTTTGAATGGCCACCATTATGAAACGGATTGTCCGATCTAGCTGGTTAAGGAACTTAACCTAGAGATTAAATTTCACTGCACGGCCTCTGTTTCACTGCAACTATCTTGTCTAAATAGCCACTTTTTACCGCCAGTACTAAATAGCATTAATAATCCAAAGACAACATTTTTAATTTATGTGATACCAGTACATACAATTGGACTGATATAATCATTTCACGAACGAACGATCTTAAGCCACCTAACTAAAGTACGAATCCAAACCACCAATGTTAGACCAATAACTATTAACTTAAATAATAAGTACGTCTTGACTTTATGCTCTTGTATCCAATGTTTCCACATAAAGGGTCTAAAGGTTAGTATATATCTAGAACCATTCACTTTAAAAATATATTTCTAAATAAAAACCGTCCAATCGTACAGTGAACGAATCCAAAACTCGCTTGAAAAAAATGTTGGTCGCAGAAGCATTCTATAATATAAACGAATTTATGGTGGGGCACCGCGTAAACAGACCACGGACCAAGGGGCTATGGATCAGATTCGTGAATGCAAATACTGTATGTTTGAATGGGATTACGATGTGTGTGAATGCAAAATTTTAGCTATGACGGTTGCATTACATGTATATGTTTAACGCAATAAAATATTTATTTATTTACAGTGTTATGTTTTTTCTCCATATACAATGTAAGCTATACAATTATATTAATAGTACTTGAGTTTGTTCACAATAGCTACAGACAGATAGTACAGTGGGCAAAGTACATACATATCTGCAGCCAGAGCTTATTGTCGTATCCTCGTTATGCGCACTCTAGTTGTTATTCGTAACAACGCTTGCGCGCTGCTGTAGCATTGAGTGTTAATTTCAACTGCCACCCCTAAAAGCGAAAGTTCGAGGTTGATCCGAATTGCCACCCCGTGAACACTGATGAGCAATTATCGTACGCTTCACTTCACCGTTGACAGGCGGTCCGTTTCAAATGTTGACTAACAATTTGATTTCTTGTCTTAAAACCTATGTATTTTTATACGAATTATACTTCGGAATCCGCCTAAAATGCACCATTTCAAGTCTTAGATTTTAAATTCCATACCCCCTAGACCCCCTGGTCCCCTTCCGAAAATAAATCCTGGCTACACCACTGCCAAAGATAGGGGTTAGAGCCCGAGGAATATTTTCAAGTTTTATACGTACAGTAGCCTAGAGAGAGAGGCCACTATACAAGAACCGTTTGAAATTAAATGTTAAAGAAATTTAGCTTTGGAAAAGTTTATTCTATAATTGAAAAGAGAGCGTTGTATGGTAAAGCATTGTTTACTTTCGGGTCAGGTTAAGTTTCCAAAATCAAAGTAATTATAGTTAAAATGCAAGAAAAAAATGATGTCTTAAAATAAAATTTGTTTCATTTGAGAGTTAATTGTCGTTTGTGTTTCAATAAGCTAAAACTATACTAAGGTGTTTGGTACATACTGCAAAAGTTTAGATATGATTCACAATTGAAATTGAAAGGGTTTTACAGACGGATGATAATTTGTAGACATTTTTTAGGCTACGTCTGTTAGTAAAAAATGTATACATTTTTTTACTAACTTGTACTAATTTTGTTGTACTACATTAAAAAAAACCTGTACTACATTTTGTAAACTACATTTGTACTACATTTTTTACTAATTTGTAGTCTAAAAATGTCTACAAATGATGATTCACAAATATTCGACAGTGTCCAAATTTGCTCCTAGTTCCTTTGTTAGTTGTATTGTTTGGACTCTCGTAGGCCTACTGAGTGACTAATGGTAAACAGTGGAAGCTGTGGGGGCCGCGTGTCAAAGATGTAGCGATGCGTACTGTAATTGCTCATCCATGTTCTCTGGGTGGCAACAATTCGGACCACTTTCACTTTCAAGGGTGGCAATTGGAATCCACCCATGTAGCAATACATTGGGGTAAGCCTACTTAAATACAGTAGCAAACTTATTGTCTACTATACATTTAACATTGTTATTATATTATTCTTCAAATGGGACGACTGGGGTTGTATTTCCGTTTTCTTAACTTGTACTAGAGGGGTTTTTTGGGCAGGATTTTATAATTAAATCATACATATGTCAAAATCAACACCTACAATTTAGTTAAATTGGATTAACTATAACTTACCAAACCTTATGGATTATGCTCAGCACTTGAATTGGTACTCACCTATAACAAAAACACAGTTTAGATATACTATAATGCAATTATTGAATCGGACATTCGAAAGCAAAATTTGTGGACCGACCCAGAGAAACACAATACTGTTTATTACACAACACAGGGTGTTTGAGAACTATCTTAACACTTTGGGAATATGTTTCTTAGGTTTTAGTAAGTTTAGAGCATAGTACAACCATGGTTGCTAAATGCACCAATTTCCGTCTGTATGAATGTGAAGGATTTCACTAAATCAGTTTTAGATAACGTACGATTTATTTGATTACGTTCAAATTTGATATAGTTTTTAATGCTAGTTATCAATTGCAAAATAATTCAGGTGTGTAACGTAACTTTTTTGAAATTGCGGCTATTTAACATTTCTACACGCAATTAAAAGAAATAAGTTGTTTTCGAAACGTATGTTGGTAACTTCATTGTAGACACACAAAAATTTACAGCCCATCAACACAAAGAATATGAAAAACAAAAACAAAAAACAAGCGATATTTGATGAAAAACACTAAACAGAACATAGAGTTTTTAGCTCGGGAATGTTGTTAGGTTTAAGGTTTCTAGGTAATCTGTGGTTTGACACCAGAAGGACACAATAGCAAGTCAAAATCCCAAAATATGGACAAACAGAGATGAACACTTTACTGTAAGCACGAAACATACAATGTGTATTTTTCAAGTGTTTGTCTATGTTGTATTAGCATATACCGTTCTTTCAGTATTTCACTGCTACCTTGGAGCATTTTGTATCCTAAGATAATTTCCGAGCCGAATTACAAACTTTAATTGAGTTTCTCTCCGGCCTAGAGCCTAGAGCGAAACTACTTTAATAGAACCGCATTGCGGAGTACGCTATGCTATTTATGTACAGTTCAACAGTCAGTTCTTTTTAAATGTATTAAATTTATTTTTCTGTCACCGATTAGTAAACTTCTTCAATAATTAAGCAAGCGCACAACTGAGTATGAACACAACTACGATACGAGTTTAGTTTGAAAAACTGCTTGCAAGTGACAGGGTAAACTTCATAATTAGGTTGAGATATTTCGGCCTCGCTGTCGAGTCACTTGCTGTGTGCTGTCCTATTAGTGGTAGGGCTGCCCATGGTGTAATAAGTATTATACCATGGGGCTGCCAACCGTCCAATGGAGCAGATATGCCAACAATAGGACAGCAGGCAACAAGTAGCTCAGTTTCAGGCAATCAATGACTGAATATGGTAGCCTACTCCACAGCGAGGCCGAAATATTTCAACCTCATTATGAAGTTTGGACGCGGTGTGAACCGAAAGAAACAGATTTTAGTTGTGACGCCGGCACCGAAAGCCTCGATTTTACTAGAGATGTCTTGAATGACCGAGGGGCAAAAAGACACTTTGGGGCTGAGTGATGAACGATACTTTTTGTCTTGATGCAAATAATAATGAGAAATAAATTAATGTCAATACATGTTTTAATACAGGGTTATTACAAATGATGTTCACGATTTCAAGTGTATATAAAATGTAGTTTTGTATGTTATACAAAGAAACAAAATGGTTACATTTAAAGAAAAACTCAAAAAGTTTCGTCACAAGTTCTCATAACTATACATTTTTGATACGGGTACCTCTTGTGTAACAACATATGTCAATCCTATAATCAAGCTCTTGCCATGCGTTCAAGAGTGTCTTGATCCATTGTTTCGATGGCATTAGTAATCCGTTGCTGGATCTCAGTTTTGCTAATGGTAATGGTGGTGTGTACACCTTACCTTTGATGTAACCCCACAAGAAAAAATAACAGGGAGTGGTATCTGAAGATATTGGAGGCCAGTTCAAGAGTACGTCATCATTCGGACCACTGCGCCCGATCCATGTCACAAGCACAAATGATGAGCATTAGTAACATTTTTTTTACAAATGCGACCATTTGTTTTCCAATTAAGTGACTACGGTACGTGCGATTAGATTTATTACTGGGAGGATCTTTATTACATCTGGTTCTAAAAATTGATTGCACTCTAATAAAAAATTGGTTAATGTGATAATTCATTACAAAACAAGCATTACTGTCCTCCAATTCAACCATTACACAACACTTACAACAATTGACTTTAGATTCAGCAGATACGTACCCAAACCAGTATAAATAAAATTTTATGAGTTTTTCTTTACAATGGTACCAATTAAAATGGTATAAAAGCAAATTTACCATTAATAAGTATAATCGAAACAACATTTGTAATAACCCTGTATTATAGAGAATTATTTAAGTAAACATTGTTTTGAACTCAGCAGTCTGAATGTATAATGTTTTGAAGAACCAGCTGTTACACTGATTTACTTAAGTCGGTGTTAAAAGTCAAATCAATAAAAAAAAACTAGTTGAACCAACTGATGTCCACGCTACAATAACAATTTTAAATAAAAAAAAGTGAACCGACTTCAAAAAAGGTTTGAATGAAAAGCTCTAAAAAGGGGAAAATAACTTAAATGCATAATACTACGTGTCTTATCTACTACAAATGTATTTAGTCACTGCTACCAAACTTCAATAAATTACAAAACGGAACTTCGTATTTACACAGTGCATTGAAATTCCACCAACCATATTTAGTCTTAAAAGCAGCTTACTATGACTTGAATGTTCATTTCAATGAGTGAAATATTGGACTTAAAGGCTTTAAGCCCTTACACTAGTCTAGGCAACATTGATCCATACATTTTGAGAAAACATGTCAATTTGAAGTTGGCGCTGTCCTAGAAATTGTTCTTGGACAAATTTGCAGCGCCGACTTCAAATTGACATGACAAGATTTAAATGATCTTTTTCTCTCTAGGGAGTAAAAATCATCAAAACAGTACTTTATTTACCTGTGTATTTACAAATGTCTTTTTTTGTTATTCTGCTCTGAAAACAGATGCTTTAGACACGAGGCATGTATTGACAGTGCTAAAGTGTAACTTTTACAACCAGGTAAATAAAGTACTGTTTTGATGATTTTTTATTCCCTAGGGAGAAAAAGATTATTTAAATGATCTTTTTGTGGCATGGATATCAGCTGGTTCAACGAGTTTGTATTGATTGTTTTGAAATTTAACACTGACGTATAGTAAATCAATGTAACAGCTGTTTCTTCAAAACATTATAATTCAAACTGCTGAGCTCAAAACAATGTTTACTTAATTAATAGTTTAAGTTTATTAAATAAAACTCCGATTGAAACTGTAGATGTGAGGTGTCCTAAGAAAATGCATGCTTTTACTTTGATCTTATGAGACCAAAGTCAAGGTGACAGCCGCTACTGCGCCCTCAGAAGCATGCTCACACCGCGCACCTCCCTCGCCATGGATGGCGCAGACAGCAGCAGACTGAGGAAATGACAGTGCGGAATGCAAGTCAAGTGATGAAAGTGACATTTTCGGCAGCCAGCAGCACCTTGACCAAACAAACGCCTTGAGACTCCAGTGGGCCGTGTCGTACACTGTACACTGCAGAACCCGCTCTACCATCAACTCAACACTCATCCGGAACTACTGCTGTATTGGGTTGTAAAAATGCCCACGATTGAAAATTCCCCTTTACAAATGTATATACCCGAATTTAAATTAAATGTTTTTATCGTATGACAATTTACTCTTAACAGTGTTCCATATTGCAAAACTAGTCCGACACGCAGCTAAGCGCTTAAGCGCCCGCCATGGGTAAATCGAATTTCCTTTGGAATTTGTTACTCAAATATACTCAGTTCACAGCCTCGCTTCAGCATTAGGTCGTTCCATTATCACGGGCGTTACGAGGCTGTTCACTCCGCTCACAGCCTCACTTCGGCCTTCGGCCTCAGACTTACGTGTTATTTTACTGCAGGTTGCATTACACATATATACCGAAAACACATTTCAAATATAATTGAAATAGGACTACTCATTCCGCTGTCATAATGAAAAATCACTTTTTTGGCACCATTTTGAGACGACTTAATTGGTTTTCCTAATTTTTAGTATATTGATGTACAACAGTATATATTTACTTAAAATTTTATCAAAATCGGACGAAGTTTTATTTAGTTATTAGGTAATTAAAACTCAATTTTTGGTGAAAAGTCCCCTTAAAAGGAGGGTTCCAGGAGTCCGATTTTTCTAGTTAACGAACTTGACCGAGATATCTACAAAAGGAACATTTGTACCAAATTTGGTAAAAGTCGGACAAAAATTCTACCTGCACAGATGATACATATGTATATAAAGTGTGAAATAAATGTTCAATAGTGTTTTGGCGGTCAGGATTGGTGCTCATTTCAAGGTCCTGGGCCTGGGTCTTACCATGATGACGGCATGAATATCTCATTTTTCGAAAGGGAATTCGATAAAAGTTACATTTCTAAGCGTTATTAAACTTAACCTTCCAAGGCAACGTTTTAGATCCTGAGACGTTCTGGAGAGAAAAAGCTAAGTTTCTAGCCCTTTAACAATAGTAAGAAATATTCATCACTGCTTCTCTTCTTCAAAAATCGCTTCGTGTTGATTCCAGTTTGAAACCGACTATAGTGAGTAGCGTGTATTGTTGTACATTGTAGAGGCAATTAGATACAGTGGTCACTGCTGCAGGCGGCACTGCGTTCCTCAGACCTTCTCTGTAAGACCGACATTGATCTGAATACAAAGCCATTCTGGAATGAGAAATTCTTTTGTAATTTTGCTCTAAAACAGCTGTTTTTGACACATGCATTGATGTGCTAAAGTTGTAGAAATTGTATAATACATTGCAAGAAAACACGTATAATATCATTACTATAGGGAAATAAAGAAATGTTTTGATGATTTTTAAATGACATGAACATCAGCTTTTGCAATTTTATTTATTTTTTATTTGCAATGGTTTTGTTTGATCGAAGTGATTGATATATTGTGATGAAGTCGACTGTTGTAATTAGGCTACTATCTGAGAAATCATCGATTCGAAATCGATGTGAAATTATAAAGCACTTAGGATTCAGGATTAGCTTCAGTTAAGACCTAGTAATCGGTCAGGATGAACTAGCGTAACAACAGATGGTTCTTCAAGTAAACATTACAACTTAGAATAATAAGTGTAAATGAGTAGTCAAATTTGAATGAATTTTTAGATACATGTATAGTCTTTTTGAACCCAGCTCATTTCCTTGTACTAAAAAGCTTAAGTTTAGGACCTAGTGATGACATATAATTATTATAAACTAAGTAAAGGAAAGAACGGACTTTTCCTGCCACTTCCGGAGAAAAACTACTCCTAACGTTTCGGGTAGTTAAAACCTCCACCACGCGTCTTCAGAGGACTACACTAATCTAGTTTTTAACTACCCGAAACGTTAAGAGTGGTTTTTCTCCGGAAGTGGCAAGAAAAATCCGTTATTTCCTTTACTTAATTGCTCTCCGCCACTAGGCCTATTATGAACTTTCAAACTAACATAATTATTACAGTCGTTAATTTTATTACGAATTGGTCTGTTGAATGTTAATCACTACTGAGGAATGGTTCACTTTAATTTTATAGTAACTTACACATTTTCTAAACGAAAACAAACTTTGAAGAATTAAACACAAAAACACCCTAAAAAATTTTCTCAAGCGATTATGAGACCCAAAATGTGATGAGACGTTTAAAAATTACAGGCTGCTCATGTAACTCATATTGAATGCCTACCATCATGCATACATACGAACTGCTGAAATATAGTGATCAATATCAATTCTAACCCACAAACCGCATGATGGTTCCGATTCAAAGCTCCAAGTAAAGATGTCGTTCCTCCCATATCCCGCGGCTCGCCTATTTTGGATTTCGTAATAACGTAGTCTTTCCAGCAGAAGTAACTTAATTTGTTAAAGGTAGGGCTCAAAGTGATAAGGTCATTTTGAAAAAAAATCAGCACCTTGTTTTCCGTATCGAAGTACTACTGAAAATCTTTATTAAATATAAACAATTGATCTTTATTGCTTCGACAAAGCAATATTGCAAAAGCACTAATAAATAACATCATAATAACACAAATGATTCGATAGTAAATTATAAATAACACAATGAATCGAAATTCCATAGGTGACCAATGAAGTGATATTGAAAATATCAACTCTTTGGGAACTTGCACGTAAGCTACTTAAATATTCAAATGACACTACATTAAATTTTAGCTCTAAAACTTTGAGAACTTATGGGTACTTGTCCAAGAGAAAGTAACCAGTTGTATTCGCTACTTTGAGAGTCTAAATTTAAAAACTAATAATGAAAAGTCCTTTTTTATGAATTTCGGGGTTTCAGCCAATAGCTAAAAAATTATAAGTTGGAATAATCATATTGATTTTGTTTGTAAAAAGATAACATTTGGTATCTTTTTACTGCGAAAATTAACAACCAATTTAGTCTTTTTAAAATTAAGGCCGACTCCTCCTTAGAATGGGACATTAATTAATAGCCCAATGACCAATGGAAATACAAGAACCAACGGCTTAACGTGACTTCCGAACCACGCAGGTGATGGTCTGATATGTCTAAACGATGGTGGGAGTTGATGCGGGTATCATCAGATGCTCACTGAGACTATCTGAGCCGCTTTAGACCTATATCATCCTCAAAACCTGACCTCCATAAAGCTGGATTGCAGGACCACGCCACGAGTCAACTAAGATAGATAACTTGATTAGTGGAAATTACTATTTGAACGAAAATGTGTACTCTGATTCAGACTGTACTAACTACTTTACTTCCATGCTGTACTGCACCGGTGACTTCCCCCACTGCGACTGCGCTGGTATTTAAAATGCCGGGTATGCGCATGCTCCACATGACCTCGCCCGCTGCTCACCGGTCACGAAGGAAAGTGATCAGACCGGTTACCGGTTACCTACCATAGCTGCTCTGTGCCAGGAACTGTAAACAAACTCGCGCTATAGTAGTGCAAGGTGTGGCACGTGCTCTGACGTCATCACTCTGGAAATACATCGGAACAGGCGAGCCATAAATGTGGAATCACTTTCCGCGTACTCTGGCCAATCACGACACGTCTTGGCTTTTCGCTACGATTCACAAATTCCGATCAAACTATGTAAAGACCTAGACTTCAAAATGGGAAAAGGTCCGGCATACAACAGACCTGCAGAAACTGCAAGCGAATAAAAATACCTTGGTGAGTTACCAAAAACCACGTAGGCCTACAGTCTCGGAGGTCTTCGTAGGAACAAGTCATGGAATGCTGGGTCATCGTACCCTATGGTAGGCGAAGGTAATAAAAGCAGGCTATACAGTGTGCGAGAGTGACTGCCATTCTTGCACTGTGCCAGACGAAACGATGAAGTAACACTTGAAAGCAACAAGCCTGTAAACAATATTTAGAGCCTACGTGAAACTGAAGCATGATTCCAAGTCAAGGAAGAAACCAAAGATAAAAACTAATGCTCTTTAAAGGTAATTTTAGAACAGCTCGGGATGATGATCTATGTCTGGAAGCTTCTTGGGTTAGCTCACTTAAGAATAGTTGAGCACGAAACTCAGCCAAACGTCATAAAACACAGGACTTCCCGATCATGGTGTAATAAGTATAACATTATGTTCCCGATAACATTTGTAAGTTCGAGTAGTCTCATGAACACTCCTGTTGGGATTGTCCGAAGATGCGCGCGCCAGCAAAACAAATAGTTTAAAACTTCCATATCAAAGCCAAAAAAGAAAACAAACAAAACATCAAAAAAGTCTATTCTTTGACTTTAGAAATCGACCATTCTTAGAGCGTATTTTAAGGTGACTATGAGGTGAAAGGTGAGTGTGCACTATAAAAATGAAGGAGGGAAGACCACTCAGAAAGAGTGAAATTTCGCTCTTTTGGCTGTTGATACCCAACCACTCTCATGAAAGAGTGCCTCTTTGGGAGTAATTTTCACTCTTTCATATTTAGGAGGTGTTTTGTTGGATAGTGAAGTAGGTCTAGTGTTGATACAAACTAGAGCCGACTGTTCCCAGATAAGGTAGTTAATTCATAACCAAACGACCAATGGAAATGTACCAACGGCTTAGCGTATTTCCGAACCATGAAAAGGGGCCATCGTGGACAAGTTGATATCTTTGCTATGTAGTGAGTTATCGTTATTGCAACTCTAGAAACTTCCGACAAATTCAACTCTCTCATGACAAGTTGTCCAATAACGCGTTTGCCGGGAGAGGTCAACGTCTTCTGGGGCAGTGCAGATAATAAACGAGCGAGGCCAGTCTGCAAGAACTGACAGGCAATTATGTACCCGGCACTTGCAGCGATGAAGTATCCCTTGCAGGCAATGTGTTGGAGAACACTTACATGCAATCGGTAGGTTGACGGATTCAATCAGGTTTGCTGTATTTCATCTAGAACAGGACATAGAGGTTGGTGAGCGCTGTTGAAGAAAGGTACGACAGGACAGTTTAGCAATCACCATAATATAAAGGTTGGAGAGTATAGTAGAAACGTTGAACACGTTAGTGATGTATCTCAGACGAATTGAGAAGAAAGTAATCACAAGAGAAGAAAATCAGGATCATTATGGTCGCAGACGGTGTTTGATGAAGTACATGAATAGGATATGGCGGATAGATCTCTTATGAAGAAGATAAAAGGAAAAGGGAAGTATGCCCTGGGTATAGGTATGACTTGGGATCTGGACCATCTTGAGACAGGTGCCAACTATCTCGGCCAGAGAAGCATCTGACCATGATTATTGTGAAGTCCTCTGGTGTGAAAGGCAGGTAATTCTCGGAGGCCAGCCTCCGAGGACTAATTATTATAATTATTAATAAAATATATTATTTTATCTTATTAATAAGATATGTATTCTATTTCCAGATAGGAAATTATCTCATAAGAGTATTCTTATTTAGTTTAGAGTTAGTCAATTTTAAATCTATATTATATTTAGACTACGTCACACAATAAATCACTAAATCACTATTTGAGATACCGACTACTCTCATGAGGGTAATTTAAGGCAAATATATTATGAATGATGAGTGTAATGAGAGGTAGTAATGGGTTAAGAGGCGTAGTCTTGTTACAAACTAAGGCCGACTCTTCCTTAGAATGGTTCATTAATTAATAGCCCAATGACCAATGGAAATACAAGGACCAACAACGGCTTAATAACAACCACATTACGTATTTTAGGAACTGTTTAATTTGGTCCTGAAAGTGACTAAGGCTGTGTTAAACAGTAATAAACCCGCCTAAAGCATAACTATTATCGAGAATAAAGGGAAGGTAAATAATGTTAAACCTATAAGCCGAAAAAAAAAAACGATTCCTCCCTACTTTCCGATTAATTTTTCCTAAGTTGCCCCCTTGTGGTTTCTTCGCTACGAGACCTCTTCCCGAAGAAAGAGCCTCTCATAGCAACCTCCACCAACCTTCTTTCCGATGCACTCAAGCACGCCACCTCTACTCACCTTTGTTAAGAGCAGGCAGGAACATCCTGACCCTGCCCTGTCCGTGCAGACCGCCCTTGGCATGATGGAACATACAGTCCGACACCTCGCCCGAGGCCTCATACTCCGCCTCTGCAGCCTCCTGGTACGCACACCACAGCCACTGGTCAAACTCCTCTTCGTCCACTCGCTCGTACTCGCTGCTCGTGGTCGAGGTGGAGTCTTCCCTCCTGCGTCCACCGCGACACACCGAGTCAAACACTCTCTCCACATAGTTGCCGGGTGTCGGGTCACTCATGTCATCCTTCGGCAGCCTCCCGCTCAGCCCGCGACGAAGAACACGTCTTTATAGTTCATCTGGGGAATGGTTGGTTTGGGTTGCCATTTCGTTTTCTGCAGTTGGTGGATGTTTTAAAGTACGAGTATTATAAATTATGTCTATGCTTAAATGTACATATTATTTTTTTCAATATGTCTATGCTAACTGTTTGGTAACCCATTGGCTCCAAAACTACAAAACTTGACTCTGATACTTTTGGTTTGAGACACCGGCCACTCTTACTTTAAAGTAAATATGGGATGAATGGTGAGTGTTTCAATGGATGATGAGGTAGGTGTATAGTTACAAACTAGGGTCGACTGTTCCCCATATTGGGCCGTTTATTAATAGCCTAACGACCGATAGAATGGACCAGCGGCTTAACGTACGCCGAAAAGACCGTTAAATATGTGCAACTTTCTCGGGTAACTAGTTTTGGGTCGGTATTTTCCGATTGAAAGAATAATAACAAGCTTCATAAAGCCAGAAAATCACATTTAAAATTTGGACTTTTAAGTGGATTAGACTCGAAATCTTTTAGTTCAATTTGACCTGTTTAACTAATAAGCCAACAAACGAACTAATAAAATACGTTCCAACATTCACACTCAAAAACCTAAACCTTTCATTAAGTTTTCTAATTTTTAAGTTCCTGCTTTGAACACAAAGGATTCTAAAAGATTCCAACTCTTAACCAACACATCTAATACTAAAAGTATAATCTAGCTCATCCGGTTCACACCACGCCAAAACATCACAATAGTTGGTTTGAAATATTTCGGTCTCGCTGTGGAGTACCATCTTCAGTCACTGATTGGCTGAAGATGGTACTCACCAATTATTATGATGTTTTGACGCGATGTTTAAAATTGGAAGAACTGGATTAAGTTGTGACATTGACCCCGAAAGCCTATGAGTTGTAAATTGGAAGAACAGGATTATAGTTGTGACACCGGCGGCGAAAGCCTAAGAGTTAAAGTTTAATCCTGAGAGTGATTTGTCTAAAAAACGGAAGAGCACAGAGGAAAGTCTCCCTCTCTTCGTGTACGGACACGGATTCTCACATCTACGTCACAACATGGAGAAATGCCGTTGTGAACAATCTATCCATGTGCAGTTGATTCTTTCACTTTATTCTAAGAGTTTCTCCACGACTTGTGATTAGAGTTCAACTTCGTGTACAGATGAAGGTCCTAACATTTCACGCCGAACCTTTCTCTAGAGAAGTGTGTTACTAGCGATTCTCTCAGGTTTTGACAAATCCACTGTTTCAAGGCTTGCCTCGAAATGTTACAGGTTAAAGTTCGTTGTCCTACAACTATTACACTGCATGGGGGGTTTCAAAGAACCTAATTTGACATTGTTTTGATATAATGAACATAGTAGGTAGAAATGGAGACACACAATATTTTTGAGAAAAATCTTAATACTCTTTTGGGTTTGTCTTTATGTGGGTCGTACTTTCCGTTACCCACCCTACCCAAACAGTGGGGCAGGAGATCCCCTATTTTTAATACAAACCCCGTGACACTTTATTTGAGGGAAAGCCAAACTCAATGTTGCCATTCAACATTTTGATTTTAAATGGCTACGTTTTCAATTAAGCAAATAAATGGACGCTTTTGATATAATTTGGCAGTGTTTACCAGATGTTATACAAGCTTTAAAACACCATATAACGTTACATGCTCGCCTTGGCCATTTAAATCTTGAGAGAACATTGGAAATACTGCCCAACCCAGGTACTGATGACGGTGTATTTTGGAGTAATCTACCCACGCCTTTCCTACGGATTGGCTCTGTGGGGAAGATGCTCAAACACTATTTTCATTATAAAAAGACCCGTCAGAACCATTGGGAAACTTCCAACGTTTAAAAATGTTGACACTAACTTGCCTCTACATTTTAGAAATGTGTCTATTTTTCAAATCGAAGTGCGATATTATAATAGGGAATGATAATAACTTTATAAGAATAGAGGCAGTGAAAACTACCGAACTGGGCGCCAAAGAACGATGCTCCAAAAAATGTTTGCCTTATCAGGATGCCAAATTCGATTAAAAGTGCTCCAATGCGGAACTCATTTAAAACTCACTTCAAAAAATGTTGATCGCACAATTCTTTTATATTATGGACGAGTTTATGGTACAATACTGCGAGAACAATATTGTGGAATGATTCCATTGAATGAAAATATTCAAAGTGTATGTTTGAAAGGAATTTCTATGCATACACGTAACATGTTTATGCAATGAATCTCTTATTTATTTACCTTTTACGTCATAAAATCATCACAATAATTACAGCCAACGATAAACTCAAGTTAATACGAGTTTGTTCATGTTCAGGAATAGATAAGAAGGTAATGAGTTATACTCGGTTTTGACACGTGAAAATCCATAAAACGTGGACAATTATAGAGGTTTTCGATAAGGAGTCAGTTTTCCTCATGAGCTGACAGAAAATCACACTTTCCTTGTGGAAACCACATATTGTCACCTATAACACTATCCAAGGTAAACTTTACAGGCCTTTGTACAGATTTTATTTTGAAATGAAATGAAAATCGTCATTATTGGTGGCGAAGTTAGGACTTTAAAGACCTCTCTTCCACTTAACCACAGTACAAAGATATTAACAATTTCATATATACAAAAATCGAAAATATATACACTACTCATTAGTTTTGGACAACTGAAATTGCATAAGTGAACATTTTGCGCTTCAATTTTGAAGCTAATTCAAACTTTTGAACGCGCTGGGCTGCTTATTAAACGTATTAAGAACGGTTATTCCTGTAATTTTTTCGTAAGCCTAGCTGTTATCCACTAACTGACCACGAATATTGTTTAGACCTACCCAATTATTTTTAACCCATTTTTATTTTATTTTAATTTTCAGTCATCTGATGTAGTGTCAAAATTCTGTTTGTAATATTTCCAGCTTGTTGATTTAAAGTCTCTATTGACAGTCACATGTTTGGATAAACATTCATGTTTAAGTACTTCTCTAAATTTGAAGGCATAAATAGGTGGGCCGGATGGTGTAGTGGTCAGCAAAATCGCCCTGCAAGTGAGAGCCCGGGTTCAAGTCCCGGTTCGGTCCACACATTATGTCTTCAAATTTCGAAAAATTGGTTATTTAGCGTTTATACAAATTACCGTATAATTAATAATTTATTGACGAAAGTACGATCGTACAAGATTAAAAGGTTATAAGCAGTAGCCTAAATAGTTTTATACTTTTATTGGGACGGATTTAAAACTAATTAAATAACATGTCCGCTCTTTGAAAATGCGAATCAGCTTCAGGAAAACAAACAAAGGAAATTAATGCCGCATTCAATCGATAAGTTAGGAAAAAACAGATAATTACGAAGAATCGAGGACATAATAGCTAAATAATAGTGGACCGCGGTTTGTGCTAAATGGATAGATTGCGTGCGCTGGGGACCTTATTGCCGAGGAATGTTTTATGTACAACCTTGGACAAAGGAGAACACTCCAGTAGCGATGCGGCTTGGAAACACGCAAACACAATGTAAATCCTCCAACATTTCCACCTTCAAATTGTTAAATAACTACGAAATTTATTTTTGTTTTGAATTAAAAAGATGCTTGTAGTTACAAATCAAAGGTACAAATATTTAACCAGGCAGACACGCAGCTAAGCGCTAAAGTGCCGCTTGCATGTGAATCGATTCGAATTTCCTTTGCAATTTGTTACTCTTATTCGCTCCGTTTGGCATTCAGCTGTTCTATGGTCACCGGCTTTACGAGGCTGTTCGCCACGCTCACAGCCTGGCTTCGGCCTTCGACCTTAAATTTACGAGGTCCACTATCACGGGCACTATGAGGCTATTCGCTACGCTCACAGCCTTTTTTGCCCACCTGTTGCAAACAAATTGAATGCATGTTGATTTGGTTACATTTAGCTCAAAACGATTAACCATGCCTGAATTTGTGAAATGCATTATGCTTTCTGCGAAGATTTTAAGTTGCCAAATTTGGAAATATCCGTCGCAAAGTAAGGTTAGTATACGTATTATTTCTCACTATTCTGTGAGCATTGTCCTTGCCATCCACCTTACCGGTTGGTGATTGCGTTTGATCATGAAACCACCACTTTGCACATCATACAGGAGGTCGCTTGCAAAGTGACCGGACTGTACACTGTACAAGCTATCTACATGATTGATTGAGTTCGACGAGTCTTGTCAACACACTGACTCTGCACACAACTGTGACGGACTGTACACTGTACAAGCTATCTACATGATTGACCTCTGCCTTGAGTTCGACGAGTCTCACACGCGTCAAGGCAGTCAACACACTGACTCTGCACACAACTGTACATCATCATACAGGAGGTCGCTTGCATAGTGACCGGACTGTACACTGTACAAGTGGACTTGAGTTCGACGAGTCTCACACGCGTCAAGGCAGTCAACACACTGACTCTGCACACAACTGTACATCATCATACAGGAGGTCGCTTGCAAAGTGACCGGACTGTACACTGTACAAGCTATCTACATGATTGACCTCTGCCTTGAGTTCGACGAGTCTCACACGCGTCAAGGCAGTCAACACACTGACTCTGCACACAACTGTACATCATCATACAGGAGGTCGCTTGCAAAGTGACCGGACTGTACACTGTACAAGCTATCTACATGATTGACCTCTGCCTTGAGTTCGACGAGTCTCACACGCGTCAAGGCAGTCAACACACTGACTCTGCACACAACTGTACATCATCATACAGGAGGTCGCTTGCAAAGTGACCGGACTGTACACTGTACAAGCTATCTACATGATTGACCTCTGCCTTGAGTTCGACGAGTCTCACACGCGTCAAGGCAGTCAACACACTGACTCTGCACACAACTGTACATCATCATACAGGAGGTCGCTTGCAAAGTGACCGGACTGTACACTGTACAAGCTATCTACATGATTGACCTCTGCCTTGAGTTCGACGAGTCTCACACGCGTCAAGGCAGTCAACACACTGACTCTGCACACAACTGTACATCATCATACAGGAGGTCGCTTGCAAAGTGACCGGACTGTACACTGTACAAGCTATCTACATGATTGACCTCTGCCTTGAGTTCGACGAGTCTCACACGCGTCAAGGCAGTCAACACACTGACTCTGCACACAACTGTACATCATCATACAGGAGGTCGCTTGCATAGTGACCGGACTGTACACTGTACAAGCTATCTACATGATTGACCTCTGCCTTGAGTTCGACGAGTCTCACACGCGTCAAGGCAGTCAACACACTGACTCTGCACACAACTGTACATCATCATACAGGAGGTCGCTTGCAAAGTGACCGGACTGTACACTGTACAAGCTATCTACATGATTGACCTCTGCCTTGAGTTCGACGAGTCTCACACGCGTCAAGGCAGTCAACACACTGACTCTGCACACAACTGTACATCATCATACAGGAGGTCGCTTGCAAAGTGACCGGACTGTACACTGTACAAGCTATCTACATGATTGACCTCTGCCTTGAGTTCGACGAGTCTCACACGCGTCAAGGCAGTCAACACACTGACTCTGCACACAACTGTACATCATCATACAGGACAGTGACCGGACTGTACACTGTACAAGCTATCTACATGATTGACCTCTGCCTTGAGTTCGACGAGTCTCACACGCGTCAAGGCAGTCAACACACTGACTCTGCACACAACTGTACATCATCATACAGGACAGTGACCGGACTGTACACTGTACAAGCTATCTACATGATTGACCTCTGCCTTGAGTTCGACGAGTCTCACACGCGTCAAGGCAGTCAACACACTGACTCTGCACACAACTGCATCATACAGGAGGTCGCTTGCAAAGTGACCGGACTGTACACTGTACAAGCTATCTACATGATTGACCTCTGCCTTGAGTTCGACGAGTCTCACACGCGTCAAGGCAGTCAACACACTGACTCTGCACACAACTGTACATCATCATACAGGAGGTCGCTTGCAAAGTGACCGGACTGTACACTGTACAAGCTATCTACATGATTGACCTCTGCCTTGAGTTCGACGAGTCTCACACGCGTCAAGGCAGTCAACACACTGACTCTGCACACAACTGTACATCATCTCAAAGAGAGACGCGATTCCCGAGGTAATAATCAGCAATCCTGGCTGATCATTAAATTCGGTATCTTTATAGTGTTTTTTTTAAATATATATGATTGAGTTTTGCGTGCTGCCATCATGTGAAGGTGTTGCCAATTATTGTTTACGCTTGAGTTAATTCTAGTCTTGTCGAAATCTTCAAAGGTACTCGGCATACTAAAAGTGAGGATGCAGAGGGACATGCATTCTAACAGACTGTTAAGAAAATAGTGATGCTGTAAGGATTAAACTTGTAAATGGAAAGTCTTAGCCTAAGCAGAAAATTGCTTAGGGGATTTGGAAGACGATTTATTACATTTCAGTTTAATTTGAAGAAAAATCCACTTTGAAACACTATAAAATACAGTACATTTGAGCTCTAAAACCCCCATTAAAAAGTAAGATTTCAAAAAAATTGGCTCCAATTCGTGCTGGATAACTCGTATGAAATCATGCAAAAATTATTAGCACCGAAAGCTCTACTTAAAAGTGGAGTTTCAAAAATTTGGCTCCAATCCTTCCCAGATAATCTGTTTGATAACACATAAACATTTTTACACGAACAGCGTTTGTTGGATTAATATCAATGCCACTATAGAACACTTGTTCAAAGTTGACGCTAGGGTTTGTAGTTTCTAATTTAACTTTGTTGCGCTCGTGGTCTACTGACATCGGTTAGACTGCACTCTCCTGTATCGACGTCCTTGCCGGCTAGTGAAGTGCCTGCATACACTAACAAGTAAGCTAGGAACACACTGTAGACTTGGGGTCAAGAGGTCTCCAAGATAGTGGAGTGGCCTAGCATTGCAACGCGCACGCTTCATTGCCCCAGCCCTTGTCTACGCCTCACTGCATGTTCTCTAATCATCTATACTGTACCTACTGGAACACAGGAACCGCCGGCTCCTCGGCTGTTATAAAAAAAACTAAATTTAATATTAGTTAATAGTTTAAGAGGATTGATCACCCCAGAAAATGTTGCTCAAAACATGCTCTCGTAGTCCCCCGTGTAGGTTTATAAAACCACCATCTTACGCCACTATTAGCAAAAAATGTTGAATTTGAAAAAATAGGCTATTTTAAAAGTGTATTTTATATTTATTTCGCAAGCAAATTTTGTCTTTTTTTATTTACAAGGAACTTAGAACCACTCCTACCCCTATCATACGAACCCGCATTTGTAGCCTACGTTCTGGTTCATAAACGGCGTCGGAAACAGGGGACTACGAAACCATGTTTTGCCACTTTTTGAGTGAGCGGAGCAAAGTTGGAATATCGCTAGTACCATTTCTCTTGACTGTCAAGGTCGGCAGCACGCGCGACTCTTCAAAGAATGTCTTGTACTCCCTACTAGAGCAGATGTTTTTGAAACAGAAGATAAACTTGGATTTCCACCTACCCCTCGTCCACAGGAGAGAAATAATCAATACATCGCTATTTCAGTGGTAAACATGGGTTCTTACTTGGTTGACTAATCCTCTTTATCATCGACACACGCGAGGTTGAGCGGTAGAGAGGACTTCGTAGTAGTATTATTCTGGGACATTCTGCGACCGTCACAAAGGGTTTTGTTGGATTTATTAAGGACTCTTGGGGACTTTCTATTGGTAGTTCAGCTACCGGTCAAGTCGTGGTGAGCTTGTGCAGTACGGACGGAAAAATGTGATGATGATGCAGAGGGTTACATTCCAACAAACACCACCGTTATAAAATGTGTTACGGTGAGCTTTGAACTTTAAAATTAAAGAATAGGCCAATTTCTTTAAGGTAGGTTATACATTTTTTTTTCGAGAAAAATCCATTTGGAAACCCGTAAAAATATAGTACTTTAGCTCTGGAAAACCCATTTAAAAGTGAAGATTCAAAGAGGCCGGTAACAAACAGTCCCCGTCAAACGGGCCTGGGTTTTCACACCTGTACGCCTACAGTGAATGGTTCGTCAAGGCTTTGGCGTATCAATGATTGGTCCACACACGAGCTCAGCTCAGAGTACCGGAAGTACCTCGTGTCAGACCCGTCACTTCCGGTCTGGTGTAGCTCGTGACATGTGTTTAAACAGGGCGTTGCCTTTATACATGCTCACCTATGACCTTTCCAGCCAGTCTCGTGTCATACGTTTTATTAATCAGGCTTATCGGTATGCCCGCGCACCCAATTTTATTCTGAAACTATTTAAAAAAAGTTTAATGTGATGTCTACTATTATTGGGAATACAATTTTTTGTCATTTTAGTCTAAAAACAGCTACTAATTTTTGTTTTGATGATCCTTTTGTGGCATGGACAACAGCTGGTTCAACGAGTTTGTTTTGAATTTCATCACAGACTTATTGTAAATCAGTGTAACAGCTGTTTCTTCAAAACAATACCTAATTCAGACTGCTGAGTTTAAAACCATCTTTACTTGAGTTCCTTTTAATATTTATAACATTTATTTTTCATTATTATTTGCATCGCGACAAAAAGTAACCGTCATCGACCCGACGTGTCTTTTGACCCTCGGTCATTTAACCTCCTCGGCTGCGCCTCACTTATGGACCTAGTGATGAAATACACTATTAGAAATGCAGGTTAAGTGACGAAAAAAGTTATTAACCATTAAAAAAGACGTAGAAACTTACGTAGATATTTACGTTCAATAAACCCCATCGATAGGGAACGCTTAGATCGACAAAACACCTCATACCCGTCCTCTACTCGACACATATTCAAAGTTTGACGTCTGCATAAAGCACACTCACAGAACAATGCAAGTTATGTCACTTCAAGGTCGACGTTAGCTAACACATCACGTGACTCACGTGGTACATTGTCAAATCCAAGGCGACTCATTCATTTCAAAACTCATTAACTTCAGATTTGTCAATCTGCCATATAATTTTTCTACCCGAACCTGTTTCCACCTAAATAATATATTCTGGTTATAGTTAACGAGCTTAAAAGATAAAACCCCTTTATAACAAGTGTCAATGCGGTCGAAGAACCGAATAAGGTTGGCAATTAGGGATAGTTATGAAATTATTAACGTTCTGAACGGTTGAGGAATCGTTAACGTACAAAATGGGAAGAAAAAACATGGCCTGTTAATAAATATAGACTTTTGTAACGAACATAATACAGGGTGTATTCACAAAACCGGATTCTACGTACATACAAAAGTAAGTAGAAAATGTCAAGTAACATTTATTTTAGTTCGGCCCTGTTTAGCCGTAATCCGCCATTTCGTAATTAAAAAAAATACTAATAATTTAATAATTAATTATTTTTTTAACAACATGTTCCACAAACATTTTTATCAAACTTATCAAATTTCAAAATGGCGGTCATTTAAAAATTTCAAAGTCATATGGAGTTAAATTGGTATTGGACTTGAAATTTTTAAAATACCGCCATTTTGGAATTTGACAAGTTAGATACAAAACATTTGTGGAAAATTGTTATACAAATAATTAAAGTTTATACTAAGTTTCACAAAAATATTTCAAAGAGTTTTTGAATTATTAATTATTTTCAAAAAATTACAAAATGGCGGATTGCGGCTAAACTAAGCCGAAATAAAAAAAATTACAAGACATTTTCGACTTACCTTTGTTTGTAGAATCTGGTTCTGGATAGCGCTACACATTTTTGTGACACCTCGTATATCTAATTTTCTGTCCGGATAAATTATTGAGTAGAATACCATAGATGATAGAAAAGAAAAAGAAGGAGAGCTACAATATTTCGTATTTTAATAAGTTTTCAAGTACTGTAGTTAAGAAGAAGGACAAGGTATAAATTGGACAATTTATACCTTGACCCTTTATTTTAACAACTTGAAAACGTATTAAAATGCGGAATAGTGTAGATCCACTTATTTTTCTATTCTATCGTCTAAGATAGTTTAATTTCCTATTCATACTAATTGTATCGAAAACCAAACTAAAACTTTTCTCAAATGTTTCTCAAACACTAAAAATTTGCACTACGTAAAATGTCTTTCTTCCGTAATAACAAGACAATATACAAACATTTTTGACAATTTAAAAGCAAATTCAAGCAGAACACAATCACGAAAAGAAAACTGGTGGCCCAAACCATCTTTTGATGCTTTATCTTTAAGGTCTTTATCGCCGATAATTTCGAGTTACCAACCACTCCTAGAGGGTATTTTCAGGTGAATATGGGATTAATAATGGGTGTTATGAATTTTATGTGGATGATGAGGCGTAATCTTGTTACAAACTAGGGCTGACTGTTCCCCACATTGCGTATGGACCAGTGGCTTAACGTGATTAATTAACCAACCAAGGGGAGTGACCTTTGAAAAAGAATTCCCTACACCATTGAACTATGACCACCCCTGATTCTTTCCCATTGCAAAACTACCCAATGCGCTTTTTTATATAGGTAAGCTTAACTTTATTCAAGCATGAATTCGACATTTGCAGAGAGCAATAAGCGACAGAGGTCTACAATTGGATGGCGAGAGGCCAAATGTATTCTGGGTGTGCTGGGCTCAAATTCACCAACAGTTTCTGTATTGATGTAAGCCTCGCTGAATACAAAGTATGTACTTAGAACAATTGTCTTGGTGCAAAAATCAACGTATTATGTATGTGGTACATGATTATTTTATTCGCGTAAAGGCCTATAACGCTGTCTTGAAAAGTTAGCTTTCCTTGGAGGCCAGACTTGCTTTATTATGGTACATTATTATTTTACTTATAACACGAATGTTGATTTAGTGACAAAGATATTATGACAAGAAAATAAGTGTACACCTTTATGTGATATAGGCGGTACCAAAAATGAAGAGAACTTTAGTCGACATTAAAAAAAAACATTAGAATAGTTTATATGACTTTTTCAAGAACAATTTTGGGCAAATTTCCAATTAATACAATGTTGATTAAACCATAAAGAGGTGTTTGCTGACATGTTTACTTTATTATTGTACCTTTGTTGTATACAGGGTGAGCTTTATATTTTCCCTCCCCACCTAATTACATTTTACTAAAAGATTAAATTAGTTGCGAGTTCTAACTTGTATAGCTCGGGGTCCAGAGGGCGTTTTAGAACAATTATGTACAATTTCATATTTTTCTCAACTCATTTTTTTTCAAAAATAAAGTTTCTTGAATTATTTTGTTTTATTTGAAATTTGAAGGTTTGTTCAGACGGATGACCATTATTAGTAGACAATTTTTAGGCTAAGTCTGCTAGTAATAAAATTTATAAATTTTAAAATACAATATATTTTGATACCGAAAATGTCTGGTATTTTCGTTTTGCTATAAATACATAAGAATGTCATTTTAAAAAGTGTTTGCAAATTGTTCGGAAATATTTTATATAATGTATTTTATTGTTTGTAATCAAATATTACGAACACGAGCAAACTTATCAACACAAATTTTTGCGCTTAACATTCACATAACGGAATATTTTAGTAAGCCCTATGGCAATTGATTTTTGATACCATCCTACACACACAAAGAGTATACCATACAATTTTATTCTTGTTATTAAAGCCACCCTTGAACTAAGTTACAAATGCAGTGCAGTATAGTAAAACTTGACTGAAAAGATAATCCAAACAGACTGATGATTGACGCTGATCCTATAAAACAACGGGATTAAGGTCATCTACAAGATAAGAGACTTACACAAGCATACAAGTTTAGAGCAAACTAGCTGTGTACCCGTGCTTCGCCACGGATAAAACATTATAGTATCATGACTTTAAAGTATTTTTGTACAAAGGCAGACTGGCATCAAACTACCGAATCCTTACACCTGTTCCTTCATTTTGAAAGTGGGCTTTAAGTTTCCCAGCTGACGTAACTGTTCTTCGCACGGTTGTGTTTAATGTTATACGTTAGTTTTGGTTTTTACAAGGTGTAAGAAAACGTACTAACCAAAAACCGATGGATTCATTTCAACGTACAGACAGTCGGAAACCAAATAAATATTTATCGGCGTTTGGCTACCTTGTGAGTCATAGTAATCCCGCTATTCCGGGGTGTTCAGAGCCCAGTTTGGTCCCTCGTCATTTATTTTGTGCACGTTGTATGGATACAAAATATAGCTAAAAACCCACTGCGTAATGGGTTAAACCCTTAAACAAAGTTTCACCGCCACAGCTCCAGCCGATTTTGAGTTATAAGCGGTCCAAGATGTCTTAAAAACGTTACAGACACACGGACAGGAATTGTTTTTACGCCAGTTTCGGTCTTGGATGGATTCATTGCAAGGTACAGTGCAGACACAAGTCTTAATTTATGTACATAGATGTATAACATTCACTATACAGAGAGTTGAATTAAATGTTGGAACATATTTCATGTTTACTTAAATAATTAACAACGGTTGTTTAACATGTATAGGTAGCAAAAGTATGAACTATTCATAATCCATAAAGCATACTTCTTGGAACGTCTACGAGTTAAGTAAAGAGTACTTTATGAGTTGGCAGAAAACCAAAGCCCGGGAGAAACCCTATATTTCCCAATGAAATATGCTGGGGACAAAATCAATGTCGAATAAGCTAAAATATTGAACATAACTTTAATTCTTCTTTTGATAAATTTTTCTATAGTTTTTCAACTATTTGTTATAAATGAAATCCCGAACTAAATAGTCTACTGACCGTTGATTTGACAACTTGCGAAAACCCCCAGCGTCAATCCAAATTTCACTTTCCAACGAGAAAAACCTCCAAGAGAAAACAAGAAACCTTTCGTTCCTAATGACCAACAGTGTTCGGGTAAATGAAGCATCCAACATTTATAATTACGCTGTGTCTATTTTCCTCGGCAATATTGCGAGATTTACCTAATTAATTAATCCGAGAAACCGCCTTTCACAAATAAAACATCCAATTTGACTAATCCTCAGGGAACGAGGATGGGATCTTAGCTACAGCTAATATAGTAGCAGAGTAAATGAACTGTATGAGAAGCTTGTACAGTAATTGTTTCCCTGGTGCCTACTTCATGCACTTCCTCTGTGTGCATAGTTTCACACGTTACCTACCGGCAGTAATTGACCTAGAACTTGCCGTCAGACGGTGGCTTACGAGATTAAGGATGCACAGTAACGGCGGGAAAAAGTAACGATGGAAACTACCGAACTGGGAGACACATAACGGCAGTTCATCAACCTAACTTCTCGGGTAGTAGTTCAACTCGTCAACAAGTTGCCAAATTCGCTCGAAAGTGCCTCGGAGCTCAAGGCTTTTAAAACTCGTCTGAAAAATGTTTTGGCCGCAGAAGCATTTTATAATACAAACAGGTTCATGGCACAAGACTGGGAAAACGCGGAACACACTGTCTAACCACGGGACTAGAGTGGTTCAATTCGAATGATTGAAAGAGAGTGAATGTCAAAAATTAAAGTACGAACGGGATTTCGATGTTAGAATAAGTGGACAATTTTAGCTACCAAAAATAACTGACGATTGCATAACATGTCAAATGTTTTTCGCAATAAATCATTTATTTATTTATATTGAATGCGAAGGTTACAGTAATGAATCGGGTTTTCGTTTATATTTTCGTGCATTGGTTCTGGACCAAAATCAAGTAGAAATAGATAAGAACAACCAAAATAAATGATAAAATGATTATAAGCCCCTAGTTACTACGGCAGCCCGGCATTTGATTTTTACGTTGAGTAAAAACGCTAAGCAGTAAACTTGGAGGTAAGTTACGCTTTTGTAATCAGTAGGCCTACACAGCTAAAAATCAAAATTACTTTGAATTGAAACAAGCAAAAATTAAGGTAGTTTAAACTTTAAATGGCTGTACGTCAGTCAAATTAAAGAAAAGTCAAAAGAAAACATGCCAAAAAATTCAGGGGAAACCGAAACGTCTAATTGTTTGCGTCATACTATGAGTTTTATCCTACACGTAATTTAATTTACTATTCGACTTCCTGTAAATTCAGTTAAACCATCGAAAGGTATTAAACAGTTCGTTATATAGCAGTAATAATATGTTTTTGCAGTCCGATGTATTGATCCGTTTCCCTATATCAGCTTATATACAGGGTGTCCAGTAATTAGGGGATCAAACTTCACCAGTGGTTTATCAGCTCATAATAAACAAATAATGTCCTATAACACATAGTCCTATCTCGCTTAGTTTTCTGTCTGTCTGTGTTTTCACTAAATAATTTTATCTCCGAAGTAAATTAAGTTATAAACTAAAACTTTGCACACTTGTTAGTATAATTAAAACCAACATTTAAAAATAAATTAGACTAATTTTCACTTCCGGTTTAAATAATGGTGGCCATATTACACTTTTACCTTAATTACTCAAAACTTAATCTGTATGGTAAATACACAAGATTAACAATATGTGAAAAATGTATTTACAAACATTTTAAGATCAAGTTTGTTGTTCTGGGATAATTATTAACGGAGAAATTTAAGTTTTCTAGAGCGCACTCCTGTATTTACATATGTTTCTTAAATGTAAACAAAGAAGTGCGCTCAGGAAAACTCATATTTCTCCGTTATTACTTATCACAGGACAACAAAACTTGGTCTCAAAATGTTTGTAAATAAATTTGACACGTATTATTATTCTTGTGTATTTGCCATAAATATTAAGGATTTTGAGTTACAGTATTAAGCTTTTAAAAACTTAATATGACCACCAATTTTAAACCGGAAGTGAAAATTAATCAAATTTATTTTTGAATATTGTTTTTGATTATACTAACAAGTGTGCAAACCTTTTAGTTTATAACTTAATTTACCTCGGTGATAAAAATTATTTAGTCAAAAACATAGACAGACAAGACAGAAAACTAAGCGAGGTAGGACTAGGTGTTATAGGATTTTGTTTACTATGAGCTGATAAACCACCTGGTGAAGTTTGATCCCCTAATTACTGGACACACTGTAGTTGATACAAAGTGTGATGATCTGACGTGTAAGGCCCATAAAAAACAGCTGGCATTGTTTGCATGGTGCGAACGCAACAGCTGTTTCAGTGTAAACAATAGCAGACGACTGCTTCATACGACGAATGTTATCAATCCTGGGAAACAATTTTCCTTTGGCGGTAAGAAAGTTAATGCTATCTAGTACACCAAAGTGGGCACATTATTTAATTTAGACAGCTAAAGGTATGTCGGACACAGTGTTCATAGTATTTTACTTACTTGAATCAATAACTGGACAATTTAGGACCAACTTATTACTACTTTTTACAATTGCAATAGATCTCATAGAGTAATGTGGGTATTTGAAGCAGCCATTTAGGCTGTCCTACAAATATTGTTCGCTAAAGTTGTGGCCAGTTTTAAAGAATATTGAAAACAGTGCATGGTTAGTTTGATCGTATTCAAACTCTAACTATTAAAACAATGATTTAAACTTCGTGTTTAAATCCCTAGCACGTTTACATACATACTAAACAAATTGTAATGCTATACTGCAAGTGCCAACCTCAATATACGAGAATTTTTATCCTCTTCTAACGTTAAAAAAAGTATTGTATTCATATTTTGAAGTGTGGAACGGACAAATTGGCGTAACATTAATTTTAACATAACCCCTCTTATCAGCAAATTCTTCTTAGCATACGCCATCCATTAGGAATTCAACAGGTCACCGCATATTCTAGCAACCTTCGATTCGACAACCAACTTACGGTTCATACGTAGAAAACAAAATGGCAACCAATAAATCACAAAAGGGACGTCGATTCACAAAAACAAATCACAAATACACTTCACATCACTGCCGGCACACTGAAACGACAAAATAACACGACACACGACCGAAACAGCACGAAAGGTAAACCTGGACTGGCACATGATTGGAGGAGGAGTAGGGGAACAGTCGCGAGAGGGGAAATGGTTGCCGCTTCCCCTCCACAGCTGATTTCCCCCACCACCCGCCGCGCCCAGCTGATTATTGACGTTATCAGCTGATAGTAGCCGGTCAAGGTTGTCGATTGGTCAGTTTGAAAATTATTATTACATAAGTGAGGTTATTTATAACTTTATTGTTGCACTTGATAAAAGTAGATGCTGTACTAATTTGTTTTAACTTTAAACAACATAGACAAACTAGAAACTTCATAGGATTTTTTCCAACAGTAGAATAGATTTTGTTTATACCATACGCGCATTTTTGATATTTAACCAACTAAAATTGATTAGAAATACAATTGAATATGTTTTTTTTACAAAGTGAGTTCAATTTAAAAAAAATTAAGATCTGGTAAATAATTTGTTTATTGATCTTAAAGCAGTATTTAATTTTAATCCTGGCTAGTATTAGACAACTACTAAGCCACGATATTTTGGCATAACTACTATTTATTTTCCACACAATAAAAAAATTAATAAAATAATAACACATCGTAGAAGTTATGTAGAGATTACGTAGAAGTTTTGTCCACTTCACCTAACTAATACAAGCATTTTCTTTAAATTTAAAACATAGAAAAGAGCAGTACTCGGCGAGCAAATCTTATTTCAAAGAGCATGATTATTTCTCTCCAACAAATGACCTAAGCATAACCAACTTTTTCAAGTGATTTAAACCAAGTCTTCATAGAAGAATCCTCAAATGCTTCAAGCAAACACCTCCAATGTTCACAGAGAGTGTAGACCAAGTTCTAAACAAAGAGGATGGAAATAGACAGCTGTAAGCCAAGTGAACAGAACCAGATCAGACCAGACATCCCCGGCATGTGATCGTTTTACGCATCATTTTACTTCTGAAGTCACCCCAGAGTCTTGTAGAGTGTTCACTTTCACACTTAATTTCTTACAAAGCTGCCACATGCTAGTTTTGTTAGGTGAATAACTTTTGAAATTACATACATTTTTAATGGTAACTCATCTTCTTTTAGAAAACGATCAATATTTTATTTTTTTGGCAACAATCACATTAAAAAGAATGAGTTGATATTTAAAAGTAAGTAATGATTCCATATTCACCACTAGACAGTCGTATCGTAAAATTTTTGAATTATTTATGATTTGTAATACAATTATTCTCTAAAATGTGCTTACACAACATGCATGGTATGAAAAAAAGGTAATATTGTTTTGTTTAGCATGGTCCATATAAAAAAAAATTGGCTTTGTTAACAGATCAAACCAAAAATTAAAAATCAAAATATTCTTATTGAAGGTACAAAGTTTTGAAATCCTTTATAAATTAAAAATCTTTGTCTTTAATACAATACATTAAGTGAATTTTCAGGAACAATGTTGACTTGGTCTTTTAAACGACTGCAGTTTTTATTGAATTTCCTCTGGAAAAATGAGATATTGATAGCGTCAACACGGTAAGACCCAGACCCGGGACCGCAAAATGAGCACCAATCCTGACCTCCAGAACATCGTTTTGATAATTTTTTTAAACTTTACATACGTAAATATGTAGACCCTCACTAAAAGTCATATTTTTTGTCAAAATTTCACAAATGCATTTTTTGTAAATATCTTGGTCAAGTTCATTAGCCAATAACATTGCAATACTGGTCCTCTTCTTGGCACGGTCAACAGCAGAGCAAAATTATTACCAAACAAGCGGTTTTAATTATCTAAAAACAGATGCTTTTTAATGTTATTGCGCAATACAGTAAGAACTATGAAAATCGGTTAAATCGTTTCAAAATGGCAGTAAAAAAGTGATATTTTGTTATAACACAAAATAAGTACCTAGTCTGATTGTAATGAAAATTTAAATGTGTATTCCGTTCATGATGATATGTAAAAGACTATTTTGTAAAAGGTCGAAGCAAGGCTACAAGCGCAAACAGCCTCGTAACACCCATCATCATACGGTTGAGAATGTGAGTGTAACGAAGTCTAGTATAAAGTTTTCTTACAGGCACAGAAAAACTGCATTGCACACATTTTCAACAAGAAAGATGTACTGTACTGCACGGCAAAACACTTAGGAAACTAAAATACATCCTTCTCAGCCGAGCTGCTGCTGCGCTAAAAGCACTCAACTTAATAACAAGGTCTTGGCATTATGTAGATCAAAGATAGAATTTCAACTCAACACAGAACATTCTTTACTACTGCAGTTGTAGAGATAATTTGCTGTGACCTCTTTTTTAGTCTGTAGAATACAAATTTGAAATTTTTTAATAAAAAAAATCAAGACTACTTAGAAATTATTTTTTGTTTTTTTCTTCAAATTATTTATTGAAAGAAAAACTGCTATTTTTGCATAAAATTATTTTTATTTTGTGTATATTCTGTTTTAATGTGTACGATTTAACAAGTAGAAAGTTTGTAAATAATTATGAATTCAAATATTATTGTTACTTAAATGCGGACTGGTGGCAGATTAGTATCACGCTTAACACCAGAGCCCATCGCGACGCTGGCGTGGGTTCGATTTCTACAGTCACCAATAGCAAATTTTAAGTGACTATGCGGTAAAGCTAGGTAAAGGTCGAGGTTAAGTGGTAGAGAGGACTTTGTAGTCCTTATTTCACATAGTTAAACAAAAAGGTCAAGTTTGTCTTGTTTAACGAGGCGAAGTTAGGACTACAAAGTCCTCCCTACCACTCATCCTCGCGAGACCTTTACCTAGCGTTACCGTATAGTCACTTTACAAATGTAAGTGCTGACTGCAGGGATCAAACCGCGCCAGCGGAGGGATAAGCTCCGGAGTCGCGCTGATTCCAACCCCCCACGTGTCCGCTAAATAAGACAAACTTTACATTTTTTAAGTGTTGTAAATCCTTTCAAATAAATTGAAAAATTAATTTTGGCAAGTAATGTATAGTAAAATAATTTGGAACTTTTAGCCACTGCTAAAATGTTTTTGACTCAAATCGCACCACCACAACTAACCATTTCAACGCATACCAAAGGCTTACAATTTTAAAACACTTACTTGATTTAAATAGCTGCAAAACTAATATAAAATACAAATATAAACAAATGAGCTTCCACGGTCACTACCAACTAACTAAATAAACCAAAATAACTAGAAATTTAACATCACATGAGCAGATATTATTGCTGATCCGACACGTGTAAACACCATAGTGGCCGATATTGCTTGAAAGCAGGTGACAGCCAACAAATAGGTCAATCTCCGAACACAATTTATCATCCGTAAGAGCATTAATCTTTCAACCACTCCCTGCTGGGTACAATACTGTTTTCATTTGTTTGTATTTGCCATAGCGTGTTCCACCCTCGTTCACTTGTTTGTTGTTTGCATTTGCTTCAAGTGTGCGCATTCCTAGAGATGAACTAAAGCCTGTTTTTATGGATACAGACTAATGTACCGTGACTTCTTAAACACAATTCGAAGAACATTTCGCGTTAATAACATTTTGAAATTTCACTTCAATATTTGTTAACTAATAATTTTTAGGAGGGAGGTAATCTATACTAATACAGTATATAAAAATGAGATGGTGTGTGTATGTTCCTCAATCACGCAAATACCACAAGACCAATTAATTTTACCAACCTGTAATTTACAGGAATGTGGCTTATATACCTGGTTAACACACAGGCTATTAACATATTTCAGAATTTTATTATTTTCAAGATGGCGGTCATTGATAAGACCTCATTACATGTGAAAATTTATAAGCCCAATAATGTAGCGTGAAATTCTAGAAAAACCGTAAAAGATGTTTAAGTTTAGACAGCCCATACGAGCTTTAAAATTTAACCCTCTACAAAAATGGTTCTTAGCATTTTTGTTGTATCTTCAACCGTTTGCTCTGAAAGCTTGCTTCAGTGTGGGGAAACAGGCAAATGATGCACCAGGTATGTTAAATCTGTTGGGCAGCCCTGACACCTCTCTTCTTCTTAGGAAGGAGAAGATGATGAACTAACAGACAAAATAAATTGTTTTTCTAAGGATATATAGGAAACTTTTTTTCTTTTTTAATTCAAAATTTGCAGTTTTTTAAATGTATACACAGTTATGTTAATAAAGCCCCGAGGCGAAGCGCGGGTACTCTCGACTAGTATTTTCTAAAAATGAGCCAAATACTTGTTAATTGATGAGGAAATAATTATATTTGAATGTAAAGCTACAGTTTACCCCAGACAGAAGTCACCTAACGCCACAAATCTAGAAGGAATTCCCGAGCAGAAAAAAAGGAACAAAACTCACATTATACTAACATATACATCAATCGAAGTTATTAATGAATGAATAATTTGTATTTAGCTCACCAATGCTAATAGTAGCAAAGTTGTCTTATGTTTGGTTAAGAGTTGTGCACAATTTGTCAACTTACCAAGCTCAGCATAATTTTAAATGTCAGCTACTTACCTGCAAAAATTCAATGACATTATATTTTTAAAATAATCAACACAACTAACTATGTAATTTGATATTTTACATTTTTTTTTAAATTGTCAAACATTTTAATAGCTTGCAATATATTATGGTAGAGGTGTCCTAGCATTGACTATAAAAGACCTGGCATTTTTCATCCTAACATTGAAATAGCCAAAGATAATGAATTGGAACACTGTATGAAACCTTTGTCTTCAAATTATGTACTTTTCAACTAGAATAATCTATACAGATTTTGATCTAATTGGGGATAATTTTTCATTTGAATTAAGATTTACTTTTTAGTTATTTTTGAGAGTTTTAAATTTTGTATTTAGTTTATTGATTGTTAGTTGGTGCCTGCCCCCCGTAGTGCGAGGTTCTTCGTCCGAATCTGGGTGAGATCCTTTTAATTAATAATTACCTACCACATTTCTGTTTTTTTTTTCAGCAATTTGTTTTTTTCAGCTATTTCTTTTATGTTAAGGCTAACATGTAATTTTATTCCTATAACGTGTCCTCAATTTACTAGGTTTTTTTTTAATTGTAAATTTGACAAGCCATCAATTTTTATGATGTAGCGGTATTTTCCAATAATGGTTGGAATAGTCTTAGGTTAGATCTTAAGTTAAGATATTAATTAAAAGTAGTTCCTAGATAAGTGTAGTCCTCTGAGACGGGTGGAGTTTTTAACTACCCGAAACGTTAGGAGTAGTTTTTCTCCGGAAGTCCGTTTCTTTCCTTTTACTAAATTTATTGATTACTTAGCGTTTGTCATCAAATAAATTTTGACATAATAGTAATAATATTATGCGATTGGGCACAATTGGACCATACAATTGAACGGCTTTTAAATTAGGATGAGTGATTGGTTTACTGGGAACCTGACACTGTCATGATTCCAGTATTCATTACCAGGATGCGCTTCTGGGCGTAGCTTCACACAGCTGAGTCTACTGCAAGAGTTGACTTAAGGCTAAAAAAACACCTACAGCGAAAGTTAAACCCACAACCTCAAGCTCCAGAATCCACCGGCACAGCAATTAGACAAGCAAGACCCCTTTGATCCTAAGTTAAATCGGCATCAACTCACAATAAATCTTAAGAAAAATTAAGCTCTAGTATATTTGCATTATAGCGTTTAACTGGAGAAATTGAGACGGAACCACTTATACAAGCCTACTATGGGGGTTTTCACTGCCATCTAAATTATGGTTAAATAGTGTGGGGATCATCCTCACATGCAGTCGATATTTTTGTAATGCAAAAGAAAGCGTTGAGAGTAATATCAAATGCAGCAAGTTTTTATGACTGTCAACAAATACTTATCAATTATTAAATTTTTAAATTATTTTTCTGTATAGTTATATATTAATGTATGTTAAAGATAAGACCAATCTAATTAGCTCTAGAAGTGATGTACACAGCTATGATACTAGGAGTAAAAATAATATTCATTCGCCAATTGTGAGATTACAAAAAACTGGTATAAGCCCATTAATTGTAGGTAGTAAGTTTTAAAATAAATTGCCACTAGAGTTAAGACAACTACCTAATAATAGTTTTAAGTTCAAATTTAAAAAAAAAATTCTATGTAAAAGAGCTTTGTATTATTTAAAGGACTTTGGAAATTGTTTATGGCAGATTGAAGATTTTGACAGAATTTACCTACTGTATGACTCGTCAATGTATTTTGTGAAATATCTGCTGAAAAAATAAAATATTTCATTCGTTTAAATTCTATTTTGTTCTGATTTTTCTGGATGATAAGTTGATATTCCGTTAAAATCATTGTTTGATGTAGTTTTGTATAGCATATTTAAAAAAATTCCAATTCCAGTTATCCTATTACGCTAGACAGTCTACGTAGGTCTGAACGAGTCGCAGCAAGCCAGTAACAAATTCTCGTCACACACTAACTAACAAACTCTCTCGACTCTAGTGTTGACCCGGCTTAACTAGCTCCTGTGCCAACTGTGTTGAAACTATCCCGCTACATTGTGAGGTTTCACAATCACATTCTCTCGCTTTATCACTCCACTCCGCCTGTCTGCCTCTGTCTCATCAACCTTTAGCGTAGTAGATGAGCTTAGTTCGACTGGGACTCGTGGCGTGGTCCTGTAATCCAGCTTCATGGAGGTCAGGTCTCAGTGATCATCTGATGATACCCGCATCAACTCCCACCATCGTTTAGACATATCAGACCATCACCTGCGAAGTCCGGAAGTCACGTTAAGCTGTTAATCCTTGTATTTCCATCGGTCATTGGGCTATTAATTCATGACCCATTCTAAGGAAGTTGGCCTTAGTTTGCAACAAGACTACACCTCATAATTCATTACACTCATCCTTCACCACATATTTGCCTTAAAATACCCTCATGAGAGTTGTCTGCATTCCAAATAGTGGTTTATAGTGATTGCTGAGAGATAGTTGGGATAACTGTAACACTAGTACTCTAAAACATATTGTTGCAAGGTTAATTACAAGGTAGTGTTCATATTAAAGTTCGCTAGTCATATAATAATCCTCTGATATGAAAGATTGTTCAAAAATTTAAAATAAACAAGTTTTTTAAGACTTGTTTGTTGACACTATTTATTGACTGGTGGTGATAATGAAAACTACCAGCCAAAATATTCTCTGCTGAAACATTGGAAAAATGTCTTAAGTTTTAAGTTCTAAAATTCCTTTAGATTATCAATTTTCACTCTAGGAATACCTGGCTTTACCTAAAATTCAACCTTCGGTTTTAGAACTATAATCTAGTTTTTCCAATCCACACCTTGTCGAAAAATCACAATAATTGGTTTGAAATATTACGGTCAAAGGTAACATGGTAGGCCTACTCCACAGTGAGATTGAAATATTTCAAAACGAATTATTGTAATGTTTTGACATGGTGGGAACTAGATTTTAGTCATGTAAAAATGCATCCACCTTATTTGCAATTGGATTTTGGCCAAAAGGAGAAAAAACATTTCTAGATGTTCTCGAACAGTGCAAACTACCTACCTAAGATTAATCCTAAGATATCCGCAGTGACAAAAACCACTTTATCAAAAATCAAAATGATATCTTTCCACTAGTACCAAACAACCAAACTCTGCAAAGACTTTGATCAGAACGAACAGTCCTGACAAGTGAAAGGAAGAACAGATACATAATTACGATACCAACAATAACTCTGAATGTGGGAGAATTGCAACCTGTGATTACAAGACGTAAGGAAAGTAACTCGGCTGAGACCATGAGTACTTGAGAAGAGGAAAGTGAAAAGACGCAGACTCCCAGACTTGTTTCGGTTTTTGTGAGCCGCATTCCTACCCATCATTACCACTAAGTAGCCGGCTGAGACTGAGATTCGTAGACGAGTCGGAAAAAGAGATTGGGTAATTTAAGGATGGGTAAGAACATTTCTGGGCAAACCTAAGTTTTCATCTTAAGAAAACTGATTATTATAATATTTATGTGTATGAACCATGTAGTTAAACCATGTGAAGTATGTTGACTCTGTCTTGAAAAGTTGGCTCATCCTTTCGGAACGATGCTATTTCATCAGTCCAGGCAAATCCTCTTCTTCTAGTAACTCCCCAGACCAAGTTTGCAATCAGACAGTTTTTGTCTAAATGTGTTTAAATCTAAAATCTTAGTTTATGTAATATCTGTGGCTTTCAAATCTTCTTAAACAAATTTATTTAATAGACAGTAAAAAATATTTGAATCTCGTCTAGCATATTAGGGTTTGTGTGGCTAAATAACCACTTTACACGTCACATTTTTGTCAGATGTTCACAAAATTTGGTACCAATGTTCCCTTTGTAAATTAATCTCTAGGTTAAGTTTATGAACCAGTAAAATCGAACCACCAAAGTGACCTTTTCGAAAGGGTAGGGGATGTCTTAAGCAGAGAGCGAGAGAACCTAACTCATATATAGAGCACAAGCGGGGTTTCTAATTTTTTAAGTTCTTATTCAAACACATTTAAATGAAAAAACTGAAAATAAATACCAAACTTCCAACTTAAATAAAAACAAAATTTAAGTTTGCCAAAAAAATATGATTAGCTAAAAAATTGAAAAACAAACATTACTACGAAAAAGAAAACATATCCCACTCTAAAAGTGATGTCCAAACAACAGTACCCGGAATGGAAAAGTACTCTCAAGGTCTTGAGAACTAAATAGGAAGTGCATAAAAGAAAGAAAGTAAAGATCAGAGTGCCATTAAGGACGTGCAGTTTCCACAGGAAATGTTACCAGGAGAATAGAAAGAAGATAAAGCATCAAACACATCCTTGGAGAAGTATCCACAAGTGAGAACAGGAAATATCACTGATACTTTCACATTTCCACTGAGCAAAGAAAATCTTCAGTATTACAATAATTCAACAGGTTGCGTCTTTGTACTCTATACTTCCTGGACTTAAGCTGAAGTATTGATAGAAAGTTAGTTTGCAAGTGGGGATTATTTGGAATCATGTGAGTTATCTTCAATTTTAACAAAATAAAGTTGAATCTTAACGTTAGAATGAATAATTAAAAACAAGTTCAAAAACTTTTTAAGTGATAAAAACCGTTCACTGAAAATTAATTATTGTATTCGAACCCTATAACAGTCTATCCTCTGGTGGAATTCAAGAAAATAAGCTTCAGCGAGAGGATGATTAAATTATTTAGTCTTTTGTTAATAATGGACTTTTACTTTCTATGGGGAATGCGACAGAAGGACTTTCAATCCAAATAGTGGAGAAAGAACTGAAATGTGCAGTAAATTCGCTCAATGATTGTATCCTTGATTTTATGATTGGTGACAGATGAGGTGTAGTCTTGTTACAAGCTAGGGCTCAATTTATCCTAGACTGGGTGGTTAACTAATAGCCCAATAATTATCAATACCAATACTTGAATCCTAACTGAATTGGGACGGCAACGTGCGTGCTACCGCTTAGCTAAGACCACTCCCAGTCAGCTTCTTTTTGATTTGTTTTGCATCTTATGCTGGAGGCATTTTAATTAGTCTTACCATAGACTTTTGGGAGATCACTAAAGCTTTTAGGAAAAATACTACAGACACATCGGGTAAAAACAAAATTTCTCAACTTCTTTAATTAACATTAACTTACGTTTTGCTACTTTGATTTCAGACACCGACCACTCTTAGAGTGGTGAATGATGTTAAGAGTTTTCATGGATGACGAGATTGTTCCCCAATGAAATGGACCATCGCCTTAAAGTGACTTTCAAACTACAAAAGTATTTAGCGTAGCTAAATTGGCAAACGCAACTTTAAAAAGTTTGAAATGTAATTCTAGCCGGCTTCCCTAGAGCATGATTCAAAACCAGTCAGATTCCGTGACTATCCACTTTCCGACATAACCACAACGACACCACTTCCCAGAATTCTCTGGTGTCACCAACTCAAAACCAGTTGGCTGATGGTTGCAGAAAACATCAACTATAAACAACTCCAGTTCCCGACAAGGACTGAAACTGCAGTTGAGAGAATTTATAACTGCTCTGTAGTGCTGTACAGTAATGACACTGCAGGCCATTATAGGCTTTAGTTATCTAACTTGAATGTGTACTTGCAACTTGTTACTAAGTGTCTGTATTCAGCCATAAGTTTTTTTTTTGCAAAATAAATACAGTACATCACATTGTATTTTCGATGCACAAAAGTAAAATACTATAAATCTTTGTTGTAGGAGGTGTGTTTGGGCCTTAGGAAAAAATAATTTAAGATACACTAAATTATTTTGAACAGTGCCTAAGCCAATGTTAGCTGTCTTAATGTGCAAATAAATGCATTTCTGTTTAGCTTAAACCATTTATAACAGTTTAACTATACACTTATAATGTATTCACGGATTTTTAATTTTAACCTCGTACATCACAAGTTCCACTGGCTTTAAACTGAAAAAAAAGATATAACAAATAGGTAATACGTAAGATGGAAAGTCAATGGTAATACTTAGGTATCACACATTTTAAGTGATACACAAGCTTCAAAAGAGGAGGACTCCCGTGATATTCATAGCAGAACAACAAAAATCAAATTAAAACAGTGAATTCAAGTGTAACACATGCATCTAGTTGTAAGAAAATTCAAAAATATTTAAGTAGAACTTTGCTTTGAATGTTATGAAATGACAAATAAATTTTCCTTTAAAAGTTACTTTTTTAAATGTGGTACAGTTTAGAACCCTGTTATTTTACCTTTGGCCTTGATATTAATATAAATACTGTATAACTGTAAATAGTTATGATAACCAAAGTTTTAATGAGTGTTTTTATTTAAAAAGTGTGCACCAATTTCAAAATTCAAATCACGTTTCATTGACCCACATGGAAGTTGCCATCAAAAAGTTTTAAGGACTAAATTGCCTGATGGCTTTAACCTAAGATTTGGCTAGCTTAACTTTCAAATTTTCATTTTCTTCTAAATTTATTTTCCAAATTATCATATGCATCAATAGCTTGTGTTATTTCTTTGTTATGTTTTTAACTTGTTATAAAATTATTTCATTTTAAGATAGACACATGTTTTTGTAATTAGACATTAGTTGTTTTTGTTTTGTAAATAAATGTATTTCCTTTTCTCTTCTCTTGAAAAAGTTTGTTTTCAAACGAAATATAGAGTTTTCTGTACCTCCCCCTTTCTTTTCCTCTCCTTAAATCCTTTTTTAAGTAATGTAAAAAGTTGTGTATTGACAAGATCTATTGTACATATCTTGTTTAACGATCAATAAAAAATTTGATTTGATTATCTTAATTAATTACCAACTGAAATTCTTATATTGACTGTTCTTCCAGAAATGCGTTAATCAATAATAACCATTTGTAATATTATGAGGGCCTTTTGAGTTACTAATGCTTCAGATGTTTAAAAGTAAAAAGCTTAGGAATTTCCTTTTTATGGATGTTACAGTTTATTTAACAATTAACTTCCTTGAATTTCAGCAATACGATCATATTCATATTTCCCTGGTATATTTCAACAACTTCTCACCCCGCTCAACAATTCCGACTGGCAGACACGGGACAAGCTGAGTTCCCTCATGAATGGCCAGAGCCGCACGTACGGAAACATCCTTAAACCCACTTTGTTCCGCCCCTTACACATCTAACACCCCGTGATTAATCATCCTAATTACTCTTCTTGACACCTGTCTTGCATGTTAGTCTGTTGGTTTACTGTCAGCTCGGTTGCAACATGGCAATTCATTTACTTACGCTAGTTATATGCTCAGTTATGACTTTGGAATGTAGTTAGTCTACTTTGTAATTGATGGTTTCTGTTCTGTTTAGATAAGATCTGGAATTAATTATAATGGTCTGGATGTATATTGATTTTTTGTATTGCTATTGTATATATTTAACGTGGTTAAGTGGTAGAGAGGACTATAAAGTCCTAACTTCGCCACGTAAATAAAGATAAAGACTTTTTCATTCATTCATTCATAATGGCCATATCAATAATTACATGGCTAGAAAACTTACTTCAACTTGGTTCATACGCGTTGTTAGAAAGTTTTTTCTTATGTGACTTTTTACTTTGAATTGTATTTAATACAACTTTAAGACTACTGTATTTTTACATTTTTTAAGAGCATAATTCTCAATACAAACTTTTCTTAATAAAAACTTGCATAACTCTCTTCAATGTAGCTTTGCAATAGTTTGGACTGCTTGTTTTTGCAGAATGAACAGCCTAGAAAAGTTTGCATTTGTGGAAGCCCCTCAAAGTACCTGAGATGGGCAATATTTAGCTAGTTGTCTCAAAATATCTAATTGGTTAGAAGTGGTTTTAAGTTAGAGGACGGTTACTTTCTTAGTAATACCAATTAACAATACTGTACAAAAAAACCTGAAAGGTATAAAACTACAAGTTGAATCTTTGGTAGCCAAGTTTGCTCTGTTATCGAGACAGGGAAGTAATTTCACAGTGAAAGTGGTTAGAAGGGTGTGGCCTTGATTCAATCTAGATCCTTACTTTACTTCCCAAACTCCTTTCTTTCTCCGTGTTTACTGTTACGGTTCATTGATATCATCCAATCGTTGCACTCTGCTCTAAGGTAGTGAAATACTGTAAACTTAACACATTCACTTCTTAAAACATGCTTTAACATGAACATTTTTGTTTGGTTCAATGTTATTACTGTGGCACAGACCGCACAGTTATGTTACAATTACAAAGGATAATACAAATTTCAAATATTAATATTTGTGAGATCTGCACAAAAAAGACTTTTTCATAAAACACTTAGCTCAAAAATATATCAAAACAGAGTTGTTCTAATATATGGATGTAAAAATATTGACAGGTAATAGGAATTATTATCAATATATCCAATATGTCAGAAATCCACATTTTTAAATAGTAGGCCTTTGGTTGAACAGTAAAACTCAACCAACCTTAAAAAAATCCAATTAATAGTTTTTGTGAATTAAAATTAGAAGGTGAAGATTTATCATTACAATTTTGCTATTTCAAGACTGGAACATATTTTATACTCTCTGGGATTTTTCAGAAAGCTAAACCCACTGCAGTGTGAAAAACCCACAAACACAACCTGACATCTACTTTCCTAGAGAAGCAAAGCACAATATGTGGACTGTTGACATTAACAGTCATTGCCTGACATAACACCATTGTGCGGCACTACACAGCAGCTGTGCGGTGAAAGTCACTTCTCATGGTAAACAGTTATTCTCTGCCTTAACAAGGGATTAGTTGAATCACCAGTCATGACTTTTAATCAATGTAGTCGCGCTTTGTATGGGATAAAAGTGGAATTCATGTGTGGGAAGAATAGTTGTTGGAATAAAAATGCAAATAAGTAATGTACCTACAATGCAGGAGATTAAGGGTGTGCGGAAGATTCCACAGGACTCACAAGGATGTTTAGATTTCCCATAGATTTAGGACAAAAAGGAGGGATGAATTTTGTTTCAAATATTTATAGACCAAGGTGCAATTGACAAAATTGTCACAGGAGATTCTCGTCAAAGGTTATTACAAAGGGTAGGTTTACTGCAAAACAAAAAAAAATGTGGGAAGTCAAGAAACGATAGCAACAAGGGATAATTTACACTACATTAGAAGTGCACTTGGGGAAAGGGGAAGGCAAACTCTTTCTTTTACGACGTATGGTTCTTTTTACTGATGGAATTAAATAGCTCTATATTTTCTATGGAAAATCACAAATAACAGTAGGAATACAAATTAAAATCAATACCTAAAATAGACACACCTTAAGGTTAGCGGAAGATTTCATAGGGCTTGCAGGAATGTTTATGTTGCAAAAACATCCTTAAGTTAAAAAAGTAAGGATTTTTAATCAAAATGTTTGTAGAAAAAGGTTTAATTGCAAAATTATTACAGGAGATTCTTTATCTAAAGCTTCTGGTACAGACTGTGTCAATACACTGTTACAGGACCAAAGTTTTGCTCATTTTAAAATCGAGCAGCTTCAGTGGATTTGCAGTAAATAGTTTATTGACAAGGAGATTCTTGTCAAAAGATATTATAAGACAAGACAAAGTTTCTTTATTCACACAAAGATAGAGTATGGTAATGGCGTCAAAAGCATATAAAAAGTAGCTTTTTTGCAAAAGCGGTCTGAAAAATCTGAGATATACCGGGTGATTACAAATGAAATAGACAACTTTAATAGCATCTACAAAATTAAACTTGTGTATTTCAACATGGTAAGTGATGTAGGTTTGTGGGGAACATCTTAAAGTTTATGTTGGTACAAATTATGGTGGAAAATTATGCAGAAATGTTTGAAAATGACACCTTATATAAATGAAGTTACAGTTAGTACAAAGTTTAAATGACAATGATAAATTTATCGGTACAAAGTTTTGTCAGGAAATGCAACATTGTCTTGAAAATGTCGACACATTGTTAAATTGCCTAATTTTCAGTGATGAATGCACTTTTCACATTAGTGGAAAAGTTAATTGACATAATGTACGATTATGGGGGATAGAAACCAAAGAGAGACTGTACAGGATATACGGGATTCTCTTAAAGTGAACGTGTTTTTCGCTTTATCTTGTGAAAAGGTCTTCCAAGAACCATCAATAACCAAAATAAATATATTCAATAAAAACTTGAAAAACTCTTCTATATAATCATGTAAGTAATGATCTAAACTTTAAAATGATAAATTTTTCAGCTAGCCAAACTGTCTATTTCATTTGTAATCACCCGGTATTTTTGTAAATTATTGGTACTTTAGAGCCATGTTATCTTGAATTCCTCTTTAACTAAATTTTTCAAATCTTGAAACCTCCGTTAAAACTCAATGTTAAAAAAAACCTCTGTGAGTCAAATTGTACAAAATCAGGACCTCGTTGAGTCAAATTTTGGAGATTTTTTTACTGGAATAGATTCATGTTACACACTGAAGCAAGCCCGACCGGTTTAACCTACAGTAATAAATAAATAAACCTTTTATTGCATAAACAATATACATTGTATCGCAATAGTCAGTGTTTAAAGTTGTATAAAATTTTCCATTCATTCACATCGAAGTATCTTTCAGACATACAGAGGTATCATTCGAATTATTCCCACTCCAGCCCAATAATCTGTCTGTCAGTTTTAAGAGGTCTCCCAGTTATGTGCCATGAACTCGTCTGTGCTGTAAAATGCTTTCTGAGCTAATATTGTTTTGAGACGAGATTTAAATGCCTTTGCCATAGTGGCACCTTTAATCGAATTTGGAAGTCTGTTGACTAATAGAACTCCTGCCTGTGAAGGCAAACGTTCATGAGCTACCGTCCTGTGTCTCCCAGTTTGGTAATCATCCTTGCCTCTAGTTACGTAAGAGTGTATGTCTCTACCTCTTACGGGGTAACTTGCTACGCCTGAATACTTTATTGTTCAAACCAACAGTACGTTTATCAGTGCATAAAACCCAAAAAAGTAGTACAATCAGTACTTCAGACAACTATTTTAGAGTCAACAACCCAAGATTCATTTACAAACAAAGCTATAATGACAGTGATTTCCTCGCTGACGATCATTACGACAACTACCAAACAAATACCACTTATAGATACATTATCTTAACCACTTGAGTCACATGGTGTTTAGGTGCAAGTCAAGTGTTGGTCTTATCAATGCAGTGAGGCTTATCACTGTCTTTTGTCCTTGGATTTAACAACCGCAAACAATTATTATGTCAAAAAGTTATGTTCTATTGTACTTGCTTGTTGAAACTTTACTGCTTCTCTGTAAAATTATTGGTTAATTCTGATGAGTCATGTTTGTTGGAACCTAACTGTTCCTTGATTTAAGAAAAGTATTTATCCAAGCTAGTGGCAGCAGGTTATTAACACAAATCGACGTCTCTAACCAAAGATAGAGATTAGATAGTCTAGGTGTGGATTGACATTGACAAATTGAAAGTCTTCCATAATTTTTCTGAGCAGAAGTTGTATTCTTTAACTTCTCAAGTGTATACTAAAATGATAATTGCCAAGAATGGACAGATAAATAGTTTTTTGAACCTAGGCATCCTAACTGTATGTAATGCAACTGCCATCTCCCAGTCAGTACAGTCAGGTTAGTAACTTGCTCAGATCATTTTACCCTGCACATATAAAAAAAAGAGTGGTTCACACAATTGCTGAGCAGCTTTGTAACTGCCCAAATGTTGAAAATGCTTTGTTCCCCACTACAGGATGTTGGAACTGATATCATGTGAGGGGACACTGCAGCAGAGTGGCTGCCATAAAAGCAGCAGAAAGGCTTGCCATAATCTTTGAAGGGAAAAGTCCCCGCAAGTGTTGCCGCACAGCTCATGATCGGCTGGTCAGCCAAGCCTTGTGAATTTCCTCTCCCTAATCCAGAGTACCTTTTATTCAAGTGGCAGCACAATATGCCTAGTCAGATGTAGCAGACGTGCATAAGGGTAACCAATTCCTGGCCACTTTACCCCTTCAATCTAATCTATGTTTTGAAAACCACCGCTGCTTGTGATTTTATTGCAGCCACTAATAAATGGGAAATGAATTACAGACACCATTGTAGAGTACCTTTTCCTGGACATGCCCGCTATAATCGACATGTATGAACAGTCAACATAAAGTATTTGTCAACAATACAACTAACCTTCAAGCGGCTGACTGCATTATCCATTCGAGAGGTAATGTTTACGTCAAGAATCCTCTTCACAAGAATAAGAATAAGGCAATGTCAACTACGTATTACAAGTGGAGTATTATGAGAACTTATTTGAGACGTTAAAGCGAATTTATCTTATAGAGGTCTTTGGGGACAGAACCTTATGTGACATGAGTCCTGACCAAAGGATTTAATGTTGTTTCACATAACATTATTCTGCAGAAGCTGCGTTGTCAGAGTGTTACGTGATCGATCATGTTACGCATACAACTTGTGTCTCATGTCCAGAGGGCAGGTCTCTAATTGTGGCTCTTGGTGTGTCTCTGGGTTCTGTGTTCCGTTCTGTAATATTTATCACTATCCTGAATGATCTGATAATCATATACTGCAATACGCAAACAACTCTACGCAAATATCTGAAACCTTAAGCACTAGTGTTGAGGCAGTTCTGTTAGGCCGTTTTCTGACATTATGACTTTTGGCCGGACACGGCATGGCGCGAGTGACTTTGATAACAATGGCAAGCGGCGTGTCCAGCGCGGCGCCGTGGATGGCACGTCTGAACAGCTTCATATGATGCATTTGTAATCAAACTCATTCGCGCCGTGCCGTATCTGGCCCTTGGCGTGAAGTTGTAACGTCTGAAAGCGGCCTTAGACTTAGAACGAGGCAGTGTGCCTGTTTGATGCTGCTTAGTAATAGTTCTCTGAGAATATATTTTGATTAAATAAATGAATAATAAGAAAACTTCTTTATACTTTTAGCAGGCTTAAACTTTCAACTTATGGTAGCATCAAGCTTCTTGAATGTGTGACGAGTTCGAAGCTTACTTAGGAGGATCATGTTGCTGGTGTCTACCGGAGGCTCTCTCGGGCTATGTACCTTTGTTAACCTTTTGCGCTCCAATGGCGAACTGAGTCCGTCATCGGAGTGGAACGGCAAAATAGTCTAGTCCGACAAATTGTTTATTGCATATAGCGCAATCGATAGGCAAGGACTAAGCTACACTAACGGCACCTAGCAGAGAAAACCGAAACTACCACTCCCTCCTCCCCGACGCCAACTCACGTGCGAGTTTGACAGCCCACGACAAACAGCCCGGGGGTTTAGTGGTTATAGTAACGGACAGTTGGCCCCTGTCTGTCACAGCGTGGGTTCGAATCCCACCCGTGTGCGCTCTGGTAAGGTGCAATGCTATTCATTGGATCATTCCGGGTGCGGGGGCCACAATGACCCGCTGAGGATCACTGAAGAGAAGATGGCTCATCAAATCCAGTGAGGCGGCAAGTGGCACTTTTTGAGCTAAATCCCTACGCTTGGAGGAGTGGTTCGATGACTGGTAATGCACCGTACCAGAGAGCAGTTTTGCTAAAATTTTGCTTGCAGCAACTGGGAAAAACCCATACGAGAGGGTTTTTACAAAAATTTTAAAATAGAAATAGAGCACAAAGGGTTAAAGAAACTCTATCTTACTTGCTGGGAGTGTTTTCTGCCAGCCAACCTGAAATATGGAGTTCTTCTCTGGGCGTATTCTTCACATGATTGAAGGGTTTTGATTCACTAGGAGGCTGTGATCAGTGTTGATGCTGGTGTTTAAAGTAGGTACTGCCGTTGCCCTTTCTTCTACTTATTTGTAGGTGTTATGATGATAAATCAGTTCATTCACAATAGCACACCTTGCCATATCAAGAAAAATATGAACCAATTCACTCCTTCCATTAAATGTTGTAAAAGGTGGGAACACATCAACACTAATGATTGAAGAGCTAACAGCTTTTGTCATTTAAAAGGAGTTTTCCATGACTAATATGTCAATTTTCAATGAAATAATATTTCAGTCCGCCTGATTGATGTATAAAGAGAGAATGTCCAAGTAAACTAATTACACAGGTTGATGGCTTTTTTTCTTTAAAAGTGTACAATGTACATGCATTTGTTTCCAACCCAAGAGAAAGGGGTAAATTTATATTTCTCACCGCTAGCGGCCAAGCATGTAATTCAAGGGGTAACTGGTAATTGTAAGTAAATTATAAAATAACTGTAAAGACACTAAGTTTTCTTTATAGCACTATGCACCTCAAGCATACTCTCAGTCCGCTTAGCTGCGTGACACAAGTGAGTACAATTCGTTCGGTATAGCATGGCCGATGGCCTTGAGATTTCCTGCTGGCTGCTTATGACCCTATAGCCTATCTCACCGGCCATGCTAAACCTGACGAACTGTAACTACGCAGAGTAGTGCACCCTGGTGACAAAGTGTCGGGTTCTAACCAGTCATCCTTACAGTACTGAGAAACCCTCTGGTTGCAAGGTCCAACCGGGCCTAATCACGGATTATTATTATTTTTAGGGTTATAGACAGAAATAAAACTAAAATTTTTAAATTTTGTGTCTCTACGTAGATTGACTTACACCACGAAGAACCCTCAAACGAGTACTTATACTTTTTAACCCATGAGCAGTGGAGGTAGATTAGTGCCTGCTAAAGCCGTGACACTAACATCAGTACAGATGTGTAGTGACATTGCCTTTCAATTTCTGCAGGAACAAGTTCATTGCTCTAAACTATATTTTATTTTTGAAGAAACGTTTACATTTGTATGTGAAAACATTGTACTGAACCAACTTATCTTATTGATTTATTGTAAACATTGGAACAGTAACAGGGTTATTACAAATGATGTTTCTCATTTTGATTACGGTATAAATTTTACCGGGTAAAATTGCTTTTAGACAATTTAAATTGGTACCATTGGAAAGAAAAACTCATAAAGTTTTATTTATACTAGTTTGGGTACGTATTTGCTGTTTGATAAGTCAACTGTTGTAGGTGTTGTGTAATGCTTGAATTTGAAGACAATAAAGCTTGTTAAGTGCTGGATTATCACATTAACCAATATTTTATTAGTGTCCAACCACTTTTTAGTGTCAGGTTTATTGAAAATCCTCTTAGTAACCACTCTATTCACTAGTAGTAATTGAATTTCAAAACAAATGGCCGCATTAGTAAAAAGATGTTAATAATGGCTGCCTGGGACTGGATTGGGCGCAGAGGTCTGAATGATGGTCCGAAATTTCTATGAAGAAAGAGACAATTTTCACGATGAGGAGCGAAGCGGCCGCCCGAGTGTCATCAGTTACGCTTGTTGAAACTGTTGATGCATTTGTGAACAAGTTGTTTGCCAAAAAAGTTCAAAACAACCATCTAGACTCGTAAGCTCATGGCTTCAGTTTTTTGGGATCGCCGTGGTGTATTGCTTGTTGAGTTCATGCCAAGAGGAGCCAGCATAAATTCGGATGCTTACTGTGAGACCTTTAAAACTAAGATGTGCAATCCAGAATCGAAGACGTGGAATGTTATCCGCTGGTGTTGTCTTTTTACATGGCAATGCACGACCTCATGCAGCTGAAAAGATGAAACAGTTACTCAACCACTTCCGATAGGATGTTCTTGACCATCCTCCGTACAGCCCAGACCTATCCCCTAGTAACTATAATTTGTTCACAAAACTTTGGGTGGGAAACGTTTTGAGGATGACGACGAAGTCAAACAAACAGTATTGGCTTATTTCATTGGATTGGCGGCAGAAGACTACGACATAGGTATTCAAAAGCTTGTAACAAGGTAAAATAAATAAATAAACGTTTGGATTTGCAAAGAAATTATGTAAAAAAGTAGGTTAAGATATAAAATGTAAACACAAAGTTTAGTTAAAAATTTTGGTTTTTCTTCGTTTTATTGGAAAATTGGTATTACTTTCCGAACGACCCTCGTACATATAAAAATAGTGGCTAGCAACAAGTTACTTTGCCTATATTTTAAAGACTTCCAAACATTTTTGTTTTGTTTAGTTAAGAGTATTTTGGATTCATCCTGTATAAAGTTCAACAGTTGTGTACTCACGGAAATAGTTGAGAGTTTCTCGGATTTGGTCCGGAGTGAGAGCACCAACGTCTGAGTCTTCCGGTTTGAGGGCCGGACTGGGAATGAACCAATCTTGGTTCTCGTAACCTGTGGACAACACTTGTTCATGAGTGGATTCAGAAACAGCTCGACATTTTGGGAGTCTAAGCCTAGGTAAATTCAGCCCAATTTAGGTACTGGTGACAAACTATTTTGAACAACAATGTTAAGAATTTTTTTTGGTCTTTGAGAAAGAAAACCTTTCCAAGGTTGCAGGAGCAATAAATCTTGTGTCAATTAAGTAGTTTTGCTGGTTTTTGGTTTTTCAGCGGTTTGAGGCGGATTGGTATCGCAAGCGACTCCGGAGCTCATCTCTCCGGTGGTGCATGTTCTACCCCGCAGGCACCACTTACATTTGGTACAGATGACACAGAGACCTCCACTAGTATAACACGAGAAACTCCACCAATTTTACACTTCCTGAACCGCACCTAAGTCTATTTGAACAAAAACCAAACTACAAAGGAGCTCTATATTTAAACCACCTCCCTGAACACCTCAAGACAGTACAACAAAAACACTTCAAAAGTCATCTGACAGCATAGCTTCAAGAACGGCCTTTCTACGCAGAAAAAAAATTCTTGGACAACCAATAATGAAGAACATACAATATATTAATCCGTTTTGTACTCTTGTTATTTTGGCGCATTACTGTTTTCCACAAATATGTTAATAAAGAAATTGTCTATTTGTAATGTGACTAATACAGTGACACTAGGTAAAGGTCAAGGTTGAGTGGTAGAGCGGACTTTGTAGTCCTAACTTCGCCTCGTTTAACAAGACAAACTTTACCTGTACCTTTTTTGCTGTAATAAACTGGAAACGTTGTATCTGACCCTTTAAAATGAGTATGGAACCAAAAGGTACTTAAGAGGTAAGTATCAAGTATCAAATTTTGAAGAAAGTTTTATTTTATGCTCGATTATAACTCTTTATTCTCATAAAAAACAGACAAAATTTCTTCTTCATCGGTTTAGTGTAAATGATCACATCTTTTGGCAATGATTAAGAAATTACGAGTATTTTCAAAACAAAACCATCAGTGGAAAAATAACTTGAAGTTTGCTTTTTCCTAATTCAAACCACTGATAATTTAGTGAAGCCTTTGTAAACAGGTAAGTAGTTAAACATCTCTTTACTCAACTGAAATAAACTTCGATTTCAAAATGCAACAGAGCACAAGTTTGAGCACAGGTCGTGAATGTCAAGTGAGGAATTACACAAGATACAAGACGCCATTGTTGTAAGTCATATGACTGGTACGGCACAGATGGCATGAAAACACCTGGTCTCCCAAGGTCTCTTCACGACTCATGAACCATATGGCAGAGCCAGGCCAAGACCTAGTTATTGTTATTGGAGAAATTAATAAATTGAGAAGAGAATAACTAAGAGAGCTATTGGCTCTTTCAATAACCAAGCAAGTAAGGTTTTATTAAAAGAGCAAATGATTTAAAAGTTGGTTAGATTTGAATTGCCATTTGAAAAAAACCGTCATCTTTGCTTAAGTTGAAAAATACTAGAGAAAAAGTGTTAAGCGGACTTTGCATTATTGTAGTGTAACTACACTAGTGTCCCGCTAATCCAAACCCTGTTAATCCGAAAATCCTCCTAATCCAATTACTGTTAAGGGAAAAATGTATAAAATTGTTGAGTCGGTAAAATAAATAAAACTAGTTTTCCAACGTGCGTCATACTGTATGTGTTTAATAACCAGCACTCACAATGACGCACTATACACGCAGGTATGCGCTCAAAAAATAGCTTTGAATAAAACACACTGACAGTATGACACCATGAGTCATCGTTTGTTTTATAACGGATTACCTTACTGTAAAGGCAGGGTGGAAAGATCAGTGTCCTGCTGTTACGCACGTAAGCTCTACAGCCACAGCCATCTGTGTACTGCCCGTCATATTTGCGTACGTGACTTACATACAACTTAGATAAGTTCTTGTGATATATTTGTAAGTTACCAACAAAATGTAAAACCTTTACTATGTCTATTGCATTGTGTTGTGTTTAACAACAATAAATGATTCTGACGGTATTTCCGAACTGTTTATTATTGGTACTACAGTAACACATATATAATTTATTTCTTACATTTAAATGTAAAAAAGGAGTCGCTCAAAGTCAATATATGACCTTATAAGGCATATACACCTGTATAACAAATGCACCAGTATATGCCGAAAATCTGCTTAATCGAACAGGGTCCAGTCCCAATTAGTTCGGATTAGCGGGACTCTAGTGTACTCAATCTGTATAACCAAGTAAGTAAGTTGAACGGTTCTATTGGCTCTAGTGACCATAACCTGTTTGTATTTCAGCTCTATTGCTTAAAGAATTGGCTCATTCTACAACAGCCTTTGACTTTGGAGCCGTTCTAGATTATTAAAATAATCACTTCGGATAGTTGCCGCCGGATGTATTGTTTATTTATGTATATATATATATATTTTATGGGTATTTGTCTAGAAGAGTGACTTATGATTTCATGAGCTAAAACTGATTTAACACGATGTGGAGAAGGCTCCTAAATATATAACAATTTGTTTTGGGGTGCGCAACTTATTTAAAAGTGGCTTTAAAGTTGTGACTACTTTACGAGCGGTGGACGTGGTGCGCGCGGCACTCTGTGGCAGACGAAAGTCTCTGTCACCCACTTCAAATTAACTTAAAGGTGAATAAGTTATTATCGTGAAGTTAGGTTAGGTTAGTTTATTCTTTATGTTGAACATATTTAAAAGTGGCTTTAAACTTGGGACTATTTTACGAGTGGAAGACGGGAGGACGCGGTGCGCGCAGCACTCTATAGCAGACGACAGTATCTGTCACCCACTTCAAATTAACCTAGAGGCTGAATAAGGTGTTATCGTGAAGTTAGGTTAGCAAAAGTTAATTTAGTTTATTTCTTTTTGTAAAAACATCGTTTCTAATCGTTTCCTCAACTTTTCTGAAGTTAAAACATCGTTATTTGGCCTTTTTAGAAGGTTTAAACTTAGAAAAGTGCTACAAATCCATAAGTCACTCTTCTGGAAATTTACCATTTTATGTATTTTATGGAAAAGTATTAATCTGAAGAAAATTAGCCGAAACATTTTGAACTCTTGTAGGTAGCAAATAACCACCTTTTTCAGGGCTTTAAGCAAATTAATATGAAAACGGGCCGACACACAGCTGAGCTCTAAAGCGCCACTAACACGAGTGAAGCAAAGTCCTTCACTACAAGTCCTTCGTGCAAAGTCCTTTGCACTTGGTTTTTCTAATTTGCTAATTGTAACAGCTATAGTTCACTACAATCACAGCCTCACTTTGGCCTTCTACCTTAGCCTCTCATCGTGTATTATCACGGATGAGCTGTGGCCTCAGAGGCAACATAGTCTGTAAAACCCCACCTCTAGAAAAGCCGGTTTCGAAACGTCAACAAACGCACCCAACACAATCGCAATTAGCCTATGTAGCTAGAACATTACTCTGCATGAGAGTTTGGTAACTAACCAGTGAACTGTGTGAGAGTGTCGGCTCGTAGCCTGTATCTCGGGATCTGCTCCTGCAGCAGGCTGATGATCTCAACCTCTGGTAACTCCTCTCCGCAACACACCTCTGCAACAAACAACACTCTGGTTACTCCTACAGAACCATGGTTTCTTCTAGCCCTTACGCATACTTGGACAAGACAATTCCCACTGTGATGTAGATTTTACAGTACAGTAGATTTCTCGTTAGGCCTTGCTTAATTCGGCCATCGGTTAGTAAGGCCGACCACCAGAAACCAAAACATAGGCAGTTTAAAGTAGAAGAATACAATGCTAGCTACTTTAGCTAGATGTCTGTGTTAAAAGACCTTAAGTGGGCAGGGACACGGCACGGGGAATAAAATTTCTACAGAGCTCCAATAGGATCGGAAGAGTATTATGAAGTTCGGTCGTCAAAAGCAAGCGTGGTTGCCTCATCGACCGGAGTATAAAAAGTGGCCTGCAGGGATTCGCAGGACCAAAGTGTGCACTCTACCGGGATAGTAATGTTCTTTTGTGATGATGATGTTTACTATTTTGTATGAGTCACTTTACTCATTACTAAACTTGATTGAAAAAAAACTGAGCGGAAATAAACTAAAATAACACATAACAAACTGTTCTTGGTGATGGACTTAGTGATTGAACAATGTTTTGACTTTAACATTAAAACGGACCTCTTTAAACATTCAATATTGTGTGGTCACAGCTTGTGGTAAGCAAGGTTGAGAAAGAATAAACGGGGGGATATTTTCCTTTAGGCTCCAAGTGAAATGTGGTCGTCACATTTCGGTTCTCTCTAGTCGAAAACTTCTAGTACAATTTCCCAATAAAGGTTTTGAAAATGTTAATTTTGACAAGACTAAACATGTTCCCAACCTTTGTGTATGATTGGCTGGCAATTAGCAGACCCGTGGCGGGTTGAAATCGTGGGCGACTCCGGAGCTGATCACTCCGCTGGCGCGGGTTTGATTCCCACAGTCACAACTTAAATTTGTAATGTGACTATACGGTAACGCTAGGTGAAGGTCGGTTTGAGTAGTAGAGAGGACTTTGTAGTCCTAACTTTGCCTCGTTAAACAAGGCAAACTTTATTTTGTTTTACCTATAAACTTTCACTTATATGAAGTACTTGAGAGACATTTCTTCAGCATTAGTTTGAATTTACAACTAAATGTGCTAGTGTCCTACATGTTCTAGACATGAACTCTATACTCTTCAAAATGAGCTCATCCATAAAACTAGTAATTATATACAAATAAAAAAAATTAGCAAACTTAAACTTATTTTTTGCTTAATTTTTTAAGTCCGCTCAATTTTTGGAATCTAAATTTATATTGGGTCCACAAATCTATGCTGACAAAGTGCAAAAGTGAAATAGTTATACCTACCAAAATTTGTTTTGGTTGAATAAACTGTAAACAATAACATATTATGAGAGCTTTTGTGAACGGGATAACGTGTTGCAAGTTGTCGTGGAAAGGCTAAACCTTGACATTCACTTCTTTCAATTGACTCATCATTGTCGACAGTTTGCCTATTACAGGACTAAACGGTCTTCCATCACAGAACAAAAATATTTAAATATTCAACGCAGAACGCAACATTTACACTTCAATATTGATCCTGATTAAACTTAAAGACGTATACATTAAATAAGTGTACATTCACATTTCTTTTAAAACTTTATATAAAATTGCAAAAAATTGTACAACCTTTGCAATGTAATGAAAGACATAGTCTGGACTTTTCCAAGAGCAAAGTGATCTTTAAAATCATCTCTTTGGCCTATTATTTTGTCAGATCCTGGACCAAAAAATATTTAAGATATACCGTATCCTAGAAGATTAAAGAAAACGTTCGGTCGTAAGATTAGTTTGATAAAAATACTGACCAGAAGCGTCCTGCTTAATGTTTGGTTTCTTGTAACTTAGACAATATTAAGTTTATCAGCTAACTGTTACATTCTCTGAATCTTATAAATGAAAGGAAGTTGTTTCGATTCTGTATTTTATTGGCTCAAAAGACTTCTTAGATGAGGTGTGGAAAGTACAATGCAAATCTCCACAAAGTTGCATGTAGCTGCCTCTGATAATGTTACTTTAACATGCAACTTTGCGAGAATAATCAATGGAGAGACTAAAATAGAACTTCAAACATTACTTTGTGATAACAATGTTTAGTATTTTATGAGTCACTCAGTATCACTTCACCCATGATTACACATGATTAGAAAAACTCTTTGATCGGAAAAGTCAAACTAATTTGTGATTCGTTTAGTTGCAATAGAATGGAGCTGTCTAAAATTACTTAAGTTTTAAAATAAATCTAGACTAACTTAAATTTACTTTTCGCATTCATTCCAATCACGTCAAACTCTGTAAGTTCATAACTTAAACAAACTATTGCTAATCAAGTGGAATTAATGAAGTGAGAACTTGAGTGTGAATACAATCAGACCATATCTTCAGCAAACTAGACGTCAGGGAAAGGGTAGCGTGTAAGGAACCAGTAAACCGTGGTAATTGGCACAGATACTAAAGAATGAGAAACAACTAACACTTGCTAAACTCTCTTTACTTGCTTAACCTTTCACAGGAATTATTTATAGCAAACTGAAAATTGAATAAAATCACAATCATATAGTGGTTGAAGGTAATTTACATTTATAGTTAAAACTTAGCAATTTATAATAACCCTTTGTCGCGATACATCCATCTTTATTTGTGAATTACTAAAATCAGGATGAATAAGTTAAAACTTAATACCGTAAATACAATTATATCCAAACCTTATTCAATATCAATTCAAATATAATTTTAACAATATTGATTTAAATCATTATAAAGTATTAAATCTCACCTTAAAAGCTCCATAAAGTACACAGCCGTAATATTGATAAAACAAAAGCAAACGCAAACCAAAAAACAAAAATCGCCAGAAAACACACAACAAAACCAAAAACAAACACAAAACACGATAACTGAAAAGATAGTAAAGTTTTAACCAGACGAAAAGGTGAAGTAACAAAAAACCAAACTAGTTTCAACGCACATTTGATAAACCAACAGGAAAATGTAAAAAGTAACCAGATACAGAACAACATAACGGAGCAGAATCAAGACTAGTGGACAAAGTGCACTGAACAGAGCAGAATGATGACAAACAAAACTAATAAGCTGAATAAACACTTTGGCCACAGACAATAGAATGACTAACAACAGACAGCTTGAGTTTCAACTCATGAAACATGAATGAAGCATTCAATCAGGCGTTGAACATCTAGAGAATGCAACTCGCATAGTCAACCTTGTATTAAAGTCTTCAGGGGTCATTTTGGTAGACACTTTTTGATAACGACTATTAATAATATTTCTAACTATTGGTTAGAACACACTCACTCTTTATTCTCATAATACCCTAAAATCACTTAATAGACAAAGAAACTTAATTAACCTGTCACAGAGCTGATCAGGCGGTAAAAGGATCAAACAAGGGATAAAAGAATTTCAAATAATAATAATAAGATGATAATGATAAATTTATTTAGTAATAAATTAGCTATTTAGCGTTTATACAAATTAAGATCTATAATAAGTCATTTGACACAGTATTTAAATTCTGTATGTAAAATTTCCAGCGTGTCGATTTAAAGTCACTATTTGACAGTCACATGTTTCACATAAACATTCAGAATTAAGTACTTATTTGAAGGCATGAATGGTTGGGCCGGATGGTGTAGAGGTCAGCAGAACCGTCCGGCAAGCGGGAGACCCGGCTTCAAGTTCAGATTCGGTCCGAACATTTTTGTCTTCAAAATTATTTAGTAATAATAATGATAATAAATACAACATTTTTACAGTTCAGTAGAGTCTTGCTTATCTGTTATAAACAAAGCAGAAGCGTGAATAACCAAAAATGTTGGATCCTTCATTTAATAGAAACATTCCACTATTGAACAAATTGAAAAGATATGAACGGAAATTGAAAGTAACTCAAGTAACACAACACAAAAATTCACCACAAAAGCAAATATGTGATTTTTGTTTTAATGTTTTTGTCTTGGTTGGAAAATGGAAAATAAAGAATGCAGACAAGCTAAGGACAGGTATGTCAGACTCCACTGTAATGCCACCAAAGATAAAAGAACATCAAAACTTCAAAACAAAGAGAAAACACCCCCATCAGGACTCTGGAACGCATGATTCTCTTTTTGGATTTGCTGATCGTGGCGCTGGATTCTATCGCAACACGCAGATTGTTGAATGTTGAAATGTGACAAGAAAACACAAATAGATGATAGGAAAACAGCTGGAAAAATGGGACACATCGACGAATATTCAAATATATGGATGAAAACAGAGATATACCAATTATTGCTACAAAAACTAACAAACATTAATGAGATTTACAGAAGTTTCAAACTCTTTTTTGGAGCTTTCCTGATTATTTCAGCGGGGTCCCTGAACCCTACACGGTGCTCACCCCTGCCTAAAACCGGCTCTGATACATCGATCAATTCAGACAATAAAACTCAACTAAAGTGCCAAATCTACAAAATCAAAGTGTGCTAAAGTACCTTGCGTCCACTGATCGAGCAGCTCCTGTTCGTGGTCGCTGAGTCGTCGCGTTCTGCGTAGCCGCGCAGACTGGCACGTATCCGACCACGGGAACATCACAGCGACGGTTCTGCGTACCAACACGACACTGTCACACTAAGCACTACACTGTCACTGTACATCGTCACCACTACTAGTCACCACACTGATCACCACACCGTTCACCACCTACAAGCAAACACGACATATAGAATCTGCTCTGCGTAGCGGCGGACTTGCAGACGGTATATTACCAAGCTACAACTTGACTTAGCTACCGTACTAACGCCTATTTACTAAATTACAGGTCCTATAAGTTAATACCTATTTACTATGAACTAAGGCTAGCTACACTAAAAGTAAAAGATGACAGGAAAGTTAGTTGTTTACTTACATAAATGTGCTTGTAAATATTCAAATTTAGTGAAACCTGAATTTTGTGTTATAGACATATTGACAATGACTGTTGATAGTAAAGTTGTATCAGGTTAAAGAGTTAATAGACATCCGTTCGGTGAAGAATTATCGAAATAGGAGCTCAACTATTCATTTAACTTAATTTTAAATCCATAGAATGTTGTTGTTTAAGTTATTTGTACCTTATTTAGTTAATCAAATTTGTATAGAACTGGATAAATGTAACTAAGGGAGAAGGTTTGAATGAAAAACCTTAAAAGGTTCAGAATGAAGGAGGAATAAAATGTTAAAAACACTTTTGATCACAAGAGAAAAATCAAAAGAAACAAACTTTCAAAAAAAGACTATCACTCAACAAATGCTTCAAGGACTAACAAGGAAAAAACTCATGCAAAGATTGTGAAAAGTTCCGAGAAGTTGTTTTAGTGTTAAGTGATTCTGGGAATGTTAAGCAAGCTCACACTCGGGCGAGGTGTCGTTAAAAACGCAGACATGAATGGTGATATTCTCATCGTGTGTTCACACGTTATCATAAGCGTGTGAGTCCGATTGTCTGGGGTCACTCACAGGTCGACCGTGTGTTTGTTGTGTGAAGCGCGTCGGTTATGTGAATTAACTGTTTTGCTGTGTGAGTCATTTTAAACTCTGACAAAAGCGAGATAGCCCAGCTGCTACGCTTTGTTTAAAATGTTCTGTTTGCGTTAAAATGTGGGGGAGCAGAGAGAAGCGTGAAAGCAGCTACATTAGAAGAAGCTAGTGATGAGACTATAGTTTTAAGCAATCTTCTTTTGAGATGTCTAATATAAGCTGAGCAAAAGATTATTACAAAAGAAAATTATGTTCCTCAAATGTTTTATTTATGAAAGAACATAAAACTTAAATAGCTATTCATTAATACACAGGTTTAACTACATATTTAAACAAATTGTGACAGTAGTTTTCTTGTGTGTTAAACTTACTAATTAGAAATTCATTCTTAAGTAATAAATCATGATATTAAATAAGAAGGCCTAATAATTACAATTTTAACTAAGATTACTTTTGTATATAATTTTTCATTATTAGTTAACAGCTTCCAAATTACATATTGGTAAAATTTTGCTATTTATAAGACTAAAATAATCTAATGTTTGCATAAAATATTACAATATAGGTAATTAATTTAATATTCAAATTAACAATTTGTCGATATTTTATGATGCTGTATATATGAAAAACATTTATTAACTAACCAACTCTAGTTTATTAAGATACAAAACAGTAACAATATTTTAAGCAAACTATGATAAATTAGAATTGTAAAGCTTAAAATGCAAAGCTAACCTCAAAACCTTAAACCATTTAAAAACCAGCCTCACTTTTCCTGAAACTCATAAACACTCATCAAACACACAACATCTCGTATAGGTTAACCACAGAGCAGTGGAAGACAACTGAAAAGTCACAACTGACTGTGAGATGTAAACAGCTGTTTAAACTGCTCAGCTGTCACATGAGAACTATCAGCTGTTGAGTTAGACACTGCGGCAGACGACGGACCGCCAGCTTTCACCATACTTCGCGGGTATTTCCCACATCATGGGTATTATTATCGCATTGATACTTTCAATACAATAGGTTATTGAAAACAGTTAGGAAAGTTTGTTGGTGTGAAAGATTACAAATAGGTAACTATGGTTTGAACAAACGAGAGTTAACCAAGATCTGTTTAGTTGGTTAATTGTATTAATTTTCTTTGTCGCAAATAATTATTAAAATTTAGCCCTTTGAAGGGTCATTTAGTTTTAAAATGATTTTTTTTATACTTTGATTGCATATATTTTATACAGTACTAATGTACACTAATATACTTACTTAAAATTACCTCATAATTTTTCATAATTAAAAGTCAAAATGTACAGCAAACATTTTTGATCAAAACACACGTCATTTATTCCATTCTTTTCAAACAAAATTAATTTTGTAGAGTCCGTGCGTTTTTGTGGCTTGGTGAGGGGAAGTGGGGAATAAATCGATGTTTTCAAAAAGTATAGTAATAGCCTTTCCTCACAGTAGGAGTGCCATGGAAAGACTGAACAGTTGGTTACCCCCACCCTGAAAACCCAATTATTACTGGTTTTAGTCATCAAGGTCAAGCGCCACAAAGAAACGCATGCACTCTAACTATGAAGAATTTGATTTTTCTGTTATTTTTTTTTCAGCAGGACTATTTTTGCAACCAATTATAAAAGAACCGTTTACTAACATTTCAATGTTAAAAAGGCGTAAAACAACATTTAGTGGCAATTTTTTCAACTAAGTATTTTATGAGTGTACATTTCCATAAAGTTCATGTAAACTGATCAAAACCGCTGTTGAAAATAGTTTAAATAGAACAGGAAACAAAAATATCGTTTAATAAACTAAAATCAATTTAGTTTACATAATCTTTCAGCATTGAAACATTAAACCGTGCAAATACTCGATACTAGCAAGGGACAAGCGGAAGAACAGCGACAGGCGGGGCTGAGAAAGACAAGACAAGTGTCTAATAGATACGTTAGGCTAAACAGATTCAAGGTTGGCAAAGACGCACAGAGTTTGGCACACTCGCACTACGTGTTCTCTAATTGCACTAGACTGGCACCTCACACACTGCTTTAACACCACCACTTTATTGTTTGCCATTGAGTGAATGAGAATAGGCCTACTCTCATGACGTTTATTGTACCGTATGTTGGTTTTATGTACAGTTGCCACTTCTAAAAAATGAAAACACTAACAACAAGAACAAAAGATTTGCAATAAATTTCAATAGTCCCGATCTGGCCACCAAGCTTTTTTAAAAGAGAGCTTTTTATATGAGAGAAAAAATATACAATGCATTCCTGGGGAATTTCAAGATGTAAAATTTCAGTTTTAAAAGCAATGGTGGCAAAGCTGTGGTGTCGGAACATCCTTTCTGCACTTTTCAAATCCGTATACAAAACGTATATGAAAACTGTGCACAACATTTGAAAATAGCCCTACTTAATATACCTTTTAACTGACGAACATTAGTGCGGAACAAATCCTTATAAAATAGTAAACTTGATAAAAGCGGTTTGTATATTTCCTGTTACAAGTAAAAGCAAATCCAGTTCTAAATTTAAATTCTGAGTTCTTATTTTAATTTATCTCATTTTAAAAGAAACAATTTGTATTTATAAATTTCAACAGCCCTGTTACATTTCACTATTACTTCAGTCGTAGGCTATAAAGTTTCAAAAGCTATATCATAGATAAACATTTTATCCATGGTTATACTTATATGTTTCCCCTGCTAAGTTGCGAGTAAAGATCAGATCAGTAAATGGTTAAGCAAGCTCTCAGAGTACACTTTAATTGAAGATTTAGTATCCATAAACATTATGAGATAATTTTATGTTTATGTGTTATCACCAGACGTTTCTGGTTTCGGCTGAATATATCTAAATTGATACTATCTGGATATATTAACTTTCAAACCTTAACAAACCATAGGATTACTGTGGATTAAGTTTTTCTTTGAGCAAAATAGAAAAACTGGCAAAAATTAGTGTGGGCCTAGTAAAATAATAAATTACATTACTTATGTATTTCATTACTTTATTGAATAGAAGGACAGTGCAGTCTCTTTAATTTTATTATTCCCCACCATTCTACCTACACGTTTACATCTGTACCACAGTTAACAAAAGGCAGGGTCGCTTTTGATTTCAGGGATACAAAACCAGCAACGTGTGAGGTAAACCAGCCTGTGTAAAAGAATTTTGGTAAGCACAGTGTAAAATAACATATTTTACGGAGTTTGAGATAAATAGGCCTGAACGGCAAAATCTCAATAAATTGAATCCTAGATGTTTGGCTGTGTTAGAAAAAAACACTTATATTGAGCATTAACAATTTTTTCCTTCAGTTGACTGGTTTCCGTAAAAACTTACTCTGCATGTTTCAATTCACTATAAAAAAGTTCTCGGATACTGATTTGTCCTCTGAGGTAGAACAACGGGCCAACAACCTTTTTAACCTCTATGCCAAGTTACGAGCACTCCTATTATAGCTCCCTTTGTGGTCTGCTTCTGGCTTTAAATCTTCATTAATTACTTACAACGTCCAATAAACACATCACCAACATTTTGAAGGTTCACTATTAAATACTAATTTAATTTTTATGGAAATTACAAATGAATTATATACTTTTGGAAAACAAGTTCAAGGTTAACTAAAAGTTGTGGTTTAGACTATATAAAAAGTAGCATTCAAAAGATACAGTGTTTGGAGCCCAAAACTAATTTTGATATTTAAAACTATTAGATGAATTGTATACAACAAAATGAGGACTAAATGAACTATTAGTATTAGCTAGCAACGATAACCTACAAATCATTGATTTTATTTTAAGGACTTCAATTATAGAACTACACTTAAATAAAAATTATTTTTTAATTTTTGTTAGTAAATAGGTGAATTTGGGTAAAATTTTAGCAGTTTTTGTTTATATTTAGATTTTTATACCAATCTTAAGCTTCCACTAAAACAACACAACACTTCCATAAAACTGTTTGCTTTGTCAAGTTTCTCAAGATATAAGATTAAATATACATATAACAAATGTTCAAACTACATCCAGTTTACTGAATCTTAGCTTAAATACATACAAGTCTAACCAACAATATTTGAGCAGTAAAATATATCCAATCCTCCCAGAAGCTCACCTTAAAAACATTTGAAAATACCAATTAAAAAATAGCAACACAACATGTTTTGACAAACACACCCAAATAACATAGATTTTAAAACAAGACGACTGTTTTAAATTGTATCACTGAAAATCTTCACGCACTAACTCACTGTGTAACTGCACTAAAACACAACACCGCGAATGCACTAAACTTGTCGTCCGGCGCGCGGGACAAAGCCATGCGTCACGTTGGGTGTGATCTGCGCGAAGGTCTACACAGAAATAACACTTGAACACACACGGACAGACAGACGCGCACTAGCACAGCTGACTGGCCTGGTGCATTTGAAACAGCTGATTGATTACTGATACCTCCTCCTTGTTTTCAGTTAGTCAATCAACAATAGGTCTAGTTTGTAGTTTATAAATAACGTACAATTCTTACATACATTGTTTCGAACCATTTGTATCACATGATTACCTAAATACCACAGTTGATTGAGAAGAAAACTCATAGAATAAGAGAGATTAACACCCCATGTTCTATAGTACTGAATTTATATTGGTAGTACTAATAATAAACGTCAGTATTATATATGAAAATGGTGTATTACCATATAGACAAGAAATGAATAGAAGTACCCATAAAAGTACAGTACTACAAAATGACACTGTAGAGGTATCAAAATACAATTCCTTTCTATCTTAAATAGACAATTAAAGACTTACTATGTTACTTCTACAGCGGGTAACTTACACATTACTTACTGTACAACAATATTTAATTGCCTATCAATAAAATCTTTCTTTTTAAATTTGTAGGACAATTGTACTGGTGTCTTGTTATTTGTTACAGTTAACATTCATTAAATAAATATGATTTACCTTTGTGTGGTGCCTCTTGATCCTACAATAGTTGGTTTTTTTATGAATGTTCGTAAAGAAATAGTTGGATCACAAGGCACCACACAAAGGAAAATCTTTACGATAGATGGTCCTACACTGTGGGTCTATATAATAATTATAAATAAATATGCTCTACAAATTTGGTAGGGGAAACAGTTTGAAAATAAAATTGTTTATTTGTTTATTAATTATAAAATTAATAATGTAAATAAACTTGCATTGTACTATATCTAATAGTAGTTAACTACCCTCTACCAAAATTCTTAACGCAATAGTTACAGACGTACAATTGTAGTCAGCGTCTAAAAATCTAAACTGTGAGCTTTAAAACATGTATGCTGTCTGCAACAGATCATTATGAAATTAGAAAATCATTATACAAGAACAAGCATACCGTATATTTCACAAACCATGTTCACACATTTCTTATCTTCCGATTGGTTGAATATAAAAGGACAAACGTTGACACTGACTGCTGCTTATATGAACATTTTCGCCTTTACGTAACTTAAAATTGGAAATTACACCGGAGGGAGAAACTAAATTAGCGAAAATCAGAACTGATCTTTCAGCAGCCTTACTGCACGTTGGACAAAGTCGTTGTTCAGCTTTGGGGGCTGTGAGATGGAGAGGCAAGCTGTTAAGTTACGTGAGGAAAGTTTGCTCACCTGTAAGGGTGGACGAGTCTTGAAAACTAGGTCTGCCTAGACGAGGCTTGAGTTTGAGGCTTGTGGCCGAGGACGCCTCATCCTCCACTCCCGCCAGTTTGCCGCCCCACTTTCTCTGCCTGCAAAACAAATACGCAAACTTTAGTCTATTAGTTAAGAACGGTGCTTTTCTCTGTGATCTTTCTTTTTAAGGTCCCTTACGCCCTACATCCAACCTTGCAAAGCCTATATTTAAACAGAGGCCCAAAAGTTTGTGCATCAACTAGTGGTAAAACTAGTTCATTTTCACTAATGATGGAAAATGTCCGCAATTATAGTTCACCTTCTGAAATCCTCCCATCGTCAACAACAAACTTCAAACAAAGAATAGTCGTAAAAGTTATCTTTTAAAGTTAAAACCGAGAAAGGATGATTACACAATTCTTACTTTACTCACAGGAAAGGCTTTAATGTCCAGCTATTTGCTGTCGAAATTGGTGCTCATGGTCTGACATCCAAGAATATAAATGGTTTTCTGAAAAAAACTTGCCTTGAGTAGATGTAAAATGAGGGAAATTTTGAAACAAATATTAAAAGAAGTGCTAAATGTGTCATATCTTCTTTGGATCAGACAAAAAAAATTGGAAAGCTGGTGAGGGAAGACGTCTTAACTCTCCATGCCTAGTCGTAACTCCGGAGCCAGCAAAATTCCTGACTATTCATGTGGACCTGATTCAACAGTCGGTGATGCCATATTTTTCCGCTTGCTCCTATCATTATCATTTCTAGCTCATCAACACACCATCTTTGAAAAACACCTTATAAAGCACAAAATATGCATTCACACTAGACAATGAGCCCTTGATGTAACTAGCCAATCAACACTTAAGGTTATGAAAGTTAAGACTCAATAAATTACGATTTCCGGTTTCAGGACCTATTTGAAGTTAATTACCTTCTTTGTAGCCTAAAGACCACATCTAGCATCTAAGTTTCATCAGGATCTCCAGGCTACAAAGAAGGTAATTAAAGACTTTCACCAATTTAGAAAAAAATCAAATAGTTTGTCATATAAAAGAGTTACTTCCTCAAATACCGTCTACTGTCACCAGATCCTGTAAACTTTACCTTGTATTCCAACACATCAGCTGATGACTCAGATAAACCAACAATATCCAAAACAAACCAGCCTAAAATTCTTAGCCAAAGAGAAAATGCAATGCACCAACACTGTACTAACACTAGTTTGATCAGAGATAACAAACATTTTCCGCACAAATTTAAAACTTTTCCACAATGCATCTGCAACTCTGCCAGATAACCTTATCACTGCAAAGTCAAGAGACGTTGCTGTTATCACAACAGTTCCGGCAAACAACTTAGCTTACCTGGCTTGCAGCATGTAGTCTGTTCTTCACCAAATCTGGCTTTATCTGTACTTTACTCGGCAGTAGAGATAATAAACTTTTGTTTCTGATTTGATCCTCTTGAGACTGAATTGACTCAATTGTAAGAAGTAAATTAAAGCTGTTTTTGCTTTATTTGTTGACATTGTTATAATTGCTTTAAAATTTGAATGCAGAAAATTATGAGGAACATTTCTAAATAGCATTTAGAAACAGGACTAATTAGTCATCTTTAAGAACTATTTGATTAATTAGATAAGTATTATAAAATTTGTGTGCGGTAAAAGCACTAATTTGAAGCAAATAAGGAATTGAATGACTATTTTGACGTCACTTAATATTTTAACATGATTGGCCCTAATTTTTTTTATCTGTTTATGTTATTAAAATATTATATACTTTTATCCAAAAAATATTTGTAAAATGTTCTTTGCATGTATTAATAGAGCCATTGCAAACACAACCCGACCGACACGTAGCCAAGCGTTAAAGCGCCGCTGCCATGACTGAATCGAATTTCTTTTGAAATTTAATACTCTAATTCGCTCCGTTCACAGCCTCCATTCGCCTTCTGCCTCAGGCTTACAAATTCTTTTACTGCAAGTTTTATTACATATCTTGAAGTGATAAAAATTTCATTGAAATCGGACTATTCATTTCGCTGTTATAGCAAAAAATCACTTGTTTCGCCGCCATTTTGAAACAAGTCAATCAATTTTTATCACTTTCAGTACAGTGATAGACATTGTTAAAATAAATATGTATTTCAAATTTCATCAGGGCGACAAAAATGCAACCTGTAGAGTGCAACATATGTATATAAAGTGTGAAAAAAGCTAAAAACGTTGCCTGGTGGTAAGGATTGGTGCTCATTTCATGGTCCCAAGTCTGGGTCTTACCATGCTGACGGCATGAATATCTCAATTTCCGAAGGAAATTCGATATTAATAAGATGTGATACATACCTAAACATTATAACCTGATCTCAAAACTGAAAACTTCATAAATTCGTTGAAACTGTTGGAAAATTCATGATGCAAAGAGAAATCATTTAACACATCATTTTCCCCACTTACATAAAACCACTTTTAAAACTCTTATCTACTTTTCATTACGTTTGCTGATAAGACGTGCGTCACACTAAATTACTCATTGCTCTCAAACAAAGAGCGGGTGTTGTTTATAAAAACCTGTTTTACACAATTGAGTAGGATATATCTTTTGTTTTACACAACATTACGTACCTTACAGGATTATTAAAGGGTAAGGGTATCTCTTTCCATGTAGGGTAACAAACTTTTTGTGTGACTATTTAAAGCTCTTGTTTTAATCAAAACTAGTTGAAACTAAATAGATATTTTTGGGCCACTTCAGAAGAAACAATTTTTTTCTCCTCAAGTAAAAGATTGTACTGTATTACTTTCTTGTTAATTAATCACTGCAAGTATTATGACTTTTTAGTTTACAAGTTTAAATTATTTTTGATCTAAACCATTCCACACATTTAAATTCTCAAATCTACCGTGAATTATATGGCTGGTAGTTTATGAACTCAATTAAGTTCTAAGGGATCTATTTTTCCTAGAGTAATTACAGTTATTAATACTAAGATCTTCACAATTAAGGTTGATTATTTTCAAAGTTGATTTCTAATCTTCAAATGCTTTGCAGTTGACAGTTGATTTTGGTCAATACTGATACATTAAATTACCTTTTCAACTTTCCCGAGCATATTCCCATTGAAGAAACGTAGAGATATGCTGACTTCCCAAGGCTTCTTCACTATGAGGTAACACAGGTTATGCAAGACTATTTGCACTCATTTACATATACTACACAAAACTCCACCAAACTCATCCAACATGATTCTGAACAGTGGAAACGACTCTGATGATGATCAAGGGGAGATGGAATTGAATGATTACACTCATTCTGGAAAGAGCCAGCTGCGGCTAGCGTGAACCAGGTGGCAACGGAGTTAGTTCAATCAGAAATTTGCAATAACAGTCACGTTCAGCAAGAAATTATTTTTAATTTGAAAAGAAAAAGGTTAATGTGAAGCAACTCTTTTGATGATCAAAATTCAATCAGAATTGTGACTTCAGATTTATGGAAACAATAAGTTATATAACAAGGCTGACTGATTTTGTCTTTGGTTCAACACAAAGCTGCACAGTGAAATAATTCATTGTAAGGAAGAAACAATTGTGTATTTACTTTTTAGTCATTGTTTTTCTCACAAAATTTAGATAATAAAGTTCTCTCTACGACTCAACCTTGACCTTCATTAAGGGCTGGTTGAAGGCTTTAAACTAAGTAATAAAGGTGGCCTAAGAAATATATTTCAACCCTATAAAGACTGTATGTTTCAACTGAAACAGTTATTCACTAAAAGTAAACAATCAATGACTACTACAAAATTTAAAAAGTTTGTTTTAAAGTCTGATAATTTAAAATTATTGTTTAGAGTCCAACTAACATCTGAAAGTGTATTAAATTTACTATAAAAAACATTTTTGCACATCTTTTACATTCTTTTTAGCAAACAATTTTCAGTGCATAAAAACACTTTTTTACCGTCATATGCAGTGTAGAAAAATATATCCACTGATAAATTAGTCAGTAAAAAAATTCATTCAATGCATAACAGTAGTGAAAAATTACATATTTTTGATGATACAGCATTATATCTTTCCCTTCTAACCCTGTAAATGCTAAATTACCTTTCAAAATAGGTATCATTTTACAGACAAACAAATTCAGTTAGTAGAAACAATCCTCACCCTAAATTCTAAAATTAAAACAAATACTCCCCTATCCCCCTTACCGCAACAATGTAGGTTACAAAACAAGAGTATGAAGGGCAAGGTCACTGGTTGTGGGGGGAGGGAAGGAAGGGGGGATGAATGATCTGAAATGGCCTTTGCGGAGCCTACAACTGGGTCACATGATCAATACACTCTCCCGGCCTTACAAGGCTCTCAACCTCAACACTGTTCACCCGATGCAAGCTTGTTTGTTTTCCCGACGACTGAATGTGAGAAGAAGCACACTACTGATATTCTTCAATTTGTTAGCACTGGATCGTAATGCAAAAATAAAACATAAAGTGTTTAGTAGTATTTGGTTTTATTTTTTGTACAAATGCATTTTTTCACAACTATTATTATATTATTATCAATAAAAGCCAGATAGATGGAGACCTCTATATAAATAAAATAAGACTTTTGTCTGTACATTGCAATGAATCCATCCGTTTTTGGTTATTTGGTGTTAATGTACTTTGCAAAGTTTCGGTCTGTCAAAGCTAGCGTCAAAAAAAATCTTGTCTGTCTGTCTGTAACATTTTTAAGGCATCTTGGACCGCTTATAACTCAAAAACGGCTGGAACTATGGCGGTGAAACTTTGTTTCAGGGTTTAGCCTATTGCACAGTGTGTCTTTAGCTATAATTTATACCTATACAACATCTTCAAAATAAATGGCGAGGAGCCAAAGTGGGCACTGAACACGTTTTACGGCATATTGGACCGCTTATAACTGATAATCGACTGAAGCTATGGTAGTGTAACTTTGTTTAAGGGTTTAACCCATTAGGCAGTGTGATTTTAACTATATTTTGTATCCATACAACGTCCACAAAATAAATGGCGAGGGACCAAAGTGGGAACAGAACACGTTTTACGGCATATTGGACCGCTTATAACTGTAAATCGGCTGAAGCTATGATAGTGAAACTTTGTTTAAGGATTTAACCCATTACACAGTGTGCCTTTAGCTATATTTTGTATTCATACAACAACCGCAAAATGAATGGTGGGGGACCTAACTCAGCTCTGAAAACGCCGGAATGGCAGGATTACTACGACTTTCACAAGGTAGCCAAACATCGATAAACAATTATTTAGTTTCCGTTTGTCTGTAGGTTGAAATGAATCCATCATTTTTGGTTATTACGTTTTCTTACACTTTTGAAAAACCAAAACTGACTTATAACATTAAACACAACCGTGCGTAGAACAGGTACGTCAGCTGAGCAGCTTAAAGCCTACTTTCAAAATGCAGGATCAGGTGAAAGGATTGGCAGTTTGATGTTAGTACCCGAGCTACAGCCTGCCTTTGTACAAAAAGACTTTAAAGTCATGATACTATAATATTTTATCCGTCACAGCTAGTTTACAAATAAATCGTTAGTGTTCGCCTTTAAAGTTGACAACAACAACAAGATTTTTGTCAAACTATTATACAAACAAGTTTGTTTTATGTGACATAACAAAAAAATTTAAAAATACAATACCACTGGTAATATTGACATTCACTGGGATCAAAATGATCTTAATATATAAAAATTAATCCAATTTTTTTTGGAAATAGTAAAACTTAAGAACGGCTACAGAGAGGTTTATCTCTTTGGAAAAATCCATCTATCTGCTCATAATACAGATTTATATTAAAAATTTAAATAATTATCCATATTACATTTAACAGAATTGGCATTTATTTGTTGATAGAGTGAAGTGTGTTTGAACATAGTTATTCACTTTTATTTGCTTAAGGTCATACAGTTTTAAATACAATAGAAACTCGATAGTTTGACACTACCCGTAGTGAGACACCTCCTTGGGCACTTGGTGGTAACAAAAACTGTAAAGTAATATTTAAAAATATTTTGCACATTAGTAATGATGTTTGCAAGCTAAGTTTTACGGTAAATTGTGTTTTTTGTATTTAGTAACACTTTACTCATTGAATAAACAGTATTTGTGGTATTTTAATACTTTTCAATGATAAAATCCTATAAATACTTGATAGTTTGACATTTCCATAGTTAGACACTCCTTCCGTCCACAATAGTCGAACTATTAAGTTTCTACTGTAGTACCTATGATGAAAAACATTTAACAACTTCCACTAACTTCACAGTAACCTATAACAAAAAAATTCCAGCAAACAAGTGACAAGACACAAAATTCTACAAACATCCGACTGCATGCAAGGTGCCCAACGGTTGATGATCTCATGCTTGTGTTACAGGAGCCGGTGTGATGTAACCACTGCCGACTGGACCGGCCAGACTACCGCGTGCCGGCAACGCTTGGCTGATCTCTACCGGTGGCACTCGTTAGTCATTCACCGGGTCGTTATTCTGCAGTATCTATATCAGCTGGTTGGACAAAACCACTGACAGATCGGATGACAAGAGTTTAATTGCTTGTGGTGTGTTTTATACATGATGTCCACAGACATTTCCCTGACCAAATTTAATGAATTTAACTGACAGCTACGGCAAATTTCAATAAAAAAAGTACAGTCTTCTCTATCCCTATAGCTGCTTAGCCCTCACATTTTTATTAAACTGACTGTTTGAATGCATGCTTTGAGTTAAAAATTCATACAAATTATTGAAAGAAAACAATATTTCAATGTTTACGCTTTTTCTTATTCTCAGTATTTTTTAGATCTTTTACAATAACTTGCAGCATAAATCGACAATTTTTCCTGACTTTCCCTCATTAAAAGTAAATTCCATGATCATTCCTGACTTGTATTGACTTTGCACAATAATTTGTTTCTAACCTTAGCTGTAAGCTATATTGAGTGACACTATTCATATCTTAAAGATATTGCAATAAAGATACTTTGACTTAGCACACGATTTTATACAGAATTCTTAATGATATCTGTGTTTCTAGGCTAAACTGTTCAAAATATCTTCATGACATTATCATCAAGATAAGTAGCGTGTCACAATTATAAAATTTATTTAGAAAGTAGAAAGGACGATCTTGTAGCCAGGTCTTCAGGTGTTGTCCAAACAGTCACTTTTCAGTTGTCTTCAGTTTGGCTTGTTTTGGAATAAAAAAAATGTATTCTATTAAGTTTTTTTAATAGGTTTTTTTACTAGAATTTGTTTGTTTGAATTTTTCCTATGCTGTTTGTTTTGGTTTTGTACTTAGTTTTGTCTGTGGAAATTGTGATCAGTATCAAGATTCAACCCTTTGAATCCACACACTTTTCCAGTGTTTCCTGAAGTATAAGTAGCATAGTTCTGTTTTGTTCTTCAGTGTCTTTTTCTGTCCAATGTTGATGTTTAGAAAATTCTCAGCAGGCTCTTTTGGGTTTCTTACTTTGGCAGTGTGGTAAATTTTGTTAAGTTTTTTCTTTCGGGACATAGGAATTTTCCTTTGAAGCATGATTATAACTCTCTGAACTATCCTTGATTTATTTTATTTGTAGAGACACAATTAATGTGTTAAGGGATTTTCCTCTGAAATACCTAATCAATAGCCATAGTAACTTAGTTTCTTAGTTGGTGTTCTAGTTTCTAGATTTTACTTGTTTACTACTGATTAGCTTTATACAGCGTTTAAGAGCTGAGATCAAATGAGGATGATGAAGCAGCTAAACATCGTAATCATCTTCTACAAGATTAATGGTCAGAGTGTCATCAGTATAATCTGACATTTTAATATGTTAATTTATACATAATTTCAGGCCTTATTTACCTTTGGGAAGACCCAAGATTAGGTGAACCAAGATCAGAATAAAAGTATGCAAGTTAGAAAAGACTTAAAAGTGAAGATACATTGTTCTTGTTGTTGAAGAAAAATTAGTCCAAAACCATTTACGATTTAAACAATTGCAGGAGTTTCCGGGTTATATTTCTATTTTACCAAGCACACTCTTTGAAGTGCGTATACATATAAAACTTACAAAATAGAGAATACATAATTTTGTAGGGATAAAAGTTACGTAGACCAAACTTGCCATAAACTTCTTACAAAACAACTGATTCATTTGACAGTTGAGGTTGGACAAGAGCAATATCACTTATTTTTTGCCACTTTTTGCTGCCTTGTGATTTGTCCGCCACAGTTCTATGAACTCTTCTCACAATTGTCTGGGATGTACAGAGCCGCACAGACAGGTTCAATTGTTTCCCATTCAAGGTCTCACATCTCAGACCTTCACCTTCACGGTTCACCGCTTTTCCACAACCATCCATTCACAACCGTAGGCAAATATTTTACACTCTTTGTTAGATGAATTTTCAGGATATTTTGCCAGTATGAAATTGGTTACAAAGGATTAAAAATAACAGCAAAATTTGAATTAAAATGTGCAATTATGAACTATTCTTTAGCTCTATAAATCAAGCCGTTAGTAGGTTTTGGCTATCTTTGTTAAATTTTAATACATTTTGTAAGTCCGCCTGCTCTGTTGACTTTACCCTGTCTCTACATTTTAGAAACGTGTCTTTTTTTCAAATGTAAATGCGACCTTGTAAGAGGAATTGATGTACACTCTTACGAAACCAGAGACACGGAGAACTATCTAACTGGGAGACACAGAACGATGGTTCATGAACATTTGTGCTCACAGGCAGGAGTTCAGTTTGTCAATATACTTCCAAATTCGATCAAAAGTGCTACAGAGCCAAAGGCTTTCAAAGCTTGTCTAAAATCAGTTTTGGTCGCAGAAGAATTTTACAGTTCAAACGAGTTTTTGGCACACAATTGGGATATTGGAGAACCAGATTAACAGGGGTAAGACTAGAAGAATTCGAGTAAATGGGAATAGTACGAATGTAAGTTATGTATGTTTGAAAGGGATCTAGATGTGGATGAATGCAAAATGTTATATCAAATAGTGGATGATTGAGATACATGCTTGTAAACATGTCAATTCAATAAAATATTTATTTATTTATTTAAAGTAATAACTTGGTAATACGTATCAATTACGTTTAAGTTTCTACACAACTTCCATATTTAGTATTCTTCTTTGTACTTTTGACTGGTGAGATTGACCACTCATAGAGGTTATTTTGAGGTGATTATGGGATGAATGGAGAGTGTGATGAGTTCCGATGGATGATGAGGTGTAGTCTGATGTGGTAGTAGTTACAAACTAGGACCGACTGTTCCCCAGATGTGGGTCATTAATTGATAGCCTAATGTCCTATGTAATGGACCAACGGCATATTGTGATTTCTGAACAACGGGGGGCATAGTGAAAAAGTGGTTTCTGTAGCACTGGAAGTTGAGCCTGGGTTGATTTGGTGAAAGCACCCACTATACTGTTGCGCTATGGCCAGTTGACCACCTCCTACTATTTAGATAACATATCAGCATAAAGATGAGCACATGAGAATATTACAAGTGACAACAAATCCGAAGACAGGGAGTCTGGACAAAATAATGCATCGCCTACCACGACGGTGTGTTAGGGTTAAAAATACCTTCAGCTGACATTTATTGGCTGCTCCTAACTGGAACTACAGGCGTTCTGCCAACCGAGTCAATCATCGGCCCGAAATATTCACTCACTCACACGGACACTGATTTGCAATCAATCATCTGGGATAACCGATAAGTAGCTACTTTTACCCCGGCCGCTTCCTGTGTTTCGGAAGTCGGTTAAGCCAGTAGTCCATTGGTCCTTAGGCTATTAAGAGTGAAAAATTATTCTGACTAATCTACCATCATCAACAATAAACGTCAATCATAAAATTCTAAGATAGGTTGGTGTCTCAATTCAAGTATCAAGTAGGCCTACATTATTAGTAGTATATTTCTTTTGAGGACAGCCATTTTGTTGTTTTTAATGCCTCGACAGGTGAGGTGGTTGGTTCTATGATTATCTTATTATAATTTTTTTATATGTAAGTTATGTTTTGACCATATTGTTAAAATATCCTAAATGTTCCTTATTTTAAATTTGTTTATAATGTCTTGACTAAGTTGAGCTAAACAATTGCAATATTACTAAAAACATGGCATTAATTTTGAAAAAGTAAGAGTGGCTATTTTCCAAAGTTTCTAGTCAAACTTTCAAACTATTTTGTTCCTAATTTATTAATCTGGCCTACTGAATGTTGGGAAGTTCTGTAAATTTAATTTAACAATTTCAAATTAGAGGAACTCCTGGTAAGATTAGATGTTTACTTTTGATTTTAAAACAATTCATCAACATTTTATCATAATCGTCTAGATATTATCTTATAAAACTTACAGAATGTGTTTAAACTATATTTTGCAATAAACTAGATGGATAAAATATAAATGTTCCATAATCATAACAAACCCAATTAATATCCGCTCCCGATCCAGCAAGTTATTTTATCCAAATCACAGCAAAAGTAGTTGAATTCAAACCAAGATCCAAATAAACCATCATATCATCAAGATTCTGTGTTTATTTATGTCGTCTGCTAATCGCGATATCACCTACTTCATTACCGCAGATAAGTACTATGAACCGCGGTTCTGTGAATGTTGGCAGTCTTGTGACAGCTTTACGTCTCCCGATTCCACACATTCAACATCCGTTACTTCGCTGGCTCTACGCCCGCGTTACGTTAACGTACTAAACCGACTTGTCATGTGCTAATCGTTATTTTTGCAACATGCCATTCATCTCTACCTTCGTTGTCGCAGAGACTTGTGTTTTCCAACAAGTTTCAGGAGAATGTTTTATAACAAATTCTGTGTGTATTTATTTTGTTTTATATCAGTTACTTTTGGATGCTTGTGACAGATTTTCTTTTAAAAAACTGTTCTTTTCCTAATATTCTTAGTCATTCAACTGAAACAACAAAATAAAAGCCTGAAGAAAATTGTTTTTGCAATAATAGTTAACATTGTTAGTTGTAATTTAAATTGGTTTCATGTACGTTGTTTACAATAACGTTTTGTTCAATAGTGAAATGTTATCAAGTGAAAGATAAAATTATCATGATTTTTTTTACATTTGAAAACTTTCTTTTCTTTAACCTTTGCTGATTCATTTACTTTCAGGATAAATCTTCTTTTTATATTATCTCCATGTATTCTACTGGAAAGAATACTAATAATATACTTACAATTATAAAATAACATGTTAGTTTTACAAACACATTTTAAAACTTGCTTGGAGGGTAAGGAATTCTTTGTTATTCAACAACATCAGTTAAAATCCACCCTTCTGCCTTTTTAGGAAATGTAAGCAAGACTACAGTAAATATCTTAATTAACTCTTTAATTTAAACTTAGGCCTACTTCATTTTGCTCAACAAAATTATGTTTTTTGCAAATTTTTCTTCAGGAATATTTTGAATTTTTGTTAAAATTATTGTCAAATAATAGAAAAAGGCTGGTAGAGATAAAGAGGTAGTTAACATTGAATGGCTGTATTTTTGTATCTCAACAAAGCAGTTAAAAAAACTTTAGACAAATAACCCACTGGTATTATTCATTTTTATTATGAACAATGCCACATGGTCACATTTGAGTCTCATTCTTATTCATAATTGTAGCCAGTATTAAATATACTAAGTTAAAGTTTCCCGAACATGGGAAATCATTTCTAACTGGTAAATATTTCAAGGACAATTGCTACTCACCTGTTCAACCACAAGGACTAAAATATTTAATAACACAACACTCCTGAACTAAAAACTATTTCAAAAACACCTTTCACGAAAACACGAAACAACCGGCCACTAGCGACAGTGAGAGGCTCTTGACTACTTTACTTTGTACAAGGCTGGCCAGTCGACATGTGACAATCAGGGTGTAGGAGGAAGGGGAATTGTAAAGCGTGTATGAGGTCATCATTCTCAGGATGCAGACAATTGTTACACTTCATTTCACTATCGGTTGTGTCCTATCAGTAAGCAATGAGTCATAGTTTGCGTTATTAACTCTTGGTGATTGAACTTTACAGATTTTTAAGCAACGCTGGTGTTTTACAGTAGAAAAATGTTGATGTAGTATTCAAATACGCGTGTGCAATGGTGTGAGTGAATATGAGTGAGCATCTCACTGAAGAGAAGCACCGTATGACTTCTTATAGGGCCTTTTAATGTACAATGCAATATTAAAAGTAAATTGCTCCTAGTCCCTTTTTGCACATTGTTTAGCACAGGAGAAAATAAAACATTTATCTTTATATAATTGCATGTATATGTTAAAAGTGGACCTTAGCGACAAGTTTTAACTTGGTGAGGCCGTTATGATGTAAATAACCAGAAATAAACTAATTGAATTGAATAATTTGTTAGATTGTTGGCTCTGATTGATTTTCCAGGTTGATGACCAAATTTGACAAGGCTCACTAAAGGTTTCAAGGTGGACATCCTGTAATATATAAGAGTTGGCACGGCTAACCAATATTGGATAAAGTAGAGAGAGATGTAGGTACGACTCTGGTGTCTTCAAATGCTGGGGCTAGTGATTTTACATCTGTACTGGAAGTGTGCCGAATCAACAATCCTTCCTTGATTAATCCTGAATTGACCTTAACAGAACTAAAGCTGGCTATCACAGGTTGTCAAGAATTTAATAAAAACAACATTCCAGTATGTTTATTGTATTTTAACCAAATAAATTTGCCGATATTGTGGTTTTAGATACAAAACTTGAGGCAGCGACCTCAAGCAAGATGTCCAACATTCAAGAAAAACAAAATTCCCGTATTTTCGCTAATTTCCGTATTTAGCTAACTTAATATAGTCATAGTTACTCTGGCCCAATTCGGTTATTATGTTAAAACCACGACTTTTCAAGCCTTTGCAACGAAATCACGGCTTATGTTATGGTTGGCAGCTATCTCTTAACTCCTGCGGCCAAATCAAGACTTTGTTTACCGTTCACGACGATGTCTGCACTCCCGATAGCCCCTGCGGCAAAATCACAAGCTTCGTTACCATTCACGGCAATCTCCCGACTCCTGCTAGAGCCCATGAAAAAATTACAACTTTAAACAGTTCGCAAGGGTATCTAGACTCGTTCGTGACATAATCACCACTTTCGCGATCTCCCGCGAAATTTACCGGTTTAGGGACGAATTTTTGGTTTTCCCATACATCAAAATTTCCGTATAATTCCTGGGTTTCCCAGAACTCCCTTATGCTGGACACCCTGCCTCAAGTATCCTGCCTTAAGTTAGCACCTGTGACAAAACCAACTACAAATTTTAAAGCTGTTCACGGCTTAATCGCGACTTTTATTACTGTTTGGGACAACATTTAGCCTCTAGTTATTGATGGTGACAAAATGCCAGGAGTGGTTCTTTTGACCTTTCTGACCTGGAAAAATTACCTGTTTTAAAACTTCCCAGTTTAGGGACCAAATGTCTTACCTTCTCGAATATAGAAAATTACCGGTTTTCCCATGATATGCTCGACACCCAACAGACCCGTGGCGGGTTGGAATCGTGCGCGACTCCGGGGTTGATCACTCCGCTGGCGAGGGTTCGATCCTCGCCATTTACATTTGTTATGTGACTATGTACGGTATTTACGGTAACGCTAGTGAATGGTCGAGGTTAAGTGATAGAGAGAACTTTGTAGTCCTAACTTGGCCTCCTTAAACAAGACAAACTTTACATTTATCACATATTGGTTTAAAATGGCCCAGGTTTTTCTCGACTAAACAGAGGCTAGCAGTATGATTCAGGAAATTTGCAGTGTGTTAACATGAAATTAGTATTCTTAATCTTACCTTTAGAATAAAACAGAGCTGGGAAGACTTCTAGCACTTTCAGAGACCACTCACGGAAAGCTGAAAGAAAACCAAGAACTGTGAAGGAGGTAGATACGGATAGTAAAAATCACAAAGCTATTATTTTAAACAAGCCAAATTCCCATACTTTTTAAAAATATAAAAGCACACATTTAATCTAAACTCAAGGAATTGTGTTTGTTTCAATAAGCACTTTTAAGTAACTTAACAAAGAGGAAAATTTAATTATTTTACTCAGTTAACTTGTAACCTTGCACTGCTGGATTTAAAGTTTAAATGTGTCTCCATAAGTGTTATAGAAAGGAATGTTATCACTTCAAAATGTATGTACAGGTGGGAGACTTCAAAGGAATAGTTGATATTTATGAACCCATTATCAAAACATGACTTAAAAATGACTTTCCCAACCTAAACATAGCCAAAAGGATTTTTGACCCTACATGTGACAAACTGCTCTGCAAAAAGAGAGGTTTCTACTTTGACAATAGTGAAGTATATAACATGGTCATCGCATAAGAAATTAAATGCTTTGTTAAAATGTGAAAATAAACCTCATGCTTGTGGCTTGTCACAGACCTTTCAGAAATTTAAGTGATGAAGTTGCTAATTTAACTTGATAAATTAAACCATTTTTCATTTTAAAAGTGACTTTTCATTCCCTGACATACAGTTCTAGCAGGTACTTTTTTCAAGTATAAATTACTTAAATATAAAAAAAACAATATATAAGGCATAACAAAGTAATTAAAACCAAATTTGTCAAAGTAAAGACTGGGCAGATGTAGTAAACCGATCCTGGTTTTAAATATTTGTATTCCATTAACATATTATCTTAACCCTTCCCAAGCGGAATAAAATTTTCCTATTTTACTCAAAAAGCGTAATTATTTTCAAAAACTAAAATGTAATTTTCTTATCGCGAATTTTATTTTTGGTTTAAGAATGCCACAAGGTTACAAAATATCAGAGTATTTAAAAAATAAACCGTATAATTTATTTTTAAAATTTACAGAAAAAATATGAGTTGTGGTTGCTTATTGAGTTGAAAAGCTGATTATTTCTAAAATGTAGTGTAATTGAAACTATTCTAAACTAAAACAAAACTGATAAATTCGTATTAAACAAAAAAAATTATAAAAAAATTATAATGTTGAAAAATAAATTATTCAATAATAAAGTTGAATCAAAAATACTTTTTATAAAAAACCTGTTTTATATACTTTAGTAAACCCCAAAGTACCTAATTGGTTAGTGTAAAACACGCGTGCAACAAGAATCAAACAATAAAAACACCACACAGCCCCGTCATTCACGAAATAACATCAAAGCCCGTGGCGAGAATATATCCGTTTTGCGTAATAGTTACGCTCAGACTGGAGGCCAAGCGTGCCTCAGGTGACAAAGCCACTCCCCTCCCCAAAGACGGACTATAGCCGCTCAGTTCACAATTACGGCTGTTTGGAAAGACTATTCGACCTTCTCCTGAACTCTAGCGGATCTTGTGACAACTAGAATTTATTATATGTTAGTCAATAGAGTTTGGAGGATATATCCGTCTGCCGCGTTTAGGCCCAAGTCAGGTCTGAGGATATATCCGTTTCCCGCTTTGGAAGGGTTAAAACTATCACTGCCACAATGGCACTATGCAATATGCGTTAACATATGCAATTTTCACGGTTTAACATGTTGATCACGACCAAAGTAATCTACAAGTAATGTAAAATTATTTATAACATGTTTTGCTGCAATTGCAATCAAAGTGTTAAACACCAAAATATAACAAAGTCTGTGACTAGTGGCGTAAACATATTTTTAACTAAGGTCTACCGCTGATTGTTAGGTTTTCTTCTCAAAATAACATTGAACTTTACTTTGGTAGGTCTAAGTTACTGAAAATCAATTATAATTGTCATGTTTATTTTGTTACCATAACTGATCCGCACACCTCCTTATGTAACCAAAGTAGCCTAGGTACCTACTTAAGGGATAAATTTCCTCCTTCCAAGGGGCGCTCGTTGTTAGGTAGGCTTAAACAAGTTTAGGCATTTTCAGTTACAAGGCCTAAAAATGGTAAGGAACAATAATGACAACTCATGGAGTAGGAGTAAGATTTTCAGCAAAATAGTTCAAAACCCCAATACACTTCCTCTAATCGAGGGTTCAAACTAGGCTATCAAACTTTATTTACTAAATAAAATTAATGCTATTCATAGGCTTTGACACTTTTTATGGTTAGACAGTCTGCTATAGAGATTCACAGTATTGTATGCTTCTCATTAGTTTAAATACTAGGCCAAGATACAGCACGTTAACAATAATTAGCGAAATTTAGGCCTAGGGTCAGACCTAAGCATTGATTTTTCTTGTCGCAGGTTATAAATCAATGACTGCTTACTAGTGTCAGAAATGATTTGTAAACTTTTGCAAGTCATCGAAATTAAAATAATCGGGTTGTTGTGTTAACTTACCGCATCATTTAACAACTGAACAGAACCTAGACACTTCATAAGATTACTAATAATTAAAAATTGCATTTCTAAGAGCTCTTTGGTTACCAACCGTTTCAACTGTTTTAATATCCAGCCATGACAATTCGCACTTGCCTTCTGTATCAGAATAAAATGACATTAGAAGGTCGCCTGCCTTTTGTATTACTATCTTACTAGTATTTGTTAGAGCACTATATAAAACCGATATCGTTTTAACTTGTTAAACCTGTAAACTAATTAAAGTTGTCTATTTAATTGAACAAAATGTGTGCACTACACAAAAAACATACCTAAGCTGTTTCAACTCAGCTATAAAAGTTCTATTTCAACTTTAAAAAATTGAACTAAGTGAAAATATACTGAGCGTGGGTCTTACTAGGCTAATTTAGTGCATAGGACCATAAGTAGCAGCCACGGACTATTTTAACTTTACCATTCCACTTGGTCGCTGACCAGATTAACTGGATATACTGTACGCGTTATTACACCACCACCTTAGGTCTATTGGTCAGATATGATGAATGTGCCTAAAGAAGTTAAGAACAACTCCTTTCACTTCATAGAGTTGCAGCTTTCCCGACACCTCTTGGGGTACAACTTCAAATGCTTTTGAGAGATCGTACATAATCATAGCCAAGGCCATCAAAGGCCTCTCCAATTGCCTGTAGCAAGGAAGACAGTGCCGGGTGCCGTTGCTGTCAAGGGGGCCCTCCTGAAGGCGTATTGCGCAGAATCTATAATATATACAACCCTCTGTGTAACTCACTCACTGATATATACAAATGTTTACCCACTTCTAGATAAGCTAGAATCTTACAAATTGGTACCTTTTACAAACTCACCGACGGCAAAATGGCTAAAACCCAAAATTTTAAATGTTAACCAACTTAAAAAACCAAAATGGTGGAAAACATGGTTTTCCACATTGACTTTAAATATACATTTGAAACCAATGGTTTTCTACCAAATTGGTTAAAATACCCTTCACCACAAACGCCGAGCGAAACGAGGCCATTACATTTGAGCGACCCCGAAGGCGCGAGTATACATGATGCCCTTCTTCTCAAAGATTCTGCTTCTTTTTTATTACAAAAACAATCTTATCAAAGACTGAGATAACCCTTATAACCCTAACCGAGATTCGGAGTCTCCGCCGACGATTTTTCGTGTATATGCCGCGAAAACCCCGCCGGCGATAATTATGTATATACCGTTATGGCAATTTCAAAAGGTTTGGTAATACATTTACTCTAAGACACTCATTGAGAAGTGACTGTCAGCTGTCTGCTATACGGTGTGTAGAAGTCTTATCTATTACATCCTCCAGACACCTATAAGTTTTAATCATGTTAGGTTGTAGTATATTTAAATTTTCTTTTAGTTTATTTTTAATTTCTACTCTTAAAAAAAAAACGGAAAAACCAGCCTGCATTAAATTTTAAAGAAAGATGGCTTAATTGTTGCTTCTAAAAGACCACTTTTCAGAAAAGCATAATCAAAACAGTAATATTTTTTATTTATGTTTTATAATTTTCAAAAAAAAAAGATCGCTACGTGTTCTATAGATATTTATTTTGTTGTACCGGATTTGGTTCTCAATATGTAGGCGGCAGGAAGGTTTAATTTTTCTAAAGGAAATTCGTTAATAAATTATAGTAAATACAGTTTTGGTTGAGTTTCTTTCAGAGGGTAAAACGTTTGCTAGAGCGTTCACTCATTGCTGTCTTGGTGAAGGGGTTGGGGAAGCTCCACAGACGAGATGCAGTTATAAACGTACTTATATTTCACTCCTAAAAGATCGAAGATTGATTTTGATAGCTTCCTATTGAAAGCTATTGAAAATTCAATTGAAATGTGTTAATTTGACGTTAAATTTTAACTGCGCCTTGGTTTTTTTAACTCGTATTGAAACGCTTTACTTAACTTACCTTTAATAGTTATACAGTACTCAAATGATGAAACAGCCAATATGTTGAAACGTTTGCTAGGATCAAAGTGAGCAAACGCAATATTGCATGCACACGAGGACCAATATTAGACCTTATTGTTCGAGATAAGTAAATACCCTTGATACACTGAAACAATCACATACAGTAGTTTTAAGTTTTAAAGTGTCTAGTATTACTATTAAGCAAAACAATTGAGCAAATTAAGGTTATATGGTGTTAAAACCATTCAAAAGTCAGTAAAAGATTGGTGCGAGGTTTTAAATTTAAAACTTTTCAAAGCAAATGACCTGCAAAGCTTTTATAAGACGATTGAATATAATGACAATTATTATAAAAATTTACTATTTATAACAACAACAATAAGATTAATGTTTGAACTGTAACATTGAACATAGTATTATTTTAAACAATATCCAGTAAACCACAGTGAGAAACTTTACCTTATTTAAATAATTGAGTTGTGGTAATTTAGTGTCTGTGGATTAGTTCTGACATCTCATTTTAATGAACATCGAACTCAGATATCTCTCCTGCCTTCTGTCAAAACTGTATTATACTTATAGATGAATACATCTACAACATGAAATGATTGAAAGCAGTTCTGACAGTCACAAGAGTTGCTTTGTGTAGAAAGCTCAATATTGAGACGTCCTCTGCTCACAAAGGCAGATTCAGCCCAAAGTAATGAACAAGATATCGAACTCAGATATCTCTCCTGCCTTCTGTCAGCACTGTATTATACTTATAGATGAATACATCTACAACATGAAATGATTGAAAGCAGTTCTGACAGTCTACAGAGTTGCTTTGTGTAGAAAGCTCAATATTGAGACGTCCTCTGCTCACAAAGGCAGATTCAGCCCAAAGTAATGAACAAGATATCGAACTCAGATATCTCTCCTGCCTTCTGTCAGCACTGTATTATACTTATAGATGAATACATCTACAACATGAAATGATTGAAAGCAGTTCTGACAGTCTACAGAGTTGCTTTGTGTAGAAAGCTCAATATTGAGACGTCCTCTGCTCACAAAGGCAGATTCAGCCCAAAGTAATGAACAAGATATCGAACTCAGATATCTCTCCTGCCTTCTGTCAGCACTGTATTATACTTATAGATGAATACATCTACAACATGAAATGATTGAAAGCAGTTCTGACAGTCTACAGAGTTGCTTTGTGTAGAAAGCTCAATATTGAGACGTCCTCTGCTCACAAAGGCAGATTCAGCCCAAAGTAATGAACAAGATATCGAACTCAGATATCTCTCCTGCTTCTGTCAGCACTGTATTATACTTATAGATGAATACATCTACAACATGAAATGATTGAAAGCAGTTCTGACAGTCTACAGAGTTGCTTTGTGTAGAAAGCTCAATATTGAGACGTCCTCTGCTCACAAAGGCAGATTCAGCCCAAAGTAATGAACAAGATATCGAACTCAGATATCTCTCCTGCCTTCTGTCAGCACTGTATTATACTTATAGATGAATACATCTACAACATGAAATGATTGAAAGCAGTTCTGACAGTCTACAGAGTTGCTTTGTGTAGAAAGCTCAATATTGAGACGTCCTCTGCTCACAAAGGCAGATTCAGCCCAAAGTAATGAACAAGATATCGAACTCAGATATCTCTCCTGCCTTCTGTCAGCACTGTATTATACTTATAGATGAATACATCTACAACATGAAATGATTGAAAGCAGTTCTGACAGTCTACAGAGTTGCTTTGTGTAGAAAGCTCAATATTGAGACGTCCTCTGCTCACAAAGGCAGATTCAGCCCAAAGTAATGAACAAGATATCGAACTCAGATATCTCTCCTGCTTTCTGTCAGCACTGTATTATACATTGTAAGTTTAACATTTTGTAACATTTTGTAAGTTCGTTTTTGTTTGAAGTTTAGAGCCGTAAATGAAAACCTTACATAAAACCATTTTAACAATACATCAAGACCGTTTTTCAATCGAGCCTTAATCGGCAGTTACAATTTCACCAGCTAGCCAATTGGAAAGCTGGATTTTTGTAGGTTAAGGTTTACTGTGTCTGTTTTGATTTTTCGTTTTAGGGTTACAGTTTCTATTGAACTATTTTATTATAATGTTAAAAATGTTAAATATACATGTTAAACTAAATAAGGAATGGAAAAACAATATTTTTTTTTGGATGTATACATTTTAATATGTTATTAAAGTGTTTTCAAATTTGAGTGAACTTAACCAGTGGTTATTAATCTGCTGGTTGGTGGGCAATGGTTGCGTAGAGTTAAAGTTACTTTAACATTGAGCACTTTTATTTAATTTGACAAACAATAAATAATTGTTTCATTAGTGCTGACGCGTTGGATGCCATATGTTACAAAGTTTAACTTTGATCCGTAATGCTTTAGATCTGGCAACATGTGCCACCTCAGACTCAGCGTTGAGGGCAAATTACAGACATTCTGTGCAAGTTTAGAAATGGTCTCAATTTTATTTGTATTTTAATATTCTGCAGTTGTCGTTTATTTTATTATTATTCTATTTTCAACTTTCATCTTGTAAAGACATTTAAAACCACAATTAAGAGTAGGCTACATCCGTATGTAGGCTTAACAGTTGCACTTTGATTTCCATTTATAAGGTTTGTGTTGATTATCTTTTACTAGCTAGGGTAAAAGATGATTTTGACTTTATATAGTATTTAAAAGCTTCATTTTATAATATATTGATAAAATATTATTTGTTTGGGAAATTTAATTTCCAACAACTTGAAACGAAAGTATTGAATACTCGTTATGACATTACTACAATAGTTACAAGGAAAGATTTGAGCAAAAAAGGTTAAATTACCATGTTTTGAGCCATAATTATTGCTGTAACCCAGTTGTTTCTCGATTTATTTTTAAAGCTGCAATATTAGATACCCTCAAATGTTGCTTTGGATCCTGCAGGAAAGTATTCAAATACATTTAACCATTTTATTTAACAAAAAGAGCAGTTTACGTTTAGTTTGTATGAGTTCTGTAATTCGTGTGCTCAAACAAAGAGTCAGCTTTAAAACCCAAGTCACGTTTTTGGCTTTGTATGTGCAAAGTGTGGCTTTGTTAAGCACATATTTGTTGTAAATCCTTTGTATGTTACGTTTCTTCTAAGTATTAGTACAATGGAACTACAGTTTTTTAACAAATATATATTCGTAGCTTCACCCTTTTTTAACAAAGATGAGAAATGCCCGACATTATACAGGGTGAGTTCCCCACCTTAACTTTTGAAAAAGGACGTGTTTTAAAACACTTTGGGAAGTGTTTTTATATGATTCTTAAGTTGGTTTTGACGTACTATGAAATCTGGGGGGGGGTTACTTGAAGCACCTCACACAAAATTACAAATATAAACAAATCGACTCGGTAATAATCACAAGAAAATCAGTTTAAAATGCTACATTCAGAAATACTATGGGACGATTATATTGGTTCGTGATCAAAGGTTTCAAAGAAAATTTTAAAAAAAATGTGTAATGAAAACCTGATTTCTTGCAATCTTTGAAAAGGCATTAAAACGAGTCGAAACAAAAATTTGTTTTAGCATCATCGAATTTGTATTAAAATTCCCTTTCTTTTTTAGGTGCCTCAAAGGGTGGGGGTTCGTATTTACAAATTTTGGGTGGGCCCTCCCTCTTGGTGGGGGTTGGGTGACGCAAAGTACGTCAAAACAAACTTCAGAAACTTATAAAACGTTCCCCAAAGGGTTTGAAAAATATTTCCTTTTTCAAAAGTTAAGTGGGGGGCATTTAAAACTCACCATGTACAGCAAGGCTAATTTCCTTCGATTTTTTTTAATTTCTCATACCACATATCCTGTACATTCTGCTTAAAACGTAGTCTACGTGTCGATAAAAAACATCGTACAATTATTTACAATATTTGGTTGTAAAAGATATGCAGGGAAATATGCGTATATTAGAGGAACTATCAAAGAACACAAAATACATATACACAAGTTTCCGAACGATCCCCCCAAGAAGTCTCTTGTTATTTTTTCCTTGATATAGATTAATAATATTGAGTTTTTATGTATATTTATAATATTAGTAAAAAAATACAATTTAAAGTCCAATTTAGGCCATTCTTAGAACACATGAAACTAAAATTGTCATTGGAAAATTGGCTGAGAACATCTGCTTTTTATTAATACACGTTGTATAAATATTCCTTACACTGGCTGGTGTTATATTGTTTTAGTCAAATGCAAATGTCGTACTAAGCGTATTTTTTACCAATTTACAAAAATGGAACTATGTATTTCTACTCGTAGAATATAAGGAAATATCATTTTTAGAAAGATTCAACTTTATCAAACGCACAAAAGGCGAGAGGTCGCATCCATGTAAATGGATGAATGCAAATTGCCAATTACTTTTACATGTTGATTAACTCGATTATACACTTCATATTGTCAATTAAAAATGTAATTTCTTTCTTGTCACTGCATTTGTCTGTGTTAACCTTCTATGAAAAAGTACTCCAAAAGCGTAAAAAATGTTTTAAATTTACTCATAATACAACCAAAAGTTTATAAGGATATTAATGCAGTACTGAACAGTTTGGAAGTCGGACACAGTTTTTCGGTCTTCCGAAAAATAAAATACAGTCACGTTCATGAGAACAGTAAGACGAGTTTGAATCTGATTATGTTTTCAAATTGTATTAAATTTAGCAATTTTTGTTTAAAACGAACAATATCGAAAATAAGAGACGTTGGTAGTAACTAAATTCAGTAGTACAATTATTATTAAAGATAATGCTATGGTAGGTAGAATGCACATAGATGCCAAATAGCGGAGGTAAAAAATCAACATAGTTGCGGCAGCCAAGCTCAGATTGTAATATATAGTAATAGGATAATAGTCTCAAGTTGAGCTACTGACGCACGCGCAAGTTTGTTTAACTTGAAAATAGCAAGATTTGGTCACATTTAAGTAATCGAAATCGGACAAACTCGAGCATGTGGAACCGAGGGGGGAGAAAGACGGCGAGAGACGGTAGTGCTATCTGTACTTGGGCTGCCGAACTATGTTGAATTTTCTGCCTCAACCATGTGGCATCTATGCGCAATCTACTTACCATAACATTATCTTTGGTAGTACGTTACCAACTTGTTAACGTTGAAAACCTGACCTCAAAGGTTGTCTCTAAGAAAAACGGCAGCGTTTGAAAGTGTAATTAAAGTACTTGAAACCGCAATCTTTTTTAAAGGTTCAACCTTTTGTAGCAATTTGGGCATTACATTCTATTAAAATTACCCTTTCTTTTAAAATGCAACAGCTCTATTAAAATACATTCTACTTGTGACACAATATGTTTTCACGTTATAGAAGGACAACTCAACTTCAGTTGTTCCCGAGCACTCTGTCACAATCCTTGAAGCCTTTGAAGATTAGGTAAACAGTGAATATAGTGCTTAGAATTCAGTAACGATCAAACAAAAGGCGCACCTACAACTACCAAAGGGAAAACCAATTAATTTTGTACTCCAAACCTGCAAGTTTCTATGTTTTTCTCGTGCGGAAACCACTTGAGAAAACAATAAAACTCTCAAACTTAAAGATAACTCACGTCTATTAAGTGTAGGCTACTAATCTACTTTGTGTCTTAAAGTGTACAATCAGTTTCACATAGTGGAGAAGGTTTGTTCAATGTTGAATGAACATTAGTCTCTGTCTGTGTAACTAAGCTCTTAGTTACTTTTTGATTGCGACTGTATTTCACTGAACCGACTCAAACTCACTGAAGCTTTCCAAGTTACTTGGTTTGCACTTAACAACGCACCACCTACATCCGTTAACTTTCCTTTAATTGAGTCTTTTGTTGTTGATAAGAAGTGAATGTCAAATGCTAAATAAAGTGGTTTAGCTGCAGAATGCAGAGGAAACAAGTAAAAAAAAAAACTAAGCGCTAAGCGCCGCTGGCATGAGGTAATCGAATTTCCTTTGCAATTTGTTACTTTAATTTACTGTACTCACAGCCTCACTTTGACCTACGACGTCAGATTTTCGGGTTTTATTTTGGCAGTTACACTAAATACCATGAAAGGAAATCACATTTTAAATTTGAATAAAATAGGACCACTTACTCCGTTGTTATAGCGAAAAGAACTTTTTGGACGCTATTTTGACGCACTTGGTGGATTTTTTTACTTTTGGTTTATCGATGTAAAACAACAAAATACATATTAATTTCGAATTTCATCAAAATCGGACGAGTATTACTGTTTTTAGATCATTAAACTCCCTTTTTTAGTGAAAATTCCTCCTCAATAGGGTTCTTCCAGTTGTCCAAAATCGCTGGATAACGAACTTGACAGAGATATTTACAAAAGGAAAATGTGTACAAAATTTCATGAAAATCGGAAAAATGCGACCTGCAGAGAGTACACACTTATATACATATAAAGTTTTAAAAATATGCTCAAAACGTGTTCTGGGTGTCAGGATTGGTGCGCACTTCTATGTCCCGGGTCTGGATCTCACCACGCTGACGGCATAAATATCTCATTTTTCCAAAGGAAATTCGATAACAATGATATTTCTAGAATAATTGTTCTGTGAAATACATAATTATCCAACACAAATCCTCTGACTTTCTGTAACTGAACGTCCATGTCAATCAGTTGAGCAACGCACACTATACGCGAGGCTCTATAATATTGCGGCAAGGCCTTTGAGAAATTATACACTGGAAAATATCAAACGAAAGAAAGTGAGAAGGGAAGGGGGAAGATGAAGAAGTGAGAGAAGAGTTGACAGGCAGGAAACTGAGTTGCTTCAGACAAAGGTTCTGTTCAAGTACTTTCATCAGTTCTCCATCTTCAACTGGAACTCTTAGTCTTTCACTTTTCTTTCGTGTGCAAATTTGAGTTACCAGTTGAAAAGCGCTTTGAGTTTTAATTATTCATGTTTTTGACAAGTTAATGTAGGGTTGGTTGCATTTCAATTCTATATAAACAATCATGTGTCATCAAGTTGGCTAAAAGTAAGGCTTTTATTTCGAGCTGAGGCTATGATTTATAAATTATATTAGCGTGAATATTTAGTACAATATTTCTTTGCAAGAGTAAAAATAACTACGCAAAGAAGTTCTAGACCTGAAGAAATAACCATGACCTTTAATGGGAAAGGACAAGGATTTATTAGAAAAGAATTCAATTACTCTCGTGGTTAAATTTGTGGCCGAAGGCTGAGGTGTGGGGTTCTTCTACAATATTAATTTTAGAATATTAATTTTATTTTGGTACTTTTTATGACATTCTGGTATTATTAAATATTTTTGCAAATACCTCGTGTTATTGTCAATCTAACTGTTTAAGCATTATTATACACAACACATCACTGCGTATTCCTAGTGTAATAGGTCTTTGATACTGGTTAAGAAAAGTATTGAAGACACAACCATAGCGTCTGAAATTTAACCGTGTCAACTTTGGAATAACAAAGAGTCAAGGAATAACAATCATGGTCATCCCTCAGCAAACTCACCGGAAGTGACACAGAACCGAAGTGGAATAACAGGCTGGCAAACATTGCAACGGAAGTACTCAGGTGTTTCCCACTACTTTACTATCCTTCTCCCACTCTTTTACTCTCAGCCAACCTGCCTTCTCACGTGAATTCGTTAATTGTTATTACTGTAGTTTTATCACATAGAAGGTTGTTACTTGGCAAACTAACATCGTGCAAACCCCATGTTATAATATACTGTCTTATACTTAGAACTACTTTCAGTACTTAAGGATGTAATAACAACTTTTGCTTCAAGTCGTATAGTTCCAGCTACAGGTTAGTTAATTTCAAAAGTTTCAAAACTTGAAATAATGCAAGTTTGATGGTCCATCTTAGGAAAGTTTTATTTTATATGGTATACTGTTACTGGTTACTTTGTTAACTAATTAGTTACTTATTTCATTGAATTGTCATCATGTTGGTATTAATCCACTTGGAGTCTAGTTAATTATTAAACATTGATTCATTTGTTAATTTGATTAGCTACTGGTTTTGGATGTTATTTCAAATAATTTTACAAACAACCGGTACTGTTTTTTATTTAGAATCTTCGTGTGACAAGTATGAGTGAGTTTTAATTACCTTTTGCTAAAGTATTTTGTGTGTGTAAAATGGTTGGAATATCACGTACGAGTACAACTCAAAGAAACTCAGAAGAATAAACAAGCGTTTCCCAACCAAACGTCTGTGATTATTGTAAAAGCATTGCTTTTAACTCGACAAGAACAAAGCCTCACTCAGAAACCTACTTCCAACTCTTCTGCGCTAAACACTGGCTTCTCTACTCGAGAACACAGCATACACTGACTATTTTAACCCAAGTAGTTTTCCAAGTCAAATTCAATTAGCAGAAAGTAACTTTTACAATTCGCTACTTTACATCAAATTGACATATTATCATAATGTCTATTAATGTTATTATTGAAAACGGTCAAATTATCATTAGAAAGTAAGGAAGTGTTTTAGTACAATAGTTTATTATTGCTCATGCCTGTCTCTTTCAATTTGATTTTGTTTACCCTAAGATATCTAGCGGGGTGGGTATTTTCAGTGTGGAACGAACTTACAATTGTTCGTTTTAAAATGAAACCGCCACCCAGTTAGGCGATGAAAGTGTGGTTTTAATGTTAAAAAGGCAAAATATACATAACTAATAATACATTAGCACTGTTAGCATAATGCCAGTATGCAGTACTTTGAAAGAAAAGAACGCAGTAAGTTTGCCAGTGGTTATGATTTGTCGTGTAACAAATCACTTTTATAACATTTTACAAGTGTATTTCATATTTGAATCGTAAACTTTCCTGACATTTCCGAGTTATGTAAATAAGGTTTTTTTACAAACATTTTATACTTTTATCAATTATTAAAAAAAAGAATCATTCCTCTGAACGAATGAATAAATAAACTAATTGTTTAAAATTATAATGAAAATAATATGTTAAAACGTAGTTGACAGTATAACTTATTTATATTTTTGTTGATTAAAGTACAGGGTTATTACAAATGATTTTCCTGATTTCGATTATAAGTATTAATGGGTAAACTTGCTTTTATACAATTTTAACTGGTACCATTGGAAAGAAAAACTCATAAAGTTTTATTTATACTGGTTTGGGTGCGTATCTGCTGTTTCTAAAGTCTAACAGTTGTACGTGTTGTGTAGTGGTTGATTTGGAGGACAGTAATGCTTGCTGTGTGATGAATTATCAAATTAACCAATCTTTTTAACTAATGTGTGCAACCAACTTTTAGAACCAGATGTAATAAAGATCCTCCCAGTAATCAATCTAATCGCAAGTACAGTAGTAAGTTTAATTTCAAAACAAATGGCCGCATTTGTAAAAAAAAATGCTACTAATGCTCATTATTTGTGCTTGTGACATGGATGGGGCGCGGTGGTCCGAATGATGACGTACTCTTGAACTGGCCTCCAATATCTTCAGTTACCACTCCCTGTTATTTTTTCTTGTGGGGTTACATCAAAGGTAAGGTGTACACACCACCCAAAACCATTAGCAAAACTGAGATCCAGCAACGGATTACTAAAGCCATCAAAACAATGGATCAAGACACTCTTGAACGCATGGCAAGAGCTTGATTATAGGATTGACATATGTTGTAGCACTAGGGGTACCCGTATCAAAAATTTATAGTTATGAGTAATTGTGACGAAACATTTTGAGTGTTCTTCAAATGTAACCATTTTGTTTCTTTGTATAACATACAAAACTACCTTTTATATACACTTGAAATCGTGAACATCACTTGTAATAACCCTGCACAGCTGTGAAGGTGGGTAAATCAATCTGGTTATATTAAATCAAGGACAAGTGTATAACCGCCAAAAGGCACTACACTTAAGTTCACATTGAAACACTTTAAACAAAACCCTGTATTGATTGAGCTCTCGAACCAAATGTCTGCGATAACTCTGAAATCATTGCTTTTAACTCGACAACAACAAGGACTCGCAAACCTTTAATAACTCTAAGTCCCAACTAGTGCGACTGTGAGTTGGAAATCAAAACGTAATAAAAATACCTCAAAGTACTTGATAGGTCGAAGAAGATTAGTCTCCTTTGTGTGCAAATTCGTTGTTCTCATTTGTTAGTTTATTTGTTTATTTACTATTCCAAAAGTAACGCTGAGTATTCAACTACATTAGCTCAAAGTAAATTGTAGAGTTAATTCTAGAAGCGCTGTTGGTTGGTCTCCCTGGAGTTGAAACTAACACAATCAGGCCTTCAATTAGTTCACAAATCGTACTAACGCCTTGGGTCCGGCGGGGCGGATGATGGTTAAGTCCTAAATAAGTAGCCAGAGTTATTATAATAAATGCCGTTTTATTTTATAACAACACTTTTTCATACGAAGGCTTAAGTGATGAGACATTTTTCAAACAGTTTTATGGGTGTACGAGCTACTACTAAAACATCTTGTTTTTCTTTCAAAACTTTTCAAACTATTCAATTACAATATGTCTTTATGTACAAATTTTAAAACTTGGTTTAGATATTTCGTTTTGTTTGTTTCAGCGGTTTCATTCGTTTCATTTGCTTCATTAGTTTTATTAGTTCCATTCGTTTTACTAGTTTTCTTCGATTCATTCGTTTCATTTGCTTCATTAGTTTTATTAGTTTCAGTCGTTTTATTAGTTTTAGTCGTTTCATTTGCTTCATTTGTTTTATAAGTTTTATAAGTTCTATTCATCGTTTCAAATCATGACAGTGGTGATGATAACAACCTGAGGCTACAATAAGCATGGTTATCATAGAAAATGGTTTAAAACCGAATGTAACACAATGATCTAGTAGCCGTTCTTGAAGAGTAAATAGCCTTCAGTTATTTACCTTCTTAGGCAGCAACAATATATGTGGTGCAGAAGAGATGTCTTATTTTAGAATATTTAGTCGAACACTTTATACTTCCTAATATATGTCTTTCTTGAGATGGATAAATCAATCTTCCTAACAAAACATTTAACAAAAAAGGGACTTTTCCTGCCACATCTGCAGGAGAAAAACTACTCCTAACGTTTCAGGCAGATAAAAGTCCACCCCTCTTCAGAGGAGTACACTAATATAGGAACTACATTACTACTATCCCCAGAGGGCAAGCATGTCAAGACATGTTGCCCTCCGGAGAGTTGCGTGACGACACCGTTCTTTTGACCTTTGACGGACTACTATCGACTGTAGATATATTGACTATCGAATTTGACGACTATCGACTAAGACATGCTGCCCTATGAGAGTTGCGTGACGTCATGACCTTTGGGTAGATATCGGGTGATGGAAGGGTGCAAGCGACCAAGCGTGAACGGAATGTGACCGCAAGTGACTGACGCTGCGCCCCCATGTACACAAAAACCACATATGTTATCTCCAAAATCTTTTGTTGGTAGTTTAGTGATTCCTTCACTAGTGTATAATGTTTTAATTACTTTTATGTTTTGATTCTTGTTCTCGTACACACAGATAATAACCTAGAACCTTATATTAAAACAGTCCGTTAACCAATCAGCAATGGGCTTTGATTGTTGAATATAAGACATACGATCAATAGTTCTTGTGTTTTATTCACTTTTTTAACTTTATGGCTAGACTGTAATACTGTTATAATTTAAAGATTGAATTTTGTACTTACGTTTTTGTAACTTCTACTCAAAGGAATGTCTCCTTTCTAAGGTTTAACTCAAGGACAAATAATAATAAGCCAAATTATGAACACGAAAGTTTATTAAAATCTATAGATAACATATGATCTTCAGACGGTACAATAAAATTCATAATATGAAAAATAATAAAATCAATCAAATTAATTATATCAATTAATTATATATATATTAACTTTAGATCTAACCTAAGACTATACCTAACAATATTTAAAAATACCGCTATATCTTAAGCATTGATAGCTTGTCAAAATACAACTAAAAAGAGAAACAAGTAAAATGAAGTCACGTTAATAGGAATAAACTACATGCTAAGCCTTTATAACATAGCTGAAAAACACAGAAATGTGGTAGGTAAATAATAATTGAAAGTATCTCAACCAAACTCGGACTGACGAACCTCGCACTACGGGATCCGCGCACTAACTAAGCTCCTAGTAGTTCGACAGCCCGGGTCATCGTGTAGTCCTCTGAAGACGGATAGAGTTTTTAACAGCCCGAAACGTTAGGAGTAGTTTTTATTCGGAAGTGGCAGGAAAAGTCCGTTTTTCTTTTTACTAAATTGCTCTCCACAACTATTACGAACTTTCAAACTAACAAAACAGTTAACGTAGGATTGTACATAGTATATTAGTCAAAGTGTTTACCGTCGTAGTTTATTCAAAAAAGTAACAGTTTTACAAATACCTTTTCAAATAGTGGTGATTGAAGTATATGATGATAGAGAATGTACATTATTGAATAGCTGTTGTATGGCTCATGCAATTGTCTCATTTAATTGTATCGACAGTTACTGAAATTTAATGTAACTTGTTTGCACCATTAACAATAAGTACTTCCTTGATGTATTCAAAAGTCGGCAAGTATTTGCTAAATAGTCACACCGACTGCTACAGTAAGGTTAAAATGGTTGAAAACAAGTTACATAACTTGTTAAGTCCTGTTCTAGCTTACTTGTTCAGGATCTTCGGTTTGCTACCTGTGTCTCTCAAAACAGACTCAACTGGTTCCCCCATCTTTAGCAAGTATTGGTGCTGCTACTCTGTTCTAATGATTATTTGCATTGTGTTGTGGAAAGTAAAAGATGTATTTAAGGAATTTCATATGCTTCAATGTGAACATGTGATATATTTATGTATATTCCTGATTATTTCCTGCTTGACCAATTGTATCTCTTGTAAATTAGGAGTTTTAAGCAAAGCTGTTGATCAATTTTCCGAGTTTGACAGAAATATCAGGAAAACCAATAAAGTGGATGGAGAATTAATCGTGTACTATACTTGTATGATTATGTGCTTCATTGTAACGGTTCCGTTTGGTCTATTCTTCGTACAGGGAAACCCCGAGTTTGTATTTTATATACAAGCCGTTGGTAACTGTATGACTTTACTGGCTCAAATGTTCACATGGAATTTAGGTCTCGCTGTCAAACGGAGGATGAAGATACTGAATTGTTGCCTGAAGCAATTTGAACGTAAGAGTGCTTGGACTGTAAGAGATGTACACATTATGTCCATCAGGCAAGATAGGTGTTCATTGCTAAAGATAATCAGTGAATTGAATGAATTGTTGATGCAGAACTTGTTTTTGATAACAACAAATTTCAAGGTGCAACTCCTGTTCAGTTACGGCTTATTGCTCGATCAAGCTGCTTTGGATCCAATTTTACTGCAAATTGATAACAGCATCAAGAACTTCTCCTACCTGCCTCTGGTTCCCTGGATGTTAGCACTTATGGCAAGGCTGTTGTTTTTTTCTTGGCTCACATCTTCTTTGCAAAATGAGGTTGAAGTCTCTCGAAGCATTTTAACAAAGATCGTGCATTCAAGAATGACTTATACTGAAAGACAACAAATTAAACGCTTCCGATCGGCATTATTTTATCAGTCAAAGGAGCTCTCATCGATTTGTTTTTGTAAACTAGATAATTTTCTGCCGATTGTGCAATTTGTTGTGTTCAACTTTCTGGTAGTTCATTTGCAATTGCTTCAAGAAAATGCAAGTTTATTTTAAACTGGAATGATATTTATAATTTGACTTTTCATAGTACATTTTGCATTGAGATTATACGTATAGGCTTCTAGTTTGCTGAGCTTTGACCACATTTAGCGTAGTTTGAAGATTATAAATACACATGTACGTAAACATATGCACAATATTTATTATACTAATAATCTGTCAAACATCCAACAGTGGGGACTCTACAGTCGAATGTTAAAGGTTAGACAACAAATTACAACGCGACATAAATCCAAACACAAACACCTCCATGTCTAGTTGGCGGCTCAAACAGATGAGTTGTACAATGTTTATTGCCTTGTTTCTGGCCAACTAATTATCCCTTCGTGTTCAATAATAAAAAGTTAATTATATTTGTCATTGAGTTTTTTACTTGACTTATCCTTGGAAATCTAAAAATCCATGTATCAAGATTGACACGTAACAGATTGCCTGATACAAATATTAATGTTTGCATAATCAGTACCTTAGCCACCTTTGTAGAGGTTATCCTTTCTGATACATTTCAAGGCCAAAGTCTCACCGAATCTATTAATCGGAATGGGGAACTGGTTGACGAGTTGAACTCCTGCCTGCAAAGACAAACGTCCACGAGCTATCGTTCTGGGTCTTCCAGTCTGGTAGCTCTCCCGCCTCTAACTGTATGTGTACGTGTTGTAGTTTAATATGCTTTGTAAAACTTTATTCACGAGATACCATAGCTGGAAAGAGTAACATACTTCCGTGTCCAGCTAGGGGATTGTACAAGGCCTAAAAATTAATCTTCAAGAAAAAAAACTGATTTCTGAGGTGGGCCTACAAATAGTACGAAATACTTTATCATGTATGTTCTTTTTGGGGGTAGTTAAGTATTAATGTGTTAGTAATTTTTATTCAGGACATTATTCTAGTGTCTACAATAATCGATCTAAGTTACCTTCTTATAATCCTGCTAATAACCTTTCTCTAATGTTCATTCTTCATTGATCGTTGGAAACACAGTTTGGCTTGTGTTCAGAAGTGGTTGTAAGGTTAGAAAGGAATAAAACTGGCCGACGGCCAAAACTGGAAACTGGCCTAACGTGAAAACTGTGAGTCTGGCAGGCAAGTGGACCTACATCGGTTTTGCCAAACTTTGTGGATTAAAACAAAACTTTAAGTTACCTACATTAATGTTAATAAAATACTATAGTTTCACTTCAAGTACTAAAATTCAATTTGATGAGGAAGTGATAAGAGGGTGCACATTTGTATGACTGATGTTCGCTTTTGATTAAACCTGATAAGAATATAATTTAGAAGGGTCGGAATTATATCATCAATTTGATCCGATTGGCCGTCTTCTAAAAAACTAAACTTGTTACAGCCCTCTCCACGGAGAAAGGCTTTAGGACCGGTTTCCCCAAATACTCTTTATTCAGTGCCAAGTACAAATTTATACCTCCAGCTTAACTCCGAAGTGTTACTCCAACTTGTTGGCAGGCACAGCATAGAGTAAACCTCGAATCAATGAGTTGGTTTTGTTTGTTTGATTTCGGTAGAAACAAGAAAAACCCCGTTTGTTCGATTCGAATTATGGTTGTGTTTGCTAACAGGTGACTTGTGTAATCCGCTCAACTCCTTAACAGATCTAAAAGTGCTGGAGGCAGAGAACCTCAATTTACACAAAATGTTATCTACAGGTGACGGGGCTCAATCTTTGTTAGTGTTGTGGATATCAAAAATCACTAAGCAAATTGAGGATGAAACATGCAATTTCTTTCCACATTCGAAATCTTAAAAAAACTCTACTTTATTCCATCTCCGGTAGGTCCTCTTGTTCTTGGTACTTGCTCGTAATTTTCTTCCTCAACTTCTTCTAATGTTTCAAACCGTTGAAATACATCCATTTGAGTACTTATCCTCTTAAACCAAAAGTATAATTATGAAGATAGGAAAAAGATAACAGGTTAACTATTTGTAAACCTAACATTATGATTATAGGTTATACTTTCCAAATTTGAGGTCAGGTTTTATTTATTTTGACTAGTTAAAGTTTGCGCTTTTGGCTTAAACCCCCTGCGAGGGTTAGTTAGTTTATTCCGGGCAAATTGACGGTAACCCTTTCAGGGAATGACCTTCTTGAGTTAAACCCTGGCTTAAACTGCCAATCTCAGTAAACTGAGATTAGGGAACCATTAGGTTTTATGTCGCCTGTTTTGAACCTTTAATACCACAAGATTACCTTCAAAATACAAACATAGAAAATAATATATTCATACTTAAATTCAAGCCTTTGAGAACTGTTTTACTGTTAGGTATTACTTTGAACTATTATGTTACCGAGGTTGGGTTAAATGTTACACAAAGGTAAAAGGTAAAGGTAAAGTTTGTCTTGTTTAACAAGGCGAAGTTAGGACTACAAAGTCCTCTCTACCACTCAACCTCGACCTTTACCTAGCGTCACCGTTTAGTCACATTACAAATTGCAAGGGGTGACTGTGGGGATCGAACCCGCGCCACCGGAGTGATGAACTCCGGAGTCGCGCGCGATACCAGTCCACCACGGATCCGCTAATGTACATAAATGAATAATATACGAAATGTTGTAATTTACTCACTAAATACTAGACACAAGTTTTATTTCTGACGCGTAGAGCTATTCTGCAGGACTTTGGAAGGAGAAGAAAGCAGTAAGTTTGCCAGTGGTTATGATTTGTCGCGATACAAATCATTTCTGAACATTTTCCGAGCGTTGTTCATATTTGAACCGTACACTTTCCTGACATTTCCGACTTATGTGAATAAGGCATTCTTTACTGGCGTTCTGAACAATTTGCGTTCAATGGTATCTTACAGTCAATTATTTAAAGGGAGACAAATGAATGATTGAGCATTACGTTAGTTTGTCAACAAAGTAGCACGTAAAAGTCGACTTTATACTTTTATCGATAAAAAGTCGACTTAACACAAAAATATTTGTCAAGAACAAGGGTAACCTCCAGAAAGCACTGAACTTAGGTTCACATTGGAACACTTAAAACAAAACCATGTATTGAGCTCTCGAAGCAAATGTCAGCGATTACTTTGAAAGCATTGCTTTTAACTCGACGACAACAAAGACTCGCAAACCTTTAATAACTCGAAATCCCAATACGTACCAACTATGGAGGGGTAATGAAATACGATGCCGGTCAAATGTCTCGAAAATGCTTTCCTGGTTTAAATAAAGATTATTTTACAGTACCGGAACAGCTGTTATGAAAGATTAGCGCATAGATCAACTAGTTGCAAGAGTGTGTTTTTAGGTTTACCCAACACAAAAAAGTCAAACTGTAATGAAGGATTTAACTATTGTGGGTTTGTTATAATGCACTACTGAAAATTGGCTTAAAATACTATTAAAACGTAAAGATAAATTACCGTACGTGAAGGTACAACATCTTAAGGCGGATAATAAACACTCCTTTTTTTGCAATGTTCCTAGTTTCTTTAATAGTTTACCAATAGGAATTAAACAAATAAGTACAATCAAATTATATTGTAAAAAAATAAGAGAGATTTTATTATTAGGTAAAAGTTGTGACAGGTTCTATTAGAAAGTTTTCGTACTTTGGAAGTGTAAGGTTTTGATAATTTTAATGTATAAAAGCGATTGTATAAATCACTATTTGTAAATAGCCGACCACCGAGGGTATTTTAAGGCAAATATGTGGTGAGGGATGAGTGTGATGAGTGGTAGTAATGAGTTATGAGGTGTAGTCTTGTTACAAACTAAGGCCGACTCTTCCTTAGAATGGGTCATTAATTAATAGACAAATGACCAATGGAAATACAAGGACCAACGGCTTAACGTGACTTCCGAACCACGCAGGTGATTGTCTGATATGTCTAATCGATGGTGGGAGTTGATGCGGGTATCATCAGATGATCACTGAGACTATCTGAGCCGCATATTTATATCATCCTCAAAACCTGACCTCCATGAAGCTGGATTACAGGACCACGCCACGAGTCCCAGTCCTATAATCCATGAAAGATAAGAGTCCTTACTATAAGTTTGTCCATGAAAGTTCAGCGTTATAGTTTCTTTCAAGATAGTAAGTAGTTATTTGTAGTGAAGGTAGATTAGTGTAGTGATAAGCCTTATCAGCTGTGTCTGATGCTCGGACTCCACGAAGATCCAGCCCGGCTGATGACAAGTGTCCTTTCTTACTGGACACTAACAGTAACATTCCTTATCCACTGGCCACACTACTTGACACAGTGGTAAGTTAGTTCAATAATGTTGTAATACTTATTGTAAACATTTGAAGGAACAAATCAATTACTTATTAACACCTTCACGGTTACTGCACGATAAAGAAATAACCATAATCTACGCAATATTCCATTGAAGAAAAAGACCAAATTATTACAGTCGAGTGTCCTATCATAATTGGTCTTCTATTGAACGTATTGAATAGAAGGCAAGTTGAATAGAGGAACATGAGCCACATTGAGGTGTAAAGAAGAAGTGGAAACCACTTGTTCTCTCTCTCTCTCTCTCTCTTGTTCTTGTCCTTGTAGGGAAATTTTACATATGTGTGCCAAAGGCGTATATAGATATATAGAGGCATTTCGAATGCTTCTTTTGAAACGGTTTGTTGTACTTTGCCTGTGTGAATAGAATTTCCGAATATATTAATATTACACATATCATAACAATTGAGCGAAGAACGAATATACAGTGTGGAAAAGGTATGGAACTACTTCGATATTTTCTGAAAAGGAAAACGTAGAACAATGAAATCTTGAACCCCGTTCAAAATAAACCTTTCTGACAATTTCCTGATGTTTTCATAGTTTTTTAGGGGGACGTCCCGTCTAGGGGTTGGTTTGAAATCTTAAATGTAAGCCTATGTCGAGTTTGGTATCAAAATAAAGCCCTACTTAAGTGGAATTGAATGCCGCAAATTTGACTTCCAAAGGCTGATCCTATCCAAAGTTATAGCCGTTTTACTTTTTTATGATTTCAGTATTTGAAACCTACTGCCCCACGTTAATCGGTAACCGTTAATCAGTAAATATAAAGTACAGTATATAGTAATGTTTGACAGTAAACAACAAAACATAAATTAAGCCCAGAGTTGAGTTTATAAACTAAAGTGGAGTTCATCAACGTAATACCTCACTTAAAATCTGTCTAGTTGAAATGTGTACTCTTTTCAGGAAAGGAAATCAGCTGTTTGTTGTGTGTATTTCTCTTTGAACTGTTATTTTATTTCTTTAGTTAATTTCTATCACCCAGTTGCAGGATCTTGTTTTATTACAGTTACCTTGGTTGTGACGTCTGTAGGATGTAGGATACAGGTTACTTTATTTGTTTGTTTACCATTTCAAAAGGTAACGATTCTCCAACTAAATTAATCCAAAAGTAAATTGTGAAGTTAATTGTAGAAGCGCTGTTGGTTGGTCTCTCTCTCCTGGAGTTGAAACTAACACAATAATTAGACCTTCAATTAAATTACAAATCGTATTAACGCCCTGGATCCGGCGTGGTAGGAAATGGTAAAATCTCAAGTAAATTGTCATGATTAGTGATTTTATTTAAAAAATCGTGACGCTCGGTTTAAAATGGCTTACTTGAATAAACTGCTTAAACATATTTTACTGTCCTCTTGAATAATTATTTCAAGGTAAATAAATTGAACTCTTTTAAATGTATTGTTAATGTTATTGTTAATATACGAGTACTAATTAATACTCATATATAGTACAGATAATTCTACGTAGTATATAGTACTAAAAAACACAACATTACTTTACTGGCCTTTAAAACTATTTCATTGTGCACAAAACAAGCAATACAATTTTGTGTTGTGTATTTGGAAGAATTTCGAAATTAAAACGTAAAATTATCTTCCCAACTGGTAAAGGAATGCAGGGAGGAATGTTAGACAGTTTATTGAGTCACGTATTACATCGAGTGCTGGATTCTGTTGGTTATGTTCTTGTACCTGACTTGGGTAGTCTTGTAGCTTCGATAAACTACGTCTTTATTTGAAAAAGGGCAAACAATGCTTGCAAAACTATGAAAAACGGCGACCGCGATATTAAATTTTGTTTTTAGTGCAATAAAATGGAAGCGCTCGCCCCTCTTAAAAAAAACACTCCCATATGATAACATTTAAAACAAAGGTCACTGCTTCCTGGGAAACCGTAGCTTTACGCTTAGATAATAGGTTATGCTTTCTTCAATTCAAAAGGGTTGGCAGCTGGTTTATTTATAGTCTTCAAGTAAGTATCTCCTCTTACATTTAGACAATTTCAACATATATTTAAAACCTTAATTTGACTTTAAAAAAATAACTGGGTTTTGTAAGAAAAGCTTCCTTCTATGGATGCTAAAAAAGTTGTGGAGAGGTCAATAATATTTTGTTTTCATAGAACGCGTTTAACTCACGTCATTTTTGAAATACCTTTTTGCTTAAGGTGTCTTTTAATTGATTTAACCAACAAGATATTATTCATTAATTACTCTGGACCAAGATGCATTGAGAAGTCTTTGGTTAACTTACCAGTCTGTAGTAGACGTTCCTTTCTCGGCATTTACAGTATAAAGGTGTCTTTTTCTTATTTCATAAATGATTAAAAACAAGACAACTTCTGTTCAACCAATAGCACTTGTTTAGTCAAAATAAATAAACATGTTATGTTATTATATCAAATGTTTAATTACAAAGGGGTTAAATGTTACTTGTCCTTAGAAAGGTAAATCAGACTTATTGTAAATTTAGTACAAGCTTTTTCGTAATAGTCATTAATGTTATTTACTAAACTATCCCTTTATCTGTAAATCGAACTAAACTTTACCCTTAATCTTAATGTTCTTAATTTCGCGACCGGTGTCATCATTAATATCTAAGGCTTCCGGTGACTACACCGCGTCACAGTTGAAATACAAAACTGCAAAATCGACCTCGCTGTGGAGCAGTAGTGACTTGAGACTTTGGCCGGCCGTGGCCTTCCTTTAATGCGCCCCAAGTACCAAGTATAAGAAGACGCCACGGCCGGCCAATCCAGTCTCAGCCAGTCAACCAGCTACTGAGGATGACTCTCCACAGTGAGGTCGAAAGGTTTAGCAGTATTTGTATTTCAACTGTGACGCGGTGTAGACCGGAAACCTTAGATATTAATAAACTACCTTTCTTTCAATCAGTTTAATATCCTTCCTCTAATGTTAATTCTGCAATGATAGCTTGGAATCCAGTTTGGCTTGCGCTCAAAAGCGGTTGTAAGGTTAGAAGGAATAAAACTGGCCGACGGCCAAAACTGTAAACTGGCCTAACATGGAAACTGTAAGCCTGGCAGTAAGGTACACCTGGTTGTGCCAAATAGTGGGGTTTAGCAACACAACTTTGAATTAACTGAAATGTAAATACTGCAGTGCTCTTATTATATTCAACCGAGTTACTTGAGGGAATCCCAAGGATATCACACTGTTGTGATTGATATTAGTTTTGACGTAACAACAAAGGAGTTAAGTCAATTGCATCGCCAATTGTTTGGTCACCGTCTTGGAAAAGTCTAAATTTGCTTTTAAATGGAAATATTATAATAGTTAAGTAAGTTAAGAATATTGTCGTGATTGAAGTGTCAATGCATAAGTTGTTTAAACTGAATCGAGATATGACATCGTTGTTATGTCATAAGATCTGTAACAGGGTAATTCATTTAGAATTCGTGAGGTTTGTTCCTCCTCCTGTTTCAATTGAACTGGACACTAATGTGTCAACTCAGTTCGCTGTAGTACAGTGACAGCTGCAATCTGCTGTCTGTCTGTACCTGATTCAATTCAATTAGTTTATTTCTGATATATTTACATCATAACGGCCTCACCAAGTTAAAACTTGTCGGTGAGGTCCACTGATGAGACGAAACAACGTCGAAACAGCTCTCCAGGTCAGCATCTGCCAAGTATTTGCTAGCACAAGCTTTCGCAAGGCGAAGCAGGCTGCATAGCACTGTCATTGATAATAGTCAAAGTACCTTATAGTGCCAGATATGGCTTAAGCTTTGGTATGCGGAGTTATTCATGTACATCACGTATCATAAGGAAACCGCAGTGGAGAAAGAAAACAAGGATGATGACCAAGACTCGTAACAGTGTGCATCCGTCTGTGAATGGCGAAAGCCTAGCCCCGGAGTATCTCTACTAAATCTATTATGTCTATATGTGGATCTCTACTGTGGGTTTTGATACCGTGGTCGAAAAGATATTCATTTAGGTTAGTCTTGTTACCAACGGTCATCTAAGAATGGGTCATTAATTAATAGCAATGACCAAACGATTTGGAATACAAGGACCACGGCTTACAGTTCGAAAATTCACACATGATGGTTTCTGATACACGATGGTGGGAGTTCACTAGCGGTATCATCGGATGATCATTGAGCCGCTTTAGTCATTCTCAAAACGCGACTCCCTGGATCTACATACGCCACAGGGTCTGTGAATGGCGAAAGCCTAGCCACGGGTTCGATCCCCGCAGTCACCACTGTGTTGTTTACACTTTCGGAAATGTGAATAATACATCACCAAAGATCATCAAAGATCGAGGTTGAGTAATAGAGTAATCAGGTCACCAAACGTGTAACCAAAGTTTTTCGCCTGTTAAAATCAAACTTTACAGTTCTAAATATTATTAGTTTCTTGAACACTTCCCTACATTGCAATAGCTAGCTCGTAGTTGACTACTAATCTGTTTCTCCGTATAGAGGACTGTTACCAGTTAAAGGCAGGATATTTAGCAGTAAATCAGCGACGAAACTGTCTGGCTTGGAGCCCGGTACCTCCTACTCATAAACTGGGTCAGGGGAAACCATCAACACTAGTTTTCATTAAGTTTGGGTATGGTAATGGTCACTCCCCATTATAAAGAAACTGTCTTTGTCACAAGGAGTTTGGCTCAAGTCTCCAGCCACCGAGGAAGGATGGCACCATCAGTTTAGTTCGAAGATCTGAGGTTAAAATATTATTACATACATTTTTCGTAGTTTTGACTGAACAGAAAATACACGACGTTTCTGACCGCGGCTTCAGGTGAAAAAACCTAGCCTAAAAGTTATTAGCACAAGTTGACCAGTCACCCACCACCAAATAACCTTTTTTTTCTTCCTTACCTGTTGGTTTTGTAACAGCTAGTATAGAAAACAATACAACATATACAAACAACTTTACAAAAAAAGCAAGAACAACAATGAAAAAACACGCTTAGTTAACAAGAAAATAACGTGAGCTAGTATCAAAAAGCGTCACTTTAGGACCTAGTAATGAAATATACGTACTATTATGATACGTTTGATACAAGTGCCAAAACGGGTGTGAAAAGGTGTTCAAAAGTGAAAAAGGTGTTCAAAGGTGGGAGTTGGTTTGTGAAATACCTGTATAATTTGTACGACGAGTTTGTAAATACAGTTTGCATTCTACTATTGTTGCTTGTATTCTAACAGACAGCTGTAGTTTTAAAGCAAACTTCTCAAAACTATGCGAGATGTGTAAAATAGTATATTTCATCACTTGGTCTTAAAGTGTCACTTTTGATACACGAGAAGAATAAGGTCGGTCAAAAACACTTTCGGGCCGAGTGATGAACGCTACTTTGTCATGATGCAAATAATAATGAGAAATAAATGTCAACAAATGTTTTAATATTATAAAAGTATTAATTAAGTAAACATTGCTTTGAATTAAGCAGTCTGAATTAAAACAGCTGTTTCGTTGATTTACTGTAAGTCAGTGTTAAAACTCAAAACAATCAAAACAAACTCATAGAACCAGCCGATGTCCATGCCACAAAAATATCATTAAAATTATCTTTTTCTCCCTAGGAAAAAAAGATAAAACAATACTTTATGTACCTGGGTGTAAAAGTGACGATTTAGCACTGCCAATTTATATGTCTAGAACAGCTGTTTCTGCAAATCAGAATGACAAAAATTGTGTTTGACATTTCCAAAGGTCATGTTACTTGACATTTCAAAAACATATCTAACAAACTTTGTTGTTTATGTGTCTGCAAATAAAAATAGTGGAAGCAATATTTGTGGAGACCAATACTTTTGCTTTGAGTTATCAACTTGTATACATTATTTAGTTTATTCATTTGTTTTACAATAATTGTAGTAACACAAGGTAATTGCTTTGATCTCTAGTTTATTTGATGGTTGTTTTTTCCGTGAATACCACGGTAGTATTAATGTACATAGAATAGCCTACTACTAAAACTAAAACCGGATATCTCATACTAACGATAGAAAGGTTCACAACAAACCTAAATTACTTTAATCAAGTTCTTCCGGTTCAAAAATCATAATAATTAGCTTGAAATATTTCGGCCTTGGGGTGTGTTAAATAATCATTATTATCTTCAGCCACTGATTAGCTGAAACTGAGCTACTTGCTGTCTGCCATTCTGGCGGTAGGGCTGCCAACCGTCCATTGGAACAGGGATGCTAACTGTCGATGTTCTCATTGGCTGTGACACTATCGAAAAGACTTTTTCAGGACTGGTTGCCAGCTTTCGAAAAGTTTTCATTATAGCGTTTTATGGAAGATTTAAACAGAAGTAACACAAGTGGTGAAGCCAAGTCGATGTATGAGCTGATATAATATACATTCTGCACATGATGTATGTTGAAGCCTAAATATACAGGTGTGGTGTAGACTACATAACCTGACCCACAAACTGCTTTGCTATCTGATAAATCTTGCTGTAGACTGATATATTACATTTAGAAACACATGATTATGTTACACAACTAACATGTGGAACCGTGTATACATTTGTATCAATCAGAAGATTTAACGAAAAAATATATCCAAAGCTGTGTTCACACCTTTTCTTACACAAAAATGTCTTTATTTGTTAAGATTCTTTACAGTTGTATGACATCTTTTGAACACGTACGGATATTAAAATTTCCTTTTACAACAAAATATTTTATTTAAGTACTGTATTGTAAAATTATGACGAAATCACAATCAGTGTAAATTTATGTAAATGAAATTCTATGACTTACAATTCGTTAGATAAAATCTGTTATACAGAATTTCATATAGATTAACATGAAATGTGGAAAAGGTTTACAGAAAAATATAAAATATCTAAGCTACAAAGAACGTTTCCAAACGTAAAGTTAGTTTAGAACATCAAGATTAGAACAAGTTTTATCTCAAACAGGCTTCACGTTGCTACATAACATACGCCCTTTAACAACATCTACAGTCTATTTAAAAGCTGTTCTTAAGTGACTTGTACGTGAGAAGACGCCGAAAAATGTAGAAAGCAAGATCAAGATGCATAATTATATCGTATGGTACAAGGTGTGTACATGTAACTTGCAATTTGCAATGTTCATTAGCGAATATTTCTTAAATATGAAAGGGTAAGAGCTTCCATTGATGTATCAGTTTGATGAGGAATCTACGCCTCCTTAGCAAGGTTTGTACAGTGTAAAAAATCGTGTTACCTTTCATTGTTGGGAAAGAGAGGAGTGGAAAGCAGGAACAATCCCTCATGTAGCCAGAGGCAGCCTTGTCTGGTACACAGACGGCTCCCTCATGAAAGGCAAATCAGGGTTCGGAGTATACAGCCCTTCACCTAGAACTGCTCTCAGCTCAAGTCTAGGAGAGTTCTGTACCATATTCAGCCGAAGTCTTCACTATTTTAGTCACAGCCAATCTGAGCCTGGCAAATGGATATCGTGACATACATATTGTAATACTGTCAGATAGCCAAGCTGCTCTTAAAGCGCTCGACAACACACACGGTCTTTACATCCAAGTTGGTCTGGGAATGCTTTCAAGCCCTCAGCGCTCTCGCAACTTTGTCCAACTCAGCTCAGGGTGCCTGGTCACATGGGTATACCTGGAAATGAGAATGCAGACAGACTGGCCAAGGAGGGTGCTTGCACCCTTGCATCGGGCCGTAACCTGTGTGTGGCGTGAGCAAAACAACCACGCCATCAATCTTTGGTCCAGAAAAGAGGACTGTCGACGATGGCAAAGCTACTCTGGTCAGACTCTGGGCAGGAAACTTGCGAGAGACTCAAGTAATCACTTTACCAACTGGTTGGTGAGACTGAGTCGGAGTCAGGTGAAGCAAGTAACTGCTCTCATCACTGGACACGGCCATTTCAGGAAACATCTCCACACTCTTGGCATTTATACCGAGGCTCTGGAGTGCAGGCTATGCAACGAATCTTAGGAGACGGCCAAACACATCATACTAGACTGTGATAGGCTAGGGGTCAGGGAAAGGGCTCTATTTGGCAATTCACAGCCAGGTGATGAGATAGACGTTGAGATTGGAGAAAGCTTTTGACCTCATTGAAGGTACTGATCAAGGTCTTCCATTCTGGAAAGGGGTGCACAATAAGCTTCGGTTGACGTGCTAGGAATATCGCAATTCCTCTTACCCCGCTCACCCAATCTAATCTAATCTTATTGGGAAGTAAAAAAAGGCAAAGAATAATATTTTATAATTCCAGTAGTCACCTAACCTAACCTTACAAAAGCACTAAAATTTCAATTGTTTTCTGTAGCTTTCTAGTGAACAAGGAGAACAGGACATTGTGAGATCTGGAATCTGATCCTGTCTTGAGTTGATAACTTAACAAAACACAGAAAGCTAGAAAATGAGCTAGCCTAAAGCTATCAACGTAAGCTGACCAGTCACCAGGCAACATTAAAGAGCGTGTGTGTTTTATTTTTAACTGATTATATCTTAAAACGACTAGCCTAGAAAACAATACAACAAGCACAAACACGTTATGAAACACTAAGCAATTAGAGGAAGTGTACAACACGTCCACGACCAGTGACAGCTGCTCAAAATGACCAATCACAGACGTGTATCAGATTGATCAATTGTAACAGAGAAACACAAACTACCAGTGCACAGCCAATGGAGGGAGACATCTTTAGAGCTTTTGATAAATGAGTTTTCTTTACAGAGGCTAACAGATATCTTAAGGTTAGCTATTTGCCTAATGCTGTTTTTGAATATTTCTTTTAAAGGGATTTAGGATTAGGTACAGATCTCAAAACATTCAGCGGCACGGAACTATATCACGTTCGTTAACATTGAATCATATGACAATTTTTTCATTCTGATCTAAAAACAGCTGCTTTAGACACATGTATTGCCAGTGCTAAAGTGTTTATGACCAGGTAAATAAAGAAATGTTTTGATGATGTTTTTTATTGTAATGATCTCTTTGTGGCATGGACATCAGCTGGTTCAACGAGTTTGTTTTGAATTTTAACATTGACTTATAGTAAATCAGTGTAACAGCTGTTTCTTCAAAACAATACAATTCAGACTGATGAGTTCAAAACAATGTTTACTTAAGTTTCTTTATAATATCAAAACATTTATTGACATTTAATTTTTAGTATTATTTGTATTATGACAAAAAGTATCGTTCATCATTTGGCCCGAAAGTGTCTTTTTGACCCTCGGTCATTTAACTTGACCTCGTGTCGAAAAGTGTCACTTTAGAACCTAGTCATGAAATGTACTATTATGTTAAAACAAATTGTCCATAGCATTAATGTGTTAAATTGTCGTGTTTTTCTAAAAACAATGAAAAACATCAGCAATCTATTTCTATCTCAGCTGTTATTACCAAATGTCAGGATTTTTGTTACCAGAAATACGAACTAAAAACGTTTGCGGACATACTTTACACCTAGAGACACTTCTTTTTAAAAAGTGTGAAATACTGCATCCTTAGAAAATTTAAAATCAATGTAACTGCTAACGTTTTATTACTAGTAACTTTACTCATTATTTCACAATATCAGTGTAGTACAGTTTCCCCTAAGCATATATATCTTTATGATTTCACTTCACAACTTGTTGCTCACTCTAATTATTTCTTGTGCATTAGTTCAACCTAAGTTTAAATTAACGATACAAACAAATCTCTTCACCTATCTTCAGGAATGTTATTTTTTGAACTCATTTTCGTACATGTACCAAAAAGTTATGTATTAAAACACCGCTTACTTCTTTAATACAATGCTGCTTTACATACCGATTCTTGAATTTTGCTACTTACTTAATGTGGTGGTGTTCAAAACCTATTTGGACCAATTAGCTTTATCAAAACCTAACAGCCCTGATTTAAACTATGTTATCCCATCTGACATACTTACTTACTGGTGTAATGCTAACTCTCTTTCCCTAAACTTAAATAAGACTCAGGAATTAGTTGTTTCCTATGACCACAGGTTCACAAATAATTCAAAATCAGTGAAGTTTCTAGGAATAACAATACATAGTGATCTTAGCTGGCAATCTCACATTAATACAATTCTTCCTAAGTTAAATAAAGGTATATTCTTGTTAAGAAAATTGAACAAGACAGTATCTAAGGAGGTTCAATTACAAGTTTACTATGGATTTATTCATTCTCACCTAACATATGGAACCTTGATATGGCGACAATTCTTATACAAACTTTTTATTTACTGCTCAGAAACAAGCAGTAAGGACTGTTTTCAAAGTTAGATCAGACAGCCACTGTAAACAACTTTTTATTGAATTAAATATAATGCCCCTTCCATGTATTTAAATTTATCAGTGCTTACTTTTCATTAAACAAAACATAAATACTCTGCAGTTAAACTCTGCTATTCACAAATATAACACTAGGAATTGTGGCCAACTAAACAAATCTCATTACAACTATGCAAATACTACAAAGAGCTTTAAGTGCACTGCCATAAATATGTTTAATAAACATCCCAACTCATTTGCCACCTTAACATTTAAAGTATTTAAATCTGAGGTAAAAACATTCTAACTAAAAATGTTTTATAGTCTAGATGATTTTTTAATTTTAAATTTTGAAACTTGTTATGCTATATTGTTTTGAGTTTTAATGTGTCCTGTCTATTTTATGTACATAGTATAAATATACTTTAGTTGTTATGCGATACATGCCTGTGTAATATTTTGCTGTTTTATATTATATTAATTAAACTAAGATTGACGATGTCCATGCAGACTTTGTACTATGTATGAATGTACTGTTTCTTGACTAATAAACGAATGTGAATTGAATTTATTCATGTTTTATCAAAAGAAACGTTAAAAGCATCAGAAACAAATAACAGGATTGAAGAAGGATTTCGACAAAAAGAAGAAGGATTGGAGGGGTAAAGTGGTTCAAGGGGGAGGGAATGTGGTTTCAATTTCAAACCACCTGATCCATTCCAACTGTGCAACTTTAGATTTACAGACATTTGCTCCTTTACGTTGAACTTTCAAACAGAGTACTACATTAAAACTGTTTGGTTCGTTAAGCTTTTTGCATCTGTTTGATAGTTTTATATCGGCATCTGGCAACCAAATATGATATTAATATCATGCTCTTAGGTTTGTTGTAGACGACAGGAGATATTAATACCAATTGATTTGCAACTTCAGTGTTTCTTATATTATAATTTATGACATTTTGATCGGGGTGAGGTTGATCCAAATAAATGCCTTTTAAATCATAAAAATCTTCTACTTTGTCAGTTTGGTGGGAAATAGCGTGACTGGAAACCGGTCGTTCTTCATTTTGATGGTAGACGTCAAAACGATGATTGGTCATTCTAATTCCCAATGGGGTTATTGTTTTGCCAATATAGTCCTTTGAACAAATTTTGCATTTCAATTGATAGATGACGTTTGACGTATTGCAGTCAATAGCGCCTCTAATTTTATATTGTTTACCAGTTGCACCACTGTTGTAATCATTTGCTGGCAGAATCATTTTGCATGTTCCACAGCGTGATGTATTGCAAGGTGCACACTTATAATTTTGAAGGTTATCAAGATTGATGTTGTAATTTAATTTTGGACGAGAAAGGGTGTTTTTAAATTTGGAGGTTTTCTGAAGATAGCTCTGGGGAGTTAAAACCGTTTAAAATATCTTTTAAAAGTGAACCGATGAAATACAGAAATTGACACAAAATGTTAATACTTTTACATTGTATGTACTGTACATGTAATTATTTAGAACTGTAAGTACAGTTCGTACTGTTTGTACAAATACCATAATACAAGTATCACAAGCATTTATATTTTCTTACTTCATAATTATATTCTTTGTGTTAGTATGAAAGAAAGTTAACTAGATGAAAGAAATGAACAGTGGCACCAATTTGGTAAGTGCCAGTTTCCAAACTAACTACCGAGCTTCACGAAATATGTTTACGCAAAACATTAATCAGGAATTGTGTCAACAGTAACAATGGAACAATGCATATTGAAGTAACTACAAACCAATAATCAGCTGTTATTGACATCAAAACTCGTTGCTAAATACAAAAGAAATGTCATCAGCGAATGAACTGAAAAGCGTCAAATAACGTTAATTGATTTCAACCTTTAAGCTCGTAATTCCCTCTGTGTTCATCCAAAACTGTTTCATCCCTGTCCTCGTGTCGGGCATTTCCAATCCGTGGCAACCGATACACCTTTGATGTACGCTATACAATGTGGCTTATGTAGTTTGTGAAATTGGTAGTTTGTAAAAGATGTTAAAAGTAATAATTATGACTTTTATCTCTATTTTCATTTCAAATAATGCTGAAAAAGACTTTCCCTTTGAGACAATTCCGTTTTGTTTCGAAATTCCTAAATTGTTAAGTTCGTGACTAATTAAATTCCTATGTTTTTATTCTGTCATATATTTAATACGTATTATTGTTTATTTTACTTATTTCATGCCTTAATGGATATTGTTACTTGAAATAACTTAATGGAAGTGAAATTAACCCAAAACCAACGAAAACGTGTCCTCAGCATACAAAGCAAAAAGTAGCAAAACAGGAGTTTTGAGCAATCCATAAAACTCCCTTACGCCGTCAACTTCCATCCGTGCCGGTCACCTTTTATTTAATTAGTGGGCCCTCCCCACCACTAAACCTCACGTAAGCGAGCTTTACAAGAATCGTCTACAGATCAAAGGAACTATGTCCAAAATTCTGAAATTGCTTCTGGTTTCAGATTTCCCAAACAAGCCAGACATCAACCTGATTACTTTATTTGATCCAGTGGAAGATATTTTGGAAACTTTTAGTTTAAAGTGTTAAATGTCCCCAAAGCTTTTACTATATCATAAGTTAAAATGTTTTGATCGGTTTAATTCAATATAACTGTAGCTTTTCGGAACTATTTTTTTGGATTGTTTAGACAACATTTGTTGCCTTTTCTTGTAAGTTAAATGTGCACACTTAGTACAAAAATACTAATTGGCTTGAAAGTATCGAAAATTATTGTACTTTTTGTAAACTATAAAGTATAAATGTACTTTTGTAGTGTAACTACACCAAAAGAGTACTTGCCTAAGAAAGATTTTAGTTAAAAAAGCAATTCCATGGAAGATAAACAACAAACAGGTTGGAACAAAACCCGTAAAGAGACAAGTAAGTCCGTTGAATGAGTGGTAAAAATAAGTTATTATAATAATAAAATTAACGTAATTATTCACAAAAATTTCATTGAAGCGACTTATCAAACCTATTTAGAGATTGAAGTTTCCGTAAATTAACTTCATCTCTTACGACTGCAGAATATGAATGATTGTTTCTTAACAGGCTTAACTGGCAACCCCAAGTCGACCAACTCTACAAGAGACTCAGCACAGCCTTATACGTAATAAAACGACTAAATAATATCAGCACTCAAACACCTAAAACAGCCTACTTCGCTATCTTTAAGTTGCAGTACACATGGTCAGTCTGGGACTACTCCTCTCAAGGAAACCTACACAGAGTCTTGGTCCTTCAAAATGCAGCTGCCAAAGTACTAACTGGGTTAGGATTCCGTGACTCCTGTCGAGGTGCTTCCGAAAACTTTAAATACAAACTGTGGCAAATCTGTTCATTGGAGAAGCAGTTGTGCACGTTGACAGGAAAGTTCTTCCCGTCTCTCAGAGACGATCCCTACAACACAAGGAATAGTAAGAACTACAGGCTGCAGTATCACCCTCTTACTGCGGACGAGAAGAAACCCTCTCACATCGACACTAAGCTGTTTAAAAACTTCCTCCCAGATTAAAACTACAAGCTGACACAAAAATCTTAAGTCTCTGAACTGTGGAAGAGATATTCTGCCTGATATTGCACCTAGCTGGTCGATAGGTTCTCTGCTGAAGCAGTCCTTCAGCACTACAACATCTTTGTGAACTCAGAGCTATGGTATTTTCATTTCATGCTAAGTAGGTTAAGATTAGATTTGTTTCAGAAAAACCCCTTAATTTTCCTAAATTATGATTGATATATGATTTTGTACAGGTGCAAAACTTAGTCCTTTTAACAAAAAATAGTGTTTATCGTTGTATACATGTTTATGGAAAAAATTGAAGACAGTAAAATATACTTATACAGGGTGTCTCAGACCATCCGTATCATACGTATATCTCGAGAACGGGTTGGCCGACTCGAGTGAAATGAAAAATTCCAAACTAAAACCGGTTCAAAGAATTCAGGAAAATTATTTTCAATTTTCTAGTATACAGGGCGTATCAAAACCGAGGGTCATGGGTTCAAATCTCGAAATTTTCAAATGTAAAGGGGTCATGCTATACATCATTTTAAAGCCTTTAAATGAAAAACAATGATGAAGATAACATTGTTTTTGTAGGCCGTTACTAAATGGCGGCTGAAAATCCAAAAATAAAAGAGAATTACGAAACGCCCTGTATTTCTATTATTATTTGTCAAAAAGAAAATCTAATTATTGATTTTTACCGTCATTACGTGCTTTTCAACGATATACAACAACATGCTATTTCAAAGACCTTAGTACCTACCAAAAAACCCCAAATTTTGAAAATGGTCTACTATGATTATCTAATTTTTTTCAAATACTAAACCCTATCGTGTTGTATACCGTTGTAAAGGTCTATTTACGTAAAAAACATTGGTAAAGTTTTGTTAAAAACATTAACGCGTTTCAAAATGGCGGCTAAAACGTAATTCGTAGGGTATAATTGACAAAACGTATAAAATATGTATGTAATTTACACAAAAAAACTCAAAAATTATGAATTATGATCTTTTGGTATACAAATTTCTATCATATGCAGCGGTACCGCGTTAGTAGACCCGTGGCGGGTTGAATCAGGCGACTCGGAGCTCATCGCTCCGCTGGCGCGAGTTCGAGTCCCCTCAGTCACCACTTACATTTTTAATGTGACTATACGGCAACACTAGGTAAAGGTCGAGGTTGAGTATTAGATAGGACTCTGCAGTCCTAACTTTGCCTCGTTAAACAAGAAAAACTTTACCTTTATCTTTTTGCCATATTTCCATCAATAACTACATCGTTGAAATAAACAGCAAACACTGGAAAAGAGTGGCAATATGAATGGAATAGTTGGGAATAATTAAATGGAAAGCATTTATTTCAAACTTTATTACTGCTTCAAACTTTATTTCCAAACATTTTCAACACGGCTTTCGAAGCTCGATGTAGCAATTTTGATTACTTGAACTGAGGACTGAGGACCTGCGTGACGAGATCTATCTTTCATGTCATCTCTTAGGGTTGGTTTTTCGAAATAAACTAGCTCCCATGCCGCTTCACAAGTAGAAATCAACTTTGGTGAGATGTAGCGATCTGGCAGGCCAACAGCTGCACAGCCAGGTGCTAAAAGCGAAATACGTATGAAATAGTTGGTAATACGTAACTAAACGAAAGCATACGTATTTCGACCTTTATTACGGCTGACTTACTATAAGATAAACCTTTAGATGTATTCAACATACACATTTATACTGAATGCTTTTAGAGAAATGTTACAGAGATTTACGAGTAGAGAGCGGTTCGTATCTGTGGTGAACACTACCCCTGATGGGCCCATCACTGTACAACGTGTTTGAGGTACTTCAAAACAATGTATTTTATCTGGCTTCAAGCAGTCGGATTACAACAATCCAAAAGTCGACGTTCTTGGTCTGCCAGATCGCTATATCTCACCGCTGTTGATTTCTACTAGTGGGACGGAATAGAAGGGCTAGTTTATTTTGAAAATCAATGATGACAAAGAGAGATCGAACTCGTCAGGCAGGTCCTCAGTTCTCAAAGTTAAAGAAATCAAAATTGCTACATCGACCTTCGAATGCCAGGTTGAAAAATGTTTGAAGGCCAGCATCTGAACATACAAGTATCATCTAAGTATCTAAATAATCAAGCCAACAAACCTTTATGATTTATTCAGTATGAATCTCCATGTTGAAAATATCAATAGGTTTATCCTAGCAGTAATAAAGTTTGAAATACAAATGCTTTCCATTTAATTATTCCCAACTATTCCATTCATATTGCCACTCTTTTCCAGTGTTTGCTGTTTATTTCAACGATGTAGTTATTGATGGAAATATGGCAAAAAAAGATAAAGGTAAAGTTTTTCTTGTTTAACGAGGCAGTTAGGACTGCAGAGTCCTATCTAATACCAACCTCGACCTTTACCTAGCGTTGCCGTATAGTCACATTAAAAATGTAAGTGGTGACTGAGGGGACTCGAACTCGCGCCAGCGGAGCGATGAGCTCCGGAGTCGCGCATGATTCCAACCCGCCACGGCTCTAACAACGTACCGCTTATATGATAGAAATTTGTATACCAAAAGATCATAATTCATAATTTTTGAGTTTTTTGTGTAAATTACATACATATTTTATACGTTTTTGTCAATTATACCCTACGAATTACGTTTTAGCCGCCATTTTGAAACGCGTTATCGTTTTTAACAAACTTTCACCAATGTTTTACGTAACATACCTTTACAACGTTATACAACACGATAGGGTTTATATTTGAAAAAAAATTAGATAATCATAGTAGACCATTTTCAAAATTTGGGGTTTTGGTAGGTACTAAGGTCTTTGAAATAAAGCATGTTGTTGTATGGCCAGACGTCGGGGCCCATAGTTCCGCCGTCTCGGGACACCAAGACTGCTGAGGGAATTCCTCAGCCAGCAGTGGCAGCAGTGCTGGAGCCCTGTGACGTAGGTGCTGGACCACGGGCCACGGCAGTCGCGCGGCAGTCATCAAGGAGATCGGGTTCTCGTAGCACAGCTAGCAGCACGGAGAGTGTCGAGGTACAGGATCGCCACCGGGAGTCGACAGAGACATCGGCCGGGTGCGCGCTTCCGCGATACGGTAGAGACTGTATCCACCTATCCTAGGGAGGATAGTGGTGTTAGGAGCGTCTGCCAGAAGATTGTGTAACGCGAGTGTAATTCGTTTAGGATCGATACCACGTCAGGTCGGTGGTGTTACAGGTTAGGTTTATGGTCAATATAGTTGTGTTTATTCATCTGAAGTTAGTGTTGTGATTACATCCCCCAGTACAACCCCCAGCAACTGAGGTATTGCGAGAGACGTCACACAAGGTAAGAATTCACCTCTCACATACTTTTAGGGATAAAAGAGCCAAGCGAGTAAATAAAAGTAAATGTTTAAGAGTGGAGCTAAGAGTAGTTTTGAGTACACGAGGAGGTGTACGTGACAAATTGGTGGAGGCCAGCCGGGTAGTCCTGAGCTGATTTTGAGGCTGAGACGGACTAAGATTTAAAGAAAGAGAAAATACCTTTAGTGTTAATAACTAACTTTAGAATAAGATCTTTTGGCTGGAGTTACTCGGGGTACAGGTATACAGAGGGGCGAGTTAACTGTTATGTAAATAATTAGAAGATAAAGAAATAAAAGTTTTATTGTTTGACAATAAAATAGTGTGATAACATACCATTTTTATTTTTGAGTTTTAGCCATAAAGTGGTTAATGAAATAGCAGTTAATTTCTGGTCAAACTCTGTCGAGGATGAAAGCCAATAAACTAAGCTACTAACCTAGTTGTATAGACGTAATAGTAATTAAGTTGAATTGAATTTATTTTTATTCTCAGAGGAGAGTAAAAGGAAAAGTCATTAACATTTGCTGAGAGTAATACTGAATATTATTTTAAAGTGAAAAAAAGATAAATAATACATAATTTTAGTTTGAAATAATTCTAGGAGAATAATTACTTAGGAAAGGTGATATTTTATTTGTTGTTGTGTATGTTGCAGGGTCTTTTGTATTTACTAATATTGTGTATTTCAGGTGTACTAATTAAATATAAGTGCCTATTGAATTTGATTTTGACTGTTGATTTTATTTTGTTGTATGTAACATTATCTGTTCACAGGGGAACAATAATAATTTTCAGGAATAGGGTTTTGATTTCAGCCCATACTTTGATATTGATTTGTATTTGTTGAGTTTGGACGTTGAATCACCATTAAGTGTTGTGTCACCAGAACTCTTCGGTAGAGAATGAACATAAACCCGTCAGTGTTGTGACAACGCCAATATTTGAGTTGCTACCCTTGCACAGTGTTCTTAACAGTCCAGTTTAAAAGTAGAATAATGCTTAAGGCTTCTGGTATGTAAACTAGTGGTAAGATTTGAGTTTACAAAACTCAGATTTAATACTTGTTATTTATAGGGAATGATTGCATATTGTATTGTTTTTGTATTGTAAACATGTATTGTGAAATGTTTGATGTCGGTAACATTAATCCATAGGTGCAGTGGCCAGTGAAGTCGTGAACCAAATATTATTTTTTAGCTGACGGAAGTGTGATCAGCGGTATTGACGGACAAAGTCCAGTGACACGGGTTGTCGAGCTCATTGTCCTCAACGGTATTGCCTAGTTAGGCAGTGTACTTGGTGCAGTGTGTATTCAGTGGTAGATCGTGACAAACCATGGCTACGGAGACGAGAAGGATGGATATTCTCCAGGATTTCATTGTACGGTATTTATTATGTTTAACTTGTATTTGTTTAGGAACTAGTGCTTTGAATACGGTACCGATATCGGTAACTTCAGGGGTTTATTGGAAATTAGTGGATCAAGCGGTTTTGTATGAGTCGTCAGTTCCATTGGTGTACAGGAGCACATGGCCAAATGTGGATACTGCGTATTTGACTCTACCCAGAGTAAATGGTTTCTGTAATGGTACTACTAATGATCCACAGTGTACTTTAATGTCATGGATTTTTCAGGCAGATAAACTAGCGGGAAGGAAACTCAACTGGCTTAACTCCAGTTTGGAGATGGAAACTACTAATGTAATAAATAATTTACAGGCTAAGAAATTCAAAAGAAGTGTGAATTTTGTAGGTAAATTCGCTCACTGGTGTTGTGGAGTAACGACTAACAGACAGCTCAGACCTTTGATTGCTAATGAGAACGCTATGTCTAAGTTTGAACAGGGACTACAGGAGCAGCTGGCGGAAGCTTTCGCTGAAATTGATAATATTAATTTAGATATGAAAAATTACAGTAGTCAAGTAGAGACCGCATTTTCACAGATTATTAATAATGGTTTAAACCTTTCCAGAGTAATTGAACGATTTCAGAAGAACGAATTTGTAGCGGAACAATCAAATAACCATAAGAGCTTTACTTTGTTGCAGATTAGTGCACATCAGGTGATTAGGCAGTTACAAACGATACAACTACTCACTCGACTCGAAATTCAAAGTCAGTGTAGGGAGAGGAAAATTCCTAATTCTGTTGTTACTTTAGATAAGCTAAAACGAGACTTAACAGCATTGTCCGGTTCGATTGGAGAAGATGGATACGAGCTTGCAATACCAGTAGAGGAAGCGACAAAATTATTAAAAATGGAAATAGCTGATTGTGTGATTTCAGGTCAGAAAATATTGATCAATCTGCGCATACCGATCCGTAGGAAAGGATCCCAATGGAAGCTGTACGAACCAGTTCCCGTACCTTTTGCCTGGAAGAATAATACATGTACTATTAAAAATGAGGTTAATTTTATAGCAGTAGACGCGGGACGCATAATGACAATTCAAGGAACGAATGTACGTGATTGTCAGCCATTTTCGGGGAACCCACTGTGTTATGTACCAAGATACGCAGGTGATGTAATTTCTGGATCGCTGTGTCCGAGAAAGATGTTTATAGGAGCAACAATACAGGAGCTAACGGAAGATTGTGTATTCTCGTGTGTTACAGATAAGGCACCATTGGTAAATAAGGTCGACGACTATACTTACGTACTCACACATGTAAAAGCTGAACTAAAATTAAATTGCAGGTATAATGAAAATAAGACGTTTGAAGCAAGCACTAGGAATACATTGGGAGCGCTAGAAGTCACAGTACCATGTGACTGTAGTTTAAGCACTGGAGAAATAACTTTGATTACAGATAGTTACCCCTGTCATCAGGACCCCCACTCGGCAGGCATAGTACACATAATCCCTGCCCCATGGTCGAAATTAAAATCGCTGAAAATATCTCCATTGCAGGTACAGACGTTTAACACATTCAACACTTTGGAAGAGTGTTTGGACGAGCATTGGCCTATAAAACTGCCACATTGGAATGTTTCACTAACCAGACATGTATTGGCGAGTGCGCCAAAGGTAAATGTAATTTCAGGCATTGAAAATGGGTGGAACATTGTAATTCCACCTACGGTGAATTTAGTGTATTTGATCGTTGTAAGTGTGATTGTAATAAGGAATCCTCACTTGTTAGGTTTAGGAGCTCAAGGCATTTTTGTAAGAGGCGATACCTCGAATTACAAGGTTAGTTATTGGGAAACTTTAACAATTGATGTCTTAGTTATCCTACTAATCATTGTTGTGTTTGTTCTTGGTTGGCAATTGGTTCTGAAAGTTGTCAGGTATTGGAGGAGAAGCCGCCTAAGTCAGCAGGTTGAATTGAAGACGATGCGGGAGTCGCAGGACGATGACTTGCCAAAAGACATGGCTCTAGCCATAATAGACGGGAAGGAGCTGAGGATTACGCTGGAGTGGTGTGAGATCCCTCCTGAAGGCAGACAGGCTTCCCGAGAAACAGTTGAGCGAATCAACTGAGCGGTATTTGTATCACACGACTTTACGGTAGTATGTACCATGGTATAATTTTAACTAGTGTTTTGTTTATGTATTTGCTATTATAGGATATAAAAGTAATGATTATTTTAAATGTTGAGCTTTGATTGTAAATATCTTTGATTCAAATGTTTGTTTTCTTTGTTTGGTTTTGTGTATGGAATTGAAGTAAAAAGCTTCTAAATATTAACGGTAATTTCGGAAGAAAAATGTCTATTTATGTGGAACAAAGGTTAAAGAAATTAAATAAATAATTTCTAGAGCGAAGTCAGGGTAAATGTTGTGGTGGACACATGTTTTAAAACAATGTACAACATGTTAAAGGCATAGAAACATCTGCATGTGACTTGCAGTACAGAGGACTGAGAGGTTACAACTCATGGGAGTGAACCGAGGCCGCAGTCCACAACAGAGGCGAGGTGTGAGGTACACAAGGAACGCGCACTGGTGACACGTGCGGCGCGACCACGCGGTGACGGCAGCCGTGATGACGACACACACACCTCACTATACACAAGTAACATGCATCGTTATTGGGAAGTGTAAATGGATGAATGTGTGGGCCCACAACAAACAAACAAAAGTGTGAATGGATGTGCGTATGTAGGCCAATGAATGAAATAAATGGTTTTAATGAATTGTGCTTGTATTGTTGAAAAATAAAGGTTGCATGTATTATAAAATACAAACTTAAGTGGGAACTGGGATAATAACCATATTGTTATTTATACAATGTGACTAACCATATAAGTTAAAGAAAAAGGGATATGTGTTAGCTACTGTTAACTATGTATGTGGTAGTACGGTTAGCTATGCGCATGTTAGTGTGTAGTGATGTGTAGTACAAGGGCGAGGTGGCGGCGAGCGCGAGGCGCGCGGTCAGACCTTGAGAGCGTAACTTGAAACAGCTATGCGTAAATTGACTGCTGTCATGTCCATTGTTTGTTTGCGACACTAGGGCTACTGTACTGTACAGTAGGGACACCAATAAAAAGAAGACTTGTCTTGAATTATAGTGTTATAATTTTATGATTAATAAATATACTCACCTTGTAACATAGTAATAACTACTAGTTATTTGCCAAGTTTTTCGATAGATTACACAGATTTCAACCAATGCTAGTTTTGAGACCGATGTAAATATAAAATACTTTAAATATTTAGGTAACTTTTATTTGTAATAGTGAAATGATGTTGAACTTTCACTGATATCTTTGTTAACTTGTGACCTTTGTACTTTAAAAGGATATTTATTTTAATGTCATGTTTTGTAACGAGAAGAGTAGTAACAACTGTCTCTTTTGAATGTGTAAATTCACTCTAAAAAGAGATTATGAAGAATAGGTAGGATAGGTTTGAATGATTCAATGTTTAGGGATATTAATGTTCATTATAATTGCGCGGAGCAATCTAGTTTAGGATAAGTATGACTATAGGGACGTTGAGTGTCGGCGGTGAGGCGTACCTCACGCGCGTTCTGAATCAGCAATGTCGGAGCAGCTGATGGCAGCGACCAGGCTCGGCATCTGATTCTTAGCGTTCTCAACGCAGTTGTAGTTTAAATGAATATATACCTTAGGAATGGGATAATGATTATATTTATACTGATTTTGTAGTAGGTATTGTATTGTAAACTTTTATTCTCCATGGGATGTTGTGATTTTGATTGAATATGTACAAATATATTTAGGTGTGTAGAAGTCAAGCTAGAGCGAGTGTAAAAGGTAGAGTTTATTGCGCAGCGCAAATACTCAGCACCGCAGTTGAGGCAGCCGTGAACATAACACCGGATGCATGTTCAGCATGTAACACGTGGTGTTGCACATGGACTCTAACACCGGATCTGAGTGTGCACTTTTGAAGCACGTAGGCACTCTGAAATAGTAAGCAACTCTGAAACAGTAAGCAACTCTGGGAATGAGGCTAGGCTGTCATTGGAATGCCATGACTTAGGCTAATGCAATATGAACTGCGCATTAGAATTCATATGAAATAAATGATATTATGTAACGAATGTTTTATGATTTGTACTTTATTTAGTTAATGTTGTATTTGAACTTTCATGTATTTTTCTGATGTATTTAATTTGATGTATTGTATTGAATTGTATTGATGATGTTCTATTGTTTCATGATATGTATGTTAAATAATGTGTGTTCAATTTATGTATAATTATACCGTAATATTTATTCACACCGACCTGAACGAAAAGATAGGTTAGATTGTAGGCCCTGATAGTCTCGCATAAAATAAAAATATGTTTTTGGAAGTAGATTACAGTAAATAATAAATTAACTTTGCAAAACATCCAGAAGACTGTTAGTAAAATACTTGTGTTTTTATTTGCTTTTGTGCGAGAGTTAATGTAGTAGTCGACCCAAGAAGATTTAAGAACCACTATTCCTGCCGTTCCTTTCCCCGTTCGTTTTCGATTAATCGTGAAAGTTCATGACGTGAGTTCTGCAACGTCTGAACATGGATTATACCCCAAGTGTGAACAGTGCCGTTAAAAGTGTAGAGACATAGAAGATCGTACCAACGGAACTAGTGAGGACTAGATCAAAGGCGTGAGCTTGGCAACGCCTGGGTGTGTGGGATGACTTCAGGACGAGCAATGGATGGTGAGGTGAATCGAGACGACTACAGAGCTTACAGCATGAGGACCTGAAAGTGGACAGGACTCCAGCAGCAGGGAAGTGATGTCACGGACAACACAGCCAGTCGTATCCATGGTCCAGCAGATGGAGAGGAGGTCCAACACAGGAGTCAGAGATGACTGATGATGATCAGCTGCGGAGATGTCAGTCAGCATTGGACTGAAGAGAACTACAAATGCCAACTTCTGAGGCGGAGTCCAGGAAGCCGAAGAGGGAGATCTTCAAGGAGGGACCCAAGATAATCCAAGTCTTAGAGTGGACTTCAAGGAGGACCTTAACACCTCATCAAGGAGGGGGTGTGTGACGTCGGGGCCCATAGTTCCCGCCGTCTCGGGACAAATTAAGACTGCTGAGGGAATTTCAGCCAGCAGTGGCAGCAGTGCTGAGCCTGTGACGTAGGTGCTGAGCACCCACGGGCCACGGCAGTCGCGCGGCAGTCATCAAGGAGACGGGTTCTCGTAGCACAGCTAGCAGCACGGAGAGTGTCGAGGTACAGGATCGCCACCGGGAGTCGACAGAGACATCGGCCGGGGTGCGCGCTTCCGCGATACGGTAGAGACTGTATCCTTTGGTACCTATCCTAGGGAGGATAGTGGTGTTAGGAGCGTCTGCCAGAAGATTGTGTAACGCGAGTGTAATTCGTTTAGGATCGATACCACGTCAGGTCGGTGGTGTTACAGGTTAGGTTTATGGTCAATATAGTTGTGTTTATTCATCTGAAGTTAGTGTTGTGATTACATCCCCCAGTACAACCCCCAGCAACTGAGGTATTGCGAGAGACGTCACACAAGGTAAGAATTCACCTCTCACATACTTTTAGGGATAAAAGAGCCAAGCGAGTAAATAAAAGTAAATGTTTAAGAGTGGAGCTAAGAGTAGTTTTGAGTACACGAGGAGGTGTACGTGACAATATCAAAGTTTACGTAATGATTTATAAAAAATCAATAATTAGATTTTCTTTTGACAAATAATAATAGAAATACAGGGCGTTTCGTAATTCTCTTTATTTTGGATTTTCAGCCGCCATTTAGTAACGGCCCTACAAAACAATGTTATTCTTCATCATTGTTTTTCATTTAAAGAGAGCTTTTAAAATGATGTATAGCATGACCCCTTTACATTTGAAAATTTCTGAGATTTGAACCCATGACCCTTTCGGTTTTGATACGCCCTGTATACTAGAAAATTGAAAACAATTTTCCTGAATTCTTTGAACCGGTTTTAGTTTAATTTCATTTCACTCGAGTCGGCCAACCCGTTCTCGAGATATACGTATGATACGGGTGGTCTGAGACACCCTGTATAAGTATATTTTACTGTCTTCAATTCTTCCATAAACATGTATACAACGATAAACACTATTTTTGTTAAAAGTAACAAAGGACTAAGTTTTGCACCTGTACAAAATCATATATCAATCATAATTTAGGAAAATTAAGGGTTTTTTCTGAAACAAATCTAATCTTAACCTACTTAGCATGAAATGAAAATACCATAGCTCTGAGTTCACAAAGATGTTGTAGTGCTGAAGGACTGCTTCAGCAGAGAACCTATCGACCAGCTAGGTGCAATATCAGGCACAATATCTCTTGAACAGTTCAGAGACTTAAGTCTGTTCCTGTAGAAGCATCTTAATCAACCAAACGATAACTAGCATGGTGAGTTATGAACGAAGTTTGTCAAACACCATCAGTTATATAATAATAAAATACTTCTTAAAACGAAGGGTGCTCTATTATGATACAAAACTGGGTGAAAATTAATATTGTCGATACAATCTACCTTTTTCACAAGCTGACATTCTAAAATACTAAGTATTTTAGAAGCTCTTGTCCTACAAGTTACTGTCAACTTTATAATGCCACTTTTACAATGAAAGATTATAAAAAAGCGATGATGATTTTAAAATACGAGTAGGTCTATTTTAGAAAATTTAAATGGGTTTTCAAAGGTGAGGAGTGTTAGATAATGTGCAGTAGTAATATTTCTTTCAAAATCTTAAGGGTATGAAGGGTATTCCGTAAATACCAAAAATCCTCATTCTTATAGCCGCCATTTTGAAACAGCTTTACTTTCGAGAAATCTGTTTCTACAACAAGTTCGGAAAATAAACCAGATTTTCTCTGATGTATCCATGTTTAATACGCGAGTTACTTTACAAGTATTAAACGGAGGTTTTGATTTGGATAGTTTAGGCATGAAGGAGTTCACACACACGAACGACTCAGTGCTGAAATACTCGTACTTTACAAAGTGAGACCGGACAGTTTCATATAACGTTTCAACGCTTGGCTTGTTTAATTAAAACTGCCGAGCAGGAAATGGCAGCTCCATTTTAATGAATGAAACATCCGATTTCAAACCTCCGAATCGCATTATAACCACGCAAAATCTTGCAACCACACATCATCTTGCAACCACACATTATCTTGCAACCACACATCATCTTCCAACCACGCACCATTCTGCACCACACATCATCTTGCAACCACGCATCATCTTGCAACCACGCATCATCTTGCAACCACACATCATCTTGCAACCACACATCATCTTGCAATCCACACATCATCTTGCAATTCACGCATCATCCTGCAACCACACATCATCTTTGCAACCACACATCATCTTGCAAATTCACGCGTCATCTTGCAACCATACATCATCTTTGCAACCACACATCATTTTGCAAATCCACAAATCATTCTTGCAACCACGCATCATCTTGCAACCACACATCATCTTGCAACCACATCATCTTGCAACCACGCATCATCTTGCAACCACACATCATCTTGCAACCACGCATCATCTTGCAACCACCATCATCAACCTCGCATCATCTTTGCAACCAAACATCATCTTGCAACCACGCATCATCTGCAACCACATCATCTTGCAACCACGCATCATTTTGCATTCATACATCATCTTGCAACCACGCATCATCTTGCAACCACACATCATCTTGCAACCACGCATCATCTTGCAACCACGCATCATCTTGCAACCACACATCATCTTGCAACCACACCTAGAAAACAAGAGTCACTATGAATTAGGTTGCCGTTTCGCTCCCGTGGTGTGAATAGGCGTGTGAATAGAGCAGACGACAGGGTAGCGGCCGTTTCCAGGAAGGCGTCCCCAATATGCCTTTGAATTGACGCACTGTCCAAACGGCCTCTGTGAAACATGATGCCCGCTACATTATGATTGTTAAAATAAGTTTAATAATTATATAGGCACAGTGTAGGACTACCACAGTCACTGTTCATCCACCCGCGTGTGCACGAAATGTTTCATCACTGCCTCCGCCGCCCTCCCGCCGTAACAACACAGAACGCGTACCGCGAGTGTAGCACGCGTGTATATGTCATAACAAAAGTGTAAATAACTTGTAGTATAAGACTGCAGTACACGATGATGGGGCACAACTGCCCCGAAACGCGCGTCCGAAAAACCAAGCTAGTAAACCAAACCGAAGAAACCAACTATAGTAGGATCAAGAGGCACCACACAAAGGTAAATCTTTCAAAACAAGTTCATTCGATTAACAAAGGTATAACGGAACAAGTTGCGACAACACAAATTTCCCATTATTACTTTGACTTGTTATTCTAACTAAAATTAAACATATTTTAACATTAAAATTTTTTGTCAAAACAAAATAGGTTGACATGTTGATGAATATGAAAGTGATACATTATTTACAAAATTGGGATGAATAACAAAAAATGAAAACAATGGTAATTTTAACTAATGATAAGAAGAAATGTTCCTATAAAATATGTAGGTTTAATTCATAACATTTCTGAATAGTTGTTAACTGGAATTGATGCATTCTGCAACAGAGTAAGGAGCCAAGCACAGCCAATATTTCTTTAGTTTTTTTTAACAATCAGGAGAGTTTTAACTTCAACTGAGAAAACGAAGGGGAGGGAGAAAGAGAGAGAGAAACACTTTATTAAAAAATCTTAGAGATTTTAAATAGCGTACAAAAGTGACCTATTAAGTAACTGAAAGAATATTCAAACATTTTGTGTCAGCTTGCATTGGCAATATTTCATGAATTTGCAATATAATACTGACTTATCAATATGTATTTGAGTGTGTAATATAATTTAGTATGTTCTTACCCTGCACTAAGTCACATTTAGATATACAAACCACGGTAGTTTCAAATATATAAATTGAAGGCAAAGTAATTATTTTTAACTGTTTAAAAAGTCCTCTACATGAACGTTACGTTACAAATTAAATGAATAGCAGCGTTTTTAATAATAAATGCTCTTAATAGTATTGTATGTAACAGCACGGATACCCCAAAGGCCCAAAGTATTATAACGTAGGAAATATGAAACTGGATTATTCCACAGTAAATTATTCTAAAGATGATTAATATTCCCAGTTGTAGGACAATCTTCGAAAATTATTCTTACCTTTCGGTTTAGATCTGTAGATGCTGTTATTTATTTCAGATGCGCATTTCGTAGCAGCTGTGCTTCAACATCGGTGAAATTCTGTATATTTACAAAACAAAAATAAAACTTATATATACACTACACAATCACTTCACATCACTATCTACACACTATTTTCGCACTCGTAAACGATATAAACAACTGCATAGTAGGATCTACAGGCCAAAACCGAAAGGTAAGAATAAAAGTAAATTATTTTCAAAGACTCTCTTGAGAATATACATTTTAACTGTCTCATTAGAAAAACTCTGGAGGAAACCTTTTTGCATACCTGATCTGCTAAATATGGTTTTACATAAAACATAAAGCGATTATCTAAGGATGATGAAAACCACATGAAATGCTCGATTATCTGGAATCTCGAATAATCCGAATTATTTCGGTCTCAGAAACAATGCCCTAAGCTCTAAAGTATCCTACTTGAATTATGGAACGCCCTGTGTGTATGTGGACTAAGCAGCTTATGGATCTGATTGAATGCATTAGACTAAAGCAATGTGTACCTAGTACTTGATATAAGCTATAATCTGTGTATGTATTGCATTGCACCATTCAAGCGCTCCAGGTTCATCTCAATATAAATACTGTTGTTTTTTTTATTTTAACTTGTGTTGTTGATCATAATTTAGTAATAACTTTTGTGAACCCCTTCGGGTTAAATTTTCCCAAGAATATTCAGCAACTCTATGATAGTCATCTTCAGTTGAAATAAATATCATAAAACAACAGAAGAGAAAGATAATTTAAAATATTTTACATTATAAAGTATAAAAGAAAATATGTAAAAAGAATAATTTTTGAAACTATTTCCCATGGTTGAATGATAAAACTGTAAGATATAAAGTATATAAGTAGTATATAAAGTAAATGGTAGCTTAATATATATATACGTATAACAATTTTAAATGTGCTGTTGTAGACATTTAAAAATGGGGTCCCAAGCTGCAGGAAGTGTATAGGTTTCGTCACAATTATAAAGGTTGTTAGGGTTTTAATTACATTAAACAACTTATTTGTGCTTCTAGTAGAACCCCTTATTTCAATTTTAATTTTTAACTCGAAAGAAACACACATGAACCTATACAAACTTGTATAGTTTGAGAGGCCTTTCGAGAACCATGTTCCCATCTACAGACCACAACATCAACATAGATGGGAACATGGTTCTCGAAAGGCCTCACCAACTAAAAGAGGTTTTATTGAATCATTTGTGGTTCTTTCGAGTTTAAACCCTACTTGTGGTTCACCCAAAAGTTTTACATAACGAAAATAACGTTAGTTAATTTGTTTTTCGTTGAGTATTTCAGTTATCTTTGGTTAGTTTTTGTTTAAAATTAATTATTAATGAGATACTTTTTTTAAACGGTACAATATATCAAAGTTTTTATATCAAGTGTCTAATATTTGAAATAATATTTTCCCGATTATAGTATAAGGTGATTTAGTCTAAAAAGTTTTAAAAAAATCTATACGTGAGCAACGTATTAAAGCAAAGTTTTTATTAGATCTTTGCCCTGAACTGTCAGATGAATTGTTAATAACAAAATTGTCTGCAGAAATAAATGCAATATAAAGAAGAAAGATAATAATAAAGTAAGAGAGATTACTCTTGAGACTGGAAAAAGTTAAGAGGTTCAAATTCCTAGAAGAAGTCACGAGCGGACATTGGCTAATTTCTACTTTGATATTATCTCGCAAAAGCTTTTCCGTAGATTTTTAACATAATAAAATGTTTCCTTAAGTTATCACAACGTTATTATTTATATTGGGTGAGTTTTAAATGCCCCCCGCCCTTAACTTTTGAAAAGAAATATTTTTCAACACCATTTGGGGAATGTTTTTACAGGATTCTGAAGTTCTGTACTTTGCTTCACCAACCACCTTCCACCTGTAATGCGGGGGGAAGGGCTCCCAATTTAAAAAATGCAAACCCCTCCTTTAGGCACCTCAAACGAAAGGAAGACTTTTACATGAATTCAACAATGCAAAGAAAACCCTTTAATCTTGACTTGTTTTTGTGTTATAACAATTAAAAGATTAAACGAAATCAGGTTTAAAATGCCACATTTCACATACAGTTTATTTTGAATGACAAACTTGTCTTGAAAATCTTGTCAGTGAAATCCTATTACAAAACCCCATAGGGTGTTTTGAAGAACTCTTTGTAATTGAAAACAAATTGCATGTGAAATGTGGTATTTTAAACCTGATTTCTTGTAATCTTTAAATAAGTATAGCAAAAACACGAGTCAAGATGGAAACCTTTTTTGCGTCTTTGAATTTGGTTTAATATTCCCTTTCTTTGGAGGTATCACAAAGGAAGGGGGTTTGATTTAAAATTAATTAGAGGGTCCTCCCCCCACCACAGGTTTTGGGTGGGGTGTAAGTGACGCATAGAACGCCAAAACAAACAACGGAATACTAAAAAAGCATTTCCCAAAGGGGTTTAAAAATATGTCCTTTTCAAAAGTTAAGGTGGGGAGGAAGGAATTTAAAAACTTACCCGGTATGATGTCAATTATCCTATTTATCTTTCATAAATGAATGCCAGGTAACCACAACCACTGTCATGATGTTACCATCTTAAAAACACATTGTATTTAGCTCACACCCTATATTATTCTTGTAATATTAAATGTATATTGGCATATGTTGTTTGTAATATATACATCGACATGAATAAACATGATTAAAAAAACATGATTTCGCTTGAGTTTAATAGACCTACTTTTTCCGTACAATCTAGCCTATTATTTGAATGTGTAATGTACTTTCCCATTGTTGAATGCAGTTAAATAAAGGCAAACTCCCATTAAAGAAGTACCTACCTATCCCAGGATATAAACCCTGGACACTGTTTTACTATTATTTGAATTAAACAATATTATATTTATTGTTTACAATACACCTTTACGTTGTGTTGAAAAAACGTATACGAACCAAAGTATTTATTTGTTGTTAAATGAACGAGTTGTTTCTAATTATAATAATGATCCCTGGTTGCTTGATATAATAACGCGATTGGATGGTGTTGTATTTGGGACGAGTAATTAGTTCGCTGTGAACCCGACTTTGTTTTGATTCCTGTGATCATTACCAGGATGCGCTGCTAGGCGTAGCTACTCACTTGCCTCACGCAGCTGAGTGCATTGCGAGGAACTTGAGGTGCAAAGTACCCACAACCTCAATCTCATAAGGCTAGTAGCTTAGTCACTAGACCTCCAACTTATTACAAACTAGTTTGAAGGAAATATATTTTGTAGTAGTATTATTAAAAAACACACGATTGTCACAGATTTTCATATTAGTATCGGACCTGTAATTTCTGCATGAATAATCAATGACCAATAGTCAGTAGATCACTAAAACCAGGCCGTCACACAGCCAAGGAAATTCGATGATAACTAAATACTTAATTAATTGACTGGGACTCGTGGCGTGGTCCTGTAATCAAGCTTCATGGAGGTCAGGTTTTGAGGATGATATAGGTCTAAAGCGGCTCAGATAGTCTCAGTGATCATCTGATGATACCCGCATCAACTCCCACCATCGTTTAGACATATCAGACCATCACCTGTGTGGTTCGGAAGTCACGTTAAGCCGTTGGTCCTTGTATTTCCATTGGTCACTGGGCTATTAATTAATGACCCATTCTTAGGAAGAGTCGGCCTTAGTTTGTAAAAAACTACACCTCATAACTCATTACTACCACTCATCACACTCATCCTTCACCACATATTTGCCTTAAAATACCCTCATTAGAGTGGTCGGCATCTCAAATAGTGATTTAGCCTTAAAATGGAATCCAAGCTAAGTAAACGTAGGTTTGAAATCCTGCTTTATTGCATGGCATATTTATGTACTGTCTATCTTATGATGTTACAAGCATTCAGTGTAGCAATGGAAGCGACAGTGGAATTATTCACAAGTCTCAAGACTTGTCAAAAGTTGCTTATTATATTCGAACTCATCACTTCTGAGCTGTAAATGAATGAATGGATCTAAGTTTCAACTTGTCAAATTAACTTATTTCAATGTGAAGTTACACAAAGTCATGTCTTGTTTTGTTTGTTTAGTTTAGTTTAGAAACAAGTTGTTAGCAAAGAGGGTTTCATTATTCATACCATCTTAAACAGACATTCGCCATCGTTTTGATTGAAAAAAATGAACACGACGTTTTGGAATCTGGAATTTAATCCTGTCTTCAGACCCTATTCTAAAGCTTTATAAAGATCAAATAACAAGGAAAAATATTAATGTTATTTGAGACGGGAGACTGATCAGCTTGCGCTGAAAACTGTTTTTCTAGCTTATTTCCCAATGTGTTGTGAATTATGTTTTAGTTTACTTTTCACCAGAAGACGGGAACATATTCCAGATCCCGAAACGTTTCGTTCACTCGAAAAAGACGAAAAACGTCCGTAATAATATTCTAACCTCAGATGAACAGTTTGAAATACTAATGAACTCTACTATTGTAACCAAATCAACGTTGTGTCACCAAACTTATACGTTAAATTACATAACATGAGACAACTAATTGTTTTGTTAACTTTCCCAAGTCTGTTCGCTAGTCATCTGGCACGCAAGTCAATTGGCCCGTTAGTTAAATGGCTTTCTAGTCAACTTGCACGCTAATCAACGGGCATCCTGGTCAGCTGGCATGCTAGTCAAATGGCATGCTAGTCCTACTGGCACGCTATTCCAACTTGTGTGCTAGTCCAACTGGCATGCTGGTTAAGTGGCGTGCTAGTCAACAGGTATGCTAGTTATACTGGCACACTAATCAACTGGCATGCTAGTCCTAATAGCACGTTGGTTCTACTGACATGCTAGTCCTAGGGGCGCGCTAGTAAACTGGCACGCTAGTCAACTGGCATAGTCCTACTGGCACGCTAGCCAACTGGCATGCTAGTCAACTGAGGGGTATACAAAATACACAGCCTTTATCCGGTTTTCCAAGATATCGTAGACGGTTTATTAACCTATTAGATTTTATTTTACTCATCGGCAATACTGTTATGAACGAACTACTACTTGTTTAAGGTTTAAAATTAAGGTGTAACTTTAGTTTTATTTAAAATGTTCAATTTTGAATTTTACGATACCACACAAAACCTTCATTCATTCAGTCATTTATTCATGAATATATACAAGGTTTTTACAAGTATATCTCACTCGTCAATTTTAAATCTAATACAGACTTGTTTAACAGGTAAAAATATTAAGATATCTAGGCTCAACACTTTAAAATATCACAATTCACAAATAAATAAATAGATTTCACAGCCAAAATACAAAACAACAACTATATAACTACCTACACTATCATTATACTCTAACACAGTAAAATTCTTTATATATTAAGTAACGTTTTAGCTTTACTTCAAACATTTCTTTAGAACAGTTCCTCATTGATTCTGGAAGTTTATTAAACAACCTAATTCCTGCACAGGATGCTTCCTTTTCCGAGAGGGCTAAGCGATGCTGAGGGATCCAAAGATCGTCTCTGTTTCTGGATGGATACCTATGCTGGGAGCCAACCGTCTGAACTTCAGACCCGTAGTTAAAAACGTGCAGAATAGTTTTAAATATATACAGAGAAAAAGAAGAGTTAGAAGTTTCAATGAACGAAACATTCCTCTACACGATGCAAGAGGAGCGGTCTTCATGATGATTCTGATAGCAGCCTTTTGTCTCAAGAATACCCGAGACGAGTACTAAGATCCACCCCAGGCTTCTACACCTTATGACATAACTGAGGAGAAACAGCCATGATAAACCATGCTCATAAGATCTTGTTCAAAATTAAATATTTATTTAAATAGCATCGTTTAAGTGCAAATTTATAAAATGCATTAAAACTATACAGTAGATTCAAACCACTTTAAAAGTAAAGTGTAAACACTGGATTCAAAGTGAACTGTACAAAACTCAATATAGAGAATGTCTGAAGAGAGAAGCTAGCAAAGCACAAAACACAAATACACACAAGAACTTAATAGTCTGGCTGCCTTGAGCACAAGACAAGAAATGTACAAAGTGTTTCTTGCTTTCTGTTGAAGTTTAGTAGCTTTGTGTTAGGATAAAAGGAGAGTTCAGCTAGACTTTTTAACATATAACTGACTATAGGCCTAATACACAATCAAAAAGAATTAGAAAGATTTTACTTTGTATATAAATTTAGTAAATAAATAACTAATCAGTATTATTCTAGTAATATAACTAATTAAACTCGGGTGAGTTTGGTAAGTCTTAGCGACAAATTTATAATGGTATTTATAAAATAGGAGATTTAATGAAGTTATTTTGTTTGGTGTACGATAACTCAGGAATTATATTTTAATACATTTTTTGAGGAAGATACTCCTTATTAAGATGAAAAAATACAGATCGGAAGAAACCACGAACACAAACACCTAGAAAGCTGGCAGGCTACTTTTACATAATTATTGTGTATGAATGATTGAATACCTTCTTTGGCAGAATACCTTACTCGTTTCTACGCTGTTAATTTAAGTTTTTAAGAGCTTTTTGAACTTCAGGAGTTTTCAAATCAACCTTTTTTTAACTCTAATAAAATTATAATTTTGTTTAGTTGATTTTGCTAAGGGTTGATTTTGCGTTATTAGGCTTAAGAAATTTAATATGGCTACCATTTTTTAAACCAAAAACGAAAATTAGATAAATTTATTTTTTAAATATTGGTTTTAACAATACTAACAATTGTCCAAAGATTTTTGTTTATAACTTAATTCACCTCGTAAATAAAAGTTATTAAGTGAAAAACACAGACAGACAGACAGAAAACTAAGCGAGAGAGGACTATGTGTTACAGGACATTTTTGTTTATTATGAGCTGATAAAACATCTGGTGAAGTTCGATCCCCTAGTTACTGGACACCCTGTATAAAGTGTTTATATACTTTTAATATAAATTTTGGCTGATAAGTTTGAAATGCAATATTTTATATGGTTTACGAAACATATGTTTATGGTAAATTTATAATAACTTCAACATTCCAGCAACAGCTCAATTTTATACAATGTATAATATTTACAAATTTATACGAGTATAATACTGAATACATTCTATTCTAGTACTCTGTGTTTTAGAGAAAGTTGCTGTCTCAAAAATATGACCTGTCAACTGTGTTATTCTTTTCAAATGTATGAAACCTGAATTTTAAAGAGCCAAAGTATTGATAACAAAGTGTAATAATAAGAATTTAATGGTACGGGTATGTTGCAACATAATATTGATTGTATTGTGTTGGCTAAAGGAAAGACACGTTGAAGTATTTCAACGACAAAATTTGTCAACGTCTAATAAACTTCGCTTGTTTTCAACTTGTGATTGCTTCCCAACGTCAATTAATACATTTGTCACAAAACTAATCAAACTCTTTCAGTATCTTTCATTTATCGAAGTCAGGTTTCCCCTGACTTTTCATTTTGTCGGATTAAAAGTGTTTCTACACCCCTTAGAATTATCTAATGGACAGGTTTTAATGGTTGTCTCGAACTAAAAATATCTTCAACAAACCATTAGGTAAAGGGCGTTGAAATTGGGTATCCGTAATTCGAGTCGAAACGTGAAAGGAATAAATTATAAATGAAGTAAAATTATAATAAAAAATTATAAATAATTATTATTTTAAAATTATTAAAATATTGAATAAATATTGAGGCCAATCATATAACGAACCTATGTTTAACAAAATAGTTTAATCAGAATAGCCTTAGAAAATTGAGACATATTTTAAAAAACGATGGCCGCGTTCAATAGTAATTCGTGAACAGACATAAAAAATAAAAATCACTGCAGGTCAACTTTTATAACCTCCTCGTTTCTCTAAAGTCGGTTATAAAGGATACCGAATGGAACAAAAAGGAATTCTCATTATTTTGTTAAAGGTTCTACTTGAGCATCTTAAAAGGATTCTCTCGAAGCGCATTCTGTGCGTGGGCTGCCGAAACTATATTGAGTTTCCTGCCCCAGCTATGCGCTATCTACCTACCATAACGTCTTTGGTTGAACACTATATCTTAAACATCAAGTTCTTCCTAATGTAGTTTTTCTGATAACTTCTGAAACATCGTTAGTTTCCGAACATCAACTTGTTAAGAGGTTCATCATCTAAGACAACTTTGAGTTCGTTAACTTTGAAATGATACCTAAAGTAAGTTAAGTGAAGCAGTAGTCTCTTTACGAGAGAAGCTTCCAGAGTGACTAGATTAAGTTAACTTCATCCGCCTTTGATACAAACTCGCTACAGCTTTCACTCGCTGATAGACAATTGATTGGTTTTTAATTTGAGTTTCAAGGGTAATTTAACAGTCAATGACAGAGTTATGCGAAAACGTGATCAAACAAAACACGCTGGTTTGGATTGGTTGACTTTTAAACCTATTTGAGATGTAATTACGCTTATGTATAACCTGAATTTATATGGAAAAAATGAACGATTGAGGATTTTGTAATTTTACTCTGTTAAATTTTTTTGTTTGGGAATTTTTAATCCAATTAATACTGTTTATTACCATTGTATTCATATTTGGTTGAACAGGTTCAGTTTACCGAACGTGCTGATAATTTTTTTTTATTTGATGTAGCGTTTTATTCTTTAACTGGTTTGTTCTACTTGTAAACTATAGACCAGTAAATTACTTGTAAATTCCCTGAAAACGTTCTTCCACTTATCATTTAACTTTCCTGCTAGTTTCATCTAAAAGTGCTTTATCGTTCATTCATAATGCATTCAAAAGTCCGTCTACAAATTGTCAGCAGAAAAGAGCTGTAGGCATTGAAAAGTTTTTGTTAAAGACGTCCCAATAAATCTTCTACAGCGACTGTCAGTTGTTGAAATGTGACATCTGTTGAGGATTATTTACAGGTGACTGGTTCACACGTTGTAAGCCTTGTTACCGGATGTAGCTTTCCAGCTGATCTCCCACCGGATGTGCAACGTGCTACACAGAACTTTTGTACCTTAATCCTTTTAAACGATTGGCTTTTAGATAATAAGTTCGGACCCAAAACTAGAAGTAGTTTTTTCTAATAAAATGTTAGGCCCTTCCAATCCTATTTATTAACATTTCGAACATACAGGGTGCTTTTAAACTTTCTAGAGATGATTTGTAAGGGGTTTCCTGGATTGAAAGGAAGCAATTTCACGCTAGAAAAAAGGTTCAACATTGTTGTAACTTAAATTAAAAATTGTTTTCCTGTTAAGTTGTTGTTCCTTAGTACTCTCCGTTTCGAAGCTATCCTAGTATAAACCTTTCACTCGGTCCTAACTAAATAACCGTAAAAACTGAAAAAACTGAAATTCGTTTTACTAGACATAAAAGAACACTTTAATACATAGCAGTTGGTTTATCTCATAATTTCAGCAGTTGATAGTAGCCACTGTAGTAAATAAATTATTCCAAACGATATAACCTGAAGAAAAGACAAACCCCTTAGACTGTTTCTGACGTAAATTCCGATAAGACAAACTAACGTCTAACGTATGTGCATTGTTGATTGGGACTAAATTAACTGTTGCTCGGTTGGCAGAACTTCAAGCGTTGATTGGCGCGTCAGCTATATCAAGCTCTCAATCAGGTATATTGGCACCACTGATAGCAAATAGATTATTTATAGACATCAGTTTGTACACTGAGTTCTATTTGTTACTTATTTACATACAGTAGATTTCTTGACGTAAAAATAGTTTTACGTGACACAGTGTGTTTGTTGTCTTAAAGACAAAAAAATCTCGCCAAAAACGGGTTTAAGTTGGCGTATCTTCTAAGGATGTAACGTCATATACATTAAAGTCTAATAACTTTAAATAGCACCAAAACCCAAAAACTCGTAAAATGAAAAAAAGATAAATTGTAACTTTTAAAAGTAAAACAAATTACGAAACCTTTTTGAACATACCGGTTTAGAAATCTGATGATCAACTGTCCTTAAAAATGATCTGGCTTTAAACTAGTCTCGGATAGTTGACCAGGGTCCAAATTTAACGGCATGCGGAGCCGCTCCGCCCATTCTTGCGGTTTGGGTCAATCAAGTTCTGCCTTGACAAGATTTGGCACTGGTCACTTGTCAATCTAATCTTAGGCTCATCTTTGACACTCTCTCGGTCATTCGATGACTTCACTTTAGCCCTGCGGAAACTTACATTGTGCTTTTCTCAAGAACCTTTTCATTCCAAAACCTCTACAGAGTTCTTCAGTGCTTTCATTAGTGTGATTGAAGGACGGTCTTGCCTGTACGTTGAAGTGTTTTCCTGAAAGAGATGGCTGCTAAAGCTCCCGCCAAAGCTCCTGCGAAGAAGGAAGAGGAGGAAAGCAGCAGTGAAGAAAGTGAAGATGAGTCTTCTTCAGAGAGCGGATCAGGAGGAAGCAGTCCGGAACCTAGCAGACTGGTGAGTAGAGCTTCAATGTTGGAATTGTTAAGGATTAACGAGGTTTTATAGATATACATACAAGGTTCTAGGAAACAAAAAGTAGTTACGATTTAGAAACTAAGCGATAATTCCTATTTGGAAATATATTTATAGTTATAATTATTGATTCTGTTCAGTGTTTATTTGTTGGATAAAATAACTGTAGCTTCAAACGTTACTTTTGTATTTTCAGGACGAGCTAAAACTTACCAAGGATCAAATTGTTTGTAAGTATGTCAGTATTTAGAAAATCCTAGAGAATATCACTCTAGATGCATTTACTTATAGACAAAGCTAAGCTACTTATAAACAAAGCTTTGCAGTTTACAACAGACAGTTAGTATAGAACTGCAAAAGAAAGATTTCATCATTAAAATTGCTTGGAAATATAGCTTGAGCTTTCCCACTGCTATAAATGTAGGGAGTTGTTTTTTTCATGAACCAAAAAAGTGCTACCACAAAAGTGCTAAATATAGGTTTTGTAACAAATAATGTTTTGGAAATAGTATTTAACAACATGACTATCAAACCCTAAAATATTTATTTTAGTACATCTACGTAGGAGAGCTCCTTATTGGATTTACAATTTAGAGTTAATGGAAACACAAAAAATCTAATAAAACCTGTTTATTAAGTGACAAATACATGTTTAATTGGATTATTTGTGTTACCATCAACTCTTAACATAATTGAAGTACATTCACTATAGCTTTATAATGGTTTCAAACCTAAAACAAGTTCAGTTGATTTCCGAATTGATTGAGACTCGCCGGAAGGAAAATAATAGTAATGAATAGTCTTAATATTGGTATTAACAATAGGCAAAGCTAGGGATCAAGAGCCTACTCTACCACTTAAGAGAACAAATAATTTATAAATCATTGATAATCTAAAGTAGGTGGTTTTCAGCTAGGCTTATATTTCTTAGAACATAAATAAGATTGACAATGCCTTACACCATGTCTGCCCATGTAAATTATTTGTTTCTTGAACAGTGCTTCAAAATGCCTTCACCGCGTTTGACAGCGAGAAGAAGGGATGTCTCGGAATGGAGATGATAGGCACAATCCTTGAGCTTTTGGGTCATGCACAAACTCAGGCGGATTTGGAGAAGATCATCAAAGAGGTCGATGAAGACGGTGAGAAAAGCAATTTTATTCATCTCTAAATACTGTGAAAGGTTTCTGAATGTCGTAGATAATCTGTTATTGATGTTGGTGAGTATGTCAGTAGGAAATTCTTCAAGAACTACACTACCTTTGCTAACGGTGTTTTAAAGGTTTGTTGATCGACAGGGTGGATGGGCAATGAAACCAAAAGTGTCCATTAAACTGTTACTTTGTTTTACCCTACTGATTACTAATGATAAATACATTGATAATCTGAAGTCATAACACATTTCTTCTCTTTTGACGATGCAAACCGCCCCGAGAATGTTGTCGTTGTCTTGGCTACGTTGCCTATGTTAACTCTTTGCTGCGCAGTATTCTGCGCTGTAGAGTGAAAATAAAGTGACGATGGGGAGGTTGCAGTTCTCTAAGCACCGATGTTATAAATGAAACATTTATATGTTCTTCTGGGTAGATTGGAAGGTAAATTTCCAACTTCTATTTTATTTGCGACCACGAAAATATAATACTTTTAGAGTCCCAAAACACGATTTGAAATTGACTTTAAATATTTGGCTAAAACCCACTACAGATAATCTGTTTGACATCGTGTGAAGAGATTACGATACATGAAAGTCGCAGAAAGTGATCACACGAGAACAGCGTTTATAAAACTCCAAACCCTTGCAAACCTTTGTTCAAACCTTAGGCGAGGCTTCATAATATCTAGTTGCTTTCAAACGTATTGTTCCGTGCGTCCGTAGAGTCAAAGGCCACACTTTAATCTTCATAATAAACCAGTCATTACCAGTGGTATTGTATTTTTAATTTTATTGTTATGTCAAATGAAACAAACTTGTTTGTACAATAATTGACAGTAAATCGTGTTAATGTTGTAATCTTAACTAAGGCTACTTTAGTTTGGCTCTTATGAAATGAGACTTATGATTCGGCTCACAGGTTCTGGAGAGCTAGAGTTTGAAGAGTTCTGTGTCCTGGCCGCCAAGTTCCTGGTAGAAGAAGAAGAAGATACAGGGAACGCAGAGCTACTCACCTCAGAACTCAAGGAGACATTTAGATACTATGATAAAGAAGGTAATCTCCACTAAGTTCAATAGACCTTTAAACATCTAGGAAGTTTGAATAAGTTAAGCTATTTAATAAAAACGTTGCAATGTTCTTTAACCGGTAAGGTCTATCGTCACGATGTATATGTCTCAAAAGGTTTTAAAACAAAATTGGTTATCCCTGTACTTTTTTATCGACAAAAACCCTCTCGTAATGTTGAGAACTAAAATATACAGGGTGACCCATACATAAGGGATCAAACTGCACCAGGTGTTTTGTCAGGTTATAATGAACAAAAAGTTTCCTGTAACCCATATGCCTATCTCGCCTAGCTTTACGTCTGTCTGTCTGTCGATGTTTACACAAAATAATTGTTATCTCCGACATCAATTAGGTTGTCAACTTAAAACTTTGCACACTTGTTAGTTTAATTAAAACCGGTCTAACTATGTTTAAAAAATTGTCTAATTTTCACTTTATGTTTAAAAAATGGCGGCCATATTAAATTTTCTAATCCTAATAACTCAAAACCCTTAAACTTTATGGTTGATACACAAGAATAACAATGCGTGTTAAATGTTTAGTAAATATTTAAAATAAGCTTGTTGTGCTGCGATAAGTAACAACGGAGTAACTAAAGCTTTTCTAAGCACAAACCTTTATTTACATTGATTTTGTCTCAACTGTAAAAACAGAGGAGTGGGTACATGAAAACTTAAATATTTCCGTTACTATTTGTTGTAACACAACAAATTTGGTCTTAAAATGTATAAACATATACGCCACGTGCTGTTATTCAATAGTTTTAAGTTATCAAGCATAAAACATTTAATATGGCCACCATTTTTAAACCAAAATTGAAAATTAGTTAATTTTATTTTTAAATATCGGTCTTAATTATACTAACAAGTGTACAAAGTGTTTAGTTTATAACTTCATTGACCTCGGAGATAAAACACAAAACAGACAGAAAGAAAGTAACGAAGCAAGATAGACATATGTGTTATGGGAAACCTTTTGTATATTATGACCTGGTTAAGTTTGATCCCGTAATTACTGGACACTATGTATTTGTAGTTCTGGATTTACTATTAAGTAGCATGAAAGCGGGGCAATATTTTCTTATTCATCGTCGATCAATTTCAGGCAAAGGATACATAACGACTGAAGACTTCAAGGAAATTTTGAAGGAATTAGACCCTGAGATTCCAGAGAAGGATCTGGTGGGAATGGTTAACGAAATCGATCAAGACGACTCAGGCACTGTGGATTTTGAAGGTTGATATAGATGGCATTCATGTTCGTAGGTTGGGATATTGTACGTTGCCAGTATGAAATACTTAAGGTGCAGTCAACACTAACAACAACAATTTGTTTGTCAATGTACAAATATTTTGTGTTGACAAAACATACAACTTAAAAACAAGAACATACTCGTATTTACAAGTTCATACAAAAAACTAAAGTCACTGATAACAACTAAGGAACAATTATTTGAGTATACATAATTTTAAATTTGCTAAAACTTTGATATGATATTTCTTAATTATTTTGATCCATAAACTCACCCACGCTGTAGAAGGAATTGGTAACTAAATATTTTCTAATGTTAATTTGAAACGTTTTAGATTTGATAACTTTAAATTCCGAAGCACGAACAGTTTTACTCCTGCATAAGATGGAATCTTTTCATGCAAGTCTGTGAAGTCAGCCTAAAATTTGACTGTACCGCGTGTCATGGTTATGTATATCTCTGCCTTGTTGTAGTACACATTTACTAATGCAGAACATCATAGTTTCATAAATGAACAAACAAGGCAGAGTAAGCGTTGGGAGTTGTTTGAATGCGTCACGACACGAGTCTCTAAAATTGAGTTTAGAAATAATTCGTATAGCAGTGTTTTGTAAAATAAAAATCCTGAGAAGGTGTTGTTCAGCGCATGACCCCGATATGCTAACTCCGTATGACAAATGAGGATATATCAATCCATAATAAGCCATCTTCAAGACATTAGGCTTGCAATGCCAGGACAAATATCGCAGCAGAAAATGCCTGAAGATATTATACGGCAGACATCGATATATAGTCTACTTTAAATTGCCATCAATGTGACACCTAAAATTTTATGGAAAAGGTTTCCTGTAGTAACTTTTCATTAATGACCACTGCTGGTTTATAATTATCAGTGTTATCATGTAATTGGAAATTAACATAGACTTTTTGTAATTTGTTTGAAGACCTAAATTTAACTACAAAATTTGATTTTAATTTGAAGCAAATTGTTATTCAATGTAGTTCACGCAGCCAGAGCTAGAAAACGCCAACTGCCTCCCAAACGTAGTTCCAAGAATCACCGCTTGGGGCTACTACCACGTCAGACTTATCCAAGTACCCAGTGCTGACGGGTGCTGAGCTCACCTATACATTATATCAGTCATAGTTTGCTGATTTTTAGAAAGAAAAACGGAGAACCTCAAGTACGTATATTGTCAGCAAACTAATACTCAGAAGAACATTCAACTTGAATAGCCCCCGTTTGTCTATTCAAGACTACAAACTTTTAATGACCCAATCTGTGGAACAGTCGGCCCTAGTTTGTAACAAGGCTACACTTCAACATCCATCAAAACACTCATCACACTCACCCTTCATCCCATATTCACCTTAAAATACCCTCTAGGAGTAGTCGGTGTCTCAAATCAAAGTACAGTTGTGAGCTGGATGTTTTTGCGATTCTCATGTTTACGCAAGTGTAAAGTATTTGTTTGGTAATCCATCGTAATTTCTTATTTTTTCAGAATTCCAAAGAGCGCTTCGCTGAAAATACAACGCAATTAAACAAACTCCTGTAAAAAGAAAAACATTCTACATGGGAATTGAAAACTACACATAATTTTGAATTCAATAAAGGACTAAGCGTATGTGACTATTTCAAATATAAATTTATATTTATTCACCTTGTTTTATTTTTCATGCAAACTCTACGTCTTTATATTAGAACAATGCCATGTTTTAGATAATTCTAAATACAGAACGGAGCTTGGGTATGGAAATTATATTAGACAAATCTCTACGAAAACGCATTTTGATGTACATACAAATGCGACGCTACTTCTACAATTGCTTAGGAATGTAAAAGGAGTTGACGGAGCGAATTTAAAACTCATTAGAAATAAGTTTATATCTCAAGTATTACCACTTAGAATAGCTTAACAAACCTTATTAGTGTGTGTAATCAATGATAATGTTATGGTAAATAAATTGCGTACAGATGCCACATGGTTGAGGCAGTAAAATAAACATAGTTTGGCAGCCCGAGCACGGACAGTTCTGCGGGCGCTGCAGTCTCTCGCCGGGGTCACTGTCTCTTTCTAGTTTGCCCGATATCGATGACTTAAATGCGACCAAATCGTGCGACTTTCGAGAAGGAACGAACTAGTGCGTCCGTATGTGGCTCTGCTAGAGACTATATAAGAATTCCCTCTCATCGGTATTTGTGCTTGGGCTGCCGCAACTATGTTGATTTTCCTGCCTCAGCCCTTCGGCATCTATGCGAAATCTATTTACCATAACATTATCTTTGGTGTAACGTTGAAATTAAAAACGCAAGTTATTTACATATTTTATTTGTAAATATACATTGTATATTTATTTTTGTTAAAACAGTACGATAAATATAATTTAAAGATATTTTTAGCAGAAAGGAGAAAGAATGACTCCATCATCCAGCAAAGGCTTTGCAGAGACAAACAGTAAACCCTCACATTTATCAGCTGTGAGTTGAGGCCTCCATAAAAGTGATAAACAGTCTTCTAACCTTCATTCCCGTCATCTTGAAGCGTAGAACAGCTAAATTTGTATATTAACGCAGTATTGTAGGTAAAAGATTAAAAACTGTTTGTTTTAGTGTATGCATTGTGTTTGTGTGTATTTTCTTTTCGCAATGTCTGCTTTATAGAAAGCTTTAATTTAGTACAACATACTATTTGGTTAAATAAACTAGAGTACAAAAAATTAATACAACTACGCGTAGAATGCCTGCGTCCGTGGCTCAGTGGGTAAAGTCACGGCTTGCAAAGCGCAAGGTCGCGGGTTCGATTCCCGGCGCAGGCACAAGGGTTTGGACCGCTTTCCCTAAAAGCGTTTTGTGTTGCCCACAAACCCTAAGTTAAGTACTTAATTGAAAATGCCACTGGGGTAAACAGAAAAAAATACATAGAATACGAAATTCGTACATAAAATGCTTAACTAGCATTGTTTTAATTAGAAGCCAAGCAGCTAGTACTACTGAAGGCTCTATGAAGCCTTCTTTCTGCAAATCACTTCCTCTGAGGGATCTTCTGAGATCGATGTCATGACCCCCCTTTTTTCTTTACATTAAAAATCATCCGTCCTATTTCAAACATCTTCATTCTTTTTTCTCTGAAGGTTCATTGTTTGTGAAAAGCTTTAGACGAATTAATTGCCACCAAATTCCGTCTCATGGCTATTGATGATTCCCCCTGTTTCTTTAATGTAAACCAATTAAAGTCGTAGCTTAGATATACTCATAACATTGGTTCATCCGGAAATGAACTTGCAATGTTTGATAGGTGAATCAGACCTTATTGCTAGGCAAGAAGAGACTCTACATCCAGATCAGACTGAGCCAGACTCTCCCTGGTCCACTTGTCAAAGTTCTCCTGCATCTGTAACGTCATCTGAGTCCGGCCTGCTCCTGGTCTCCCTTCTCTCACAAAGTTCCTCCAGTAGTTTTGCTCCCCACAACCCTCCAGCATCCTGTTCCTCGTCTCTCTCATAGTGTCCATCTGCAGCAACTCAAGAAGTCGTTTCATCACATCTTCACTGACTGGAACGTTCACGTGCGCTGAGATTCTTCTGATGACTTCCTCCAGATTCTGTAAAAAACAATAAGAAATAAGATTTATTTATCATTTAAAACAGATTAAGTTTTTTTTTTTTTTCTTCAAAAGCTAATGGCAATAAACATGAAATGGTTGCTTGTCAATAAAAACACTATTTTGAACCCAAATGTACTGATGTGCCTTACTTTACCTTATCGCAATGTTATATTTGGTGGTGATTCTTCCAGGAATTGATTTACTGCTTACATTTTGAATGCTAGAGTTCAATGGCGACAATCAAAAGGGGTGAGCTAACTCTCATGTGCGAGGAAGACGCGCTGGCTGTGACCAAGCACGGTTTACGCAACAAAACACAACAACAACAACCATTTCAACATTCAACAACATTCAATGTATCAGTTCGCTAGCTCCCATTGCCGCCAAAAGAGAGGGAGTGGCATTTTTTCAAAACAGATCAATTGTACAGCCCTTAGTTATTCCACAGACAAGCACTTTGAAGTGACCGGGGTGAAACATCAAACGCCCCTGTCATATCTTACAGTTATCGGACTGTACAGATCTCCCAAAAAATTATTCTTTTTTTCACAAAACTAGAGCAATTGTTGTGTGACCTGTCAAAAAACGGTCACCGGTTTGTCATAATATCGACGTTTTAGACGCCAGTAACTCAATAACAAAACTGTTTGATGACTTTCCTAAGTCGCTTGGCCTTGTCTGGTCAGTGAACTCGCCAACGAGGATCAACGTCAAGGATGTTGTTGTGATCAACAAAGGTGACTGTGATCAACACAGGAATTTCAGACCACCATGGCCAGCAGATATTGGTTGGTGGTCATGAGCCAACAAAGGATCCGATCAACGGAGATATAAGGCCCACAAACATCGCGCTCCTGAACCAATTGCTTCCGCAAGAGGAATGGAGCTTTCTAAATTTCGGAGATCCCGTAGTTGAACAGTTTCACATATCTGAACAAACATTTGAACTCCATCTAGACAAGAGCTGCCCCCAAAACAAAACAACAAACCGAGAAATCAAAAGTGCAAATAGATTACCAAAGGTATTTTAATTTTGAGAGATATTATTGTTTTACTCCGAAATTAAAAAGCACACATCGAACTTGGAGTTTAAATTTTTCAAAATTATAGATGAGTCTATAGAATAGTCATCACATCTGCGAAATCTTATGGTGTCTCAAAAGTTAAAACTTGTCACGTCAAAAACTTGTTAAAACCGCATGGGCCATAATCAACAGTAAAACCCAACGGACAGGCAAACATATCAAACTCAACACAGGCAGTGAACAGCTCAGCGACCCCAACAAGCCATGGAAAATGGACTTTAAATTTTAATTTGCATACTAATATTTTTTATTATACAGCTGAGGTGTTTTAGCTATCTTACCAGTGGTAGTAGATTTTGTATTTTTATTGTTGTTGTTATATACTATGTAGTTATATTTGTATTGTACCACTCACCGGATAATTAGACCCGAAACCGCGGTCGTGACAATTAAACTTTACAGGGTACTCGATGTTTTCTTTTTTACATATTATTAAACTATGTAGTTAATTTGTTGTCAACACAATTATTAAATATTGTATATTGACAAATAAACTTATAAACAGAAAAATCAACCATTTCAAAATTCAAAATTATCAGTTGGCTAGCTCCCATTGCCGCAATTTCACCAAAAGAGAGGGAGTAGCAATTCTTTCAAATTTTAATGTCCAGGGTACTAGATGTTTTAATTTTTACACTTTTGATTCAAACTTATAAACTTATAAGCCATCGAAAGCTGACTTACCAAAGCCGACTGTGCAACTACATGATCATGTCACCTTGGTTCAAAAACTCAAATATTACGGGATACGAGGAGTGCCACTCAAGTGGCTAATCGTACCTCAGTAATATATCACAATTCGTCGGAATATCTGTCGTTAGATCGGGGGAGGAGTGGCTGAACTATGGGGTCTCACAAGGCTCCATACTCAGCCCGCTTCTCTTTCTGATTTATGTCAACGACGTTGGTTCATCGGTACAGAACGGACAGCTTGTCCAGTACGCAGATGACGCGACTCTCTGTTTCAAAGCATTTTCAAACCAACAATTGGAAGTTTTTCATTTATTGAGCTCAACAGTTCAATTCAGCACTTCAACGAGCTCAATCTCAAAACAAATCCAACAAAATGAACTTGTATTCAATTTTGTCTGCGACAGACGGTCTCTGATAGCAATGCAACAGTCATGCTACACGATACTGAGATCGAAGAGGGCTACTCAGCAAAATTCCTGGGGATACACCTCGACTAATGGATGACCTGGGATTGCCATGTAGACAGTGTCTGTTCAAAATTAGCCTCAGGCATTTATGTTTTGAGGCAACTGTATAAATACGGTACTGTCTAATCCAGGTACTGATGACGGCGTATTACGGAGTAGTCTACTCACACCTATCCTACGGATTGGCTTTGTGGGATGGATGCTCAAAATCAATATTTGTCCAAATTTTCATTCTCCACAAAAACAGTCCGAACCATTGCAAAACTGCAATGGAGAGAGTCGTGGAGACCAGCGTTCAAAAATTTTAAACTGTTGATGCTACCTTCCCTCTATATTTTAGAAACATGTCTTTTTTCAAATTCGAAATAAGGTCTTGTAAAAACAAGACATTCACTTTTATAAAACTAGAGGCAGTGAAAACTACTGGACTGAGAGACACAGAACGGCAGTTCATGAACGTCTACCTTCTCTGGTAGGAGTTCAACTCGTCAACAAGTTGCCAAATTCGATCAAAAGTGCCCCAGAGCTTAAGTATTTAAAACTCGTCTGAAAAAGGTTTTGGCCGCAGAAGCATTTTATAATACAGAACGAGTTCATGGCACTTGACTGGGAAATCGCGGAACCCATTGTCTGATTACGGGACTAGAATAGTTCAATTCGAATAATTAATGAGAGAGAGAGTGAATGTCAAAATGTATGTATGAACGGGATTTTGATGTTAGAATATGTGGACAATTTTAGCTTCAAAAGGTAACTGACGATTGCATAACATGTCACATGTTTTTCGCAAAAAACCATTAATTTGTTTTTTATTTAATCAAAAACTACAATTACATGAGAAATTTTTGCGTTTTGTAAATTCACTTTTCAAGCTGCAAATATATTTTTGGAATAGTGCTGAAAACTCTACACAGTATACAGAAATCCGTGACTACTAAACCTACCAAACTCATTTCCTCGTAAGTTAGAAATAGTATATTCTCCTCGTGCCTCAGGTCCCAGAAGCCAAGAACGTGTTTCCAGTAGGAACCATAGATTTCTGCAACATTTGTACAACATTGAGAATACCGTACCGGAACTAACCGATGACTACAATTTACAACTATTTCTTTAAATATCTAGGTAACACATTATTATTGAAGATTTTTCGTTGCCCTTTAATCCGATTAAAACTAGAATTTGAATGTGTCATTTGAAATCCAAGTTGTGTAAAAATTGGCTTTTAAAATTACGACCAAATGTGCAGAAGAAGCTTTTAAGGCTTTCATTTTCATGAACTCTATTTAATATCCTAAACTGATAAGACCGTGTTGAAAGGAATTCTCGTAAAGTAATGGCGAGAATTTAATCAGTTTTATTGAAATGTTTCCGAAATGATTGTTCTCAATATGAAATATTACAAAAACAAATATTTCCATATACAGGGTTTTTTATAAGTAAAGTGCCAAACTCTGGGCAAAGGCAAAAATAAAGAGATTTTTTTTTAAAGAGAATTTTTCCAAAAACGCTTAATTAACCAGATATTTGCCATTTTATATTTGTCACTAATTTTTTATTATCTCCCACACCATATATCGGATTTGACTCAAACTAAAAATAATTTTGTATCTAAGTAAGATCATTTATAGAAAAAATTACCAGCATGATCTAACTAATCATTTCAAAACGGTGGCTATTTTATGGTAATTTTAGGCATATTTTTGAGTTAACCTTAAATAGCGAATACACAATGAGTTTAACGATAAAATGTAAAGAACACCGTTTTGTAGTGAACTCTATTACCTATCTACTGACACCAAGTTCATAAAAATCTGTTGGGAAACAACGAAGCTTCAGGGGAAACTCTGGCTGACAACAGACAACTTTCCACCTTATTATCTTGACGTTTGCCACGGTTTCCACTGTAACTTTGTTGATTCTGAATAGATTGTTTTGATCTTGAAGAGATAGGTAATAAATATCGCTACAAAACAATCGCCTCTACATTTTATCGTAAAACTCACCGTTTATCGCTATTTAGGTGTAACGCCAAAAACGCCCTAAAAATACCATAAAATAACTACCGTTTTAAATGATAAGTTGTACCTGCTGGTAGTTTTTCCCATAAATGGCATTAATAAGATACAAATTTGTGCTAAGTTTGAGTCAAATCCAATAGGTGGTTTGGGAGATAATAAATAATTAGGGAAAAATATAAAATGGCAAATATTTGGATAACTAAGCGTTTTAGAAACATTTTTATTCTTAATTTTCTCTTTCTTTGACCCATACAACCTTTTCCTAGAGTCTGGCCCTTTACTTATGGGACACCCTGTATACAGCCTATTTATGTTTGTTAACACCTCTTTGTAATTGATCTGTTCTTTTAAATAAATTTCAAAAACTGTTTCTCATTAAGTGCAACTACTTTACTGTGCAAGTTTGGCTTACTTCTCTCTTTGTAGAAGGACTCTAACAACAGTTCTAGAGATCCCGAGTACGAGTACATGTTCTTGTAATGATAATATAGAGACACAGCGACGTCCTTAGGGTTCCGCGCCAAGTAGATTATCTGCAAATAATATACGTAACATATACAGTTTTGTACTCGTTGATGTTTGAGTAATAGCAAAATCACGGCCGCCTTAAATAAAGTTCATAGTAGATCAAACTCGTTAAAATAACTGAAGAAACATAGGGATGTCAATATTCGTTAAGTTCATTCATTTTTTAGTTAGAATACAACTAATCGGGTCAACCGACACTTCTAGGATTTAAGTTTATTGTTTTCGTTTATTAGTAAAAACAATCATAGCATTTCTTGTAGTTTACAAATCCTCCCGTATAAGCTTATCTAGTTAGTAACTTTAATATTTAGGCTAGTCAAATTAGACAAAAAGGGCAGTTAGCGGAAAGTTTAGGTACCTAATTTTTTTATCTTAATGTTTTCGAGGTCGCTGAACACGAATTTGAGGTTTGCTGACAGATATTTTGGCGGAACATTGTTTTTGTGGCAAAACCGTGAAAAGTTTGTACTTTTTAGTTTTGGCCTAAATCTTAGTAAATATGCATTTTATCGAAAAATGTGCCAAATACTAAATTAAAGATGACAAAATTTACCACAAGTTTTATATTCAACATTTTCTTCTCCGGCCAATATTTACGCTGCTATAGCACATGGAAACCCCTGCAAAACTTTCATTATTGAAAATACGCCATACTCCTTTTATCCGGCTTTCATGTCGCCGTGTTACAATAATTTTGACTATTTATAAGTAATTTCTACAGGTTGACATTAAACTTTTATTCAATACTGTATTGATAATATATAGGATGGTCAAGTCAGTTGACCGACATGCATTTCATTGAACGCATGTCCGTCAACTGACTTATGGGCCACCCTGTAGTTATATCTTAGGGATCAAATCGAGAACAAAACGACGTAGTAGTATATAACAATGTCAGATTAGTTTTGTCTACTCAATACAATTTGTATTTGGAAAACATAGAACTCAATAAAATACACTTAAAAATACTCTGTCTAGCACAAGCTTCACCTATATTTGACTTAAATGGTAGATAATAATTAGAACAAATTAGTGATGAATTTGTACAATTATAATATTTTGCGCAAATTAGTATAATTATTAGTACATACATTATTAAGTTGCTTTATATACATAAGTAAGATCAGTTATTTTATACATACATAAGCAGTTGATTAAAAAGAGTAAATATGTCAATTTTAAGAATAATCTCTTGATGCAGAAGGTTGTCATTCCATGAGCCCTTTCTTTGAAGGTGGACCAGGGATGGGAAATACTTACTTACCCTCTTTGAACCAACCACCTGCGCTTCCCCAACTACAAGAAGGAAGCATTTAAGGCTTCATCCAAAATAGCTGTACTTCCGCCCTCAGTAGCCGCAGCACATCATAGTTACAGAGTTTACCATCAGCAATGGATGGTAGTTGATAAGCGAGCAGAAAAGTGGGGTTGGAAGAGAACCACCAATGGTCTAGAAGCAATAACAACCCTTTTAGCCCTGTTCCCCTGAACTGCTTGTTGGTAATATGCAAGTAATTCAAAACTGTGCACGAACTGCAGCTGTGTAAATACGGGGCTACGTTGCACAGATCTGCCAAATTGCGTTCACAGATCATGCAATAATGCATCGGTATCCTTGAAAATGACGCTGAAGATTTGGATCTGTGGAGGAACTTGTAATAAGTTTTCTACCGTTGAAAGGTCTTAGCGGCATAGAAAGAAGACGAGGAAACACCAGGGTATCAAAACAGGGTGTCCAGCGTTCAGGAAAAAACAATGGAGAAGGGAACCCGTATATTGAAATTTTCGTATAATTTCCGGTTTTCCCGAAATGCCCGTATGCTTAACACCTTGCCAAAGGGCTATGTGAAAATACCTAAATATTCAACTACCTGAATATTCCAATATTTGTTTCCACATTTTTCTTACTTCTATAAATACTATCACATCTCAATATGTTATAATTTCTTAATACGCAACTATTATTTCCATAATTCTTTTCATAAGTATTCCCATCCCTGGTCCACCTTCAAAGAAAGGGTCATGGAATGACAACCTTCTGCATCAAAAAGATTATTTCTAATCACCAACATATATACTCTTTTAATATAATGCTTATGTATGTATGAAATAACTGATCTTATTTCTATGTATATAAAGCAACTTAATAATGTATGTACTAATAATTGTACTAACTTGCATAAATATTATAAATTGTACAAATTCACTCATTTGTTCTAATTATTCTCTACCATTTAAGTCAAATATAGGTGAAGCTTGTGCTAAACAGAGCATTTTTTAAGTGAATTTTATTGAGTTCAATGTTTTTCAAATAAAAAATAATTGTATTGAGTAGACAAAAGTAATCTGGACATTGTTTTATACTACTATGTCGTTTTGTTCTCGATTTGATCCCTACGATAGGATTATATACTATAAGTCAGTTGGACAGTCATGCATTTCATCGAACGTAAATGGTCAACTTACTTATGGCCACCCTGTATATTATGGTATTACAGTATAGAATAAAAGTTTAATGTCCAACCTGTAAAATTGCTTATAAATAGTCAAATTATTGTAACACGGCTTGCTCTCATGAAAGCCGGATGTTAAGGTACGGCTTATTTTCAATAATTGAAACACAGCAAGGTTTTCCATGTGCTCCAGCGGCGTAAATATTATCTGCAAGAAAATGTTGAATATAAAACTTGTTGTATTTGTGATCTTTAATTTAGTATTGTGTACCGCTTTTGATAAAATGCATATTTACTCGAGATTTAGGCCAAAACTAAAAAGTAAAAACTTTCAATGTTTTGCAAAAAAAACAATGTTCGGGTAAAATATCTGTCGGCAAACCTCAAATTTGTGTTCAGCGACCTCGAAAACATAAAAAAAAGAATTAGGACTTGTAGTTTACAAACTTCTGTATAAGCTTATCTAGTTTGAACTTTAATATTGGTCGCCACATCAACAATGAAAGCCCACTGGTACTTTTGAATAATAACCAAATCAAAGAAGTGGAAAATTTCAATTTTCTAGGTATTAATCTAGATAGAAAATTCAATTGGGACTCTCATATCGAGCATGTATGCAATAAAGTTTCAACAGGAATTTATGCTCAGAAACCTAGCAGGTTATTGTTCCAGAGACATTTTGAAAATAGCATATCATGGTATTATTTATCCGCATCTAAAATATGGAACATGTTTATGGGGAAACTGTGCTAAAACAAAAGTAAGTCGGATATTTGTTTTACAGAAATATGCCGTCCGAATCTTAGACAATCTTAATCTAAGAGATTCGTGCCGAAATTCGTTCAAAAGACTAAACATTCTTACTTTTCCATCAATTTACATTTACGAAACTATCATGTTTTGCCTCGATAAATGCCGCCTTGTACAAGGCAATGAAATTCATAATCATGGTACGCGGTCGGTAGACAACTACAGAGTTGAATACCATAGACTGGAATTATTTAAAAGTTACCATCACAAGCAGGGATATTATTGTTTCAAAAACTACCCTTACATATAAAAATTTTTCAACATTCTAAATTATTTAAAACTAAATTAAAAAACTACCTTGTATCCAAATCATTTTATAGTATAGAAGAGTTCTTAGAGCACTCGCTTACTACTTAAAAGTCTGGACAATTTTCATAGTTATTTTATAATCAAATTAAGTTTTAAAATTATTGGTATAATAAGGCTAGTGGCTCATATATTTCCATATATTTTATTGTTAATATTCCAACACAATTTTATATTGTTTGGAAATAAAGATTGTTATTATCTGCTTTCTACTAAATCTAGAGAAAAAAGTCTAATAATAATCGACATGATAATTTGTACAAGAAGTTCAGAAAGAGGTTTCAAAACATCTTTTTATGTGTTGACTTTCCATCTTCATGTTCAGAAACATGTTTCAAATATAATTGACGGTTTGCATGGGCTTATGCTAAGCTAGCAAAGATCATTATCTCAGGGATATAAATCATTCATATCTATTAAATCTCTTTAGAAATGTCATTTTAAACACCTTGGGTTTCTTACTCCACAATTGGCGGGGTAGACACTTCTTGTGCATGTATGACTTGATGAGTCTGGGAGACGGCGCTGCCACCAAGCCATCCAGAGACTTGTTATTAAATCCCATCGCATAGAGTCTGGAAAAACATACAATGTAAAGAGAAAACACTAGCAAATTGAGAATAAATTCTAAACTTAAAAAATGCTACTTTTAGCTTCTTTAATACCGGTTGAGTTGATTTTATTATATCTTTTCTTAATACTTGCAATATTGTTATACGAAATATCAGTCAAAAGATGAAAGCTATCATGGCGTTGAGTGCTTATTGGAATTTCGCAATTGAAACAAATAGTCCTATACATTTTAGTATGAATAGTATCACTTAAGAATTGAATCCTGAAAAATGAAAGATTGGAATATTGGTATGTGTATAATTTTAGAGATATATCTGAGAACACATTCGTTTCACAACTAAGTTTTCACTTTCGAGATCTATCTTGATAATTTCAATCCAACCGAACGTCCCATAAAATCAAACTTTGCATTGTTATCACCTCAAACTTATAACTTACAAAGGTACTCAATATTAGAAAACTTACTCAAGCAAATGAAATCTCCTTATCATTTTGGCGTTTACAGCTTCTTGAAGATTGTCCAGGTTCATCAAATACCACAAGAGTTCCGTGCACCAAGTTGTACCTGTGAAGTTGGCAAACAAGTAATCAGCTGAGACTGACGAAATACACAACTTCTTCACACCAACTGTCTGACATGCTACAGAGTCTAGGCTCAGGCTGACAAACATGACGAAAATCAAGTTCGAATGGACATAATGTCAGACTTTTAATATTACTGAGACGAGTTTCCATCGTTAGTGAACAAGAAGAACACGACGTTTCGGAATCTTGCAGCTGCTTTCGTCTTCAGGCAAAGGGTAACCTAAAAATTAACACATAAAAAACAAAACATAAGAGACAATAAAAGAAATCTCAACCTAAGCACAGCCAATTTGAGTGTCTTACAGTTCGTCAGGTTCAGCATGGCCGATGTGATGGGCTATAGGGCCATAAGCGGCCAGCAGGAAATCTCAAGGCCACCGGCCATGCTATACCTAACGAACTCTACAGGAGTCAACTGCCACAGGTTATTTGGTAATTCTCGACTCGTCAGCTTACGATGATTACTTTAAGCTACCTCTTTTTTCTACTGTTTTGTGTCGTACTTCGGTAGCCTTTCACCTGAAGACGAAGTTTTTAGATCTTGATATGCTCTTATCATCAATTTCCTTTGAAAATGAGATATTCTTGCCAAGGCCAGAAGTGAATTTGAGTAACAAATTGCAAAGGAAATTCGATTCACTCATCCCAGTGGCACTTAAGCGCTTAGCTTCTTGTCGGCCTGGTTATTTATTTATTTAAACGCTTACGACAACCATTAATTGCCATCCAGTATTGATGTTTTGCACTCTAGTATTTATTCTGAACGTGTTGTAATCTCATCTCACCAGTCTTCATGTCCGCTAACATCCAGATATCATCTTCCCTGACCTTGAAGTCCAGCAAACCCTGTGCGTGTTGCTTGCACTCTGGGCATCACCATCCCAGTGTTCTTCTATGATGAGATCATTAAGGTGAGGTTGTGGTTTGATCAACTTGTGTACACGTGACGCAATGTCGTTTTCCGGCAGCTCCTCGAATATCAGATCCATTCTGCTTTCAACAAATACAAATTTAACGTATGGTAACAAATACAATGTTGCGGGCCAAAATTGAAAATATTTGACAACCTTTTACGCCTAGAGATATCTATGCACTTACTCAGGTAAAAAAGTTTGTCTTGTTTAACGAGGCGAAGTTGGACTACAAAGTCTCTCTACCACTCAACCTCAACCTTTACCTAGCGTCACCGTATTAGTCACATTACAAATGTAAGCGGTGATTGCGGGGATCGAACCGTGATGAGCTCCGGGGCCGCGTGCGATACCAATCCGCCATGGATCCGCTAAAAGATGGCTTCAAAAAAGAAAAACCCTCTTTAGTGGTGAAGTTAGGTTAACCAGTTATTTTATAATGTTGAATGTTTTGATGAAACAGACAAAGTAGTGTTATTTAAATAAACAAAGCTTTATTTTGAGATAAAAGAACTTAATGTCGTGTAAGACCCACACCCATCACCCAATTGCCCAATCTGCTATGCTAGAAAAGAATTGTAACGTTTCTGCGTTACAGTTGGTCAGCCTCCTACATACTTGTGATTGGTTCTTATTCACCAACAAGGATAATGGCCGCAATTTCATAAATATACAAATAATTAAGAGATGACAATTAATAGGGCCTGTCGGTACTTTATACCTTTTACAATAAGTAGTTTTTATATAAATATAAGTTGGAAAGTAGTTTACCTGTATTCCTTTATGAGTTTGTAAGAGCTCGCTTGCACGACACTGGTAGTACATATGATACCAACTTTGTTCTTCTACAATTATTAGACAAAAATTGGTATACAAAGAAGTTTGTATAATTGAAAAACACTTCAATAACAGGCACCTTCATTTACTATTTATTTACTTATTACTGATAACGATACCGACAGTGTGAGTATAACGCAGCTGGTATCACTAACAGTGTGACCTTGAACTAGTATTATAGGAGACTTTTCCAAAGTTTATTCTGATATTATTCTTGTTAATGAAACGAACTCGAATGAACGAACTAGCTTTACAGGTTGAACAAAAGCTATAGCATAAAACAACATTTCTACAGACAAAATGTGACCTGTTAAGTGCTTTCTAGCCACAAATATTTTTGCTATATTCTTACATCCTTGTTTCAACTGTTTTCACTTGAACACTATTACCACCAGCTGTTTTGATTTGAATTTTAAAACTGTTGTAATCATTTATTTCCAAGTCAGTCAAATGTACACAGCCAACACGTAGCCAGAGGCGCTATTGTAAATCCTAGCAAATTCTTAAAGAGAGAATAAATTTTTTGAATAAGACAAAACTCAGTTAGACATTACAAGTAATTTCTACAATTCATTTTTAAGTTTTATCTCAACTGTGAATTGGTTTGAACTCGAATAAATTTATCTTATAATACTTATTTAAAACTAGGCCGACACACAGTTAAGCGCTAAAACGTTGCTTGCATTAGTTAATCGAATTTCCTTGGAAATGTGTTTCTCTTATTCGCTCCGTTTACATCCTCGCTTTGTCATTCGGCCGTTGTTTTTCCATGGGCATTACGAGGCTGTTCATTACGCTCAGAGCCTCGCCTCAGTCTTCGGCCTTAGCTTGGCCACAGGTGTGACCACGGGCGTCGGGTGTGACTTACGTGGTTCATTGTCACGGGCGTGACGAGGCTCACAGCCTCAGGCATACTGTTTTACTGCAAGTTTTACTACATTTTATAAAGAGAAAACTTAATTCAAATTTTATTTAAATAGGACTACTACGCTGTTATAAAAAACACTTTTGGCCGTAATTTTGTACGTATCAATGAATTTTATAATTTTTGGTACATTAATAAATATTATTAATATACACTACTGTTTTCATTTCAAAAAAATCGGGCAAATTTGTGATCTGTAGTGAGTACATGTATATATTACATACATATATACAGATGGGTGCAAAAGTAGGTACACAGTAATGACACATTTTATAGAAAAAGTATATTTATTCATACAAAAACCAATTTTTCAATTTGATTTGAAGAGTATTAGGAAACCTTAATTAACTCTTAAAATTTTTGTACTTGACAAAACACTCACTTCTTTTTATATTCAAACTGTTTGCCTTCACAGTCAACACACTGATGTAACAATGAAGTAACCCTTAAGCACACATTTCGGAAATATCTTTTTACTTTTTATGTCTTTGCAAGATTTGCAAGTGAATTCTACCATATGACTAACATCACGAAATTTCTTAGAAAACACCTTGTTGGAAGTAGAATTCCTCATTGCCGGTGTACTGCAGCTTGGTGGGTGCTAGAGTTTGAAAAGGAAATAACCTAACAGAAAAGGTATAGTCATTAGCGACGCGAATGCATAAACTGAGAGTTCTAAGCAGAACCGTGAGAGAAGCGAACGGAATTGAGGCCACAGGCCGAAGCGGGAGTCTGGGGGCGAAGCCCCCAGCTGGCCGAAGGCTATTACAGGATAATAAAACCATTAAATCTGGTTGGAGCTAGGCCGTATGGAAATTATTAGTAAATTGGGCAAAAAGGCACTTTTCCAAAGTTCTAGGATAGGATAATTATTGAGGTAAACACACAAACAATGATTCAAACAAAGTATGTTTTAACCGCAAGTTGAAGGACATACTCATAACATTGGGACATCCGGAAATGAACTGGTTGAATTGGTGAATCAGACCTCATTACTAGGCAAGAAGAGACTCTACATCCAGATCAGACTGAGCCAGACTCTCCCTGGTCCACTTGTCAAAGTTCTCCTGCATCTGTAACGTCATCTGAGTCCGGCCTGCTCCTGGCTTCCCTTCTCTCACAAAGTTCCTCCAGTAGTTCTTCTCCCCACAACCATCCAGCATCCTGTTCCTCGTCTCTCTCATAGTGTCCATCTGCAGCAACTCAAGAAGTCGTTTCATCACATCTTCACTGACTGGAACGTTCACGTGCGCTGAGATTCTTCTGATGACTCCCTCCAGATTCTGTCAAAAACAATAAGAAATGAGATTTATTTATCATTTGAAACAGTTTGAGTATTTGATGGTTTTAGAATATAATAAAAAAAAAAATGGTGGCTAGAAAAAATTGTTTTGAAACCCACATCAACCGAAATTTTTACTTCGATGCTTCCAGGAGTTGATTTACTGCATACAATTTGAATGGTACAGTTTTAAGTGTTGATGAAAACGCTTCATTCACTTTAACCGTGTTTATTCTTTAATTACCAACTGGAAAACTAATAATATATGAGAATTATTTTTGTTTTGTAAATTCATTTTTCAAGCTGTTTATATGTTTGTGGAATCGTGTTCAAAACTCTACACAGTATCAATGATTAGATACTGATTGATTAGATACTGATGATTTAGATCAATTGAGTAGATTAGTAATTATTGACAGTATACAGAAATCCGTGACCACTAAACCTACCGAACTCATTTCCTCGTAAGTTAGAAACAGTATATTCTCCTCGTGCCTCAGGTCCCAGAAGTCAAGAACGTGTTTCCAGTAGGAACCAAAGATTTCTGCAACATCACTGCAACATTGAGTATACCGTACCGGTATACTAGCCGATGACTACGATTTACTACTATTTCTTTAAATATCCGAGTAAAACAATATTATTAAAGATTTTACGTTGTTCTTTAGGCCGATTAAGACTAGAATGTGGATGTGTCGTTTGATACTTTTGTGAAAATATTATTAACCTTTAGAATTACGACCAAATGTGCAGAAGAAGCTTTTAAGACTTTCATTTTCATGAACTCCATTTAATATCCTGAACTGATAAAGCCGTGTTGAAAAGGATTCTCATAAAGTGGATGCGAGAATTGAATCAATTTTATTGAATGTTTTCCGAATGGATTGTTCTAAAATGTATGTTAAGCGCATAAAAAGTTTCCATACATATGGTCTATATATGTTTGCAAAAAAGCTACTTCAAAGCAGGTGTGCAAACCCTTTGTAGTGAACTCTATTACCAATCTATTGACACCAAGATCATAAAAATCTGTTGGGAAACAACGAAGTTTCAGGGGGAAAACAGACTTCTACCTTATTATCTTATTATAATTATTATTATTATTTCCTTATTATCTAGATTTTTTATCTTGGTTTTCACTAGATAGGTAATAAATATCGCTACAAAACAATATTCTTTACATTTTATCTTTCAACTCACCGTTTATTCGCTATTTAAGGTGTAACGCCAAAAATGCTCTTAAAATAGCATAAATTAGCCACCGTTTAAAATGACAAGTTTTATCCTGCTAGTAATTTTTTCCATAAATTGTCTTATTAAAATACAAATTTGCGCTAAGTTTGAGTTAAATCCAATAAGTGGTGTGGGAGATAATAAATAATTAGGAAAAATATAAAATGGCAAATATTTGGTTAACTAAGCGTTTTGGAAAAATGTGTATTCTTAATTTTCTCTTTATTTTGAATGAAATTTTGTACTTCTCTCTTGGTAGAAAGACTCTAGCAGCAGATCTAGAGATCCCGAGTACGAGTACATGTTCTTGTAATGATAATATAGAGACACAGCGACGTCCTTAGGGTTCCGCGCCAAGTAGATTATCTGCAAGTAATATAACATATTCAGTTTTGTAATCGTTGATATTAAGTATCGGTTACATTTTTAAATGTTGATGGACGATTAAGGAAACATTAAAAACCACCGTGTCATTGTCACAAAACCTTACAGAATAATTGAAATAAAATACTGAGGATAATGTGTAGACATTTGCTGTTTAAATATTTGCTAATTAGTTTAGTCATTAGTCCGTCACAAATCAACGAAGACAGTGAGTGCAGTACAACACGCTCGATAGCAACATTCAATGGTTACCTCGATAGTCATCATCACGGAATGTTAGTATGCTTCAATGCATGCCATTGGGTGCATCGTTGAAGATCGGAATACTTCGTTAGATGACGGGCTTTCTTTGGGTTTTCACCTTGCGCTCATCTACGTGGTAGGCCGAGGAAAGGGGCTGCGTTGCTATAGCGACGAATGATGCTAGTGTCCCATACTGAAAGCCCGTCACTTGCGCAGCCAGACAGCGGACCAGTTGTTCAGCTGTCGTTAGACCCGCGTGGCACAACTACTTTGTTTTAGGCCTACTTTTGATATTGCACGACCTGATTATGAACATTTTTCAAGAGTTAACAACTAATTTTGAATTGTTTTAAATTATGTTACTGATCCAATACTGTAAAACAAAGCTGTGTAAAGATTTATATACGTTGTCACTTAGTACAGTAGTAGTTCAATGTTTCTGTTGGCGCTAGAACACATATGGCAATCCACCCCCATCTTTCCGTGAAAAACCATACGTGTCTAAAGGGGCGCCTGCTTGTAGTGTTAGTCTCGTTCTATATTAATTTTCAGAAAGCTCATACTACACAAGTACATACAGTACTTAATTTTTCATCTAATCCACTCATTACATACAGTTTAAGAATAATTACAACATTAACGATATTGTGTTTTTTCAATAAATTAAATTAGCAGTTATTAGTTTCAGTTTGTAAGTTAGCAAAACACATTGTCCGTGTTCGACCGAGGACCATACCGGGCGCGTTTAGTTCTAATTCACATATTATTTGAAAGGACGAGTTCACACAAAGGGTTACTTGAAATTATTAGAATACACAATAAAACATGGAAGTACCCAGCAAGATGATTCAAGTAAACTAAAATTTATTCCCGTCCAAGCTAATATTTTGATTCTAGATGTTTAAAATTTGATTTTATATTTGTTTATTTATGCATAGTAGTTCTAGGCCGAATTCAACACACTTGACAATATAATTATTTCTGAAACTAGTCGTGTAAAATTAAAATATTTTCAGGGTACTTCCATGTTTTATTGTATATCCTAATATACATATTATTTTTGCAACATTACAAAAATTCACCTTTAATTCCCTGCTAGAACTTGAAAAGCAGCCTCCATAACTATGTTTTCAACGATTGACATAGTTTCCTAGAGAAATATTCATATTATCGATAGTAATACGTCTTGAATTTTCCGTTTACGTGTTAAGAATACTAATATGTATTTTCCCGTTAAAAAGTGAATTACAAATATGCCCACTTTCCTCTAGGCTCACGAGTCTCTATTGACTCTACTTTTGAACAATTACGAGTATAAAATTGCTCATTGACTTTATAGGTACTGAAAACATACTATTTTTAAGATTTATACATGTTGCCAATCATACCGTTTCCTTGGCAGATCCTGAAAAACCATCTGTATAGCTGGCAAAGACCATGATCTGAGAGCTATAAATCGGTTTAGCTAATTTTATATATGACATTCTTTAATAGATGTCATTTTTAACACCTTTGGCTTTTTACACCAGATTTGTCGAGGCAGAAGCTCTTTGTGAAAGTGTGACTTGATGAGTCTGGGAGACGGAGTTGCCGCCAACTCATCTAGAGACCTGTCTTCGAAATCTATCCCGTAGAATCTGAAAAATACACAATCCAAATAGAAAAGCTGGTGATTTTGGTCCTACAAAATTCCACTTTTAGCTTTTGAACTTTGATTTTGTTGATATATATTTTAATATATTCAATATTATAAGACGAAATAGCAGTGAAAATATGAAAGCTAGCACCGCGTTGAGTGCTATAGCAACTTCGCAATGACAACAAATAGGTCTATACATTTAGTATGTACAAGATATCAACAGTCCTGAAAAAAGGAAGATTGAAATATTGGTATGTTTTAGAGATTCTCTGAGAACACATTCGTTTCACAACTAAGATTTCACTTTCAAGCTCAATTTAGATAATTTCAAATCAACCGAACGTCCCATAAAAATCAAACGTTGCATTTTAAATTTAGAAATTACAAAGGTAGTATTGAAATACTAACTCAAGATAATGAAATCTCGATTTTGGCATCTACAGCTTCTTGGAGATGGTCCAGGTTCATCAAATACCACAAGAGTTCCGTGCACCAAGTAGTACCTGTGAAGTTGGCAATCATGTAATCAGCTGAGACTGACGAAATACACAACTTCTTCACACCAACTGTCTGACATGCTGAAAGTTTACATTGTTAATGGACGAAAATAACGCGACTTTGTCTGCTGCTAACGTCTTCAGGTGAAAGGTAATCTAAAACATTACACAATACATAAAAATGAGCTATCCTAAAGTAGTTTGCGTCGCATGAACGGCTTAACTTAACTAAGAAACGTGTTAAAAAAAAACTAGAATAGAAAACAAAACAAAGTGTACTAACACGTTAAGAAAAAATTAGCACGAGGGAAATTAAACTAGTTTAATTTTATTTCCCGTCTAATTGGCAAACTGGCTGGATAGGAGCAGGTGATGACCAATCATAGATGCATAGCAGCCTAAAGTTCCTACTTAAGCACCGCCAATTGAGTGTCTTACACGAGTCAACTGCTGTATGTAATACGGTAGGTTTTGAGTAGTCAGCTTACGCTGATTACTTTAAGCGACCTCTTTTTCTACTGTTTGTGTCGTGCTTAGGTAATCTTTCGCCTTAAGACAAGGCCATGTTGCAGATCCCAAAACGTCATGCGATATGCTCTTATTTCTTTAAAATATTACGGCAATCACCAATTTTCAATTTATGTTCTTAATTTTATTGATTAATATTGATTTTTTACACTCTAGTATTTTTTTGAACGTGTACGTACAAATCCTGTACTTGTTGTACTCACCAGACTTCATGTGCGCTAACATCCAAATATCATCTTCCCTGACCTCGAAGTCCAGCAACCTCTGTGCGTGTTGCTTGTACACTCTGGGTATCACCATCCCAGTGTTCTTCTCTATGATGAGATCATTAAGGTGAGGATGTGGTTTGATCAACTTGTGTACACGTGACGCAATGTCATTTTCCGGCAGCTCCTCGAATATCAGATCCATTCTGCTTTCAACAAATACTAATTTAACGTTTGGTAACAGATACAATGTTGTGGGCCGAAATTTGAAAGGATTTGATAACTTTGTATGTGAAAGCTATTTTTGCACCAATTTTGGATGAAGACGGTTTCAAATAAAACACCCTTTTTATCTGCAGGTGCTGAGGTTAGGTTAATCAATTCTTTTATATGTTTGGTGTGCAAGAAATATGTATTTTAATGTTTCTCTGTTAGAGTTGGTCAGCCTGTTACACACTTCGGATTGGTTCTTGTTAACTAACATAGAAAATGGCCGCAATAGTAATGCTAACTTATGAAAATATAAAAACTAGGCCAACACGCAGCTAAGCGCTTAAGCGACGCTTGCATGAGTGAATCAAATTTGTTTTGAAATGTGTTACTCTAATTTGCTCTGCTCTTAATTTTATTCCATTTCGCTACGCTCACAGTCTCACTTGCTTTCCTGTATGATCACGGGCGGTCCTTCGGCCTCAGACCTATGAAGGTTTTACTGGAAGTTAAACTAATCATCATGAAGGGAAGCTCATTTTAAATTTCAATGAAACCTCTTGACGGGTTTTTAGCATTTCTATAATATCGTTGTATAACAGTTTAATATTCGTACATATTTACTTCAATTTTAATGAAAATGTAATGAAATGTACTGTTTTTTAGAACATTAAAACTAATTTTCGCAATAAGTCCCCCTCTCCCAAAAGGGGTTACAATGATATCTTGTAGCACCTAAAAAAAGGGAATTTTAATACAAATTCAACGTAAGCCAAACTTTTATTAAGAGTATATTTTTTGTGATACCCATTTAAAGATTACAAGAAACCAAGTTCAAAGTGCTACATTTCACATAAAAAGTATTTTGAGGACAAATCCTTTTCCAAAATACCCTATAGGAGTAAGTTGTAGGGTTCTGATTTCCCTTATAAGATTTTCAAAAAAAGTTGTCATAAATAAAATTGCATTAAAATGTTTTAAGGTGATTTCTTGCAATAGCTATTAAAATTCGAGTTTGAAAACAAACAATCCAATACATTTTATTTTTCTGGTTGAGGTTTTCATAAACGATGTTTCCATCTTCGGGCCAAACACTAAGTGAAGATAGAAAAATCGTTTCTGAAAGGCCTCACCCAGCAAATAAAAAATTAATGGATTGTTTGTTTTCAAACTTGAATTTATTATTAAATTCCAATAAGAAGCTGTATTTAAACATGTTGGGGTGGCTCCCACGGCTCTTTGGTAAAGGTGGTCGCCGCAAAGTACGTCAAAACAGACTTCAGGATCCAATAAAAACATTCAACCCCCAAAATATGCCAATAAGTACTTCAGATGACCCTCAATAGAAATGTTAAAGCACGTCAAAAAATGTTCATTGGTTTAAAAACTTAAGAGGGTGGGTGAGACCTTTTGGACTGCTGGTATATTGCCTATATTCAAGCAAGCTCGAAAGTATTTTACCTGTACTCAGTTTTACAAAAAGTCCTTTGTTTGTAAGAGGCTGCTTGCGCGACACTGATTCGAGAAGTACATATGCCATTAACTTTGTTCGCCTACTAGTACTAGACACGAGTTGTTCTTTAAAGCAGTTTGTATGAGCTTCAATGAAAAACATGTTTATTGCTTTATTTATTACTGATAACGATAACTCAGTTCCAGTCACCCAGTTGATATCACTATCAGTGTGAAATAGGTCTTGTACCTCAAGTCTTCACTAGCAGGGTTTCTCTTGATATTATTATTGTTTATAATTATTTTTGCGAATGAGAGAAATAACTTTTATGCTTTTACAAAGACAATAACAAAAAGCAACATTACTACAGACAAAAAACGTGACTTGTAAGAAGCATTCTGGCCACAAAGCTCAACAACCTCGCATCTTCAATCAATTAACTGCTTTTTAGTTTCAACATTATTGCCACCAGCTGTTTCAATTTAAGTTTATAATGATTGTAAACATTTTTTTCCCAAGTCAGTTAGATATAAACCAGGCCAACGCGCAGCTAAACGCTAAACCTCCACTGACATGAGTGAAGCAAATATCATTAAAACTATGTGCGAATTTCCTTCGGCCTCAGCTTTGAACGATATATGATCAAGAGTGTTACGAGGCTGTTCAATCCACTCACAGCCTCGCTTCGGCCTCAGTTTGACTGATATATGATCACGAGTGTAACGAGGCTGTTCAATCCACTCACAGCCTCGCTTCGGCCTCAGCTTTGAAAGTTTTAAGATCACGAGTGTTACGAGGCTGTTCAATCCGCTCACAGCCTCGCTTCGGCCTCAGCTTTGACTGTTTTAAGATCACGAGTGTTACGAGGTTGTTCAATCCAGTCACAGCCTCGATTCTGTTTCATTTGACTGACATATGATCACGAGTGTTACGAGGCCGTTCAATCCACTCAAAGCCCTCGCTTCGGCCTCAGTTTGATTGATATATGACTGCGAGTGTACCAGAGGCTGTTCAATCCTCTCACAGCCTCGCTTCGGCCTCAGTTTGACTGATATAGATCAAAGTAGGCGTTCAATCCACTCACAGCCTCGTTTAGGCCTTTGGTCTCAGACGTAAGTGGCATTTGACTGCACGTTTACTACGTATCATGAATGGAAAATTTGTTTCAAATTTCTTTAAAGGTGGACGACTTATTACGCTTTTAGGGCAAACAAACCGTGAAACAAGTTGATAGATTTTCATAGTTTTTAGTACATTGATAGATATAATAAAAAAAACTCATTATTTTTAAATTTTTCTCAACCGGATTTAAATTACTGTAAGATCATTAAAACCAATTTTTTGATATAAATTCTCCCATAAGATACTTCCGGTAGCCATATTTTTCTGGCTAAGGACTTTGAACGATGTATAAATTACAAAAAGAACATTTCTAACAAATTCGGTGAAAATCTGACAATAATAACAATGTTTTATTGCCGTGAATAAGAAATTGCATTGACAATTAACAATATATAAAGCTAAAAAAATAATTAAACACTCTGAATTTTGTCTCAACTGGTAATTTTGAATTTGTCTTCAAACAAATCTTCGAAATTGTAGTATACACTTGCTTGTAATTTTGATTTTAGTTTCTTTTTGAATTTAATTACATTGTTTTCTTCCTTTATCGAATTTGGAAGATTGTTATACAGTTTAATCATATTGTAAATAGGTAAATTTTTAAAATAGGCCATTCGATGATGTGGAATTTTGAATTGATCACAAGTCTTTAGTTTTACTAGTATATTTTGATCTGAAAATAATTTTAAATTTGTTTTGAAGAATATTAAACTTTCGTAGATAGATACAGAGTAAATTGTAAAGATTTAGTTTTCTTAAAAAAAAAAAAACACAGGAGTTACGTTGTGGTTTCCTAAAAAAAGCTTGTAAAGCTGACTTCCGAAGTATCAATAGATGTTTTACTAATGGTGATCTTTCCCAAATGATTATTCCACAAAATTATGTTAAATGGGGGAAGGTTAGTCCATAATAAATAGTGATAAGAGTTTGTGAACTACAGAAGGAAGCCTTTTATCTGATTAAGTATTTTGAACTTGAAATTTTGTTACAGATTATGTTGATATGTTGTTGAAAACTTAAATTTTGGTCTAAGGTTATTCATAAAAATTTCCTTCAGTAGATTGTTCTATAACATTATCTTCTATAAATATGTTTAATTGTGACTCATTCTGAGTATGGGTAGTGAAAAATTCAATATATGTAGATTTAGAGTAATTATATTCATTGTTTTGAACCATTCGAACAAAATATTGAGGTCTATGTTCGATTCTATTTCCAAATTTTGATTAGCTACAAACAGTAAAGTGTCGTCAGCAAACAATGTCATGTTAGAGTTAAGTGGTTTCGATTTAATATTGTTCATATAAATTAAAATAAGAATGGGGCCGATTACACTACCTTGTGGCACTCCTGAAAGGATTTTAAGTTTTGATGTAGCAAATTTTATTCAATTTCCGTGTTCTATAAATGGATACTACTAACACATTGTATTCTGTCTTCTAGGTATGTTCTAAACCAATCCAGTGCAATTCCTCTTACGCCAATATTTTCTAGTTTTCCAGTAGTAATGAATGTTGAATCAAAAGCCTTTCTGACATCAAGAAAAATTCTAGTGCAATTTTATTCTGATCGACCGATTCATCGATGCTATGTAATACGGTGGAATAATGCGGGTGGAATCCAAATTGGTTAGGTGAAATGATTTTGTTTTGACCGACTTCAGTGAAACAAGGAGGTTATACAAGTTCACTTTGGACGATTTTTTTTTATGTTTGTTCACGAATTACTTTTGAACGCGGGCACCATTTTACACCCAGTTTGCTTTGATTGGTAGATCTTAAGTCCATAGTGGTCCCATTTAAATATCTTTTTGATCGGACTTATATTTATATTTAAAAAAGTAAAACCCTCAAAAATCTCTCAAAACCAGTGTACTTGTTGTGTGTTTTGTGGTAAAACACTATTTCGAACCGGAAATGGATTTCTATAGCACTATTTCGATGTAGAATTAAGTTTGCAACAAGATAGTAGCCTTAAATTCCTCAAAAGCTTGGGTCTTGTTGAGATAAACAGATATTTTTGTCTAAAAATACTCTAAAGAATGTCTTTGTTTGTATTTACAGAGTTATAGAGCCAACTATACACTTGACCAAAATTTTGAAGGAAATTTGTGCGAGTTAAATTTAATTTTCTTTAGAAAAATATATTTTGTTATGATTACACTCCATATTTACCGAGCTATGGTCTCCTTCTCGCTAAAAACAGTGTAATTTCTAGCATTTCGTATTAGTTTTTGACCGACTTCAGTGAAACGAGGAGGTTATACAAGTTGACTTTGGGCGATTTTTTTATGTCTGTTCACGAATTACTTTTGAACGCGGGCAACGTTTTACACCCAGTTTGCTTTGATTGGTAGATTTTAACTCCATAGTGGTCCCATTTAAAAATCATTTTGATCGGACTTATATTTCTATATAAAAAGTAAAAACCTCAAAAATCTCTCAAAACCTGTACTTGTTGCGTGTTTTATGTGGTAAAACACTATTTCGAACGGAAATGGATTTCTATAGCACTATTTCGATGTAGAATTAAATTTTCAACAAGGTAGTAGTCTTAAGTTCTTCTAAATCTTGGGTGTTGTTGAGATAAATAGATATTTTCGTCTAAAAATACTGAAAAATGTCTTTGTTTGTATTTACAGAGTTCTAGACGCCAAAATATACACTTGACCAAAGATTTGAAGGAATTTTGTCCGTAAAATTTAATTTTCTTTCAGAAAATATATATATTTGCTATGATTACACTCATATTAACCGAGCTATATTCCTTCTCGCTAAAGCACGTTATTTTTATCGTTTCGTATTAGTTTTATATCCATAGAAACTTTATTTTCAATATAATAAACGTGGTTATGATAAGATTCTGTGCATAGCTATGTTCTTAACAAAAACGTATTTTATAGCTTTAAACTTTTTATAGATTCTGTAAACAAGTATAAAGTGTCCAAATAAGTTACAAGAAATGTAATGATAGTTGTACAAGACTAATTTGAATTTTCTACAACGTGGTTTCCATAAAATGTTTTATGAAATGTTAAAAACGATACATTTTACGCAAACACGGGTTTTTCCCGAATTTAAGCTGATGATGTTATCATTTCGATGTGATGGATGTATATGATATGATAATGGTACCGTTCTGTCCAGAACATAACCTAAATTAAAACCCCTGATACGTTTAAAAATACGTATATTACTGGAGAAAATTTCGAAACAATCAGACACTTTAAGGGTAAGCGTGAACTACTCGTAAATCTGAACTGCATTTGTGTTAATTTCAACATTAATAAATTATGTACATTAATACAAACAACTTTAACTTATAAATAGTTCAGAAAATAGCTCGCCCGACATATTTTAAAACTTTGTTAAAGGAAAGGCAAAGTTAGAAAACACAAAAGTGACAGCAAAATAAATCTCTACTAATTTGCCTAAAGGACGACGCGTTACTATGAGCAATGTAAACGGCTCATAATATAACAAACTTGCTAAAGGAAGAGCAAACTACTCATAAGTCATAAGGATGCGGGCCGAAACTAAACATGATCTTGTGAACTGGCAATAAGCAAATGAAAGGCCAGCAACAACGAAGCGTCAATGCGAGTGGAGCGAACCACCTAGTCCTTTTAGCTTGACCAAGCACCGAAACTACATTTCAGAAGTGAACTACCCTGCGAGCTTATTATTAGAAAAGACCGAAGGCTTGTAACCAACGAGCCATAAGCCAAATCGTCACCCTGATGTCCCATACCGTTCGGCCAAAATACCGCGAGCGAAGCCAATCACTTAATTGATCCTTCGAGCAAGCCATGGGAAAAGCAAACGGCCTATGATCTGCATTGTTACCATAAGCAAAGGCCTCGAGGCCAAGGACGAAGCGTTACCGTGATCCAGGCGATTCTTTCCACCCCGTAGCAGATTTGTGTCTTGAGTGCAGCGGTCTAATTGTTCACCTAGAAGAGCTGTACTCACAGCTATACTCAGTACACATTTACTTCAGTTTGTACTGAAGAAAATCACGTCAAACCAGCGATTGATACAGAGGATGAAGGACTCAACCCTAGGGTCGATTAGAGGGCTGCTTCCCTCCCAAACTGGCTTGTTTTTTAATAAATATATATGATTCAACTACTTTAATTTCAAGACCTCATGACTTAATTAAGTTTGAGATAATATAATTACATTACACTACACGTACAAAATCATTTAACAGCTTCAAAAATTGAATCAATATTTTCTTTGCCGTTACTGTATTTTTGTTTAACCATCCCGCCTATTAAACATTTATATAATTGGAATTACTTTACAAAAACAATCTGACTTCAAATAAAGATTGAAAAGAATAAATATAAAAAAATTGTGAAATAAATACTTTTAACAAAAATTGAACCGACTTCAAAAACAATCCAACAGTAAATGGTATAAAAAGTGTGAAATAATTGGGTAATGCAATCCTGTATTGCTTACATGATTACATTTATAACAATTGTTATTGATACATATGAATAAATATTATTGAGCAGTAAAGATATTAGAGCAGTATCATTATAATCAATATATTAAATATTATTTTGTTAATATAGTTACTATTAACAGCATATATTTTTCAGTTACACTATTTCTAAAAATATTGAGTCGCCGTCTTTAGATAATTTGCTGGTGCAGCACCGACTCCAAATGTTTTTTCAAAGTGAATGAAGATTATAACAACTTCTAAATTGTAGTCTACAATATGGCAATAGTGTATGCATTTGATAGTATTTTTATATGGTGCAAAATAATATTATATATTGGTTACCATGAAATGGGTACAGCTGTAATATCTACCAGTGTAATGGATAAATTATTGTTTGTTCATCGTAATATCAGTAACCCATTGTTTTTGACCGACTCAGTGAAACGGATGTCATGCAACAAGTTGACTTTAATGATTTTTTTTTTTGTCTGTTCACGAATTACTTTTGAACGCGGGCACCGTTTTTACAATTAGCTTTGATTGGTAGATCTTAACTCCATAGTGGTCCCATTTAAAAATCTTTTGATCGGACTTATATTTCTATATAAAGTAAAAACTCAAAATCTCAAAACCCGTGTACTTGTTGCATTTTGCGTGGTAAAACACTATTTCGAACCGGAAATGGATTTCTATAGCACTATTTCGATGTAGAATTAAATTTGCAACAAGATAGTAGCATTAAATTCTTCTAAAACTTGGGTGTTGTTGAGATAAACAGATATTTTCGTCTAAAATACTCTAAAGAATGTCTTTGTTTGTATTTACAGAGTCATAGAGCCAAACTATACACTTGATCAAAGTTTTGAAGGAACCAAGTGAGGGTCAAATTTAGTTGTCTTTAAGAAATATATATATATTTATTATGATTATATTCGAATTTACCGAGCTATGACCTCCTTCGCCAAAAACACGTAATTTTATTATTTTTATGTCTGTTCACGAATTACTTTTGAACGCGAGCATCATTTTACACCCAGTTTGCGTTGATTGGTAGATCTTACTCCATGTTGTCCCATTTAAATATTTTGATCGGACTTATATTTATATATAAAGTAAAAACCTCAAAAAATTCGAAATTCCATGTACTTGTTGCGTATTTTGCGTGGTAAAAACACTATTTAGAACCGGAAATGGATTTCTATAGCACTATTTCGATGTAGAATTAAATTTGCAACAAGGTAGTAGTCTTAAGTTCTTCTAAATCTTGGGTGTTGTTGAGATAAATAGATATTTTGTCTAAAAATACTCGAAAAAATGTCTTTGTTTGTATTTACAGAGTTCTAGACACCAAAATATACACTTGATCAAAAATTTGAAGGGACTCTGTGAGAGTAAAATTTAATTTGCTTTCAGAAAATATATATATTTGTTATGATTACACTCATATTTACCAGCTATGGCCTCCTTCTCGCTATAAAACACGTAATTTTTAGCATTTCGTATTAGTTTTATAGCCATAGAAACTTTATTTTCAATATCATAAACCTGGTTATGATAAGATTCTGTACATAGCTATGTTCTCAACAAAAAACGTATTTTACAAGCTTTAAAACTTTTTATAGATTCTGTAAACAAGTATAAAATGTCCAAAATGTCATGCTGAAACGTACTCCATGCGTGCTTAGTGGTATAGGTCTCGCTTTGGAAGGTTATAAAATAGTTAAGGTACAAGACTAATTAAAATTGAATTTTCTACAACGTGGTTTCCATAAAATGTTTTATGAACTGTTAAAACGATACATTTTACGCAAACACGGGGTTTTCCCCGAATTTTAAGCTGATGATGTTTTCATTTCGATGTGATGGATGTATATGATATGATAATGGTACTGTTCTGTCCAGAACATAACTTACTCCAAAATTGTACCCCTGATACGTTTAAAAATACGTATATTTCTGGAGAAATTTCGAAACAATCAGACACTTTAAGGGTAAGTGAACTACTCGTAAATCTGAACTGCATTTGTGTTAATTTCAACATTAATAAATTATGTACATAACCGTACAAAAACTTTAACTCATAAATAGTTCAGAAAATAGCTCGCCCGACATATTTTAAAAACTTTTGTTAAAGGAAAGGCAAAGTTAGAAAACACAAAATTGACAGCAAAATAAATCTCTACTAATTTGCCCAAAGGACGACGCGTTACTATGAGCAATGTAAACGGCTCATAATATAGCAAACTTGCTAAAGGAAGAGCAAACTACTCATAAGTCATAAGGATACGGGCCGAAACCTAACTAAACATGATCTTGTGAGCTGGCAATAAGCAAATGAAAGGGCAACAAAACGTTGAGTGAACCACCTAGTCCTTTTAGCTTGACCAAGCACCGAAACTACATTTCAGATTGAACTACTCCTGCGAGCTTATTATTAGAAAGACCGAAGGCTCGTAATCAACGAGCCATAGCCAAATCGTCACCCTGATGCCCCATACCCGTTCGGCAAAACGCTACCGCGAGCGAAGCCAATCACTTAATTGATCCTTCGAGCATGCCATGGGAAAACAAACGGCCTATGATCTGCATTTACCATAAGCAAAAGCCTCGAGGCCAAAGGACGAAGCGTTACCGTGATCCAGGCGATTCTTTCCACTCCCGTGTAGCAGATTTGTGTCTTGTGCAGCGGTCTAAATGTCTACCTAGAAGAGCTGTACTCACAGCTATACTCAGTACACATTTACTTCAGTTTGTACTGAAGAAAATCACGTCAAACCAGCGATTGATACATAGGATGAAGGACTCAACCCTAGGGTCCGATTAGAGGGCTGCTTCCCTCCCAAACTGGCTGAAAGTTTTTAATAAATATTATATGATTCAACTACTTTCAAGACCTCATGACTTAGTTACTAAGTTCGAGATAATATGATTACATTACACTACAAGTACAAAATCATTTAACAGCTTCAAAAATTGAATCGATATTTTCTTTGCCGTTACTGTATTTTTGTTTAACCATCTCGCCTATTATACATTTGTCTAATTGGAATTACTTTACCAAAAAACTGACTTCAAATAAAGATTTAAAAAATAAATATCAAAATTAGAATAAAATCTTTTAAAATATTGAATACTTCAAACAATTCAACAGTAAATGTTATAGTATGTAATTCTGTATTGTGCCTATTTATTATTATTTATAGTTATTTCATGAACAAACACATTCATTACACTATTGTGTAAGATATTAGTGCCAAATTATTTCATGGTAATTAATATGATAATATAATTTGCTATACATATAAATACTATTAACATTATTTTGTTATATTGTAGACTACATTAGGAGTTGTTATAATCTTCATTCACTTAAAAAAATATTGAGTCGGTGCTGCTGAGGCAATATTATCTAAGAAGCAGCAACCGACCCAATATTTTTTAAGTGAATGAAGATTATAACAACTCCTAAATTGTAGTCTACAATACAAATAGTGTGCGCATTTGATAGTATTTATATGTATTAGCAAATTAATATTTATCATATTGGTTACCATGAAATGGTTACAGCTGTAATATCTTACTGTAGTGTAATGGATAAATTATTGTTTGTTCGCGTAACACATCAGTAACCCATTGTTTATAAATGTATCATGTAAAGCAATACAGGATTGCATTACCCAATTATTTCACACTTTTATAGCATTTTACTGTTTTTGAAGTCGGTTCAATTTTTTTGTTAAAAAGTTTTTATATAGCTATAGAAACTTTATTTTCAATATCGTAAACCTGGTTATGATAATATTCTGTGCATAGCGCTATGTTCTCAAAAACGTATTTTTTCAGCTTTAAAACTTTTTAGATTCTGTAAACAAGTATAAAATGTACAAAATGTTTCATGCTGAAACGTGTACTCCATGAGTGCTTAGTGGTATAGGTCTCGCTTTGAAGGTTATAAAATAGTTAAGGTACAAGACTAATTAAAATTGAATTTTCTACAACTTGGTTTATAAAATGTTTTATGAACTTTTTAAAAACGATACATTTTACGCAAACACGGGGTTTTCCCCCGAATTTTAAGCTGATGATGTTTTCATTTCGATGTGATAGATGTATATGATATGATAATGGTACCGTTCTGTCCAGAACCTAACTTACCCGAAATTGTACCCCTGATACGTTTAAAAATAAGTATATTTCGAGAAAATTTCAAAACAATCAGACACTTTAAGGGTAAGCGTGAATAAGGTGTACCCATTTCATGGTAATATGATAATATTATTTGTTAATATTATAATAATGGAATAGCAATGCACACTATTAGTTGTACTGTAGATCAAATTTAGAGTTGTTATAATCATTCACTTTAAAGAAATATTGGAGTCAGTGCTGCTTCTTCTTAGATAATATTGCTTCAGCAGCACCGACCTAATATTTCTTTAAAGTTAATGAAGATTATAACAACTCCTAAATTATAGTCTACAGTATGGAAAATAGTGTGCGCATTTGTTGGTGTTTCTTATATGTATTAGCAAATTAATATTTATCATATTGGTTACCATGAAATGGGTACAGCTGTAATATCTTACTGTAGTGTAATGGATAAATTATTGTTTGTCTGTAACACATCAGTAACCCATTGTTTATGTATCGTTTAAAGCAATACAGGATTGCATTACCCAACTATTTCACACTTTTTATAGCATTTTACTGTTGGATTGTTTTTGAAGTCGGTTCAATTTTTTGTTAAAAAGGTTTTATTTCCAGATACAAGGTGCGGCAAAAGATCTGATGGTTTTAAAATGTAAATAAACCAATCGTTTAAAGAGATACAAAGTGTTTTATTGCATATTACAGATTGCTATTTATGAACATTTATAAAAATAATTAAAGAAATGTTTATGTGATCCGTTTAAGATTTGAAAATGACGTCTTTCAAATGGTGTCCATCTTGGCCATGCATTCTTCCAATCTTGCACCAATACACACTTTCCCCAACATTACAGGAGAAATATTGGCTATTTCTTGGCGTATGGCTTCCTTCAGGTCATCCAATGTGCGGGGTTTGTTTGTTTACACTCTTGATTAAGCAGTCCCTACAAGAAAAGTCACAAATGCTGAGATCCGGGGATGACCTGGTTATAATGTCCCCGAATCGCGAGATGACTCGGCCACGAAACTTGCTTCTTAAGAAGTTCAATACCTCATGGGCAGTTGCCCCATCTTGCTGGATCCAAATTCTGCTGCGGATTTAGGTTTTCTGCGTGTTCGGGGATCAGGAAGTTTTTCAACATAGTCAGATATCGTTGAGAGTTGACAGTTACAGTTCGACCGTTTTCTTATAAAAATTATGGGCCTATAACAGAATTATTTGTTACGCCACACCACACAGTGACCTTGGGGATATGAAGAGGTCGTTCATGCAGTTCTTCTGGATTTTTTCCGATCTATAGCGGAAATTCTGTTTATTAACATATCCATCCAAATGAAAATGCGCTTCGTCGCTCATAAAGACAAGCTGTTTATCATCTAAGCAAATCAATCATTTGCTCTGAAAATGCTTTGCGCTTCGCATAATCAGTGGGCTTCATTCAACTGTTGCACGATAGCCATTTTGTACGGAAAGTGCAGGTCGTACCAATATTCTCTTACCGAGCGGTCAAACATGCTCAGAGCAAGCTTTTTACGTGCAGGCCGCCGAGACTTCCACAGCTTCCCCACTCTCTTCTCGTCCTTCGACGTTCTCTGGCGTCCGGGCTGACCTTGACGGCTCGTTGATTTCCGTTTTAATGCTGAACCGGTAGCTCTAAAGTTACCCACCCACAGCAAAATGGTGTTTCGAGTTGGAACTTTCCCCTCGATCCACATTAAAACGTTCTGCGGAATCACCTAAACATTGTTGCTGTTTAGCGGTGATTATCGCACTATCGCCATAAAATGCTTCCACAACGAACGCACGGTGCTCAGTCGACTCTTCCATGGCTACCAAAATGTCCGCACGTAGGCACTGAGACGCCGCTATCCCCCCACCCCCACCACACACTTCGCTTGTCAGCGCGGCATGAAAACTGTCAGATCATTTTGCCGCACCCGGTATAATGATAAACTAATATAGACCACTCTTTCAAAAAATTTTGCTAAATGTTGGAAGAATTGTTATGGGTCTGTAGTTAGTGCATTCATTCTTGTCTCCTGATTTAAATATGGGTTTAATTGTTCCTTTTTTTAATGCCTCTGGAAATATTCCACTTTGGAGAGATAAATTTATTAAATATGTTAAAGAAGGTCAAAATTCTTGACTACACATTTTCACTAACATCGAGGAAATGCCATCGTATCCACTTGATTTCGATAACTTCAGACTTTTTATAATTTTTTCTACATCTTCCTTGCTGACCGGATTGAAAAAATGATTGCTGACTTATAAAAATCCTATGGTTTTCGTCACTTATAGGTGTTTTTGTATAAGTAGTTGCACAATTTAAGTAAAACTCTTTAAATATATTGGTGACATTATCGGAATTCTGCACTATTTTATCTGAGCTATCCTTAATATAGATGTTAACCTTGTCCGTAGTAATTTAATCGCTTTTGTGTTTATTCACGAGTTGCGATATGGTTTGGATAGAGTTTTAGATTGTCGAATCTGGTGCTCAACAAACCGAGACTTTCCTATTCTTGAATTAACCTGCTTTCGGAAGCGGCGTTTTATTGCTTTATACTTCAACTTTTCTCTATGAGTAGATTCCAAGTTAATAGTTTCTTTGTATAATGTTTTAACCTTTTTTCTCAGGTTCAGACAATAAGCTGAAAGTTTTATTTTAAAACTATTTTGTTTTGTCGTTGAAATTTATTTTCGCAAGAAGAAAACACCCATTTATTAGCTTCAAAATACTTCAAGAAAATTATTAAATTTACAGTTCACTGATAAACTAGATTCATAAACGTCAGACCAGTGTTCTTTTGTAAGATTAGTTTTGAATTTGTCCATTGAATCATCACTAAAGGTTCTTACAAACTTGCATGGTTGGTTATTGCGTACTGAAATTGGCAATAAAACTTTCAATGAGATGACTTGTGCATGATGATCACTTAACGCTGACACAATAACAGAACTTTGCATCAAATCATCTGAATTTTTTTAAAAATATATCATCAATTCTTGTATGAGAGTTTTAAACTCTCTTGTAAAAGACTTTATGGTTTCTTTGAGATTAAAGGAGTTCATAATTTGCTCAAATCTTGTTGTAAGGCTAGTACTTTTTGAGAAATCTATATTGAAGTCGCCTAGAGCTATAATGTCTTGATTATTCCCAAAAAACATTAGTAAATAGGCTTTCATACTTTTAAAAAATAAATCCTTGTTACCTGAAGGTGGTCGATAAAAAGTCAGAAGAGCAATGTTTCTATTTTTTAAATGGATAGTTCTTCCAGTAAGCTCGCATCAAGTTCTACACTTTTAAAGTTATTCTTCAAATAAATACAAACACCTCTTCTTTTAAATTTACTTCGGCAATACGAAGATACAAGGTTATAATTTTGAAATGTGATATTGCTCAACTCATGAACCTTTAGGAAATGCTCTGAAAAACACAGAGCATCAGGACTTTCTTCGTCAAAAAACTGTTGTACCAAATCAATTTTACTAAGTAAACCTTGAACATTTTGATGTAATACTTTAAAAACCTGTAGATATACATATGAATACCACATTTTCTTTATTCAAAGGAAATTCGCTAAACACTGAGGATGAGTTCAGAGAGAAGGAGACAGTTCTGGAAACTGAGTTGAATCGGACAAAGGTCTTCACTCAACAACTTTGAAGTGCTTTATCAGTCTAGTTCTAACATCCCCTAAGAGAGCTTATAACATTTCACTCTACGTTTTCACTTCGCAGCATAGGCTAGTAAGTTACTTGTAAAAGTAACACATATTTTTACAACGTTTATTTTATATTTTATTTTTACAGTCTTACTCTCCAACGCTTATGCCATTTAATTAAGTTTTTTTACGTTGAGACTTTAGAAAACGCTAAAGTTTGCAGTCCAAAAACACAGCATTTACCGTAAGTTTAAAGCTTTAAAATGATAGGTCAATATATGTTTAGAAGATAATTAATACATTAAATCACTAGGTCATTGAGTGAAGAATTTTGACACGAGCTCTAGTTTATTAAGCGAGGACCAAAAAGAATATTTTCCCGAGTGAAGAACGGTACACTTTTTACGATGCAGCAATAAATATAAATACATGTATCCATTAAATTGTATTTTAATTTAGAAACATAGTGGGCGCTGAGTTTAAACTATTATATCGGATATTTTCCATCGTTACTGAGCAAGATGATCATGACGTTTCGGAATGTGCTCCCGTCCTCAGGTAAAAATCACCTAAAACATAACACAGCACATTGAAAAACGAGCTAGGCTAAAGTAATCAGCGCAAGCTGACCCATCAAGGATAACCCCCAGCATGTGGCTGTTACATTCAAAATACTAAAACTTAAAAATTTAACCTTCAGCAAGAAAACGACACACAAATTCACAGTATGGTATTATGGACGCAAAACAGGACACAGAGAACTTAAATCGTACAAGATGCCCCTTCTTCTATTGGTTGTTCTAAAATAGGAATTTTTGATTTCTCTGATCAAATTCACTCAAAGCTATTCACGTCAATGGTGCTCCTGTCTCGGCCGAACCAATCACTTTGCCGAGGGTGGACGTGTTTCTTTGAGTTATTTCTTAATTATAATACACATGGTCAAAATTATTGAACCAAACGGTTTTCTTTCATTTCATCGTATAAATGATTACCTCTAAAGAATGCACAATGTACGTTATTATCTTATCTTCAATTGTATTGTATTATTTTTTATAGTGTAAGCATTACGTAAAACGTTCAAGCATTGTTATGAACACTCCTGAATTAATTTTACCACGTGCTATTATACTCGTTATTGTTTGTATTTGTTGTTTTGATGTTTTCTTGGATCATTGTACATAGGAATGTAAGCAAATTACTCTATGGTGTCGTAATGTTTAAAGCGTACATAATAATGATAACATCGTGATCTTTAAATTATTATCAATGTTGTCAAATTATATTAGGGCAGTTATAAATCATAATCTGAGATGGATATTTGCAAAATAGGTTAACCAATAGCAATATGGATTTTTACAGTTTGAGTTAGTCTGTTTTTATATTAAATTAGTGTGCACGTGTTTTTTTTTTAATAATATTGTGTTTGACCTTTCAAGGAATTTAGTATAAATAAGTATAGTAAATAATAAAAGTACTACCTACGTAGTACTTTTCTTATTTACTATAATATTATAACACTTCTAAACTGTGATACTACATTTTTGTTACAAAGAGCCTTATAGAAATGTCGTTATTATAAAATGATTTTAACGTTGGAGTTGTATAGGACAGGTGTGAGTGATAATTGTTTTAAGGTGTAAATAATACAATAGTAGTTAGAAAAAATTGAACAGTTATTCATTGCCGTAAGTTGTTGTTTTTGTGGTATCTAAAGTTATCTAATATTGTGTAAAATCTGTTAAATGTCCGTTCAAAATAAAAAGTTTAATTAAATAACGACTTATTATTATACCTGTACCACAGCTCATGTGATTATAATATCTCAATCTGTTGTGTATGGTTAAAGGATAATTACTGTGTAAACAAGTTCTTGTAAATGTTAAGTGATCGAATCGGCGATAACAACCGGTAAAGTGAAGAACCTACATTGCAAACATAAAAGATGCTAATGCCCTGTGCGGATAATCGGTAAAGAAACGAATCCATAGTTGCAATGAGCTAAGCGTTAGTAATAGGGCGTAGATCGTTAGAAGTGCATAAGCGCTCGGTGTGAATGCTAAGCCCTGGACAAAGTGGGCAGCTGATGTTTTGTCTAAAACTCTTGTGCGTCACTTTCGAGAACCTGGTCTAGGATAATTGCCGACCACGCGTAGTACTTCCCCACTCTGCCGCGATTTTCTTACCCTTTCGCGGCCAAGCCGTGTCAAAATGCCTACTTTGGCCATATTTTGGGATTTTGACCTGCTATTGTGTCCTTCCTGTGTCAAAACCCTAAACCCTCCCAAAATTTAGCCCCTGGTGGTACCTTTTAGACAAAGGTGGTAATGCAAATGAAGTTTTAAACTGAAGACCAGTGTCTATATGCTCAGTGGTAAGAAGAATTTATGAGAAAATTTTTAGACGTCACGTTAGATAGACGTCACCACAGAATCAGAACCATCATTGCCAATGAACTCAGGAAGAACAAACACTTTGAAATTCATAAAGAGATTAGTTCAGTGGCAGACAACAGCTCTACAAGAAGATATTGCGACGTTTTGGTGATTGACAAAATTAAAAGTAACGGAATCATCTTGGACTCTAAAATTTGATTCGAAATTAGTAACACGCAACCAGAAGGTGGAAATTGAAAAAGGCAAATTGACAACGAAACAATCAATTACTACAAATCAAAATACCAAATTCAAAATTTTCAAGTAATAGGTTTATTCATCGGATCTCCAAAGTTGTTCAGTGATTTCTGGCATAGGTTTAATTTAAATGAGAAAACATTAATCCAAATTCAATTAGTTTCGATAAAATCATCAATAGCAATATTAAGGAATCATTTATACAACAACTAAATTTTGGACAGTATTCTTTGTTATAGCAAATTGTATTGACAATAAGATGAAATTTTTGTTATACACTAATTAGTCTTTAAACACATAATAATGCAATATATTATAACGTAACAACTGATTTGCAGGCTGGAAACATATCTTAACCGCCATTTATCGGACGTAAGAGGTACTGGCTTTACTCTCCAAGTGTATGTAATTATTACCACTAAATGATTTTGAATGATCTAATAATTAATTTAATATAATTTTCGAGCGTTACATTTTAATGTAGTTAGCTGTTAAATATTACAATAATATTAAAATGCTGTATTTGTTAAATGACAAAATACTTTGTATTACAGTCCTCATTTATATGTATACAGCTTAAGTTATAAATTGTATATATAATAAAAAATGTTAAAATTAAATCAATAGCTAAGCCAATAACACTTGATTTTATTGATGTTACCTATGCCTGATCTAGCAAGAACTCATCAAATGATTAACAGGCCTTTTCTAAAAGGTACACTTAAACTAGTATTTTAAATTTGCTGTGATTAGAATTTAATTTAATGTTTCTGGGTAGTTTATTGAATAGCTTTGGGCCAATATTTTGTTGTAGTGCAGCGTTTAGTTATGTAAACTATGAGGGGTTTGTCTGTATTGCTCACGGGCTCTTGTATTAAAAACTCATAACATGCAAGTTAAAATAAAATTGAAATTAAAATGGTTATTCCTATAAAAAATTACCTAAAGATTACAGTACAGTTCGTCAGGTTTAGCATGGCCGGTGAGATGGGCTATAGGGCCATAAGCGGCCAGCAGGATATCTCAAAGCCACCGGCCATGCTAAACCTAACAAACTGTATTTAATATTTCATAATAATTAGAAATGCGAATGAAACTTCTAATAATAATTGTAAGTAATAAATAAATAATTTATTTATGACAGTGAAATAGTACAATGAGTAGAGTATTTATTTCACCAATTGAAAGCATCTCTACTATACTATTTTTATTGTTCACTTATAATATAACAGATAAAACTTGTTAAACAGAAGTGACGGTGAGGATTTGCTTTTAAAAGAACAAGTCTTTATTTATTCACATGCTTTTAACGGAAGAGATTTTAAACCGTCTCCTTCTTACCTTGTTTATTTTTGTATACTCGTATACAGTATCTTCATAATATAATCGTAAGTCTTCAATGAATATGTGTTAACAATGAAGATATTAGTATAAAAATTATTATAAAACGCTGTTGAATGTTATCTCAGAAATGCTTTTATTATGCAAAATGCTATCACAGTAAAATGAAAACGTCTAATAGCTTGGATATTGACAGGCGTCTAAAAGTGATTATTAGTGTTCCTTCAGAGATTGAAAATCATATTGTCATCATCAACTCGGCGGAGTTGTTATCACGGTTTTTACCTAACCATAATAGTTTGAGGGTTTAAATACACAGAGTATGGATTATGCTGTATTTAATTTAGCAACAAGAAGAAACATACTTTTCCAGCCACCTCTGGAGAAAAACTACTACTAACGTTTCGGGGCTCCGCTAACTCCATCCATCTTCAAAGGACTATACTAATATAGGAACTACATTTAATTATATTTCTTAAGATATGAGAAACCTTAGGAGTAGTTTTCTCCAAAAGTGACTGGAAAAGTCCGTTTCTTCTTTTTACTTAATTGCTCTCCGCCACTATTATGAACTTTCAAACTAGTATTTAATTTGTCAGGAAATTTACAAAATATGAAATGTGAAGGTTCACAGCTGTGTAAACTATATTATCAGGGGCCCATAGTTAAAGACGTTCTTCTTGCGTCAAAAAGTCTGTAAATATCGAATTTAAGTGGTTTGAAGTATTATGTTTATGTAGTTAAAACACAAAAACCTGACCTTAACTTTTAAACATGAACACACAAAAAACGTGCAGTTAAAATGATGATTTAGTTTAACCTATTAATGACGTCAAAAATGTCATTGCCATAAAAGATTTCATATTTTGAATGACTAGAAACTACTTAACCTCGCGTCTACCTTGTACACGCGACCTGTAATTTCTTTAAAAAGGTTTGCAGATTAAAAAATACGCAGTCCTTAAATAAATTCTATTGAATTTCATCGTTTTATTAAAATTAGAAAAATTAATCTCGCGTTGCTTTGAAGCCGAGTTTTAGCTTTAAGTATTTGACAAAAGTACCGTACATTCATTTTCCAAGTGAATAACTCTCAAATGCGAATATTAATTTGAAAGTTTGAGTTGAATTATTAAAGACTAAATGTCTGTTTATAAAGTCATTGCCAAGCCGTATTTCAGTAATAATTATATACAATATATAGGGTGTCACAAAATTGTGTAGCGCGCTACACAGAAACAGATTCTGCATACAAAAGTAAGTTGAAAGTTCCGAAGAACACTTTTTTGATTCTGGCTTAGTTTAGCCGTAATCCGCCATTTTGTAAATCATGAAAATATGGAATAATTCAAAACCCCTTTGGGATATTATTCTGCAACTTGGCATAAATCTTAATTGTGTTCCTTATAAGATTTGCTAAAAATATATTTTATCTCACTTGTCACATTTCAAAATAGCGGCTATTTAAATATTTCAAAATCAAATCGCAATTTGATTCCATTAGAATTTGAAAATTTCTAATGGTCATTATTTTGAAATTTGATACGTTTGTTAAAAAATGTTGTTGGCGGACGATATTAGGAACATAATTTAGTTTTGTACCAAGTTCCACAAAAATATCTCAAAAGGGGTTTTGAATTGTTAATTATTTTCAAAAAACTACAAAATTCCGGATTACGGCTAAACTAAGCCGAAATCAAAAATGTTACTCGTTAGTTATTTTCGACTTATTTTTGTACGTAGAATCCGGTTCTGCAAAGCCCGCTACACATTTTTGTGACACCCTATATATCATACCCTGTATATCACAAAATAACCTTACCGGGTGTCATAAAAGTCTCTTGATTAACTGTCAAAGTTGTGATAATTTAAACAGACTGCAGTATGCAAAAACAGCGACAATTATAACGAGCTTGGATAGAAATTTCAATTTACTGTAAAAACTAACTTCTTCCTAATCAAAACCTAAACATAAGACTTACTTTATCCAAACTAAGTTAAGCTTTATTTAGACTGATGTGTATTTAGGTGAAGAACGACAGTGTTGAAGTTGGTACAATGACGTAGTTCAGTGTAGACTTGGACTTATCAAACTTGCTCAATTCAACTCAAGACACAAGTGTTCAATAATGAAACGTTCAATTACCTGACAAAGATTCTACTATTGAGCATATTGAATAGGAAGCAAGTTGAATACGACGAGCAGCAGGTCCAAGGTTGTTCTCTGCCTTGTAACTCTCCTTTGTAACTCTCTAACTCTCTTGTGCTCGTCTTACCTTTTATTTCTTTGTGTTCGCTCAACATGGTTCCTTTAGATTTCTTTTTAAAACAAAGGAGGAAATATTAAAAACTATTTAAATTATGAATTTAAACATGAAGAAGTAGAAGAAGAATAATATAGAAAATAGTCAACAAATAATAACATAAAAATAATAAGTCGATGAATAATAATATAGAAAATACATAGTTAATCATAGCCGACACGTAGCTACAAGCGCTACTGTGAATCTTTGCGAATTTCCAATAAAACAGAACAATTTTTATTTATATATTTTAAATTAGGCTAAATTAATTTATAAACTATAAGTAATTTTTACAATTTTTTTAAAGATTTACCGTACGAGGTCGCGAACTTATTGGACAGACCTCGTATGTGCCAATGACGGCACAACCAGAACTCTGTGGTTTTGTATAGTAAACAAACAACAGCTGTTAATAGTTGTATTTGTTTTGACATAAGAAAGTTGTTTACTTGTATTCCAGACAACCTAGACTAGTAAATTCTTCTCACTAGTTTAGAAATGAGTAAAATCTAAATTTTGCCAGTGGTATGAATGTTAAAGTGGAGAAATTCGGACTAAATATAAAAATGAAATAACTTGATAACGGTAAGTTCTACATATATCAAAGTTGTTTTGATCGATTGAAAAATATATCGACTATCCAGGATGAGTTTTGTATTCATTAGTAATAAGACTAAAACTTTGAAGGCAAAACAAAAAATTTTAAAGGCCACCATTTTAAAATGGCTGATTCCATTTAGCTAATTAACGAACCTAACCTAGGGACTTACATAAGGAACATTTGTATAAAATTTCATAGAAATCGGACCAAAAATGTAATATAATATTTATAAATATTATAAATACTATGTGAGTGCATAACTGTTCAAAAAATTACCGGTGAACACTTAAAATGGAAACCATTTTACCCTAAATAAACGACTTCGAGACTGGCTTTTAGAAGAACCCATTTAACATTAGACGAATTTGAGACACGATCAAACCTGCCTAACAATACCTGATTATTATTTATTAATTTTTTTTATTCTATTATTATTAGCGAATTTCCATAGGGAATAGAGCTATTCATTTCTCCCGCCAAAGAGAAGGACACGTCGTAGAAAGGTGCAGTTTGCAATTTGTTGCTTCCCATCCCCTCCTGAGTCATATGGCAAAACCTTAAATCTAATGTTTATTTAAATATATATCAGGGTATTGCTAATCGGCTAATATATTCAATATATTCAATGTGAAATCGATCGAAGAGGGGTTCACTTTAAAAGCAATCTATTTGGAACAACAGCCAGACCCAGTTTGCATAAATGCGTATGGTTGTGATAAACCTTTTAATTTAATTGTCGTTATGTTTATGCTATGCCAATCGTCGTAGCTCTCATATTCCGCTGAAAAAGCCTAATACAGGGTCATCATAAAGGATTGGTGAGGTTTGAATCATGATTTAAATCAACCTAAATTACTTAAATGACAATTTTTTAATTCCTATTTTAAATAGCTTTTTTAGCTAGGCAAATGTCTATTGGTACTGAAGTTCTTTCCAAATTTAGTGAGCCTTCAGTAATGTTTGTCATTGCTTCATAGAACTCATTCTTTAAGAGATTTGGTCTTGAAATTTAACTTTTAGAGTGCGCAGTAGAGGCTGTGACCTAGAATTGCCTTTTATGAGAGCAATGTTAAAACATGCGTTTTCTTGGAATATACCCCCAGACCTACAGTTTTCATCGGATTTTTATGAAATAAACTTGGGTTTAGAGTGCATTAGATGTTTTAGTGGCTCCTCTGAGCAGAATTTCCATTTTATTATTTAGTATTTAAAAATGTATTTTAAATCTTGTTTAAATCCTGCCATGATTTTATGATGCTTATGCAATTTTTTTATAATATCGAAGAATATATTTGGTAGGTGCGTTGTTTTTGCGTGCGTGCTTAAATTTTCTGTTGACTACAGCTTAAATACAATTGATCACGAAAACATTAATCACAATTTTGTTTAAATATTTATAGGACATACAATTGTAGCTAGAAATGCTGATTCAGTTCATTGTGGAAATTACCCCTAGCTTGGGCTGAATTATTGAATTAATCGTAGTAGCGCTGGTAGATTCTAAGCAAAGACTTGCTCCCTAGCAATCACTAACACAATCATCCCCCTCTAATTCAGATCATGTAACCAATACAACCTCGGAGTCTAATTTAAAAAAAATGCAACACAATAACTATACTTAGAGTGGAAATGAATCTATATAACACAGCTTAATTTATGTATCATATAATTTGTCTTTTCATAAAATTCTTACTTTGAAAGTTCCAGCCTACTTATCTGAAAGATTTCAATTTTTTAACACTAATTATCAAATACATCGTAATACTCGGCATGGAGCTTCACTATTATCGGTTCCACCACATAGGACATATTCATATAACAAATAATTTACTGTCACTGCGTGTATATTATGGAACAACCTTGATATTGATATCAGGACAATTAGATGATTGTGTTAGGTTTGGGAAGAAATTGAAAAATCTACTTATGCAAGATCTTGAGGAGTGATCTCTTTAAGAATATTTCAAACATGTGCATTTTAAAATCTGTTTCTTGTTTTTGTTTAGTTTTTAAAAATTTGTTATTCTTCTTTAGTTTTGTTTTTAATTTGTTTTTAAAGTTCTTCATGTGACACTTTGTTTGTTTGTTATTTATAATATTATGTATATAGTTGTAGTTGTTTTTATATTTTGTTTAGGTTAAGTGGTAGAAAGGGCTTTTAAGCCTTAACTTCGCCTTATTGTTAAATCAAATAAAGACGTTTTATTATAATAATTATTATTAATTTGACTGGTCTCTCTATAATGTGTATTCGCTATGCCAATCGTCGTAGGCTACTATTATTAAAACGTATTTTTGTCATTCCGCTCTGAAAACAGCTGCTTTAACGAAAATGGCCATCAACTGTTTTAACGAGTTTGTTTTGATTGTTTTGAATTTTAAAACCGAAATAGAGTAAATCAGTGTAACAGCTGTTTCTTCAAAACAATATGATTCATACTGCTGAGGTCAATATAATGTTTACATTAAGTTTATATATTATATAAAAAATCTATTGATATTTATTATTTGCATCATGACAAAATAGTATCGTTCATCACTCGTTCCGAAAGTGTCTTTTTGATCCTCGGTCATTTAACTTGACCACGTGTCCAAAAGTGTCACTTTAGGTCCTAGTATTGAAGCATTTTATCTTGTCATTTTGCTCTAAAATCAGCTGCCTTACAAATATGTGTTGACGTGCTTTAAGTGTCACTTTTAAACCCAGGTAGTTAAAGTATTGTTTAGATGAGTTTTCCCTAGGGAGGAAAGGATCATTTTAATGCACATACATCAGCTTGTTCAACGAATTTGTTTGAATTTAAACCCTAACTAATAGTAAATCAGTGTAACAGCTGTTTCTTCAAAACCATGTTTACTTAATTGTTTCAGCACTGATTATTTCATCAGTAATTAAACTAAAAGTTGATCAGTATCTGAAATAAAAACATTGATACGTTTTTATGGGTTTTTAGTGAACACAAAACATTAGGAAAAGAGTTAGGCTGAAAAGATCAACGTAAGCCTACCAGTCAGCCACCACCAAATAACCCTTAGTTTTGTTATCCTTAAAGTTGTCAGTTTTATAACAGCTGGCCTAGAAAACAATTTGCAAAAGCTTTACGAAATTAAAAACTAATAGAGGAATCAAGCACGTCTACGCCCAGAAAACTCCACTCTGGCTAACTTCCTGACCAGGAGCCAGACAGCCCCATTGGACGACCAATCACAGCCGTGCATCGTCAGCCTGACCAGTTGTAACAGAGAACTTAAACATACCTATTTATGCACAGAATTCACAGCTGTAAGTGGTCGTCCACTGCTTCGAGCCAGCCAATATGCTGTTAAAACTCTAGCTGTAATAAAATTAACAGGTTTTAGGAAAGAAAATTAAGGTTATTTGGTGATGGGTAACTGGTGGACTTGTCCTGATTTTTTTAGGCTAGCTCTTTTTAGATTACTTAGAAATTTAAACAATTTTACTTTATTAGACAGTTTGATGTTTTAAATTTCTTTCTTTTTCCAGTGTTTTGTAACATGTTATATGTTACTTTTCACCTGAGGATGGTGTCAAATTCCAGATCTCAAAACGTCGTGTACTCTTGTTCTTATTAGAACGCTGGAAAATGTCCGTAACAATGTTGTAACTCCAGAAAATGTACCATCGTCAACAAGAATTTCAAACAAAGAGTTGAAGGGTATATCGGAAAATATTGATTATAACTGTTTTATTAATTCAGTTTCAACTCTATATCGTTATTTTGCCAGGTTGTAAATCTATACAATTGGATTAATCGACTTGATCACTGCAGTATTTATTGGCATTGTGTATTTAATTACATATTTCAAAACACCTTATTTACTCGCTACTGAAGTGAGAGAGCACTTTCTCTTGATTCCTCACATTTTCAAAAGCCCTTTATTCCCTTTCTATTGTTAAAGCTTGAATACGAGGAGCTCAAGATTGCCGCCCAAGGCTGCTACAAAATAACGCGTTGCGAAGCTAAATGGTAACATACTTTAAGCAAACATAGTTTTTCTTCATATTTTATGTTCAGGATTGAAAATTATAACGAACTTTTTAAATGGTTATTTAGTGAAAAAGAAGGACACGACGTTTCAAGATCTGAAATCTAATTCCATCTTCAGGTGAAAAGTAACCTAAAACATGACACAAAACATTAGAAACTGAGTTAGCTTAAAACTAATCAAAGTAAGCTGGCAAGTCACTCACCGCCAAAAACCAAACTTCAGCCCAACAGATTAAAAAAACAAGCTTGTATTCAAGTGAACTTTCTAAACACATTCTATCTCTACGATTGATGTATGGCTGGCATTAGATAGACAGTTGTTAAATTATTATACCATATGTTTTTAAATAGATTGTTGTTTTGGTTGTTTATTAAAAATAATAACAAAAGATTTAATGTTTTGGTTAATAAACAACTTACATTTATGTTAAATTAATTATTTAACATGATTTTATAATAATAAGAAGAAGTCATGGTGCAGTCGTTCACCAAATAAACCTGAACTTATACTCTTGAAAGGAAACATCAAACAAATCTTTGAAGTATTCAAGCAAGATTTTGATGTATACTGCATTGCTACAGGAATCGATGAAAAGGAAAAAAAGGTAAAAGTAGCTGGACTTCTAAATCTGCTAGCGCATGAGCATCTGCCAGTTTACAACTTGATAGAAGACCCAAAAAAACCCGAAAACAGTTACAGATGCTTTTACAGCCTTGGAACAGCAATGAGTACACAAACAATTAAAAAGCGTTTTTACAACGTTAAAATATGAAACTCTGTAATTTTTACTAAAAGCATAGCAGTGAAGCAGTTTTAATCTAGAAACTCATAGCGCAGACTGCAACACTATCTTAGTCATGATTGCAGCATTATAAACTTTGTTCAAACTTTGCACTCTAGTTTGTTATTAAGTTCAGAAGCCATTTTGTTTTTAATGTGTGGAGCTAGTAGTAATTTAGATTTGTTACCACGTTTTAATTTGTCATAATTCACCTAATAATTATATTTAAAACAAGAACATCGACGTTTAAAAGTTACCTCCAAAGCCTTGAAGAGTAGGACGTTGAGAACTAAGGAGTGTTAATGCTCCACTCTACATTATGATGTATGTTGACGTCTAAATTTACAGCTAGGGTGTGGGCTACACAGCCTGACCCAGAAACTGCCTTGGTTGTCAATAAATCCTATTCATTGTTCTACCCTTTAAACAGATGTTTTCAATACAATCTTGGTACTATGAAACTTTTCCGAATTTTCCGGTAAAGACGTTGTCTATGTAGTAGTAGCGCCTCCAGTGCACGAAAACATTGTCCATGAATAAAGTCGCTCGCAAATCTAGGGATAGCAAGCTGTAACCTGAACAGTTGCAAATTATTTCGGGAATTTGAGTCTACTCCCGTTCTCAAGTAAAAAGTATGATCTTCTTCTGCAGATATTGGCAATTGATAGAAATAAATTTAAAATAGTAGGCCAAAATAATTAATTTTTATTTTAGGCTACTTTTTACTTAGAATTAATTTAAAACAGAAGGCCAATATAATTAATTTTTATTTTAGGCTACTTTTTACTTAGAAATGAATTTAAAACAGTAGGCCAATATAATTAATTTTTATTTTAGGCTACTTTTACTTAGAAATGAATTTAAAACAGTAGGCCAATATAATTAATTTTTATTTTAGGCTACTTTTTACTTAGAAATAAATTTAAAACAGTAGGCCAATATAATTATTTTTATTTTAGGCTACTTTTTACTTAGAAATGAATTTAAAACAGTAGGCCAATATAATTAATTTTTTTTTTAGGCTACTTTTACTTAGAAATAAATTTAAAACAGTAGGCCAAAAATAATTTTTTAATTTTAGGCTACCTTTACTTAGAAATGAATTTAAAACAGTAGGCCAATATAATTAGTTTTTTTTATTTTAGGCTACTTTTACTTAGAAATAAATTTAAAACAGTAGGCCATTTTGATTTAGGCTACAATTAGGAATTAGTTTTATTTTAGGCTACTTTTTACTTAGAAATGAATTTAAAACAGTAGGCCAATATAATAATTTTTTTTGCACAAAGACGTTTCTACGTATATTCCTTAAAAACTGCGCCCACAGTTCGGCTTCCTGAGGACAACATGGAATATTCTCCCTTCAGGATTCCTCTGCGTCTAAGAACGGGAGACAGCGATCACTCTCCACTCATATGGTGCACTTGGTGTTGGGGTGGACAGCGTCGAGATGACGAAGAAACACTTCCAACTCTTCTCTGCCAAGCGGCCAAACTGCCATACGTCATCCACGTAGCGCACCCGAAACGTCGGTTTCTTCCTAGCTTCATGCAGTGCAACCTTTTTGTAGTGTTCCGTAAGGATAAAGGCTACCACTGGTGAAAGTGGCGATTCCATTGCTGCCCTGTCTTTCTTCTCATAGTATTCTTTTAAGAAGTAGAACAAAAACATATCTCCACCAAATCTGCAATTTCTTGCGATTTCTTTTCCCATATGAGCTCGATCGTTTCCGGTACAGACACCTGCGAGACATATCGCCGTCTGCCGTTCTTAGACGTGATGACGCAGATGAAATCCGATGGGAGCGAAGTAGGCCATGCTGTCTACAAAAAGCCCACTCACACTAGTAGATACCAACGCGAAGTCTCATCATCAACCGGCCCAGAAGTTTGGCTTTCTCAACAATAAAATAAACCGGTCCATTTGTATCTCACATAAAGAGAATTAAAACACAGAGAAGAAGGAAAATGGTGACACAAAATAACAGATAAACAACGCATTTCAAAGAACAGCAGACCCACTTAACGTTTGGATTTAAATCAGGAAGACGTTCGTTGGAATATAGCTCACATGACATAAATTCAAGGAACAACAGACAAAACGGGCGGAATCTTATATAAACATTTATGTATAAACATAGAAATAAGACTCTTTTCAAACCACTTAGTAAATTGAAGGCACTTTTGAGACCTGTGAAGGACCAGATACCATTGTGCACGTCGGGAGTTCGTTGAATATTGACGAGACTAAAAGATTGATTTCAACGAGTGTTCAGGAACAAGTCAGACATAAAAAACGCGAAGATGTTCGGCCATAGTAAAACACAGCAACAACACTAAACATGCAGTAGAGTTTGACAAAGCAAATGTATTGGAAACAATAATTGTACATTACTACCCGAGAGTCATCCGAGAAATTATTAAAATAATTAAAAATGCTAATAACTTCAACTTAGAAGACACCATTTAACTTTCAAGAAGCTGATAAATAACCAGTCCTGAAGAAGTCTTTTCGATAGTACCACAGCCAATGTGAACATCGACAGTTGGCATCCCTGCTCCAATGGATGGTTGGCAGCCTTGTGACCAATAGGACAGTAGACACCAAGTATCTCAGTTTTAGCAAATAAGTGACTGGAGATCCATAGCGATACCGAAACATTTCGAGCAAATTATTATAATTTTTCGACGCGGTGCGAGCCGGAAGAACTAGATTATAGTCATACATGTCTTATGATATTTTATTTTTACTATTTATATTTAAAAAACCAAACTAATAACCACAGTAATTTCAAAAAGGCTAAAAGAGTTGCACAATTTTCGGGAATAATAACATATGAAAAGAGACCTTGTTGTATCACTGCTAAGATAGTTATAGAAAATTAACGAGTGTTAGCCATTTGATCCTATACTAAAGATCAGGTTCAGTTTCTATGGAATTATGGTTGATGAATGGAACGTTAACAAAGATAACTGCAATGAATGATGTTTCCGACAACAGTGAAAACAGCTGATGTTCCTACTGCTGTCAAACCGTTCAATACTGCCAACCCAACACTGTAGGAAGTCGCTTCGTTTGAGCCAAATGCACCAAGATAGCCTAAGCTCGTCGATGGATCCTCACGTAGGGTTTTGAAAGCACTTTCAAGTGCTGTAAGTTCGATCACTTCTTGTCTTTTAAGATCTTGGCTAACCTTTGAAGGACCTTGCACAGAGGTAGGAAAATTCAAAACATTATTTTACTCTGGTACGTATTAACTTTGCGAAATTCTGTGTCTTGTTTCGGTGTGCCCTCATACCAGCTGGTATTTGATCTAAGGGATTAGACTAGTTTTCTGAAAGCTATAGTTTATTCAAAGCGTATTTGTTATCATACTAAATTTAGAATTGCACCTATGTTAACCCTGGGGGTAGCTAGTTTTAACCATTTTGTATGATAAAAAAGGGACGCATGTTTAAACAAGAATTGAACTAAATCTAGATCAAAGGAATCCGTATTCCAAAGGGAAATCGGGGAATTGCTCTTGATATATATTTCTCAGACCAGTCGGAAATATATCGTCAACCTTCTTACTTTATTACATCCAACGTAACTTTCTGTAGCAAGTCTTACAATATACCAAATAATGTTCTTCTAGACGAGAACCGGTTTATTCAACCAAAGTGAAAGTCTCTTTTTAACTCGACTAATAAGCTCTTGGTTTGGCCGTTGTTCGTTTGCTCAAGAGTTATTAAAAAATCTGGACAGCTAATCCTAATGCGATATGAGGATGATAAACATGTGTAAAGGAGTTCAAAAGTGTCTGATAGATCTTCATAGTATAATCTATAAATGCAATTGTAGGTTTCTATGTATTGTTTTGAAGTTTACCGATATAATTAGGATATTGCAACACATATACGAAATTGATATTAGTGATTGCAGAGTAAAATATCATTTATTAAGCTACTATTAAAATAATAGTTTCCAACTAACAATGCGACAAGCTTTTCACATTTACCACTATTTTCTATAACGCCTGTCCCAAAGTAGGCAAAGTTGACAATACTAGCTAGATTATTAAAAACGCTGAACTATTCTAACATAAATTTCCTTAATAATTTAAATAATTAACAATGTTCAAAGAGACATTTTAGTTGGTCAAGCTCACTGTTATTTCTCAATGCGCAGTATTTTCTATTTATTTTCCAACGGCAATACACCGATTTACAAAAAATACAAGTTTGAGAACTAACGCAGTAGATATTTGTGCTTAAACTAAGTTGACATAATAAATAATGAATGATTACATAAATAAATAATGAATGATGTATTAATAATATTTATAAGAGTGTTTAATCAAAACGTCAAGAAACCAAATGAAATAAAGTCTTCTTTAAGACAAACATGTTATACGTCACACATACAAGTCTTATATTTTGGTACCTTCGAATCTTTAATGGAGTTTATAATTACAAACATACAAGTCAAAAGTAGATATTACTACTCTCCTTTGCTATATCAATCTTCATACAATGTATCTTCATGTATATAGATGTAGTCTTTGTTTAAAGATTTTAGTTGACGATGGGAGAATTTCACAGTTTAAACTATTATTGCGGACACTTTCCATCGTTAGTGAGCAAGATGATCACGACGTTTCGGGATCTGTAATATGACCCGTCATCCGGTGAAAACATAACACAGAACATCAGAAAATGAGTTTAAAGTAATCAGCATAAGCTGACCAGTCAAGCACGACCAAACAACATGAAGCTGTTTAAGTCAAAAATCTAAAAATTAAAAAACTAGCCTAGAAAAAAACACACTACAAACTTAGCTACAGAAAACACCTAAAAGAAACACGTTCACACTCGGTGAAGGTTCTCGGCAAAGTGACTAGGACAGTAAATTTTACTTTAAGAAATTGTCAGAGTAAGAAAATTAGTCAGATCTTTCAAGGGACTTTGAAGTTACATCATCCTCAAGTACAACCTTTTAAGGGGTGATAATTGACTCGAATCTCAATTTTCATGAGCACATTGACTCTGTTCTTAAAAAGCTCAATCGCATTATCTTCCTTCTGAGAAGATTGTCTTTTTTCTCCAATCAAAACTTCTTCTGTTGGCATATTATGGATGTTTTTCACTATTTTGAATAATGGTGTTTCCATTTGGGGATTCGATAGCTCAAGGGTTAGGACAGTGTTCAGAGCTCAAAAAAAGCTGTTAGAATTGTTTTTGGCCTTGGGACAGCCTCTTCCTGTCGTGGTAAATTCCGTGAAAACAAAATGTTGACTTTTCCTGTCTTTATATTTTTAGTTGCTTGAATTTTCTAAAAAGTAATTCTAATTTGTTCCCAACTTGTTCTCCTTCAGAGTACAGTCTTCGGCGTTCCAATGTTTTCGCACTACCTCAACACAGAACCACTTTTTATCAGCACCAGACACTGTATAACTCCATTAAAATGTTCAACAATCTTCCAATGACTTTGAAAAATGAATTAAATATTTTAAATTTTAAAAAGCATCTTAAAATGATTCTTATTGAAAAGGAATTTTATAGTCTTGAGGAATTTTTTAGTTGTAAGTTTTAGATGTAACATTAGTAAGTAAGAACTTAATTAAATCCATGCTTTGTAAAATTTGACTTTGTCATGCTTGTTTGTTAATCGACAATAAAGAATTTGAGTTTGAGTTTGATTGGTTCGGCCGGGGCGGGGCACCAATGACGGGAACAGCAGGCTGGCCAACTGGATCCCTATTTATGCACAATCAATAGGAGAAGAGGACATCTGGCACGATTTTAGTTCCCTGTAACCTGTTTTGCGTCCTTAAAACCATGCTGTAAGGTTTGTGTGTTGTTTCTTTCTGAAGGATAACTTAAAGTTTATGATTTATATAGAACAAGTTGGGCCTTATGGTGTAGTGGTGAGCAAAACCGCCCGGTAAGCAGGAGTCCCGGTTCGGTCCAAATATTTTGTCTTCAAATTAATTTAGTAATAAATTAACTATTTAGCGTTTATACAAATTAATATCTATATATTAGTGGATCTTTCCTTTTTCCCATACATATGTATAATATAGAAATAACAAAAGTTTAAATGCTTCTTTTCATCTCTCTGTTATATTTCGCCAAATTCAATGGCTTTGTCAAACAGTTTTAGATAAAGCAGAATTTTTCAGGTACATTGTACATTTTTACATGTACTGTTTTTCAGCGGTACATTTCAACAACAGAATTACTAACAAGAAGAAACAGAAATATATCATTGGTATAAGTAAAAATAAAATGTAAACAAATAATAATATATATATATAGTATTCAAAACACGGGAAATGACAAGGGCAAGTTTTAAGTTAACTTATATTTAGCAATTTCTTGTTTATTCATAGCCTAGTGACAACTACAAAAACACTTTAAACAAATAAATATTGATAAACTTAATATGCATAATTTGCATATCTTATTCTATAAGTTTTACATAATTTTCGTTTAGAGGTAAGGAGCGTTGTTAAATACCCAATGGAATCAGTTACATGACCTACTAAAAGGTAGTATTCAATACTCTTATCACCATTTAAACCATACAATATATTTTGTATTTCGAAACTTTTATGTTGTAACTTTTTTGTTTCGAAACAACATATATGTTGTTAACTAGAAGATTTTGCTCTTTTAAGTGATTCAAATACTTCTAAACGTTATATTAATAGCGTTATATTCTTATACGATGTAACACACAAAATTTTCAGACAATAATGTTTATCATAATTTGGTATGTACACCTAAGTTATCAGTTGTATAAATTAACATTTTTCGGCTACACATACTTGTGCTTCTACGGTTACATCATTTAAAGAATTTAAGATATATCCTGAAAAAAAGACTGCATAAATAAAAAATCATATACAAATGTTTTTGAAACAGCTGACGTTGACACTGACGAAACCTATACAAAGATACAATATTCCAAATTAACATAACACAATTTTCTAACTATGATTGTTTAAATTAATTTCAAACACGATTTACTAGTGTATCACCGGCATGTATTTCTTACCTGACGTCCAAATAACTTTAGTCAAACGAAAAATATAAAATATCAGGAACTGTCTTTCAGAGAGAATACGAAATCGATGTTAAATGAGGAAGTTCATCAAAATGCAAGAATAATTGCACGATTTCCATATTCTGCCTTCACTAAACCAAACTGTGACGCACTCTGCTATTTTGATACTTTATCCGTTGTAAAAACAGGAAATACTTAACACTATTGTTTAAAACTGAAAGTGATAATTGAGTATACATCTCATTGAGTATATATCTCAAAGTTATACATTGAGATAGTCTATTTGTCGATACTTTGTAAGCAAACTATAGACTAATAAACATATATGAAACTAAAGCTTTGCTAAGTTTTACGCTAGCTCTACGATCAGTTTGTTAAAGCAACAAAAATTAGTATTTAAGCTCTACTTTTCATCATAAACTAATTTATATTATCTTTTTAGTGTTATATTATGTTTTAAAAGGTATTTAATAGATTCAAATTGTTTTGTGATGGTACTTTTATTTAGTAAACCCTCGTTTATGGCAATGAAAGGGAACAATATCCTGAAGCTTGGAATAGCAGTCTTGTATAATTTCAAACAAGCTTCACTATGAAAACTTAGGAGAAAATATACTCATCAACCATTCCAACCAGGTAAAATTTAACTTGAGCTTGCTTACAGTTGTTGCAAATAAACTACCAGAAAGTTGAAGACAATAAATTGCACGGTCGAGAGAAATTTATCTAGTTTACAAAGAGAAAAACGAGTAGATGAGAGCTCCTTTAACCCATAAAATATTCTCCACCTGAAGCGTTTAATTCGTTGTCTTTCAGTAGAACTCATCCTTGAATTTATAATTCTTGTCAAGATCATGCAAGAAACTTCAATCTCATCATGCAAAGAGGATGTGAGCCAAGAAAAAACAACAGCATTGCCGCTACAGCCAAAATCCAGGGAATCAGAGGCAAATAAGAGAATATAATGATTCGGTTATCAAATTGCAGAAAGATTTTATCCAAAGCAATCTGATCTAGCAATAGACCATAGCTGAAGAGCATTTCGATCCTGAAATTAGTTGTTATCAAAAATAAGTTCTGCATCAATAATTCCTTCAGGTCACTGATAACCTTTATCAATGAACACCAGTCTTGCCTGATGGAAATAATGTGTACATCTCTTACAGTCCAAGCAGTCTTACTTTTAATGTACTTCAAGCAATAATTCAGTACCTTCACTCTTCGTTTGACAGCAAAAACCAAAGTCCATGTGAACATTTGAGCCAGTAAAGTCATACAATTAGAAAAGGCGTGCATGAAAAATGCAAAACTGGTTACTTTAAGGCCTATTTTCAGACCACTTAGAGTCTTTACTATTAAGCACAAAGTCATAACACCAAAGTACTAAATAACGTCTCCATCCACTAGATGTGTTCTGCTGACTTTTTTGTCAAACTTAGAAAGGTATTCGACAGTGTTACTTAAAAGTCTTGATTTGCAAGATATACAATTTGTCATACAGCAAACCATCAAAAATAAACATTCGTAAACCACATGTTCAAAGTGTAAGGGACGCAATAATATAAAGACGTTTTTGACTTTCCACAAGACAAGATCGATGTGAAATAGAATAGAGTAGCAACACCAATACTTGCTGAAGATGGGGAACCAGTTGAGTCTGTTTTGAGAGATACAGGTAGCAAACCAAAGATCCTAAACAAGTAAGCTAGTACAGGACTGAACAAGTTATGTAACTTGTTTTCAACCATTTTAACCTAACTGAATGTCTTTTGGGAGCTTAGTGGAAATATTCAAAGACTAGTTCACTTTTGAATGCAAGAAACATGTCGTTTTGTAATATTTCCAATTATTATAATGGGTAAATACTTCAGTAGCACCAATTGACAAGGTCTTTGTGAGACTGTTTGTTCTTTGGAATAAACAACGACATTAATCACTTTGACTTGTACTTGTACCCGTCTTACGTAAACTGTTTTAAGATAACCATGATTACCATAAACTATGAAACCATCAAGAGGCCGATATGATTTGTGAAGTAAAGTGTATTCGACTAAGTATTTTACACAGCTTTCATGAAATAAGACACCAAACTTCTTGGATAGGGTACAATAATAAACCATCCTATACAAAGTGTCAAAAAATGTGTAGCGCGCTATGCAGAACCGAATTTACATACAAAAGTAAGTCGAAAATGTCCGGTAACATTTTTTTGGCTTCGGCTTAATTTAGCCGTAATCCGCCATTTTGTAAATGTTGGAAAATATGTGATAATTCAAAAACTCTTTCAGATATTTTTTTCGAAACTTGGTATTAACCTTTTTTGTATTCCTAGTAACATTTTCCAATCTTAACTTTTATCGAACTTTTAAAATTTCAACATGGCGACCAAGTTTCAAAGTAAAATTATAATTCGATTCCATTTGACATTGAAATTTGAAATGGTCGCCATTTTGAAATGTGATTAGTTAGATACAAAATATGTTTAGGAAATGTTACTACAAAAAGATTTAAGGTAACCAAGTTTCACAAACATATCTCTAAGGTGTTTTGAAGTATTAAATATTTTCCAAAATGTACAAAATGGCGGATTACGGCTAAACTAAACTGAAATAAAAAAATGTTACAAGTCATTTTCGAATTACTATCGTATGTAGAATCCGATTGTGCATATCTCGCTATATTTTTGTGACACCCTGTAAGTATAATCATAGGTCCAAAAATGCTTTGTTTACCTGATGGCTACAGTTCTTTGTTTTCATAACGTAAAATGTTTATCGGTATTAAATTGTTATTCTATTGTATCTTTGTTTAGAAAACACCACCGTCGTAATTATACTTTTCGTTTTAAAATGGTTAAGATGTTTTTTATTTGTGTACTATACCTCAGGGCATTTTAATTAATAAAAGCAGGTGTAATTGTTACAAAACTGTGTTGAACACAAATCGATGCAATCAACTGTGCAAAAAGCAATGCAACGAAAATTGTGATACAAACCGTTAAAATACTGGTTTGAAATCATGTTCTTGTGTTTTCCCCTTACTCTATGGTTTAATTTGCCTATTATAAGTAAGTGTAAAATATTAATAATTAAACATTAGTATTATTTCAGGAACTTCAGTCTAACCAATTCTGAGGTTAAAATATTATTACGAACATTTTCCATCGTTTTGAGTCACGACGTTCACAAACAATACACAATGTTCAGCTAGGAGATTTAAGAGGAATCTCCCCAAAACCGCAATTTTAAACTCGTGCCTAAAGGAAGTGTCCTTGGTTTTGCTTGAAACTGCTCAGTTGCGGATGCTGGGTTTTAATCCAGGGGTCGTATGCCGACAATTTTAACTCGTTGCAACACCAAATATTCCCCATAGCAGGGCTCAGTCGTGTGGCAATTAACGAAACTCAGTTTGTCTTCATCATCGCCCTTGGAAAACATTAATTTGGAAAAAGGAAATATTATTTTATTCTTAGTGTTAGGGCTTAATTCTAAGAATGATTTCGAACTGCGTTAAAGATGAATTTTCAAGGTTTAATATCGCCTGGTTACGTCAATGATAGGGTCAAGGTCTAATACAGGCCCTGTCCTAGGATTAAATACGGAAGTATTAAAAAAAACTAAAAATGTAAATCGAATCGTAAACACACTACTTACGCATATCGGAACTCTAGGATAGGCTGAGCCACGTTAACCCACCGAGGGCTCTTCGTCGGTGCTATCGCCTTATCCGCTTTGTCCTAACGACCGTCAGTCGCTATACCATTTTAAACGCTAGGTTTTATGAACAGTTGATTTAATGGGTGCAACTGGTTGCTGGCAGGTTTGATTGGTTGTTCGAGGCTTTTTGAAACGCTTGAGCGTAATCGTTTAACAGCCAGAAAGAAATACAGACCCCAACTTGTACTCTGCAAGTTTGACCAGATCTGTAGCTCGCTCAAATGCTTTTTAGACTGCTGGAACATTCGGTACGATCTTCGTGACGGGTGAAACGGTGGTTTCAGTTATGGGGTTAAGCACCCGCAAGGCCAATAACAGTAGGAACCTAACCTATAACTCGAACATCAACATGGTAACATTACCATTATGGTGGGTAACATAACCTCAAGCTTATCTAAAAAATGCAAAGTTTGTCTTGTTTAACGAGGCAAAGTTAGGACTACAAAGTCCTCTCTACCACTCAACCTCGACCTTTACCTAGCGTCACCGTTTAAGTCACAATACAAATATAAGTGGTGACTGCGGGGATCGATCCCGCGCCACCGGAGTGATGAGCTCCGGAGTCGCGTGCGATACCAATCCGCCACGGATCACGGATCCGCTCTAGCTAAGGGTTCGAATATCGGAAAAATAACTGACCTTATTGGTTATGCCTAATGTACCTGATATAATATGAAATGTCATCGGACGTTTATCTTACAGTATCGTTTCTCGTGTTCGGTCCTGATCGGTGTCAGTCGGGGAACGTTGAGGTTAGGTTAGCTCATTAGACGGGAACACAACCAAACTCGTCCGTTCAGTTTGATATCGTGATCAAGAGAGAGATACCGCGATTATGAGTCTCCTTACTCGTATACACATCGTAAGCCCTAGTCCACGCACCTTGCTCATCGCTCGTTACGTCATCAGAGTCAGACGTTTAGTGTAACTGCGATCAGCTCTGGCTACCTCCTATCAAAAATGAACTTAAGCGTGAGGATAATCAAATCTTATGTCTTAAATTTCAGCAAGGACTAGCACAGTATGGCATACGGCTGACAACAGGTGACCTAGTGGTTTCCCCAACGTCAGTTAACTGAGATTGACAGTTTAAGCCACGGTTTAACTCAAGAATGTGTTTCCCCAAAAGTGTTAAAGTGTTACGCTCAATTTGGCCGAAATAAATTAACTAACCCTCGCAGGGGGTTTATGCCCCGGGTGCAAACTTTAACTAGTCGAAATAAAATATAAAAACCTTACCTCAAATTTGGAAAGTCTTGCTTACAATCAAAATATTACGTTTACAAACACTTAGCCTATTAATGTTTTGTATATTTTCATATACTTTTGTTTTACGTGCATAAGTACTCAAATGAATGTATTTCAACTTTTTGAAATATTAGAAGAAGTCGAGGAAGAGAATTACGAGCAAGTATTAGGAACAAGAGGCCTACCAGAATAGGGGAATAGTTAATAATTTCGTGAGATGGAATGAAGTAGAGATTTTTGAGATTTCGAATGTGGAAAGAAATATTGCAAGTTTCGTCCTCAATTTGCCTAGCGATTTTTGAGATCCACAACTAACAAAACTGAGCCACGTCACCTGCGGATAAAACTGTGTACTAATTAAGATTCTATGCCTCCAATACATTTTATCTGTTAAGGACTTGAGCGGGATATACAAGTCCCCTGTTGGCAAACACAATCTTAACTCGAATACAACAAACGTTTTTTCTTGTTTCTACCGAAATCAAACAGACAACAGGTTAATCAACTCATTGATTCGAGGTTTTATCTATGCTATGCCTAACAACAAGTTGGAGAAACACTTCGGAGTTAAGCTGGAGGTACAAATTTGTGCTTGGCACTGAATAAAGAGTATTTGGGGAAACCGGCCCCAAAGCCTTTCTCCGTGGAGAGGGCTGTAACAAGTTTAGTTTTTTAGAAGACGGCCAATCGGATCAAATTGATGATATAATCCCCCCTCCTAAATTATATTCTTATCAGGTTTCATCAAAAGCGAACATTAGTCATACAAATGTGCACCCCCTTATCAGTGCCTCATCAAATTGAATATTGGAGATGGAAGTGAATCTATAGTATTTTATTAACATTAAGGTAGGTAACTTAAAGTTTTGTTTTAATCTATAAAGTTTGGCAAAACCAAATGTACCTGCCTGCCAGACTCACAGTTTTCACATTAGGCCAGTTTTCAGTTTTGGCCGTCGGCCAGTTTTATTCCTTTCTAACCTTGCAACCACTTTTGAGCACAAGCCAAACTGTTTTTCAAACGATCAATAAAGATTGAACATTGGAGAAAGGTTATTAGCAGGATTATAAATAACGTAACTTAGATCGATTATTGTAGACGCTAGATAATGTCCTGAATAAAAATTACTAACACAATAATACTTTACTACCCCCCAAAATAAACATACATGAATATGTATTTCGTATAATTTTGTAGGCTTAACTCAGAAATCTGTTTAGACGTTTTTCTTGACGATTGGTTTTTAGGCCTAAGTACAATCCACCTAGCTGGACACGGAAGTAAATATTTTTATGTTACTCTTTCCACCTATGTTGTCAATAGGATAAAGTTTTACAAAAGCTCGTACAGTTACAAAACGTAAACATACAATTAGAGGGAGGAGAGCTACCAAACTGGAAGACACAGAAGGATAGCTCGTGAAAGTTTGCCTTCGCAGGCAGGAGTTCAACTCATCAACAAGTTGCCAAATTCGAATAATAGATAAATCATAAAAAACAAAGTCAAAGTGTTTATTTATAAAATTGACCTTTGTTTGTTTTTTTCTCAAGTAGAAATAATTATAGATACAGGTATACATTCATATTATTGACTACATTTAAGAACTAAAAAAACTACTCCTTTAAAAAAATGAAAATGCCAAAAACTTTTCTTCTTTATTCTTTATTTTTGACTTGCTATCTTGCACTATCTACGAGCTTAGGGCTTTATCGAGGCTGTAAAAAGCTGTCCCGGCCAAATTCTTTCTCAGTTCGGAATTTGAAGCCATGAATTTGTTAGAATTTTTTAAGTGGCTTAAAACCGGCCACCAATTAAAAGATTTAGTCATTCAGCTCCGAAAACAGCTGCTTTAGACACCGTTGAAATTATCCGATTGTAATGGGACAAAAAACAGAAATTATTGGTAAATCAGTTTAAATTACAAGAGCGTATTATCAAATTGATATGTGATTAACTTGTTTAAATCACATTTAAAACTAGGGTGTTCATGGAAGCGTGCTAATAGGATTGTCCCAATGGTGAGAACGGGCCACCGGCCAGCGACGATTTACAGCCCCGATGAGGGGTGACAGCGACGCCTTATGTTTTCTAGACGACTAATACACATCTCTTACTTGAAATCCAAGTGCCGGCTTAGAAATTGTCATCTGTACAGGCAGTTGGTTGGCCCCTGCTTGTCACAGTGCGCATGCGCGAGCCTGGCTGTGTGGATCAGGTTGTAGGCATAGGCAGCGAGATCAGCTGATAACTGATAACAGTCTTATCTAGTGGCTTGAGAGAGAGTGAGTGACTCCTGATAACTGTCTTATCTGATAGTGGAAAGTTGTACTTACGACAAACAAATTTTACACTGTTAAGTAGCACAGAATGTTCTTTGAATGTATTGTCACAGATTAAAACGTAGTCACATAAATAGTTATATTGTTTAAAAACTAGGGAGCTTAAAACTCCATTAGCTTTAGCCTATATAATAAAGAGTTAGGCAAAAGTGTGGAAACGCCAAAAGAGTCAGTACGCCTTAAAAGATACCTTTGATCACTTTAATAAGATGTACTGAATTTGAATGCGCTGAAAAGCAATGGTAAAATAGACTTCTAATTTTCAGCATTCATCAATATTTTCAAAATGACCTTCAAAATGAGGGTCGAAATGTCACTCGATGGGGTTTCTCTATGAAAATTATGGGGCTACACCCCCAATCCCCCATTTTGAAAACTAAGTCAAAGTGTCAGTATGCATTAAAAGGTACTTTTGTTTAATCTAATAAAATGTACCGAGTTCGGTTGCGCTGGGAAAAACTGGTTAAAAAGTTATAAAGGCGTTTCCACACTTTTGTCTGACCCTGTATAGGCGCAGGCCTACCAGGCGCAGGACAACCTCTACAAAGGTAGCTAAGGTGTTGCGTATGCATTTCGATACATTGATTTTTAGATTTTCAAGGATAAGTCAAGTAAAAAACTCAATGACAAAATTAATCTAATCATCCTTTAAATATTGATAACGAAGGAATAATTAGTTGGCCAGAAACAAGGCAACAAACATTGTTTATTTATTTATTGAAGTATTTTACATGACGGCATCAGGTCGTAATGTCCCAAAACAGCTATCTTAACAATACAAATTATAATAGTATAACATCTAAAATAAATTATATGTATAAACAATTTGCTGGCATATTCAGCCAGAATGCAAACTAAGAGACAAGTTTACCCTGTATGTAATGATACAAATTACCAGAACTTTCACTTAACTCACAACTTATAAAGTGCTATAATTTAATCCTACAATAAGTAGTGACAAACAAAAACGTTAAAAAATAAGGTTGCTATATTTCTTTAAAAAACCACTTAAGCTATCATAAAATATATCTAGTTCGGATTTATTAACATTTAAAATCTTTAAGGCTTTAAACAAAGGAATTTTATAATGTGAGACGGTTTTACACCTTCACAAAAAAAAAGAAAATAAAGAAAAATCTCTTAAAGTTCGATTGGGAAAGTTCAAACATATACTACCCAACAAATAAGGACTATCTATCGAACCATTTACTAATTTATGCAAAAATGTCATTAAAGACACCTCTCTTCTTGATGATAAGGTTGGTAAAAGAAACATATTTCTCAAGTGTGCAGAAGGCATATCAAATGGACAAAAAAAGTTATATTGTTTGAAAAATAAAAATCTTAATATTTTATTTTGAACTACCTCTAACTTTTCGCTCTCTATGATAGGCAATGAATTCCAAACAACAGAACAGTACTCCAACTTGTGCTTTGTATAGTTTTAAAATAGTCTCAACACTATGAAAGTAGCGTGAATTTCTTTTCAGAAATCCTAAAAGCTTATACGAAGCAGATGTCAAATGATGAACGTGATCACTGAAACTGAACACTGAACTAAAAACAACACCTAAATCTTTGAATCTGGCTACTGATTTTAAAGGCACGCCATTTATGACGTAATTACCAGGGATGAGGTTTATTTTCCGTGAATAAGTCATTGAAAAACATTTGTTTACGTTTAGGTTCAATTTGTTGTTTGAACACCAAGTTAGAAGTTGGTTTATTGATTTCTGTAATAACTGATTGTCCAGTGGACATTTTATAGACTTATACAATTTAAGATCACCGAATAATAATAAACATTCTCAATGAGTAAAATAAGAAGGTAAATCGTTTATAAATATTAAGAACAGTAGTAGCCCTAAGTTTGATCCTTGAGGAACACCCCATGTGCTTATATAAACGATTGAATTACAGTTTGAAACTGATACAAATTGTTTGCGAGATTGTAGATATGAGGCCATTAATTGGCAAACACTCAATGAAAATCCTAAGCAAGATAACTTTTTAATAATACGTCATGATTTACTTTGTCAAATGCTTTAACGAAATCAGTATAAAATACATCCAATCTACCACCACCATTGTACAACTCAGTTGTTTGAGCTGCCAGCTAGACATGAAGGTGTTTGTGTTTGGATTTATGTTGTGTTGTAACATTGGACTGTAGAGTTTTTGGACTGTTGGATGATTGACAGATTATTAGTATAATAAATAATTATATGTTTACGTACATGTGTATTTACTAAATCTTAAAACTTTTCTCTGATTCACGCTATGTGTGGCCAAAGCTCAGCAAACTAGAGGCCCATAACTTAATAACCTCTATACATATAATCGTAATGAAAAATGTAATATGAATAGTCAATTAATAGTATATAAATTCTATCATTTAAGTTTAAAATAAAGTTGTATTCGATCGAAGCAATTGCAACTGAACTACAAGAAAGTTAATCACAACAAATTGCACGATCGGTAGAAAATTTTCTAGATTATAAAAAGAAAATCCACACGATGAGAGCTCCTTTGACTGATAAAGTAATGCCAATCGGAGGCGTTTAATTTGTTGTCTTTCAGTAGAAGTCATTCTTGAATGTACAATCTTTGTTAAAATGCTTCGAGAGACTTCAACCTCATTTTGCAAAGAAGATGTGAGCCAAGAAAAAAACAACAGCCTTGCCATAAGTGCTAACATCCAGGGAACCAGAGGCAGGTAGGAGAAGTTCTTGATGCTGTTATCAATTTGCAGTACAATTGGATCCAAAGCAGCTTGATCAAGTAGTAAGCCGTAACTGAACAGCAGTAGCACCTTGAAGTTTGTTGTTAACAAGTTCTGCATCAACAATTCATTCAGGTCACCGATAATCTTAAGCAATGACCACCGTTCTTGCCTGATGGATATAATGTGTTCATCTCTTACTGTCCAGGCACACCTCCATTTAAATTGCTTCAAGCAACAATTCAGTATCTTCATCCTCCGTTTGACAGCGAGACCTAAATTCCATGTGAACATTTGAGCCAGCAAAGTAGTACAGTTAACAACGGCTTGCATATAACATGCAAAATCGGGGTTTCCCTGGGCGAAGATTCGACGAAAGGGAACCGTTGCAATGAAGCACATAATCATACAAGTATAGTACCAAATAAGTTCCTCATCCACTTTATTGGTTTTTCTGACCTTTTTGTCAAACTTGGAAAATTGTTCAACAGCTTTGCTTAGAACTCCTAATTTACAAGATATACAATTTGTCAAGCAGGAAATAAACAGAAAAGTACAAAAATAAATGCTATGTTGAAGTTTTAGGAGATGATAATCTTCAAATATATCTTTTACTTTCCACAAGATGATTGAGATACACGTTAGAACAGAATAACAGCACCAATACTTGCTGAAGATAGGGGAGCCAGTTGAGTCTGTTTTGAGAGACACAGGTAGCAAACCAAAGATCCTAAACAAGTAAGCTAGTACAGGACTGAACAAGTTATGTAACTTGTTTTCAACCATTTTAACCTCACTGTATGACCTTTGGGAGCTTAGTGGAAATATACAAAAACTAGTTAACTTTCGAATGCAAGAAACATGACGTTATTGTCAACCGTTTCAGTTCTATTTCAACTGTCAATACTTCAGTTGCACCTGCTAGTTGACAAGGTCTTTGTGAAACTGTTTGTTATTTGGAATAAACAATGACATTAATCACATTGACTTGTACTTGTACCCGTCTTACGTAAACTGTTTTTAGGATAACCATGACTACCATAATATATGAAACTATCATGAGGAAAACGTGGTTTTTGAAGCAACATGTACTCGACTGAATACTTTACACAGCTTTCCCGAAATAAGAATAAGAATTTTTTATTTCTGAAGTTTACAAAAACATTACATTTTTCTGATACATTAGTTTACAACCTAAGATACTCTACAGAAACTTCACTTTTATATAAAAACTAACTAACAATTTTAAAAACTCAAAAACAACTACACATCAAATTTAAGATTTAACATGATTTACAAAACTAAAATTCTCTTTATTATATGTAAAATTTTGAAAATCTAGGGCCTCCTTCGGGCAAAACCGGTTTTGAGGTTCCCTTATTTATCAACAACTAAACTATGTACAGCGATCAGAAAAGAAAAAAATATTTACAATTATATAAGTTTCCATTTTATTTTTAATAACAAAGTGCGTTGATGATAGCAGATATGTATACAAAGTTGTAAGAAATTATAGAAGGTATAATCAGCAGACATTGCAAGTATTTATTTTACCTTGAAAAATAAAAGACTTACTCAATTTCTTTTGTTATTGTTCTCTCTTAAGTAAATCCTCGGTATTATCTAATCGCAACGATAAGACACCAAACTTCTCGGATAAGGTGCGAGTACAATAATAAAACATCCTTTAGGTATAATCATAGGTCCAAAAAGGCCCTGTTTATCTGATGGCTACATCCTTTTGTTTTCATAACGTAAAATGTTTAACGGGTTTTAAATTGTAATGCTATTGTACCTTTGTTTGGAAAACATCACCGTCGTAATTATATTTCTCATTTTAAAATGGTAGTGTTTTTATTACCTCAACGTATTTTAATTAGTAGCAGATAAAATTTAATGGTACCAGACCTTAAAAACCTAACATAATGCAACGACAAACATTATGCAAACCGTCAAAATACCGGATAGAAACAATTTCTTTTCATGTCTTTACCCTAACTCTTTGGTTTAATTGTGCCTTATAAAAATGTTAGTTTAAATAGCTAAATAGTCAAACATGATTATTATAGCTGCAACTTTGTTTGTTTCCGTCGTTTTTTGTCTGAACAATACAGGACGTTGAGCTAATGAACCGTCCAATCAGCCAAGCTTCGGTTAAAATAAGGCCTCTATGGCTACATTTTATCAAACATGAACTCCTGCGAACGGATTAGCGCTTGATTGATTTTAAGGTTTTTACATGTTCTTTTGTTTACTGTTCTTAAGTTAACTGTTGTAAAATTTAATAACTTTTTGGAGAATTTAGTTCCCAGAATGGGCTACTTTTAGTATACACTAGTACTACTAAATACTAGACGACTTCTTTGTATAATGGGTTCAGCCCTGAAATTATTCGTGTAATTAAAATGTATTAGTATTAAAATTAAAAGAGTTTAAAGCAAAAATAAGATAACAAACTATGTTATTTGGTGGTGACTGACTGGAAGGCTTGTGCTGATTACTTTTAAGCCAGCTCGTTTCTTAATGTTTTCTGTTATGTTTTAGGTTACTTTTCAACATGAGACGAGGTCAGTTCCGTGATTCACAAACGTCGTATAGTTGCTGTACGTTAATAAACGATAAAACACGTCCGTTATATAATTTCAAACTCGGAAATTGTACCATCGTCGACAACAAACCTTCACTATTTCAGTTTTACCGTTGTTACAACCATTTGCTTTACCGGTAAAAATTTCATTAAAACGCCAACATCATGGAGAACTTAGATTTTGCTGACGGTTTCTCTAATAATGTACCAGTGTACATTTTATTTTTCCACAGCCCTTGAAATTCATGTCCTTTTAGAATCACACTGTATACAACTGACATGAAGTATAGCTATTCAGCACAGTCACTCGTTAGCAATCTGCTGTGTGATAGACTATATTTACAGCAACTTTAGACAATAGACCAGATTCTATATTTACATATTCATAGAGTACATGCGTCAAAACTTGTTTTTGTCATTCTGTTCTAAAAGCAGCTGCTTTAGACACATGTATTTACAGTGCTAAAGTGTCACTTTTTTACCTTGGCAAATAAAATAGTGTTTTGACGACATTTTACTTTCTAGGGAGAAAAATATAATTTTAATGATCTTTTTGTGGCATGGGCAACAGCTGGTTCAACGAGTTTGTTTTGAATTTCAATTTTGACTTATAGTAAATCAATGTAACAGCTGTTCCTTCAAAACAATATTATTGAGACGGCTGATTTCAAAACAATAATTACTTAAATCAATGATTTATGATCTTAAAACATTTACTGAACTCATGTCTTATTATTATATCCATATAACAAAGTAATCAAATGTGTCTTTTAATCATTAACGTCAAAAAGTCAACTTGTCAGAAAGTGTCACTTAAGCGACATAGTGGGTGTATCTGTATACAACTGACATGAAGTATAGCTATCAAGAGCTCAGTAGCAATCCGCTGTGTGATAGACTACATCTACAGCAACAATGTTTAGAAATTTCTGCATGTGTATTTGTCAACAACAGAGCGACAGTCTCATAGAAACAGTACAACTGACAGCTATCAAGTCAGTAGCAAGCTGTGATAGACTACATCTACAGCAACAATATTGCACTGAGTAATGTGTATGTAGCGTTTCTTACAGTCTCATAGAAACAATACAACTGACATGAAGTATAGCTATTCAGTAGCAATCTGCTGTGTGATAGACTACATCTACAATGTTGAGTAGAATATTGCATCTGCTGGTATGTGTATGTCAACAACAGAGCGTTTCTTACAATAGAAACATATACAACTGACATGTATCTATAGAGCTCAGTAGCAACTGTGTGATAGATACATCTACAGCAACTAGAATATTGCATCTGCATGTTTCTTACAGTCTCATAGAAACACCCTGTATACAACTGACATGAAGTATAGCTATTCATATCCGCTGTGTGATAGACTACATCTACAGCAACAATGTTGAGTAGAATATTGCATCTGCTGAGTAATGTGTCAACAACAGAGCGTGTATAGCTATCAAAAGCTCAGTAGCAATCTGCAGACTACATCTACAGCAACATAGGCCTGTATACGCTATCAAGAGTCAGTAGCAATCTCAGAGCCCATGAAGTATTCAGGTACAGCAACAATGTTGAGTAGAATATTGCATCTGCATGTCCTACAACTGACATCTATCAAGAGCTCAGTAGCAAATAGCAGCAACAATGTTGAGTAGAATATTGCATCTGCTGAGTATTGTGTATTCTTCTTGTCAGAGCGTTTCTACAGTCTCATAGTGTATACAACTGACATGAAGAGCTATCAAGAGCTCAGTAGCAATCTGCTGTGTGATAGACTACATCTACAGCAACAATGTTGAGTAGAATATTGCATCTGCTGAGTAATGTGTATTCCTCTTGTCAACAACAGAGCGTTTCTTACAGTCTCATAGAAACACCCTGTATACAACTGACATGAAGTATAGCTATCAAGAGCTCAGTAGCAATCTGCTGTGTGATAGACTACATCTACAGCAACAATGTTGAGTAGAATATTGCATCTGCTGAGTAATGTGTATTCCTCTTGTCAACAACAGAGCGTTTCTTACAGTCTCATAGAAACACCCTGTATACAACTGACATGAAGTATAGCTATCAAGAGCTCAGTAGCAATCCGCTGTGTGATAGACTACATCTACAGCAACAATGTTGAGTAGAATATTGCATCTGCTGAGTAATGTGTATTCCTCTTGTCAACGCCAGAGCGTTTCTTACAGTCTCATGGAAACACCCTGTATACAACTGACATGAAGTATAGCTATCAAGAGCTCAGTAGCAATCCGCTGTGTGATAGACTACATCTACAGCAACAATGTTGAGTAGAATATTGCATCTGCTGAGTAATGTGTATTCCTCTTGTCAACGCCAGAGCGTTTCTTACAGTCTCATGGAAACACTCTGTATACAACTGACATGAACTATAGAACTGATACCAAAACATAAGAAACTTTATAATGCACTAGAATATAAATAATTACGTTACTAAACACTTTCAATGAGTTATATTCTAGGTGCAGCTATATTACAAACTAGTGTTGAAATGAATCCAGTAAATTTACAACATAATTAAAACTAAAACGTGATTTATCAAGTTTACATAAAAAGATGAATCATTCAAACTTTTAGTTCGATACATAATGTCTTCAGACTTGTTATTTCTTTTGTATGTTTAACAGCTTATTAGTATATTAAATAACTATTGTGTATATGTTTTTGTACATGTGTATTTACAAAACCTTCAAACCTTTTAGGATTCACGCTAAAGACTGGTCAAAGCTCAGCAAACTAGAGGCCCATAACGTAATAACCTCTATACGTATAATATCAATGCAAAATGTTCTATAAAAGTTAATTAATGGCATACATATACCATCCCAGTTTTAAAATAAACTTGCATTTACTAGAAGCAATTGCAAATGAACTTCCAAAAAGTTAAACACAACAAATTGCACGATCGACAGAAAATTTTCTAGTTTACAAAAACAAATCGATGAGAGCTCCTTTGACTGATAATATAATCTCAATCGGAAGCGTTTAATTTGTTGTCTTTCAATAAAAGTCATTCTTGAATGTACAATTCGTGTCAAAATACTGCGAGAGACTTCAACCTCATTTTGCAAAGAGGATGTAAGCCAAGAAAAGAACAACAACCTTGCCATAAGTGCTAACATCCAGGGAACCAGATGCAGGTAGGAGAAGGTCATGATGCTGTTATCAATTTGCAGTAAAATTGGATCCAAAGCAGCTTGATCGAGCAATAAGCCGTAACTGAACAGGAGTTGCACCTTGAAATTTGTTGTCATCAAAAACAAGTTCTGCATCAACAATTCATTCAGGTCACTGATTATCTTTAGCAATGAACACTTATCTTGTCTGATGGACATAATGTGTACATCTCTTACAGAACAAAAGCCCTTACGTTCAAATTCCTTCAGGCAATAATTCAGGATCTTCATCCTCCGTTTGACAGCGAGACCTAAATTCCATGTGAACATTTGAGCCAGTAAAGCTATACAATTTGCAATGGCGTACATGAAGAATGCAAACTTGAGTATTCCCTGGACGAAGATTAGACCATACAGAACTATTACCATGAAGCACAAACCCATAAAAGTAAAGTACAAAATTAATTCTCCATCGACTTTATTGTTTTTTCTGATCTTTTCGTCAAACTTGGAAAATTGTTCAACTGCTTTTCCTATAACTCCTAATTTACAAGATATACAATTCGTCAAGCATGAAATAATCATAAATACACATAAATAAATCACATGTTCACATTGTAGGATATAACAGTCGTTTGTTATATCTTTTACTTTCCACAAGACGATAGAGATACAAAATAGAACAGAATAACAGCACCAATATTTACTAAAGATGGGGGAACCAGTTGAGTCTGTTTTGAGAGATACAGGTAGTAAACAAAAGATCCTAAGCAAGTAAGATAGTACAGGACTTAACAAGTTATGTAATTTATTTTCAACCATTTGAAACTTTTCTGCAAGAGCCCGGTGTGATAATTTTATAAAGACTAGCTGACTTTTAAATACACCAGGCAAGTACTTATTGTTAATGGTGTAAACAATTTATATTTAATTTCAGTAACTGTCAATACAAATAATTTAATGAGACAATTGTATGAGCCATACGACAGACATTCAATAATGTACATTCTCTATCATCATATAGTTCATTCGCCACTAGTTGACAAAGTCTTTGTAAAACTGTTTCTTTTTTAAATAAACGACGTCATTAAAAACTTTGACTCATATACTTTGTCCAAAATGACGACAAGACTGAACCAATACTTACTTACCTAATCCACATATTTTAGCAAACATTCATATCATTGGCAACGTTCCAAAATAAAGTTAAACAATCGTGATCTTGATTAAAAAGTCAAAGTTAAAAATATTGGGCTCATAATTAAATTAACCCTTTATTGGAATGATTAAGTTACCAATGTAACTAAATCTTTGCTTGTGTACATAATATTAAGCGGGTTTCAACTTGTCTGCCTCTAAACGTTAAAATAATTCTCGTTAAAACTCGTGTACTGCCTCACTTTAACTACTGTGACGTTGTCATCAATGATATGACTGTTGAGCTTTCGAACAAACTTCAAAGTGCTCAAAGTTATTGTATTATATTTTTATTCTATTTAAACGACGATGGTTATGTAAGTCAATATTTCGTCGAGTTAAAATTTAAATGTAAAATTTAATAATTTAAAGTGTTTAGAACATTTAATACTTTTAGTATTTTACATTGAATTCTGCTGTCTAAAACTTCAGTATATTTGTATGCAAGTTTTAAATTCATCAACAACAATAAGAAATACATGTCCTGGAATCTCGTTATTATCAATTATTCCTTTACATAAAACAAATGTTAATAATAAGTCATTTACTGTCACTTCTTGTCGATTGTGGAATAACCTGAGTGATAATATTAGAGCAGCTCGGTTTGGGAATGAAATTAAAACTTCAATCATTGGGATCATAGGGAGTAAAATCCTTTAATCTGTGCGTGTTCTTGTGTTCAATCTTCTGTTGAAATGATTTTGTTATTTTTGATTATTTGTTTGCTTTGACTTCCATATTAAGTATTAACCTTAATGTGCGTAAATATGTATTATTATGTTACACGTTCGTGTTAAAGGGATCACTGAAAAGCAAAGTGTTTGTCTCTAAACCTCGCACCATCCCTAAACTGAAATAGTGTATACGAGAAGATGTTGCTGCATTCCTCATGCAATGATACGGAAGGTCACTGCAAACATGCAGAAGAGATGGGAAGCCTGTGTAGAGGTAGCAGGATCGTATAACTTCAAGAATAGTGAGTATTTAAACTGGAACGTGAACTATAGCATATACAATAGTAATTATAGATCGTATCAAAGATATTGTTATCCCAGATAACTCTATATTTATATCTTGACATAACTAACATGTATTCTAACATTCCGTTGAGTGAAACTTTACAGATACTGAAAACAGATTTGAGCCAAAAGACAATTTAACAAAACAGTCAATGATTTAGTCAAGTTAACAACAAACACATCCAATCAAAATATTTTGAAGTTTGGGCAATTTTGGAAACAAAAGGTGGTCTAGCTGGGATCTCCGTTATCAGGGCTGTTGGCTAACCTGTTTATGCATAATCTTGAAACAAGTAAAATAATTCCCAACAATCCCTTCCACAATAATATCAAAATGGTACCGCGTAAATTATTTGTTTATTCAAGGTTCTTGAGCATGTATACGATCAAGTACATCGAATAGTAAAGAAATTAATTTATTAGTGAAAACCAAAAACATAAATTTAAAATATTTTAAACTTGGGATGGCAACATAAAATGGCCGGTTTCCATAGTATGATAAACAAGCAAAGCCTCTTAACATTGTAAAAAGATTGCCATTAAACATCTCTATAAAGAATGGGCACAAGACTAAAATGATCGACAATATGCAAAGAAAAAGGAGAAGAACAGTAATAACGTTAATCCTGACGATAGAGTTATGGTATGTGTCCCATTCAGTAAACATAGACGGTTCTATCAGGTAAACTACAAAACCCGAAACAACGCCTTTCAGAAGAGTGTTGCATTTAAAATCAAACCAGTAAATACGCAGGAATCTACCTCAGATGCCCAAGCTTTTATGTTGGCCAAACAGGCAGAAGTTTTAAATACGGAAGCTATCAAATCAAACAATCTCACCACAATGTCACTTGGCTGAGCATATACTAAATGAAAATCACACTTACAGAGGTATTGAGGATAATTTAGAAATTTTGAATATGAAAGAAAAGAGATGGGAAGCATATTAACCCTCCGGGAAACATACTTAACTCTACCCACGTCAATACCAGGATTTTTGGAAATATATAAAATAAAAAATAATAATATTTCATCATAGCGTTTTTATATATATAAAGGAAAATATTTTTAGGTTTATTCATCACTTGAACATATGGATTTACACGGTTTTATAACCGAAACCGTTGGTAAACTGGGTACTTTGTTCAGTTTTTTAAAACTGTATGTATATTTTGTTTGTTCCAAAGGTACTTTGTATTAAAAAGTGTAAGGTTTTTTTGGGCACCAAGTATACATATGTCCCTAGACTCATTAATGCGAGAACTACCCTTCGTATACCTACAGCGTTGAGAGCCTAAGAAGGTAAATAACTGAAGATCGTACTCATAAAGAACGGCTACTAGATACATTAGGTACATTCCATTGTGAACATTTTCACTACAATGTTGTATGAAAACCATTATAACTGTAGCCTCAGGGAGTTTTCAACACAACTCACACCATTTGAAACGATAAATAATACTGATGAAACTGATAAAACAAATGAAGCAAATAACTCGAATAAAACTAATAGAACGAACGAAACGAATAAAGCGAATAAAACTAATGGAACGAATGAGACCAATAAAATGAAAAAGAAAACAAAAAACGAAACGAAATATCTTAATTAAGTCTCAAAAAAATTGTTAATAAAGTAATAGTCTATAGTATAAGTATAGTAAAAGGTTAGTTGTAATTGAGTAGTTTGAAAAGTTTATTGCTCAGCGTTTGTAATAAAATAAAACGGCACATGTAAAACTATAACTCTGGCCACTTATTTAGGACTTAACCATCTTCTGCCACGCCGGACCCAAGGCGTTAATACGATTTGTGAACTAATTGAAGGCCTGATTGTGTTAGTTTCAACTCCAGGGAGAGAGAGACCAACAGCGCTTCTACAATTAACTATACAATTTACTTTGAGCTAATGTAGTTGAAGAGTCTTCATTACTTTTAGAATATTAAATAAACAAATAAACTAACAATCGAGAACAACAAATTTGCAAACAAGGGAGACTAATCTTCTTTGACCAATCAAATACTTTGAGGCATTTTTATTACGTTTTAAATGACAAACTCACAGTACACTTGTTGGGACTTATTAAAGTTATTAGTATTAGAGTTATTAAAGGTTTGGTAGTCGCTTAGTTTCAATGCAAATAACTACAATGATCTTAAAGATCTTGCAAATGAAAATCTAAAGGTTGTATAGAATATTGTAAAAGCCAGATTTAGGTACAAACTTTAGTAAAACCAAATATATCATTTTTGAGTTAAATCAATACAACAAAAAAGAAAAATTTAACTTTACCATCAATAATTACAATATAATTAGGTAATTACCTCCGTCAAACAGTAAAATTTTCCAGTACGTTCTGTTAGCTACATGTTTCGACGAATATTCGTCATCTTCAGGCTAGAAAATCTTGATGATTCATCCATGTAAACTTCGTTGTGTAGACATTTACACACACATCACAAAAACAATTAAAATAAATTAAATAAATTAACACAGATACGATAAACAGTTTACAGTAGGCCTACACACGCACACACGGACACGAACTAACAAACACGACGACAAGCGGCAGACTGATTTGTGTGGCTAGGTGACAGCTGAGTTATCTTTGTTATCAGGAAGGCCATGGTCAGCTGGTCTGCGTTGTCCTTCTATGATTACATTGAACAGCTGATGTGACTTAAAATGTAGCTTCTCACTTAAAATCATATCTTTATTGTTTGTTAATTTGAAGGAGTTGTAAATTTCGTATTCTTCTAGTGTGTTAAGTTTATGGCTCTAGGGGCAAACATGTAATATTTCAAGGCTACTATCCACATCATTTATAGAGTGGTTATTGTCAATTAGGTGTTGCGCAAATGCCGATTTTTGAGTGAGCAGTTTGGGATTTGGTCTGTGTTCATTTTATCGGGTCAGAAAAGAATGGCCAGTTTGCCCTGTATAAGTACTTGGGCAGTCTGCACACTTCAGTCGGTAAACTCCAGTCCTATCCATATTTTCTGAATCGGATCTATTTGTACCCTTTTTTGTCAAATTTGAAACTTTGTTAGTTGTCCGAAAAGCAAGACAAATATTATGTTTTTCAGTTCTTTGCTGATTGTTTGCTGAATATTGTGGCTGTATTCTACACATACGTATTTCTTGTCTGTTTGATTGATTTTTGCCTTTGGGTTTTTAATCTAAAGATCATCTTATCAATCATAGCCGGTTTGAAACCATTTGCCACAGCAATATGTTTTATTATGTTTAGTTCCGCTTTATAATTTACTAATATTGCTGTAAACTGTTAGTCGTATCCGTGTTAATTTATTTTCATTGTTTTTGTGATGTGTGTGTGTAAATGTCTACATAACGAAGTCCACATGGATGAATCATCAAGATTTTCTAGCCTGAAGATGACGGATATTCGTTGAAACATATAGCTAACAGAACGTACTGGAAAATTTGAACTGTTTGACGGAGGTAATTACCTAATTATAGTCATTAACTACACAGTTCAGGGGCTATTTGAAATGAGTTTTAATAATTACACCCTTCAAGAAGCTGATTGCGTTAAATTCTTAGGCATTTTGATAGATAAAAACTGTCTTGGGATCACTACATTGATTTTGTATGTAACAGGGTGTCCACAGGACTATTTCTGTTGAGAAGTGTCTCGTCACATTGCAACCAAGATGTTTTGAAAATGGCATATTATGGAATTATACTTACCCTATCTTTCCTACGGATTATGTTTATGGGGGAACTGCTCTGAAACCAAAATTCAAAGAATTTCTGTACTCCAAAAGAAACCAATTAGAATAATAGCCAGGCTTAAACGCCGAGAATCTTGCAAAGAAGCATTTAAATCTGTATCCACATTGCTAGTAACATCCTTATACATATTACAAAAGTTGTTGTTTTTACATCCAATTATTCGTTTGAAGAACAGAATAATGCATACAACACCAGAAATCAGTCAATTCGGCCAACCTACCACAGACTACAATTGTGTGATAAGCTTGGTAGGCTATTATATAATAAATTACCAATCCGCGTAAAAGATATGGATTTAAATAAATTTAAAACAAAAATTAAAAATTACTTGCTTCTAAATTCGTTTTACAAGGTACAGGATTTTACTGGCAGTTAAACTAAGAATACTTATTCTTTAAGCTTAACTTTAATTACAGTCTTAACAGTGGTAATAGGTTTTATTTTATATGTATTGTAGTTTTCATGTCAAAAACAATTTTGGATTGTAAATATTGACAAGTAAATTATTATTATTGTTGTTGTCGAGTTAAAAGCAATGATTTTAAAGTATTCGCAGCCATTTGCTTCGAGAGCTCAATCAATACAGGGGTTTGTTTAAAGTGTTTCAACCTGAACTTGATAAGTATAATTGAGTTAACATGTTCATATTTCCCGTGTTTTCATCGATAGTAATATTTTATTTTTATACTGTTGTACTGAGGTAAAATATTATTAAGGACGTTGTTTATCGTTTTGAGGGAAAGTAGGGAATAACAGTGAAAATTACACGTCGTTTTGGGATCTAGCCTAAAGGCAATCAGCGCAAGCTGACCAGTAACCCCCACCCCTTTCCCCTCTTCTATTTTCTCTAAACTGAATAAATTGTATAACAGCTACCCTAGAAAACAATACAAAATGTTTAAAAACATAACGGTATAAATGAAACAAAACTTGAGAAAATAAGCACGTTTACCGCCTGTGACAATTTGGCTAGATAAGCGTAGCAAACGACCAATCACGGACAGCCGTGAATCAGACGGCTAAATATTTAATTTTTTACTAAAAGAAATTGAAGATGTTTGAACTGAACCGGGACTTGAACCCGGGTCTCTCGCTTGCAGGGCAAATATGCTGACCACCACACGTTTATAAAAAATTAATTCTATAATAAGTCATTTGACGTATTATTTAAATTATGTTTGTAATATGTCTAGCTTGTTGATTAAAAATCACTATTGACAGTCACATGATTCGGATAAACATTCAGATTTAAGTATTCCTCTAAATTTAAAGGCATAAATAGTTGGGTCGGACAGTGTAGTGGTCAGCATAATAGACCGGCAAGCGGGAGACCCGGGGTCAAGTCCCGGTTCGGTACAAACAATTTTGTCTTCAAATTTCTTTTGTAATAAATTAGCTGTTTAGCGTGTATAAAAATTAAGATCTATAAAATTTCATATAGTTTACTATTAGTTATTTATATTTTTGTATTTTAAACATTAAAGCAACCTTAGTAACAACACACTATCATCGCCTAACTTTCAAATATAAAATGTATTAAGAATATAAAGTTCTTCAAGGGAAAGTTTCTTTGATTTTTGTTTAGTAATTATTCCTAAATGCAACAGCAGTTTAGAATAATCTAAATAACACACCAAGATGTTGGTATTAGGCTATAAAAAGATGTATAAAAAGTTGATTGTATCCTATTTTGTGTTGTTATGTCACATTTTAGTTGAAACTTTAAGAAATATACCAGAGTATTTTTTTTCAAGTAGTTTTTATTCTAAAATATAACATTAACAATAATATATTTGATAAAGACAATACAAAATATTACAATGAAATTTAACATTCACACTCACTCACACTTACATGATTTGCACTCATTCCACATTCACACTTAACATCAGACCTGGCTTTAGGGGAAGGAATTAAAATATGATTTAAGAAACTATTTGTCCGGAAGATCATCTATGAACTCATCTACCGAGTAATAAGCTTTGCTTAAGCAACCGTTTTATTCGAGATTTAAAATTTTGGTACTTTTAATTTCTTTTAAATTTTAGGAAGGTGGTTGAAGAGTTTTATACCTACTTGCATGGGTAGTTGTTCAAATTTAGAAGTTCTATGTTGAAAAATTTGCAAGTGGTTCTTTCCTCTTGTGTTATAATCATGAGTGATTTTAGATTGAACCAACATTTTATTAGTTATACAATACAAAATCACTTCTAAGATATAGAGACAGGAAGTGTCAACAAACCTATTCCTTGAAATATGTCTCGACATGATTCCCTGAAACTTGCTTTCGAAATTATTCTAATAGCTTCTTTTTGCAGCCTAAAAAGCAACTAAAATATATTTCAGGATAGCAGAAAAAGTAAAAAGGTGTGTGAGTGTGCATGTGTGTGCACTGCATTATGTTCACTCAGTGTTTACCGCAGAAGAGTTGGAAGTAGGTTTCTGAGTGAGGCTTTGTTCTTGTCGAGTTGAAAGCAATGCTTTTACAATAATCACAGACGTTTGGTTGGGAAACGCTTGTTTATTCTGCTGAGTTTCTTTGAGTTGTGCTCGTACGCGGTATTCCAACCATATTCAAAACAAGATATATTTGACCATGAAGGTAGTTTAAAACTCACAAAAACACAAAGGCTTATGACGCGAGAGGTTCCAAAAGAAAAAAGAACCGACAATATGTAAAATTATGTAAAATAACATAATAAAATTAGTAAGCCAATCAAAATACCAAATGTATCTGTTCTCCAAGTAGTAATAACGATCATTTACTACTTGCCATTTACTAAATTTAAAATGCCAAAAACTATCTTCAGGCATTTTCTTATTGCGATCCCTATATATGCATTGTAAGACACATGTTTTAAAAATGGCATATTATGGAATTATTTACCCTCATTTAACCTATGTAATTTGGATCACAACCTCTTAATATTATTTATTCTACGAAAAAGGTCTATACGAATTATCTCAAAACTAAGCTATAGGGATTCATGTCGTGATGTTTTTGAACAGTTATGCCCGTATTATAAGACTTTAATTTTATAAAATAAGCTCTCAGCAACAAAGTAACGACCATGCGATATAATTATATATGACGCGCTCTCAGCAACAAAGTAACGACATACACGATTATGACATGCGATATATAAGTGCTCTCAGCAACAAAGTAACGACATACACGATTATGACATGCGATATATAAGTGCTCTCAGCAACAAAGTAACGACATACACGATTATGACATGCGATATATAAGTGCTCTCAGCAACAAAGTAACGACATACACGATTATGACATGCGATATATAAGTGCTCTCAGCAACAAAGTAACGACATACACGATTATGACATGCGATATATAAGTGCTCTCAGCAACAAAGTAACGACATACACGATTATGACATGCGATATATAAGTGCTCTCAGCAACAAAGTAACGACATACACGATTATGACATGCGATATATAAGTGCTCTCAGCAACAAAGTAACGACATACACGATTATGACATGCGATATATAAGTGCTCTCAGCAACAAAGTAACGACATACACGATTATGACATGCGCTCTCAGCAACAAAGTAACGACATACACGATTATGACATGCGATATATAAGTGCTCTCAGCAACAAAGTAACGACATACACGATTATGACATGCGATATATAAGACATGCTCTCAGCAACAAAGTAACGACATACACGATTATGACATGCGATATATAAGCGCTCTCAGCAACAAAGTAACGACATACACGATTATGACATGCGATATATAAGTGCTCTCAGCAACAAAGTAACGACATACACGATTATGACATGCGATATATAAGTGCTCTCAGCAACAAAGTAACGACATACACGATTATGACATGCGATATATAAGTGCTCTCAGCAACAAAGTAACGACATACACGATTATGACATGCGATATATAAGCGCTCTCAGCAACAAAGTAACGACATACACGATTATGACATGCGATATATAGTGCTCTCAGCAACAAAGTAACGACATACACGATTATGACATGCGATATATAAGTGCTCTCAGCAACAAAGTAACGACATACACGATTATGACATGCGATATATAAGTGCTCTCAGCAACAAAGTAACGACATACACGATTATGACATGCGATATATAAGCGCTCTCAGCAACAAAGTAACGACATACACGATTATGACATGCGATATATAAGTGCTCTCAGCAACAAAGTAACGACATACACGATTATGACATGCGATATATAAGCGCTCTCAGCAACAAAGTAACGACATACACGATTATGACATGCGATATATAAGCGCTCTCAGCAACAAAGTAACGACATACACGATTATGACATGCGATATATAAGTGCTCTCAGCAACAAAGTAACGACATACACGATTATGACATGCGATATAGGAACAATTTCAGGTTATCACCTTATCACCTTTGTCCATTTGAAAAGCTACCGTCGCAATCAGGTATTAATTTGTTCCAAGCACTTCAAGAAACTTCAAATCAAAATTAAAACACTATCTTATTAACCATTCGTTTTTGGTAAGTATGTGGATCCAAATAATTTAACAATTAATCAAATAATAGTTTAGTCTTTTCCATAGTAGGTTGTTACTAGCGATTTTTTATTTATTTCCTTTTTCTTTTGTCAACACCAAATATAATTTGTATATTAACGGATAAAATTGTTAATGTTATTGTTTGTTTGTTATTTAGATATATGGTTCAAATATTTTGGGAAGTAACTCTTTAGTTTACAAAGTTAGATTGTTCAAGAACCTTTAGAGCCAAACCATATGAAAAACAAGACTGTCCTTAAAAACAACTAAAATCAGCTTATTTCAACGCTTTAAAACTATCTTGAAACTTGATATTAATACTAGGAGATTCAAGCAAACGATGAATAAATGAAATAATTTATTCACCATTTATTCATTTTGTTCATTCATTCATATTTGGTTCGACTTAAAGCAAAAGATGTTATTAAAACCTCAATTATTGAATAGAGTTCAATGTGAACAAAAGTGTATATCTGTAGTGTAAAAATCAAAACAAGGTTATATACCTGACCTTAAACTAATAACATTAGTTTAACATAATCTGTTTACGGAATGTGAGTTAGTTCAGTAATAATATTTTATGAGATGAATAAAACTACAGTGATATCAATTGTTGATTATTACCTTGGCACGTGAGAAGGCAGGTTGGCTTGGAGTAAAAGAGTGGGAGAAGGATAGTAAAGTCGTGGGAAACACCTGAGTACTTCCGTTGCAATGTTTGCCAGCCTGTTATTCCACTTCCGTTCCGTCTCACTTCCGTAGAGTTTGCTCAGAGCCGACCTCTAGTTTGTATTATTCCTTTATTATTCATCAGTTGACTTTTCATTCATTCTTAGCTAGGGAAGTCAAGCAGAAGATTTGACTTACATTCAAAACCTGTTTGTACGAGTTAGTTTGCATACGTCATTCATAAGTTCGACGTCGAATGCTTGAAAACATACGTTGAATAGAAGTAGAATCCATATACACCTGACGCCTTCAGCCTTTTAGGTCGAATACAAGAGTAATAGACCTACTGGTTAATAGAGGTTGGTCTACTGTAATAATCTTGGCCTTCAGTCTCGGCATTTTACAGAATAAAAAAGTCGTTCTTCCTTTCTATGAAAATTCACAAGTTATTCCCTCGGCCTTGGGGTTACCTCGATTGGTGATTTTCACTATTGCAAATATTGTACCCAAGACTCTCTTTAATTTAAATCACTAGTCATAAACCTAAACTCATAAATAAAAGCCTTACTTTTGACCGACTTCATCAACTGAAATATTTTATTCTGATGGAAAAAATGCAGCTATAGCACGTCCTTAAATTGATGGGTCAAAACATTTACGTCTTTACATAAAACTCATATCTTCAAACCATTTTACTCAAAGTGCTGTACCACTGGACATTTTTGAAATTTCCCACGAATGGAAAGTGAAAGTCTCTAAGTCAGTTGCAGTTGAAGATGGAGAACTGATGAAAGCACTTGAACAGAACCTTTGTCTGAAGCAACTCAGTTTCCTGCCTGTCAACTCTTCTTTCACTTCTTCATCTCATCTTCCCTCATTCTATCTTTAACTTAATATTTCACATCTGTTATTAACTCCTTAAAAGGCTCTGCTCCAACATTATAAGGCCTCAGGTATTTCGTGCATGGCTAAATTGATTGATATTACATGGATTCCATTCAAAGAATGTTTAGCCTTAAATCTAGCCCATATCACAGAAATTAGAGTATTTTTGTTCAATAGGTATATTAAATAATTGAATATATAAAAATTAAAACTTTTTTTAATAGCGCTTATATTAAAGAGTCCTTGCAAATAATTAACAAATACTTGGTCCTAAATGGCAACTGGTTTTAAAATAAATTTCTATTATATTAATTTGTTCTACCCGTGATTCACTAAGGACTGTTTTCCTATCAAAACCTCCAATTAATACATGTAAAACTAAGTTCTATATCCACTAATTATGTTTTAGGAATTATAATTGCTATAGTTTGGAATTAGTTTTTCATAATAAGAAAATAGCATTTTATTTGTTTGCCAAAGGTTTGTTGAAAATCGCCTTAGTAGTTTCTATTGTCATAACTATTTTAGTAAAAAGCACATCAACAGACAGACTGACAGACAGACTACGAAGCGAGAGAGACCCCTGTTAATGAAGTAAATAATATTGTTGTTTTGACCCAAGGAACATGTCTACAACGTATGTCCAGAGAGTTCACCGACACAATGTATATTTAAACTAAACATGTAATAATTTACTATAACTAATAGTAAATAAGTTTTATTGTTTGGGTTCCCTGCAATCGAACCACATTTCTACTCGTGATATTGATAACTATAAGGTCATTAAAGGAAAGCAAACAAATGAAGGTTTTGAGTGAAAACAAAGTAACTTGGACAGGTTCTGTGAGTTTGAGTCGGTTCAGTGAAATACAGTCGCAATCAAAAAGTAACTAAGAGCTTAGTTACACAGACAGAGACTAATGTTCATTCAACTTGAACAAAACCTTTTCACTATGTGAAACTGAATTTTCAAAGTGCATTTTAATAGACGTTAAAAGTTTTGAGTTTAAAAGTGTTCTTAAGAGACTGCCGCACGAGATGAAAATTTCCTTGTTGGATTAAGAGCTTTTAATTTTTTCAAATTAATAGTTTATTAACAAATGTAGTTGATCAACAAATGGTAACTACATTCAGTTAGTTTCATTTTTTTAAGTACTTCCTAGGTTTTGTAGATAAGCAGCTGTAAAAGTTTAGAATCATCTGAGTATTTACCAAAACAAATTCCATGCGAATGCTTCAGTAACAGAAGATGAATTGAATGCTATACGTAAAAGCTTTTTGCATGCAACTCTCATTTGAGGGTTTCAAGTGATGCCTGTGGTGTACCACTTGTTAATTTATAACAGCTGTTCAATACAATGTACAATAGAGAATCTAAGCCATAGTATTGGAATAAATTTAAAATTAGACAAAATGAAAACAAAAGCCAAAACTTTAAGTATTAACTTGCGAATTTGGTTTAGCCTTGCTAGTGAAAGTCCTCGTTTTATTTTAAATTATGTACAATGTTTATGCATTTCGCACATGCACATTTTTCACACTTAAGATAAGAAAAGTTCATGAAAAGGGAAACTCATACGATTGCAATTAAAACAAACAAATTAAACTTCTAATTGGCCATTTGAAGAGTCGTATCGAGTAAGTCAATATGCAAAAACAATTGTTAATTTGCATTCAACCATTTACATGAACGTGACCTCTCGCTCGTGTGTGTTTAATAAGTTGAATCTGTCTGAAAAAAATATTTTTTGTAATCTTGAACACACAGTTCTATTTTATAGTTGAGAGAAAATTTGTTAAAAATGACTTTTGTATTTGCTCTAAACAGTACAAGAACCTTTCAGGTAATCGTAAGATTTACTAACATGTGACAAAAATATTTTAAAATGCAATACAAGTTTACTCTACAAAAATGGCCTAATTTGCACTTAAAAACAAATTTGTGGAATACGAGTATGTGACCCAAAGCTCTTACTATTAATACTCATTCACAGCTTAAGGGCATGATAAGCATGATAACACAACAAGTAAATGTTGAAATTATCATAATTATGGGCATAAACGTGTTCAGAGTCTCAGAAACTTTACCTTTAAAAAAACTGGGTTTAAGTAACATCTTCCCATAAGTAAAGTGCCAAACTCCGGGAATCCATTCTATGGGTCTAAATAAAGACAAATTAAGGAATAACTTTTTTCCAAAACGCATTGTATACCAGATATCCGTTATTTTGTATTTTTCACAAAATAATCTTTATCTCCAACATTTATTAGCTGGTTTTGATTAAACTCAGTATGTATGTTGAAATCAATGAGATCTATCATAGAAAAAAAATCAACTTGGACCAATTTGAAACGTCAAAATGGCATCCAGTTAAAATGTTTAACTTAAATAGCGGGGAAAACTATAAAGGAAATAAAAAATTATTAAAAACAGCTTCTTTCCCAAATATTTTTTATATCCATAAAAAATAAATAATAGAACTAGAAATAACACAGATTTTTTGAAAACAAGTAAATTCTTTACATTTGTTGTGTTGTTAGATGAATAATAATATTAAGAAAAAACGTTGTTGTAATTGACAACTTTTAAAAATGTTGTATACAGGTTTTATTCAGGCTTTGTGTTGTATTTAATCTGTTTACCCATTTGAATTTATGTTGTCACTGATCATGTTATCAATAAATCTGTGTTATTTTTAGTACGATTTTAATATTTTCTTTGTATTGATAGATAGAAAGAAATAGTTAGAAAACAAGTTGCTCTTTAAAATCTTTGACTTCTCTTATCGTTTTCCGCCATTTAAGTTCAAAATCTTTAACTGGACGCAATTTTAAAATTTCAAATTGGTCCAAGTTAATTTTTCTTCTATAATAGATCGCATTAATTTCAACATTCATACCAAGTTTAATATAAATCGGTTAAACATTGTTGGGAATAAAATTTATATTGTAAAAAATACAAAATGGCGGATATCTGGTAAACAAAGCGTTTTGGAAAAAGGTTATTCTTGAATTTGTCTTTAGTTAGACCCATAGAAACGATTCCAGGAGTTTGGCACTTATGGCGTATGGGACACCCTGTATATCTGAAGTTCACACAAACACAGATCAAAGTTAAACCTTTGTTACATATGACAGTTAACGCATCGGGGCACTAATGCATTAATTTAACGTTCTTCAACTCTATGATTCCATTCGTTTTACAGTATGTATCTACATAGTAGTAAAAACTATATTGTTTCCGTTATGTGCTGTACAGTTTTCACTTAACCCACAACAATAAGCTTTACATTACACATAATACATAAACCCAACTTCAAAGCAATATATTGTCACTAAAAGAGCTTTATTTCCATATTGTTAGAATGCAACACACGACAATGCTTTGTTGCAGCTCAAACATTATAGCTGTGTTAAGAGAAATGTTTGGCCTTGTTGTCCTCCAAACTTCATACACTAGTGAACTTGCAAAATGTGGATTAAATGAATAGCCTACAATGTAGTAAACACTATACAAATCATTATAATAATAGAATTTTCACATAAACTGTTCATAGAACATGAGAAATGGTTCGGTGATGTCAATTAATCAGTTCTCCACTGGCACGTTAAGAGGCTGGTGGGCTGAGTGTAAAAGAGTGGGAGAAGGATAGAAAGTCGTGGGAAACACCTGAGTACTTCCGTTGCAATGTTTGCCAGTCTGTTATTCCACTTCCGGTCCGTCTCACTTCCGGTGAGTTTGCTCAGGGCCGACTCTCAGACTCTTTGTTCTTCTCATTCTATTGTTTTTCCTCCGTTGACATTGCCTATGTAAACTCAGGCAGAAGATTTGTCATTTAAACCTATTTTTACAAGTTAGATTTTAGACACCAATGCTTAGGTTAAGTTTTGTCTTTAATACTACTCTACCTGGTATCAAAATCGTATTAACTTAAGGATACGCTCTGCTGGTTTGTGCGTGTGCGCGAATGCTTGAATGATTACGTTTACCGTAGGATAAATGCATTCATAATATTTATCAGAAACACGAAAATTAAAAATATTGTCTCTTATAGGTTGTAGGAAAAGCTCACGCCTCAACCTTCAGCCTTAATATTCAAATACGAGTGTGATAAAACAATTATTAAAAAGAGAACTTATGTTATTAGGTGGGTAACTTGCCAGTTTGCATGGATCACCTTTAGGCTAGATATTTTCCTAACGTTTTGTGTTATGTTTTAGGTTACTTTTCAACTGATGTAGATGGAAACCCGTCCTTAATAATATCTCAACCTCAGCTGTAAGAGTAACACAATGCAAGGACAATTCGCTTCATTCACGCTAGCAGCGCTTTAGCGCTTAGCTACGTGTCGGCCTGGTTTAGTTACACATTTGCAGTGAGTCTCTCTGTCTATGAATTTAATATAACGCATGTATCTCAAACGACAAAGTCTGATATTGGTTTGTTTGTAACTTATGCGTGTAATATTACGTTTGCTCGCTTTGATTCTAAGCAACATGTTACAACCTTTGATCGTTATATCATTATAAGTTCGAATAGATTTTATCACTATGCCTAGGGGTTTTCAACATAAACTTACAAATTTAACGCGGTCTCCATCGTTATTAATGAAAGACATGTTTTATTTCATTAGACGTACAAGTTTCAGGTTGAATTTTTGATGACTCAAGTAGTATATTTTATCACTATGGCGTTGATGCATTTGACTTGGAAAACTACTTGGGTCAGTAAATAGTCAGTGTATGCTGTGTTCTTGAGTAGGGAAGCCAGTGTTTAGCGCAGAAGAGTTGGAAGTAGGTTTCTGAGTGAGGCTTTGTTCTCGTCAAGTTAAAAGCAATGCTTTTACAATAATCACAGACGTTTGGTTGGGAAACGCTTGTTTATTCTTCTGCGTTTCTTTGAGTTGTACTCGTACGTGATATTGTACCTACTCTACAAACAAGCCTTATTTTAGGCACAAAGGCAATTAAAAACCAGGCCGACACGCAGCTAAGCGTTAAAGCGCCGCTTGCATGAGTTGTTAAATTTCTTTTGCAATTCGTTACTGTGTTATTTGCTTTGCTCACAGCCTCGCTTTAGCCTTTTGTGTCATACTTGCGTGTTATTTTATTGAAGGTTTTATTACGTAATGTGAAGGGAAAACGCAATTCAAATTTTATTTTAATCGGATTACTCATAACGCTGTTATAGAGAAAAACCAATTTTGTATCCGTTTTTTAAGACTGCATAGATTTTAGATGTTTAGTACATTTCCCTATGGACAAACCCAACATGCTTCTTGTTTTAAAGTATTAAAATGCATATTTGTTTCAAATATTGCCAACGTCGGATGACATGTACTGTTTTTGGATCATACAACCCACTTTTTACCAACCCTTCCACTCCCAAAAAAAAGTACTTTTGGTAACCCGATTTTGCTGGCAACAATTAAGACCAAAATATTTTCCAAATGAAAACTTGTACTAAATTCAATGGAAATCGGGAAAGATTTTGTTGAGAGAACAAATATAAATTCATATATAAATAAAATGTATTATTTTATTATTATATAATGTTATTATTATATATAGTGTGGAAAAACATGTTCAAAACGTGTTCTTGGTGTCAGGATTGGTGCTCATTTCATAATCCCAAGTCTGGGTCTTACCATGCTGACGGCATGGGTATCTCATTTTTCCAAAGGAATTTCGATAACTATTTCAAGAAATTTACTTGTCAAACCAGATTCTGAATGAAAACGTACCGTCGGTTTGTAAAATAATGTTAAAAAATACCACAAATCACCATGCTAATCAAACTGCCAAATGAATCGATGTTTGACACTGTAACTGGACTATAAATAGTTATAATAATAACCATAATAGGCAATTAAAATATTATTAGGGACCACACCATATGGAAAATAAAGCATCCCTAGGAACGACTATCAAACTTACAACTTATTTCAAGTTTTAAAACCCTAAGTAAAATTAAAATGAGGCAACAGGAGCTAAAAGCCTCAAGCAACCCGCACTTTGCTTAAAGAAAAAGTTGTCATTGAAGCCAAGTACTGAGAGGGGTTCTGTGTAAAGCTTATTTTCCACAGATTACAAATAATTATAATAATAGTAGTTTAACATAAACTGTTTACACAACGTGAGTTAGTTCAAGATAACAATTATTTATCTGTTGTCCCTTTGCATGTAAGAAGGCGAGTTCGCTGAGTGTAAAAGAGTGGGAGAAGGATAGTAAAGTAGTGGGAAACACCTGAGTACTTCCGTTGCAATGTTTGCCAGCCTGTTATTCCACTTCCGTTCCGTCTCACTTCCGGTGAGTTTGCTCAGATCCGACTCACAGACTCTTTGTTTTTCTCATTCCTTTGTTATTCTTCAGTTGACATTGCTTTATTCATAGTTAGGTAAACTCTAGCGGAAGATTTGACGTTCAAACCTGTTTGTACAAATTAAATTCCTGTTGTACAAACACCAATTCTTAGTTTAAGTTTTTTCTTAGGGGTATAATCTGCTGGTCTGTGTGTGTGAATGTGTGGTGTGTGTGTGTGTGTGTGTGAATACTTACGTTGACTTTAGGATAAGTGCATCCATGATATTAATCAGACAAGTGTAAATTCAGAAACACGAACATGAACAATGTTGTAACTTTAGGTTGTAGAAAAAGCTCACGCCTCAACCTTTAGCCTCGACGTTCAAATACGAGGGTAATAGTTCTGTCACTTGGCTTTTAGTATCACAATTTCAAAAAGAATACGTACGAAAATTGTTATTAATTTCCATTTATAGTCATGGTTTATTCTTTCATACTTAGATTTGCACCGCATGGCGATTCCCTCCTGCAAATACTATAGGAAATATTCCTGATTATTTAGTGTCCTTATCACAACCCAAGCTCACAGTTCAACAGTATAACTGTTAATCAATTTGATAATGAACTCTTATGTTTTATTAAGTTGGTAAAATTGCTACTTCAGCAATTCCTTCCGTTAATTTTTCATCCAGATTTCGCCTTAAATCACGTGTCTTCAAATTTGCTCAAACTCAAAACTTTTTTCCAAGGTAACTTTTCCATTTCCACATGAATGGAAAATCTAAGAGTCAATTACAGTTGAAGATGGAGAACTGATGAAAGCACTTGAACTGTCTCGAGTGAAGACCTTTGTCTGAAACAAGTCAGTTTCCTGGCCTGTCAACTCTTCTCTCACTTCTACATCTCATTTTCCCTCATTCTCTTTCATACCATATTGTATAGTATACAGGATGAGTTTAAAAGTTCTCCCACCTTAACTTTTGAAAAAGAAAATGCTTTTAGAAACCTTTTGGAAAATGCTTTTATATGAGCCTGCGGTTTGTTTTGTCGTATTTTAAGTTACCGCCCCTGCCTTAAAACCAGTGGGGAGAAGCAGTTTTAAAGTACAACCCCCTCTTGACATAACTTAAAAAATGGAATTTCATTACAAACCCAACGTCTCAAAGAAACATTATGCCAATACTTTAACACTAATGTTAACTGGCATTTGCCGTGGATATAAATAAATAATAAGATTACAAAGTCCCGCGTTTAGAGAACGGATCAATTAATTTCATGGCATGAACGTTATGTTAAAGAAAGTATCGTATAAGGAATCTAGAATTCAAGATTTGTAGAAAATTCTACACTTGAGCGATAACAAAGTAATTTGGAAAGGTTCAGTGAAATACAGTCGCAATCAAAAAGTAACTAAGAGCTTAGTTACACAGACAGAGACTAATGTTCATTCAACATGAACAAACCTTCTCTTCTATGTGAAACTGAATCTACACTTTAAGACACAAAGTAGATTAACAGCCTACACTTAATACGTAGACGTTGTTAATTATTTAAATTTAAAAGTGTTCTCAAAGAGTTGCCTCCGAGAAAAGTTTCCATTTTGGATCCAAAACGTTTAAACGGTTTTATATCAACAATTAAAGAACAAAGTTACCCGTCAACCTTTATAAAATGGTAGCCACCTTCAATAAGTGTTTGATTCGTAGGTTTTGTAGAATTTCAGCTGCAGAAGTTGATCCTCATCTTAACATTTACCATAACGCGTTTCATTTTAGTACATACAGGCTGTCCAGTAACTAGAGGATCAAACATCACCAGGTGATATATCAGGTCATAACAAACAAAAATGTCCTATGATACATAGTCCTATCTCGCTTAGTTTTCCGTCTGTCTGTCTGTGTTTTCCACTAATTAGTTTTTATCTCCGAGATCAGTTAGGTTATAAACTAAAAGCTTTGTACTCTTGTTCGTATAACTAAAACCAATATTTAAAAATTGACTAATTTTCACTTTCGGTTTAAAAAGGGTGGCAATATTAAATATTTTAAACTTAATAATTCAAAATCCGCAATCTTAAAGGTAAATACTCAAGAATTACAATATGTAGCAAATTTATGCAAAGTTTTTAGTTTATAACTTAACTGACCTCGTAGATAAAAACTATTTGGCGAAAACATAGACAGACAGATAGACGGAAAACTAGGTGAGATAGGACTATGCGTTATTGGCCTTTTTTGTTTATTTTGACTTGAGAAACCACCTGGTGAAGTTTGATCCCGTAATTACTGGACGTCTACTGTCAAACCTATTTGCAAGCAACCGTCATTCGATACGTAGTTTTTACAGGGTGCTTGTAAATGCGCCCCTTGTTTATAATGTTAAGGGCATTTCAGAAAGCTATAACACTTTTTAACGCAAAGAATATAACTCGTTTTTAAAAAAGGCAACACATGCAAATGCAATGAAAAGAACCAAACTACATTTCTAATTGACAACTGGAAGAGTTAGGGAGAAATATTAATATTTATTTTTATATTCAATCACACTTAACCTTTTAAATTTATTTTATATATTATTATTATCATTTTTACTTAAAGAGTTAGTCAATATGCAAAAGTAATTCATAATTTGCGTTCATTTATACAGTATACATACATATTCGCGATTTTTGGGCTCTCGTGTGTTTGATTAAAGTTCAATATTTATGGAAAAGCTGATTTCCTCATAATCTAGAACAAACAGTTATATTTAAATAAAAACCAACTTTTAACGTTTGTCTTTGGCCTAAACAGTACCTGAAATATCCCGAATATCATAATGAAATGTTTTTAACATTTTATTATTTGAGATCAGCTACAGTGTTGTAAATTGTAAATAGGTGCAATACAATGGCTTGATTTGTATTTTTACATAGTTTATTGTAATACTCACTAGCCATCAACAACAAAAAAAGGCATACACAAATAAAAATATGGAAATTATTATAATCAAGGGAATAAAGTTGCACAGAATGTCAGTAGTTAACCGACTTCAGAGATACGAGGAGTTTATGCAAGTTGAACTATGGCGATTTTTATTTTGTGCCATTACAGCTGGGTTCGAGGTGACAGATGTTCCCGAGATATAAAGCTCGGTCAACCACAGATCAAAGTTCAACTTTGTAACATATGGCAGGCAGTCAACGCGTGCACATGTAAGTAATAATTTATCGTTCACCTCCTCTATCATACCGTTCGATTATTAATATGATTTGACATAGTAGTAAAAACAATATTGTTTTAACTATGCGTTATACAGTTTTTCCTTAAACCACAACATAAAGAAACGCCTTTCAAAGCAATATATTTTTACTGCAAAAGCTATATTTTTTAAATACATATTTTTTAGGTTTATTCTAAGAATGCATAAAGTGTTTTGTAAACATTCAACGATGCTTTGTTGTAGTTCATCAAGTTCGGAATTGAGTTATTCAAATTTGAGCTAAATTGAGTTGTGTTGATTTTTATAACACACAAATTCTAAGTATGGTATATCAAACTACGACATTACGGCTTGTCCTTACTCGCTGTCCTCTAAACTGCATACGCAAGCTTTATTCACCGTTTACGGAACGGAGTAAAGTATCTGAGCTTGTCAAGAGATATGTTGCCTGGTATTGCACCTGGCTGGTCGATACGTTCTCTGCTGAAGCACGATCAAGCATTTGATTACGTTTCACAGAGTCAATTTGGTGATAAGTATAATTTTTAAGATAAAAGAGATAATGAAATTGGAATTTTATCACTGTGTGTCCGTTTAACGATTTCTTCATATATGGGTTCAATTCCCACTCTAGGCGTTTGGGTTTTGCACCTAAAGTTCACCCTCGCATTGCGCTCAGCTACGCTAGGCAAGGAGTAGCTAGGTCTAGCAGCGCGTTCTGGTAACAAAGACTGGAACTAAAAACGTTGCCGGATTCACAGCAAATTTGTCCCGAGTCATTGTCTAGCCCTACATGGCTCAATCGGAAATTATGAAGTTTATCGTATCACAAGTGTTACGCTCCCCTTTTAAAGCTATAGAGTCGGGGACTAGTGTAGCCAGATGGTAGAGTAAAATCACTCGCAAACCAAATTAAAACTTGTGTTTATTTGAATTAATAACAAGCCAGCAGAGAAAGCAAACAAATAAATCAAAATTAAATTGTAAAACATATATACTACTGTAATAGGTCATCGTCACTGAACTCTATGTTAAGATGTGTTCATACTAGTAAATTCAAGATTTCGGAATATTAAATATTAAGAGCTGAAACTTATCATCTAAAGTAATCTAATTTGAAAATTAAGCTAAAATAAAAGCGTTATCAAAATGAATCTAAATTAATGTGAGACAACTAGAACTGCAAAAGTTGAGCAAATAACTTTTTGGAAATAAATTAAAATTAAAAGAATGTAAAAACTAGCATTGGGACTGAAGTTGGGATTAGGACCTAGGTTAGGACCTATCTCCCCAGGGGCAGCGTCGTGAAGGGAGACCCCCACACGCAGGGATTCTCCTAGGCAACTGAACCCAGAGGAGCTAAGCCAATAACCTTTTATTACTTGCTCAGCACCTTGACAATCAAAACATCTGCCCAACATTGCTTTGATAACAAGAAAGCAGTTCTGCAGGTTGTAAGCACAACATTGTGACACTATGTTATTAGAAATAGTATGTTAGTTATCAAAACTGAAGGTAAAAAGGATTCTTATCTTACTTACATAAAATATTATATCCATGAAAATTATAACTATAGTTATACAAGTAAATAGCTTTATAATTAAAATCAACTTTATTCAATTCAAATATAAATGAAACACCGAGGTTTTATAAACTATGGAAAAAAAATCTTAAACAGGAGTTTTCCTTCTTATAATTGTATTAAGAAAAGAAATCAACAGACTATACGTTCAAAATGGCACTCAACAGTTGTTAACCAGCTTGTCGATTGAACTTTGGCAAAATCATTTTTAACGTTCAAAAGCTATGAAAACTGTTTGGAGATAATATCAAAGCAGAAAGTAGCCAAGATGTCCGCTCATGACTTCTTCTAATAAAACCTCTAGTCTCTCCTCTAGTTAAACCTCTTAACCTTTTCCAGTCTCAAGAGTAATCTCTCTTACTATATGATTATCTTTCTTCTCTTTCTTTCATATATTTTTGCAAACAATTTTGTTATCAACTGTTCATATGTCAGTTTAAGGCAAAGATCTAACCAAAGACGTTACACCTATCATATACCTTCTTTAAAATTTTAGTTATTTCAAATCAAACAGAATAAATGCATTTAGAATATAAGATGCTTGCTATCAACGTAATTTAGCAGTATGGGATAAGCACCTGGACCAAATACTTTCACTTCATCGGATTTCATTTTTCTAGCCCCTCTCTATTTAAAGTGTATACAATTCAAGTTATTAAGTATTTTGCCGAGCAGGTTGTTAGTTTTAGACAGAACCGTTGGGTCGCACACTAAACTGAGATAAACCTGGAGCGCTTGCATGATGCAATGCAATACATACACAGATTATAGCTTATATCAAGTACTAGGTATACACTGCTTTAGTCTAATGCATTCAATCAGATCCATAAGCTGCTTAGTCCACATACACACAGGGCGTTCCATAATTTAAGTAGGCTACTTTAGAGCTTGGGGCATTGTTCCTGAGGCAGTCCGGAATTTAGTTTAGGACTTTTTAAAGTTCATGTAATTCTCACGTTTACTCTTTTCAGTATAATACTTAATTAAAGTATAGGAACTCTTTTTTCGTATAAATATTTAAATCGTAAAAAATTTTCAAATTTTTCATAGCGTAAATAAAAAAATGGTGATCGGTTCAGAGGTTTAAATGAATGTTGGGTTAAAACAAAGTTGTGGTAAAACTTGTACTACTCTTTCAACGTACTTGCTTGACTTTACACGGGTTTTGTTCTAACCTCTTTGCTGTTTTTGTTCTATAGAATTGCTCTCTTATCTAGAATCTTTTTACTTTACATAGGTAAGTACTCTTTACGAACTTCCATTGACGCCAAAAGAGTGCATTCAGATGGCTTACAATACATAAAAGACTTTTTGTATTTTAAACTGAATATTATTTGTATTCTTTGTGTTTAAATTTTCACTAACAAGAAAAGGCAATTTAAATAGGAGCTAAGCTGGCTGAGCGTTCATACCCAAAGGTTACAGTTTCATTTAAGTGAATGATTAAAAAGCTTCAACTGATTATATAGGGGACATTTAACACTTTAAACTAAAAGTTGCCAAAGTATCTTCCACTGGATCAAATAAAGTAAGCAGGTTGATGTCTGGCTGGTTTGGGAAATCTGAAACCAGAAGCAATTTCAAGATTTCCCTTTGGACATAGTTTCTTTGATCTGTAGACGATTCTTGGTTCATCTACACGCTCTTTTATTATGTTTTGTAGTAAGTTAAAATAACTTTTTCAGCCAAAATCGACAAAAGTCTGTTGTCCAGCTAAAATAAGGATACAGACCAAACATTGATCCGTACAAAAATAGGCTGGATACTTATCTTTTACAAATTTAAGTACTTGGTGTAATTATAAATAATAGAAAATACGTTTATTTTAAAGACGAAACGTCACATGCTTCATTTAAGGCTGGCAGTATTGAACGGTTTGCTATCAGAACATCAGCTGTTTTCAACGTTACCGGAAACATCATTCATTGCAGTTATCTTTGTTAACGTTCCATTCATCAACACGCACTTCTATATAAACGTGTTCTGGATATCTTGCCATTTTATATTAAATCACCAAAGTGGTAAGTTTTTACCAAGTTGTTCCTTTTATAATTTGTCCCTAATAAAACACATTTTATCCTATAATCTAGCTTTTCAGATTCACTCAAGTCAAACGATCATAATAATTAGCTTGAAATATTTTAATCTCACGTTGGAGTGCCATCATCAATCACTGATTGGCTCTGTTTCAGGAAATCAGTGACCCATGGTACGCCAGTGAGAACGAAATCTCTCAAGCTATTTACTGTGATGCTTTGACGCGGTGAGAACCGAATTAACTAGACTAAACTTGTGAAAGCGACCAATAAATCCTGAGAGATAAGTTTATAATATTTAAGAGATAAGTATTTGATCCTATAAGAGAAAATGAACTATGTATTTTAACTGTAGTAGCATTATGAACATACTTGAAAATGAATAATTCTTGAACAGTTATGTAAAAGAAAACAATTTGAGTTATTCATCTTAGCTTTACAGGTATTCATGGATTAATTTGCAAAACCTATTCTAATTTATTACACTGTATTTGTACAGACTTGTACATCTTGACGGCTTAAATTTGTATAAAGACAACAGCGTTTTCCGAACTTGTTTATTACCATGAGGTTAAAACAGACAGAAAACTAAAATAATAGTCTACACTTTCCTTATATAAATATAATAAACTATTCATAAAAACGTGTTAGTTGAAGTAATTAGTAATAACAAAACGTATTTATCACTTTAACGCCCGTAAAACAAATATCTGCATACAACCACATAACCTTAAGACTTTTGGTTATGCCGAAAAGTTGATTTTTTTATTTTATTATGTTTCGGGTTTTATATATATATATATATATTGCTGTTATCCTTGTATTTATTTGTTCTGTTAATTAAGTTAATTAAACTCAATACTTGTGAGGTGGTTAAGTTTCTAATTTTTACAAACTACCAATTTCACAAACTACATTAAGCCACATTGTATAGCGTACATCAAAGGTGTATCGGTTGCAAGGTTGGATTGGGAAATGCCCGACACAAGGACAGGGATGAAACAGTTTTGGATGAACACAGAGGGAATTACGAGCTTAAAGGGTGAAATCAATTAACGTTATTTGACGCTTTTCAGTTCATTCGCTGATGACATTTCTTTTGTATTTAGCAACGAGTTTTGATGTCAATACCAACTAATTATCGGTTTTTATCTTCTTCAATATGCATTCTCCCAATGTTACTGTTGACACAATTCCTCGTGAACGTTTTTGAGTAAATATAATTTATAACATTTGAAAATAATGTGGGAACCGACACTTCCTGGCAAATAAATGGTTCTGTTCTTTTACTTAGTGTATTTTTTCTTTCTAAAGATATGCTAATGATGAATTTAAACACGTTTTAAAACAAAGCTTTTAAATACACAGGAAGAAATATATTACCAAATAATAAGATATTGACTACTCGTTTACAGTTCTAGGTACTAAATATTTAATAGGTATAAGGTTCAAAAACTATTTTCACAACACTTTAAATTTATATATACTATTGTTTTACTATATGCTCGATTCCCAACTAGAACCACTATGAATATTTTTAAATCCTGAACTGTAACGTTTATTTACAAGCTGTGTTTGGCACGTAATGTGCTTACAATGACAATTCACAGTCAAATTCTGATCAACAACTATCAGACAGATGCAATAACCTTAACAAATTAAAAGTTTCAAAATTGCACTTTAGTTGAAAGCCCAATGTAAAGGATCTAATGTCAGCAAATCTAAAGTTTCTGAGTTGGAATGGATCAGGTGGTTTGAAATTGAAACCACATTCCCCTCCTCATCCTTCAACCCCTTAACCCCTCCCTTCCTCTTTTTCCCAAAACCCTTCGATCCTGTTATCTGTTTCCTTTCATCTGTCATGTTTCTTGAGACGAAAGTATAATTAAATTTCTGTACATAAATGAAAGACAAAATTAAATAAGTAAGTAGCAAAGCTAAAAACCGGTTTAACGTTTAATTATTTTTTAATCAACGTTGTTTTAATTCTCTCCTGAGCTTTCAACTACATGTTAGACGTTACGACAAATTTATTTTAAAGGTAAATAGGATAGGGTTTTATTGTTTGACGACTTTTAATAATTACGTCTACTACTCTGTTAATAATTAGAGGAAGCAACACTATTATCATTTGTAAATTAAAAGCAGTAAAGAAGCACTTGATTACTAGTGTATTCATGTAGATACTACAAAGAGTATTTTATGGAAAAAAATTAAAATAAACAATAAACCCAGTGCACTAAATCACTATTTGAGATGCCGACCACTCTCATGAGGGTATTTTAAGGCAAGTATGTGGTAAAGAATGAGTGTGGTGAGTGATAGTAATAAGTTATGAGGTGTAGTCCTGTTACAAACTAAAGCCGACTCTTCCTTAGAATGGGTCATTAATTAATAGCCCAATGACCAATGGAAATACAAGGACCAACGGCTTAACGTGACTTCCGAACCACGCAGGTGATGGGCTGATATGTCTAAACGATGGTGGGAGTTGGTGCGGGTATTATCAGATGATCACTGAGACAATTTGAGCCGCTTTAGACCTATATCATCCTCAAAACCTGACCTCCATGAAGCTGGATTACAGGACCACGCCACGAACCCAGTTACAGTTTACAAGTAATTTTACAGTTTAAGAGTATAGTTTATAACGGAAATTGCTTAAATTATCGATTTCGTAACAGGCAAATTGAATGCAGGTTACGTTGACTATTAAAATTACAAATTACTCTTTGACCTCCAAAGAATGAAAGATTACTATTGCCAAGTTGGGGCGATGCAGGTTTCTCATTAAAACTGACTCGGTATTGGAAGCTCTTGTCTTTTCATATTCGCTAATGAACTGAGCAAGTTACATCTACACACCTTGCACGATGTATGGATCTTGATCCTTCTTGATTAGAACTTGAAAACTGTCGACAGCTTCTTACATTTCAAAAGCAACATTAAAATAAGTAGATCTTGTCAGAGGACTTTTCGAATGTAGCAATGTTTAGCGTATTCAAAATTTACTCTAAAGTTTCTAACTAAATTTACGTTCATTGAATGAGCTACAAATTGTAAGGTTTTGTTAAGATTTACTTTGCAGTTTACTTAATTATTTGTGTAAACCTGGTGCATAATTGCACATTGAATTTGCTGATCTTTGAAACAAAAAATATTAGTTTAAACATATTTTAACCTATTAACTGAGTACTACTCTCAAAAACTTTATTTTCCACCATTTTAACAACAAATACTTGAACAGTTTAGCATACAGTGTAGGTAAACCCTCTGATTGATAAAAATGTACATCAATATACGCGGTTACACATGTAAAGTGTTTGTAAAGTGTCCGTAGTGTGTAATACATCAGTCTACAGCAAGATTAATCAGATTGCAAAGCACTTTGTGGGTCAGGTTATGTAGTCTACACCACACCTGTATATTCAGACCTTAACGTAAATCATGTGCAGAATGTATATTATACCAGCTCATACATTGATTCGGCTTCACTGTTGTTAGGTTATGGTATACTTATGCTTATTTTTGTCGTTACGGTGAGAAAAATGTTTTTGATTTTCGGTAGTATTCTATCTTAATCCCAACTTAAAACCATCGAATATATCAATAGTAATAGTTGGCCACATTTTTCACAATTTTCTTAGTGATGACACAAAAGCCAATTACACGAGAAAAGTTGTTGGATATAATTATTTTAAATGACAAGTCTAATTCAAACATGACCTTTGAAAATGTCAAACCCACTTTCTTTAATTCTCAGAGCTGATTGTCGAGTTTCTTTAAAACTACAGCTGTTTCATATAAATATTAATAGTAGACTGCATTTTTGTGTCCATTCTTTAATAAAATGGGTGGAACAAACGTTATAATTATGTTGATTGATGTAACCCAAGATGAACACGTTATTCTAAAAGGTTTATTCATGTACATATTCCTTGTAAAACATTACAATATACCGAGTCTTAATTCTTAAGCTTTCGCGGCCGGTGTCATCATTAATATCTACGGCTTCCGGTTTACACCGCGTCGCAGTTGATATACAAATACTGCCAACACGTTTCGACCTCGTTGTGGAGAGTCATCCTCAGTAGCTGATTGACTGGCTGAGACTGGATTTGCCCACCGTGTCGTCTTCTTAGATACCCAAGCGGTGGTGGGTGGGGGGCTGTCACCAGATTGGCCGAGGTGGGCGGAGCTTGTTGCTCGTTGTCGAGTTGGATTGGCTGGTTTCAATAGGACTTCTGAAGAACTGGCTGCCAACTTTTCGATAATTTTATGCTGTCTTCTTTGTTAAAGTTGTCAAATAATCAAACATGAAGACAACTTTAACAAAGAAGACAGCATAAAATTATAAACAAGTTGGCAGTTCTTCAGAAGTCCTTTTGAAACCATCCAATCCAGTTCGACAACGAGCAACAAGCCATGTTGCCATGAGCAACGAGCCGCCACCTCGGCCAATCAGGTGACAGCCCCCCACCCACCACCGCTTGGGTATATAAGAAGACTACACGGCCGGCCAATCCAGTCTCAGCCAGTCAACCAGCTACTGAGGATGACTCTCCACAGCTCGAAACGTTTAGCAGTATTTGTATTGCGACTTTGAGTCTTTGACGCGGTGTAAACCGGAAGCCTTAGATATTAATTATACTAAGTGTTATGAAAATCGGGCAAACAAATAAAATGTAAAATAATTTGTGACAAATACAAAATGGCAGCTAGTGAATTAACAAAATATGCTAGTTTTGATCTGTGTTCATAGGGTAAACTGTGTTAGTCTTAACTCAAAGAACGGGTCTACAAAAATACGCATTGACGTTAAATATCAGCAAGGATTATATTATAGTAGGTAGATTGCGCACAAATGACTAAGGCGGAAAAATTACAAAAGATAGAGTAGAGGGAGGAGAAAGGCTGCAGCGCTCGCAACTCATTCTGTGCTTGTGCTGCTTAACTATCTAAGTGGATTTTTATGGCATCTATGCGCGTCTACTTACTGCAGATTTGTCTTTGTCATCAACCAAAGAAGAATGGTTACACTTTTTAATCATTAGGCTGTTTAAAAAAGAAACTTGATGGTGGTCTTCTATGTTTTGAATAAACAGAAAACAGAACCAATGAATTTATAAACGGAAAACAGCTCAAGATTTCTATAATACGAAAAGATGCAAAAGGTCGAATAATACAAAGAACAATTTATGAAAACTTAACTTTAATAGTATCATCTATAGTTGAACAAAGTTTTGAAATGAACACAACCTTATGGAATAAAGTGTTTTGAACAAAATAATCCATAACAAATATGTTCTATTTAATGTAATATAATGATTTTCTTTTATTTTCAGACAACATACTCGTATGTTATAAAGGCTAGTTTGTAGACAGAAGTAATAAGACGGAAAGATAATTATTGTCTTGTATGTTGGAAACTGGAACTTTGCTGATCTATGTTTAACGCTTTAAAAATATTTTACTAAAAGAATACTTCTCTCGATTCATACAATTAAAAGACTCACTCTAATAATAAGCATTATAAGAGATGTTTATATACCTGTAAATGATTTACAGGTATATAAACACCTGCCTTTTATAAATACCTTCCAGTTCTTGAGATATTAGTTTATTTTCTTTTACTCATTATAAACCTTTCAAATTTGTATAACAGTGTTAAAGATGTTCAAATATAACAACATGTATGACTTTTCATTAACAAAATCACCCGTCACGTTTTGCAGAATAATAACAAGATTATTACTATTACCATTAACCAACAGCTCTTTGTTTGAAGTTTGTTGTTAAGGATTTCAGAAGTTGAACTATTATTGCGGACATTTTTCATCGTTCGGGATCTGAAACGTCGTGATCCTTTTTGTTCACTAACGATGGAAAATGTCCGCAATAATAGTTCAACTTCTGTAACCAACAGCCCTATACAGGGTGTCACAAAAATGTCGGACATTTCCGGTACAGTTTTTTTTTATTTCGGCTTAGTTTAGCCGTAATTTGCCATTTTGTAAGTTTTTAAAATAATTAAAAATTAAAAAACACTTAAGATATTTTTGTGAAACTTGGTATACCTCTTAAATGTTTTCCTACTAACACTTTCCAAAAATATTTTTTATCTAACTTATCAAATTTAGAAACGGTGGGCATTTAACAATTTCAAAGTCAAATGGAATCAAATAGGAATTCGACTTTGAAATGTTTAAATGGCCGCCGTTTTGAAATATTGATAAGTTAGATAAAAGTATGTATAGAAATCTTATTAGGAAAACAGTTTAGGTTTACATCAAGTTTCACAAAAAATATCTCAAAGGGTTTTTGAAATATTAATTATTTAAAAGAAAATACAAAATGGTGGATTATGCTAAACTAAGCCAAAATAAAAAAATGTAACTCCTTATTTACGACTTACTTTTATATGTAAAATCCAGTTCTACATAGCGCGCTACACGTTTTTGTGACATTCTGTATAAATAAATTATAGGTTTTATAGTTTGACCATATATTTTACTAACAACAAGACAAACAGACTGTTCCAGTTTTTATCGGTAACAAAATAGTTGCTTAGGAGAATCTATTATTGTACTATGGTTTAAATAATCAACACAAATTTTGAAACATTGCAAAGATAACAGTGCTTAAATGGCTATACACAATGTTTTACGTTTTTTTCTAAACGTATCTGAACGCAATGATTTTTCCATTTACTGGTAAAATATAATAATTCTAGTTAAACACTTTCTTTACGAAAGCGTACATATTTTAATTATACTTTTCGTAATCAAAATGTTCGATACCTTTTGAACATTATTTCTAATTTTGCTTTGTACAGCTGCTTATATATTACAAAGTAAACAGATTTATTTATAAAACCTTTGTTGGTAAAGGTGAACCTTGGTATTAATTTTGTACAACTTAGTCTACAATTGATTAGTGGCTATTATAAGTAGTATAAAATATAAACTATGATTGTTAAAGTAGGCACTACGATTAGCCATTAACTACATGTTCTACAATTATTGTAACCCCTGGAATCAGTTCGTTCCGTCGATTTTCATTGGATTTACTTTGATAATATTAGTTTTAATTATAGTTGTGATAGTTTGTAAGTATACTATATAATTTGCATAGTTTGTAAATTTAATATCACAGTTTTTTAAATTCACTGTAAGGTTAGTGAAAGTTGAAGCATTTTAAGAGGCGGCCGGATAGAGTGGCCAAGGGACCCGCTCTGGACACCCCTCATAACATGGAGTAAAATCTTCAAAATATCAACAAATCGATAACGTACTTAAATAAAAAAAACTGATTCCAATGGAAGCTAAACATTGTTAATACTGCCGCATATAAACTAAAACTAGTGCATTCGTCAAACATTAAATTATTAATTAGGTCTTTTAAAACTTTATTTTCCCATAAAACATAGAACTTAAACTGTTTTAGAAAAAGTTTACTGTAGAAAAAGGAAGTTTTACCCTTAGAATTTATTAGGTATAGAATGGCCGGTGGCCTTGAGATTTCCTGCTGGCCGCTTAAGGCCCTACAGGCCATGTCACCGGCCATGCTAAACCAGACGAACTGTATTTTTACACTATAAAAATGAAGAAGTGAAGGCCACTTAGAAATAGTGTAATTTCGCTCTTTTGGGTGTTGAAACTCAGCCATTTTCTTTAAAGAGTGGCTCGATTTTCTCTTTTTTGGGTTTGGTTCTCACTCTTTCACATTAAGAGTGTGTGTAATGGTTCTAACCTTCTATTAAAACAATTATCTAAAACGTTAATCTAATTAAAACATCGTTAGCAAGTTTACAATATGAAAGTCCCTATTCCAGATGGAGACTGCTCGGGTTTTATCCGGCGGCCTCTTAAAATTTGAAAACTAACTTAACAAAATAATTATGGAATGAATTAAAAACAGATTCTTAAAGGTATAGCTAAATTTATAAATACTGTGTCAAATTAATAACTGGTAACTGTCCAGTCAAAAGTTAAAACAAAACTATTTATATATAAACATATAAACTCTGAAAATGTATCTTGAAAATATATAAATACAACCATAAAAAATAAAGAAAAGTGGAAAAGTAATTACGTTTCTAACCCTAATAAATGAAAAATTATTATTATTTATTTTTTTTATCGACAAATAGTCAAAGCTGAACATCGTAGCATGTAATATGTACAAGACAAATATGTGAATCCAAACTTTCATTCCAGGAGCACATAATTTACATATTTGAACTATTTATAGATTTATGAAATTTATTACTCTTACTCCATACCCAGGTTTGATCTATCAACGATAATAATTTAATATCTTCTGAACAACCTAACAATAATATAATATGATATGTCGTAAACGTTAACAAAACATGATACATTGTTGTTTGTACTTTTAACAAGATCTAGATATCGTATAGTAACACTGAAGTTAAAATGGTATTGAATAAAATTACGATGTCTGAAAACATTGAATTATGAAACTGTTTGTAAAACAACTAATCAGAAAGTTCTTAAGAATATATGTTGTAAAGTTTATGTTTTAAGCTGTGCAATAATATCTAAAACACATAATGGATAATTCTTAAACCTCTCAAGTTGAACCACCTCTTTTCGGCACAATGTAATAAAATATCTATAACCATAACCAACTGGATATATGTTAAACTGTTCGACTGCCAAAATCTATTTCTAGAATATTTATATTTGTTCAGAATAAAAACTACAATCTATTGCTTCTTAAACTGAATGGAAGCACTGTGACGTAAGTATCCTGTACAGTAAAATGTATTTTAAATAATATTTATTGTAATCAACTATATTATATTAAGTTGTATAGTATGTTTACATTATTCTATTAAATTTTTTACTATATAGAACGCTATTCACAGTTTGAGTTAACATTAAAATGTATTAATTGGCAGCTTCTTAACAACCTTTAAGAGGAAATTCATGTTCATCTAGTATTCTATACACTTTGTATAGTATGAACCTTTTCTTTTCTACCTTGTATTTACACGAACCACATTTATCTTAGTTCCAAAACAAGTGATAAGTGTCTACGTGTTTCGTATCTGATTAGTATACATGATTCCTAAATTCTTTAACTGTTTTTGAAACAAACATTTGTCTTTAAATGTTGAGGAACAATTGTTCCCAAATGTTTATTTTAAAGGAGAGGACCTAAATCGATTAGCGAGGCCATTGAAAATGTCAAACCACTTTTAGTATTTTTATTTAGAGAAGCAGATAGGTTTTGTAATATTTAACAACATTTGTAAATACGTAAATACGACGTTGTGTAAACAAGTTAGTAAAACGTTTTCTTTCTTAAACGCATTCATCCATTATATTTCATAACCCGCCCTGGGTCTTAAGACATATGATGTTTTAAGAATTTTAAAACAATATCATTTCCAAATTGTTCCTTCAAAAGAAACAGTAACGTATCCCTTAGGTTGCAATAACATTACGGACGGATTCCATCGTTTTTAAGTGAAAAAGAGCACATGAAGTTTCAGGATATGGAATATAATCCCGTTTTCAGGTGAAAAGCAACCTAAAACTGAAAACAAAACATTAGGAAAGAAGCTAGCCTAAAAGTTATCAGTGCAAGCTGACAGTCACCGCTAACTTTTAGGATATCTTTTTACTAATGTGCTACGTGTTAAATTACTTTTGACCTGAAGACGGGGTCAGGTTCCAAATCATGGCACGTTGTGTACATTTTATTCACGCGAAAACGATGAAATGCGTCTGTAATATTGCAACCTCAGAAATCGTACCATCGTCAACAAAGAAAATCGTAAATTACCGTTGAAACATAGTAACGAGCGTTATGATACTCTCGTATACATGAGACCGAAATATCTCTTTTCCTGAAGAGGAAACGTCATAAGTGAAATACGTAGACACTTAAAGTTATGAAACCTGCCATTAACATTAAACCCATTTTACAATAGTTTCTTAAATCTACCAACGATCCCTTAGGTTCGAGTAGAAAAATATGAATTCGATAGATTCTAACAACTAAACTACTGTTTTAACCTAGTCTCAGTTATATTATAATTGGGTAATTAGTTTTCCTAGTAAATTTTCTATATTGTCTTTGTAAAATTCGATATTAATAAAAGTACTTAATCTGCACGCAGGCGTTCCCTCGGCACCCAAACTTATTGTTTTTGGTCTTATAAAATTAAAAGTCACAGCTTGAATAAAAATTGCATGTGCGCATAGAACAAAGAGAACCTTTTAATTAAAACTTACATTTTAAAAAATATGTGTGACAAATGTTCAAGAAAATCAATGTATTAAAACCTTAATAAATCTGCAACAACATTTTTAATCAATAATCTGTGTTATCTCTTTAATTCACCAATTTAAACACATTTTTACTTACAAGATTTCTAATACATATTTTGTTTTGAAAATTTTACTGCTCAAACAGTTTGCTAACATATAAATTTTCTATTTGTGTTTTTATATGTCATCAAAACAATTCTTACACATTTTTATAGGCATTTTAAATCTATACAGAACATTTAGACAAGTTATAAATACTTAATTAGAAATAATCGTTAAAAGGCTCTCTTTGAAATTCAAAAGAAAAGAAGTAGTCCAATTGATCAGGAAATCACAATATCATAGACGTTTTAAAAAACGTGTTGGAAAGTAGTTTATCACAGTTCATCAACAAGTGTGTTAAATAATTCCGAAAACATTGTTTTAAAGTTAAACCATTACTGGCGTTAAACTTTAACGGGATTCAACGTAAATTTCATAGTTGTAGTCCCATAAATTATACATTTCAGTTAACCTGCTTATACAACTTACCTTTTTTCGTTAACCTTTCCTGTCCAAGATTTGCTTTTTGCATTTTTGAATATTAAGATGAACATATATTTTGTATTCGATGATTTCCCTAATATCCCACAAAAACATCAAACTAGTAGCCTCTAACTATTGTAACGTTGAGCATTTGTAACGGTCACCTTCCTATTGTGCATTTAATCGTAAACTAACATGCCATCACCAAATGACAGTTAAATTTAAACTTTACGACTTTACAAACGAGCTATGATCAAAACCTCCACCGACACATCGAACCCCAAAAATAACACAAAAGCCATAACTTCACTCTTGATTTATGATTTCCTGTTCAACCGGTCGACCTAGACAAGACTGTGATCACACAGACACATGATGGTCCCTGGGGTAGCTCGGGGTGGTCACACGGTGGTGACCCTGTCCACCTCGACATAGCGCACAGACGGGTCCCCGGGTCAGCAAATCACCTCCTTAGGTGTGCCGACAATGGCCTCGGTGTCGGAGGGCAGAGACTTGAGCCGAGATCCTCGCCGGGAGCGACAGAGACGACACCCCACGAACAGTAGAGTGCCTGGAACATTCCAGAGTGTGAGGTGAGATGAGGAAAGGGGAAAAGTACTACCTGCTCCTATGACAAACTTTAGGTGAGTCGACCTACGCAAACTAATCTAGCGTAGTATTGTTTGCAGCTCTGAGCATGCTTAATATAGCCACAGCTGCGTCAGGTGGCGGCTTTTCCAGACGGACCCATTTGTATCACTTCCAAACCTTTCTGGTCTTCATTTGGTCTTCATCAGCCTTACATATAATACTTAACCTATAACTACCGTGACTGCAAGCTGAACATGGTTGGTCAGTTCCATCAGGGATCGAAACAACACCAACATACCTAATAAGTTGTGTATTTTGATTCAATCTTTATCAAAGTTTCGCACGCCTACATTTCACAATGCCTGACGTAAAGCTAAAAACCTCGTACATGTAATGTTTCGTATACTTAGAACTCATTGTGTTGATAACTACTACCTGTTCTTTTTAGGTGCAGGTAGTTTCACCATTAGTCTGCTAAATTCTTGAGTTATGTTTTGTTAAAGTAAGTTTTTCGCCACCATCTGATTTGTCTGATTAAATTTTATCGATTTCCAACATACATGTAGGAACAATAAAATAAGTGTTTATATTAAAATGGATCATATTAAAATGGTTTTGGAGGGGAAACGCCCCTCCCACTGAAGGTGAATACCACGTTGTAGGAAATCTAGAGTTCACGAAAGCACTTGTGACTTTGGGTTGGCTATGGTTTATATTGTCACTAGCTACCCCGTTTTTTGACCAGACCTCTCTATGGACCTTATGGTCATTATTCTTCCTATTAACTTACCTTCTCGACGTCTAATGCATTAAACAACTTCTTTCCGAATCCAGGATCCGTTATGGAATAGTGGTTTGGGAAGGTTCGGCATATATTAATATAGAACGGCTTTTAATTTTACCGAAAAGAGCATTCAGAATAATTGCGGGTTTAACTTCGAAAGATAGCTGCAGAGTAGTATTTAAGTACTTGGAATTCTTGACAGTACCAGCTCTTTATGTATTAGAAGTTGTGACGTTTGCATTAAATCAACAATACTTAAGGAACAATAACGTACACAGCTATAATACAAGAAATGCTAGCAACTTTTATCTCCCCACCCATAGATTGACACTATTCCAAAAGAAGCCATCTTACGTTGGGTATAAACTGTTTAACGTTCTCCCACAAGAATTGAAAGCAGATGGGTTTACACGACAGAAATTAAAGAATCGGCTAAAGGATAAACCTATTTATAAAGTTGGCTCTTTAACTATCTAGGCCTATGACAAGAAAATATTTATTTATCTTTATACAACCTTTATATTTATATCTTAAACCTCGGTTTTTATCCAACACTTTTATTTATCTATTTCAGACCGTTATTTTTTTACGTGTTTAATTTTATTATTTTTGTCATTTTATTTTTAATTTTATTTTATTTGTACATTTATTACTTATTATTATTTATTCATTGTTATTTATTCTATACTTGAAGTATTTTGAATAAAATATTTTTCTTCTTCTTCTTTACAATAAAATTCGCCAGTAATTTACTTAAATCACTGAGGCTACCACAGGAATATTTACATATTATATAACAAACAAGCAACCTACCGATCATAGCCAACACGCCCAGGGTCCACAGCGCCAAGTGCAGCGGCGGCAGTTGCAGCAGGTACAGACAGTGAGTGAGTGCCTCGTCGTACCCTGAGGGACAATGTACCACGCCGTCACACCAGAGGGAGCTGTTGATGCAAGCGTCCAGCTCAGGACATCGGTACAGACAATCCGACAAGGACATGTCAGTCGGCTGAAAGGCAGGTCTGAAAAAGATAATCATACATTATTATTTATTAATCGTCTTTTAAGTGCCTAAACCAATCCTGTGAGTTTTATGTTTGGTGTTGATAAGAACTCTTTTAAAGTACTGATTGATGGTCAGTCGTTTAACACATTGTTGTTTAAAATTTGGTTTATCACGGACTTTTCCAGTCACTTCAGGAGAAAAACTACTCCCTACGTTTCGGGGAGTTGTTCGGGGTGTTGTAAGGGTGACTGGAGGTCTGCGACTGCCTAGTAGGAGGGTTCTTTACTTTTAGTATCCAAAGTCTTTGCGTTAGGAGCTATTGTTCGTTTTTAAGGATAGACATATAATGAACTGGGCTATATTATATTTACCATGTTTCTTATACTAGGCCTTAGGCTAAGTGTTAACTGTAAGGTTAAGTTAGGCCTTGACAACGGATGGAGTTTCCCAACTGTTTAACACGTACGGAGTAGATTTTCTTCCAAAGTGGCCGGAAATGTTTGTGATAACAAACCTTGTAGTTTACATCCGGTAAACGATTTTCAGGTACAGTTCGTCAGGTTCAGCATGGCCGGTGAGATGGGCTATAGGGCCATAAGCGGCCTGCAAGAAATCTCAAGGCCACCGACCATGCTATACCTAACGAACTGTAGGTTAGTTCGTTAATTTTGGCAGGGATGTAAGGTATAGTACGCAATAAATTATTTCTTAATTTATCAAAACGAACGTAGATTTTCATTGAAGTCACCTGTTAAGATGCTTGTTATAAAAAAGTTTAATTTTGGTCTCCAATATAGTTGGGATGAGCCAAATCTGGAAATAAACAAGTATTAAGAAATATGCCACAGTCACTAAAAAGTAATGGGTACGATTTCTCATGTACAATAAGACCTCTTTGTTAATTTAATTCACATTTTCATATACCTTCTTAAATTTACTTGTTTGCATTATTTTATAACATTTTCAGAATAATTTAACGAATTATATAAAATGAAACATAACTTTATTTAACGAAGTTCGGTCTAACAAGTCCTCTCTGACACCTAAGTTAGCTTAAAGGTAGCTTTGTACTAATCCGTATTGTTAATAAACACCCATTATTCAAGGGCTCACGGGGAATCCTAACCTACCCTAGCCAGCGGCAAGAACAACGGGAAGACCAGTCGCAAATGTGTCACCGCGCGTTTCGCCCGCAAACCCCCTCACCGGAGGGTCCAACCGCGCCGCGCTACCGCAACACATAACGGACCAACAATATGTACCAACAAGTGTATATAGTTTAGTGTTTAGTGTTTTTAGTGTAAATAGTGTATATAGACAGCATCTCCATGAAGATGACCTTTAGGTTGAAATGTACATCGGGAAATAACAATACCCTAAGGTCTACAGGCACTTAACAAACTACGACAATCAAACTGACCCTACCTCCTAGATATCTCCATCCAGGAAACTGCAAACTGTCCTGGCTCCTTGGGAAGGAACTCCACGAGGATGCTGCGGGTTTGGGAGTGTCGGGGTTGTAACCATCTCGGCGGGAGGTCTGCCCAGTCACCCACCCGTCCGAGAACACTTCCACCTGTAGGAAAAAGATAAATGGTGTAAAAGCATTGGTTTCATGGAATAGATAATCCGTTTTAAAACGTATCGGAGTGTAACCCAAAGGAGCTCCAAACAGTTAGTTTCCTTATAGCGGACTACATTCAAAACGGTTAACAAATTTGTTTCAAAGACAATATTTATTTGAGTGAACAATGTAACACTGTAAAAGATTGTTTGAAGTGTTTATTAGCGAAAATAATCTATTCTTATTCTTATTTGCAACTAACTGGAACTTATATTCACCTTAATATGTTAACATTATAACATACTTTTGTAGTTTAAGCAAAAGTTCTTTGGAGTAAGAAATAGACAAAACTTTGATTAGTTGCGAAAGATGTCTTAAACTCTACTCCCAATTAATAACGGACCTTAAGACAAAAACGATGTAACAAGTTCGGAATTCACATTGAAAGTTTAGAAAAAAGGAATCCAATAATTAATCCAATTAACTCTTGCGAACTTTGTAACTAAGGGGACTGCGACAGATATTGGATGGTTCCAATATAACTCGATGTAGTTGGTAATTAGTTCTATTGATTAGTTAAAACAAGAACATTAGTTCATGATAGCTTTGGAACAAATAATGTAATACTTGTATTTCAAATTAATTACTAGAGTTCAGTTATTAAATAACTAAATAGGGATATTTTACTGTTTAGATATAAATAAAGACGGATTTATGTACTGGTCATTGATATTATTAAAGGAGCGCCGAGCATGTAAGCTACAAACTGTTTTGTCAAATAAGTTAAAATCTAACAGAAATGTAGTGGCAGTATACTCGTATATGTTGAAAGTATATCCTGAATTTTAACTGAAATATTTTCACCGTTCAGGAAAACTCTATTCAAGAAAATATGGCAACAGTCATGGTTGTCCTTTAAAACATGTTAAAACGGTGATTCATATTTTTTAGAGAGTAAGAAAGATATCCACGACAAATTTGTTTCCGATTGTTCATTCTCTCTCCCACTTCTACTTAGTTCTCTCACCTACTCAATTAGCTAATTGAGCTAATTGACGCTTTAGCTAATCAACTAACTTTACCTCAAGGGTTCAAGTAGCGCCTAGCTTGTTACTATGTTTTGAGATATATTAAAGCAACGCTACGAGTATTTCCATCTAGTCCTTGAAAGGATATGTAACGACTTTTAAAATATTAGTTCTTTGATGGGCTAATAATGTTGTTTCTTCTGTCCAAATGTGTTTTTAATGCGAGTTCGTTCTGTCCACAGACAATGGTGCTTCTTTTTTAGTATTGCTCTCAGGCGAAAAAAAACTGAAGTATAAATATGTCCTCTATTTACATTAACGAATCATGTGAAATCTTCGACTTCAAAATGTTAGTAAAGACATAAAAGGGACTCTGGCACACATGAAACGAAATGGAATGGAATTGTATGGAAAGGAATGGAATGGCTTGGAATGTAATAGAATGGAATGGCTAGGAATGGAATGGAATGGAATATAATGGAATAGAATGAAAATCGTATTCATTAATGGTGAAGTTTGGACTTTAAAGTACTCTCTTCCACTTAACCACATGATTTTGTGTTAACGTCTTAATGACAAAACAGTGAGGTAATGAGCAGTTGTAAATGTTCAATGATAACTATTGGACGTCACGTGGATTTGATTAAATACGAGTATGCTTTTATTTCCGGATGTCTTCGACGTCTACAAGTTAAGAAACGAGAACTTACCATGGGGTGCCTATCAGACTCCGGGGGGAGGGGACACACCAGTACGTCCACCCCTCCCCTAGCGTGGATGAGTACTCTGTTCTTCGTGCTGCAGTGGGTGGGGCGGAGGGAGAGGGAACTGTTCGGTTCCACAGCTTGTGAACCTGGGATCAACCTGCCCCTGAGTTGTACGTACAGGTACTTCGCATCAGTAGGCAGAATCACCCAGGGCTGACTTTCGCAGTTCACCTTTAAACAGAACAGGAAGCGGTAAAAGAGATACAGATGAGAGATCAAAAAGAAGGCAGCATTATTGTTTACAGCCTAAGTCCAGAGGCAATATTGATACAGGATTGTTTGAACCCAACCTTGCGTGTATTTAGGTGAACAAAATTTGGTAGACTAGCTAACAATACAAATCAAATTTTACCATGTATTTTCAAACGAAGGCTTAAGTGGTGAGGCATTTATTCAAACAGTTTTATGGGTGTACCACTATAAATGATAACAAGATGTTACAAGGCGTTTCGTCTGGACTGTGCCAGACATCATTAGTTTAATTTTAATTGTAGAAATAATACAATTGTATAAAGTAGTTATAAAGTATAAAGGTAAATATAAACAAGCTATTTGTCCAAGTGGATGTTGGTAAAATTAATCAGATGATTGTTTTCATAATTTTGAATAGAGGTGTCCAAGATTGTGAAAGCTTATATGAATTTGCTTTGTGATTTAAACTATGTGGGTACTTTTTGATTTCAATGGCCTCTCTCACAATCCTGGACAAATAGTGACTTTCTCTAGCCAGTTGTTTAGTGCCTTCAAATGCAATAGCGTGTTTTGTGATACAACTATGTTCGGCTAAAGCAGATTTATCCACGTCTTCGTTTTTATGTGCCTAATATGCTCTATCATACGAGTTGAGATCATTCTTTTGGTTTGCCCCACGTACACAGCACCACAACCACAGGGAAATCTGTACACTCCAGAGGAAGATAAAAGGATCTGGTCTTTGACTGGTCTTAAAAAGTCTTTAATCTTCTTTATATGCCTTTATATTGGTTTAATGTCATATTACTGTGGAAAATCTTACCCATTTTTCAGATGTACCTTTAACATAAGGAAGATACACTTTCTTAGGGTTATCTGGGTTTTGTGTGCTAGTACCAGCCTGGTTTAGTTGACCTTGAGTTTATGCTCTGTTCAGTTGTTTCTTGAAAACTTTATTGATATGATTGCTTGAATATCCATTTTTCTGCCTAGTTTTACCACCTATTATTTTTTTTACTACCTGGACGTAATAATTTGTCTAAATAAACACACAAATTACCCAGTACAAGCTGGATTATTGTAAATTGGGTTAATTTTAACAAGTTTGTTAATACTTCGAATTTTCAATTTCTGCACACAACAGTGAGCATCAAAATTATAGTATTTGGCACTTGGACTATCTTAATATTTGAAGTATTAATTTGAAACTTGGTTTTTTCTATACAATATGAGGCGTACCTAAAAGATATATAAAGCCTTATTGTTTACCTAATAATCGATGATATTATATACAAGATTGATCATATTTTAAAGTATTGTACATTATTATAGTATTGCTATATGACGCGTTAAACAAAGTCAAGTGAAACATCAAAACATTGAAAACTAATCAGACATAACCTGTGATAATTAAGCAAACTAATTATGAAAACCCACAACGTTATTAGTTTAATAGTAATGAATAACATATTAGTAACGAATTATATCCCTTCCAGTAGAGAACCACATATAATTAAAATTATTACTGCCTAAAAGCTCCTCTTTGTGCATTTATTATCAAACAAAATACTCGTATTTCATCTCGCTTTCATGCAAAGTGCTTTTCTATTGAGTGGTAATTACATTTACATTCTGACGAGTGCCACATAATTTATGAGTTGTTATCAAACGACGAATTAACTAAAAAGGATAAACTGTTCCTTTTGTCAAAACATGTCATTTATTGCAACCTTTTTGTCGCACTAATTAAAGAGGCGTATTTAAAGGTAACCCGAGAAATCGGAATGTCTTCTACGACTTGGATGTTGTTAGATTAGACAAAGAGAATGACAATGGAACTGTAATTGGAGAAGTTAGAAGATAATGGAACCAATACTTTGACTAAGTGCTTTAATTCGAGATTGCTTCAGGCCTTCAGGTTTGTCACTTCTTGCTGTTCCTTTCTCCTCCAATTCATCCTCCTCTTTCTTTCCATCTATTTTCACTTCTGTTAAAGTTAACGGAAAAGAAGTCAACTCTGACGGTTTTGTTTAGATATAATAAGCTTTAGCGCTTAGCTGCATGTCGGCCTGGTTTTGACTAAATATCATTTGAATTTCTACTCATACACGTTCATGAAATATAGTCATGGTTTATTTGTAAAACACATAGATTTAAGAATCAATATAACAATTTTGGGAGGCAGACACAGTTCATGCCAGACATTTGTTATCTGTGTGAGTCATAATGACTGACTGACTGCAAGGCCTAAAGAGTTGAAATGTTTAGCAGATAATACTAGCACCTAAACGAGTGATCCGATCTTCAATCTGATGAAAATCGTTAGATAATAACATTCAAGTTTATTTCAGAAGGCAGTTGTTAAACTACAGATTCAGTGACGTTACGTCAACTAGGATCTAACGAAGGTGTCTATAAACTACTCTTCTAATTACCAAAACCACGCGGTAGAGCATACCCACCGTTGAACGTATTTCTGGGAAATTTAGGCTGGTGGTTTCCCAGGAGTAAAGGTAATACTTATTCTAATGATGTCATATTCATCCTAAAAGTAAGAATGTTTCAAATTAACAAGGTTCTGAAACTAACCAAGGTACGCGTCAGCGAATCATAGTATTGGTTAAAATGCTACAGAAAAATACAATTGATTTCTAATGTATATATTTTCCTGGCCATTTTGACTTTATATGATATCATTTCTAAATGAGTCTTTATCCATTTTAAATTAAACAATTTCCATTTGTTAAATGACAAGATGTTGACCTCAAATATATAAGGGTCTTATATAAAAATCAGGTTTGCTATAGATCCGGTTGTATTCACAAAGTGTACTGAGGGTTGTTACATACCTCATCAGGGGTTCTGCTGGGAGAGCGGAACCACAGTTCACCACTGATGCCAGACACTTTCTGCTTCCTGGGGCAGCCTGGGGCACGGATAAACTCCCAGGATGCCAGGAAGTAGAGCCCTCTGTCAACCAAACACACTGTGTGAGGAACATCCTTAGTATGTTTTGGTAAAGAAGTAGATTCACACCACGTCAAAACATGATTTGCATCATAATAAGACACATGTTGGTCTCGCTGTGGAGACATGTTTCTAGTTTTTCAATGAGAGCTCAGGAAAACATCAGATAAACGAGACACGAAGCGGTTGAAAAGTCGACGGAACCCAGCTACAACACGAAACACGAAGTAACATTTGAAATATCAAAGTATTGGCAATAGCTTTACATTACTACCCGTGAGTCATCCGAGTAACCATTAAAATAATTTAAAATGACAATTATTAACTTAAACAAAGAAGATAGCATTAAACTTTCAAGAAGCTGGCAACCTGAAGAAATCTGTTTGATAGTGTCACAGCAAATAAAAATATCGACAGTTGGCATCCCTGCTCCAATGGACGGACGGGAGCCTTGTGACCAATAGGATAGCATACAGCAAATGTCTTCATTTCAGCAAATCAATTATTTGAAGATGGTACTCTACAGCGAGACCAACATATTTCAAGCAAATTATTACGATGATTTGACGCGCTGTGGACCGGAAGAACTAGATTATAGTTGTGACGTTGGCCGCAAACGCCTAAAGTTAAGTTTAAGGGAAAAGGTGTTTTAGGTTGGAATTATTGTTTGTATTACAATAATTATAGGACCGATGATTCTAGAGAGATACAAATTGACATTTCGTGTACTTAGGTCTGAAGGTCCTACCTTTCTACCTGAGGATTTATATACATTTTGCCACGCTTTAGTTTCTTCTTTCTTCAACTTTAAAGGTCACTGTACATTCTATTTGTAAGTAGTATGTACACTGTATACAATGGACTGTGAATGTTGAAAACTGGAGTGCTGACGATCTCGCCAATGACGATAAATCCACTCACAACCTCAGCTAAAAACAGCTTCACGGTTAATAAAAAAAGTCCTACAACTGGATGTATAAAAAAAGCTTAGTAAATACAATTTGTTCCATTATTTAGGAACTTGTAATAACTTGTAAATAACCTCGGAATTTTCCTGATCGTGATAGCTTTTGAATTAGGGTTGTAACACATTTCTTGTCGCAGTTTCATCGTTTAAACTTAGAGTCTCCTGTTAAAATCAACTTACAACCACGGAAACGTAAAAGCAAATACAGAGAAATTACGCCATCTAAAACCAACCTTAACGCGTTCAATAAGACGTTAGCAGAGAAAAACGGAAACGCGTGTTCAACTGTCCCGAATTCCTCACAGCCTCATCCCTTTACATGTCTTCCCCTACCTGTAGTCGTCCAGTGGGGTCATGTGCAGTGCGTGAAAGTGGACCTCAACAATGTGTGCAGTGGAAGTAAAGGAGAAGGGTAGGAATTGAGAAGCACCCACAGATACAGTCTCTTGACAACGGCACAGCTGCACTCCAGGACACCTGCAAACAGAAAATATAATTTGCAAATTTATTTTAAAGATACTAGCAGTAGTATTGTTTTTGGTTGGGCTGGGCGCTTTATGGAATGGGGCTACGAGAAGGACTGTGTACCTTCTCAAAATCGTCAAAATCGTTAAAAACATCGGATCACCACGAAAAACTGAACACTGTTATTATTTCTTCGAAATGATTAAGCTGTTGTAGCTTTTTCCGATTGACCGCTTCTAATAATGTACAAAGTTATTAGAAACAACTTTGTCACTGATTTACTAGTCATAATTGTTTTTTTTCACTCTGATGAGCTCGGAAATGACCTTTTCCATTTGTTTGTCGTTTTGTTAAATGAAAATTACTTTTTCTAATTATAGAACATTCTCCATTATAAATGAACATTGCAAACAAATCAAGGTAACTATTGACATATTATGTTTAAATTATCACGCTGATTTTGTTTCCAGCAGTAAATTATCATAAACAACGATTAAAGGACTTAAGTTGTTGAAAAGGACTTTCTGTTAAGAAGCTGATGATAAAAGAGCTTTCCTTTTTTAAAAGCCACAGGGGCTCATAAAAACGGTTTATTTCTTATCGAGTTAATTTTTTTTTGCTGTAACATCATTAGAAAATTGTAGAAACAAGTGGGTCATATCTGTTCTCACCTCCCAAATCCTGAGGTGCGCCGTGGCGTTGCCCACACACTGCAGTCTCCCAGAGTCCTGATTGTGTCTGGTGATGCACTCTGTCCTGTTGGCTGTCTGCATGGCGTGCACTGTGATCCTGACACTTTCCCCGCGCTGAGCCTCGAACCGATATACACAGCTGAAATCAATATATCAGAGATTCAAACAAGGTAATGTAAGGTAGAGTAAAATATGAGAGCGTTAAAACTCATGTTTAACCACTAGGGAATATGTCAGTCGTCCAAAGCCAAATCAAGACTCAGATATATCAATACAGTATAATATATTCGACCAAGTGTTCGCTTAGACCAACAGGAATTTCGAAACCTCAACTGAAAATCAGGAAACGGCGAAACAAATTAGTCAAATAGATAAAACCCTTAATAGATCAAAACCTAATGGTTTTAGAGTAATGACCATAAGGAATTAGTGACAAACCCTATCTTTACAACCGAGAGAGGAAATAGAGGAAGGAAGGACACAAAGAAATACTAAAGCCAGTTTGTCTTCTTTAACGAGACATGTGTAACACCGCTATTTATAGAGGTAAATGTTGGCAATTGAGATCGCACAAAGAAACTATGGGATTCAAGACTTTGAATAATTAAGAAATAAGAACGAATCATTATTCAGAAATGAGAATGATCTCGTGCTATGTTATTTACGCCTTTAAAAGTCTGGTGTGCTTTTGGCTGGACGAACGAAAGGGACATGGTTGTGAAGTAGAATCAAAGTTATCAAATAAAGACACATTATAAAAAGGATAATGGTATAAGCAAAGTTATTAAATTGTCCTATATTTTGAAAGTTCAACAACGATCCCTTGCTGTTTTGTAACAAAAAAGTTCTAGAGGCGTAAAGTCTTCTAGAACTGTTCTCAACCGTGTCCATAATTATTACATGATACCTCAAGTTGGTGTTGCCTCCTCGGCCGAATAGAAAGACGTCTTTGGGTGATGTGAAGTTCTGAGGCTCTCCTTGAGACAGGAGAGACCTGCTGGTGAATCTGCGAGAACAAGGTCCTCCCCCATGAGCCTCGCCGTCCTGGTGCAAGTCCACAAACTCGTAAAGGGCTCGGAAAGATACGGGCCTGAAAACAGAAATCTATAAAGTCAAATTTCACACAGTTTTTCAGGCCAAAAGTAAGGCAGATTAGAACTGAAAAGTTTTTGTGTTCTGCATTTTCTGTTGTTATCTTCTTATCAAAACGAGGATGACAAAAACGATGATAGTAGCGCTATTATGTTCGTTGTCATAACCACTCGTTCCAATAAACAAAACAGAATATTGTGATTATGTGTGAAGGTTAACTAACCTCCACGTAAATAATAACACAGAAATAAAACACTCTCCACAATTGATTTCCTAGCTTAAACAAGTTCGCAATTATATTATACTGTATCTTTTAAACTGCCAACAGCCTGCCTTAAATATCTACTCTATGGACTTATTTAGTACCTTATGTAGTGCAAAATAAACCGAGGTAAGAGTTTAATTACGATAAACCTCTATGAAATATATACATACCTTAGTGCAGTGCTCTGGGTGATCCTCAGCTCTAGAGTCATAGAATCCCCTGAAGACAAGAAGCTCTCAGCCAAGGAGCAAGGTCTGGGAGCCCGCGTCCCGTTGGACAGAAGGGAGTGGTCACAGCTCCTGGGAATGTGATCCTTACAGTACCTAGCCAGAAGGGTGAGATTGCTGTGCCAGCCACTGCTGTACACCATGGATCCGTTCTCTTCCTTCTCACTGAAACCGGAAGTCGACTGATGTGACTACTAACACTGTTATGAGCATTACAGTTGAAGGCATTGTGATAGGGTTCCAAAACTATAAGGGATTTTAAAACCGTTGTCAGTTAAAATATACTGTAAGCTGTGAAATTTTACTCTGATGTCAAAATGAACAGCACTTTCAATTGGAAGGTGAAAGACTAGTTGCAGAAGTAAAAGCCAGAAACAGCTACATTACGAGAGGTACCATATCTAGCTCCGTATCTAGACTGATAATAGAATTATTACATTGCAATAGCAGTTGCTAGCTACTGTGACTACAATTGGTAGTTCTGAACTCTTAAACTGACCGAAAGAAAACCCCATTAATTCAAACATAGACGACGCGTGCACTAGCAAATTTCCTATAACGGGGAAACATTAAACCGAAAGTGCCCTTTTTGACGTCTTGTGACTCCTCTAAATTTCGCTTTGTTTGTCAAACTTTCACGGTGTTTGGTGCAAATATTCGTTTTGTGAATATCTAGATTAAGTATGACGATTAGCAAAATTGGTACACCGGATGAACCTTTTTTGGGGAACCATTCCCTTTGAAAATTGAGCTTTAGGCTAAAATAACTGTATTTATGATCCTATTTCTATCAAACTTGTGTAAACGTTAATAACCCTTAACCTAACATGTGTATGAAAAACGAACAAAACCCATTTAATCAGACCGAGATGGTGCATACAAATCCTTCATTGGGTTTTATTGGTCAAAACCCATTTAAGGGGGAGAAACAACCCCCAAAAGGCCACTTCCGGTCCATTAGACCAACTTTGCTAGTTTACGAACTTAATCTAGAGATTTATAAAATGTAATTGTGTACCAAATGTCAGGGAAAAAGGCCAAAAATGCGATCTGTAGTGTGGTGACTCAGGAGGCGAGAGCAAGCTCAAAACTTTATTATGGTTGTGACTTATAACTGAGACCGTTTAGTTGTACGACATTTTTTTCCTGTCGATATAAATGAATAATTCTATTTCCTGGAAACTTCAGTGTTAATAGAATCCACTGTCACTTGTCCTCGTATGAACGGCTCTTAAATGAGCTCTAAATTTGATGGCTTTTTACGACCAATTACTCGTGTTCTATATATGAATTAAATTCTTAGTTAGATGTATGTTTTAGTAGCTATAAACCTACATTATTCTCTTAGTGTTCACATTAAACCTCTCATTTCATGACTCATAACACACCCTTCACATGGTGTTACTCGTTAACTTATGAGGTTTGTACGCGTATCAAAAGGTCTAACTGACAATGACATCTAAGAGACTCAGCCAGTCAACAAGCTTCCGAGGATGCCTCTCCACAGCTAGGTCGAAACGTAAAGCAGTATTTGTAATTCAACTGTGCCGCGGTGTAAACTGGAAGCATTAGATCTTAGCGATGACACCGGCCGCAAAAGCCTAAGTGTTAAGAACGACATAGAAAATTGTTTGAAAAGTTATTAGACGCAAATGCTTTGCTTGACTTTTATATCGGCGGGCCTTCTAACTCAGAAACAAAGTTCATTTTAACAACTAAAACTTCTTTTCTGAACACTTTAACAACCTTTTTATCTCGCACTCACCAGTATATTTCGTTGCAGGTCATAGGAGCTGCGCGGACGTTGCCATCCCAGACCTGCAACTTTGTAGAGCACTCCTTCTCGTCAGCGCTGGTCACGTGATACTTGAGCACAGCCAACCACACCTTGAACCTGGAGGGGATGAACACTTGAGTGCGACGTCGAGAGAGCTCCAGATGCCTGGGAGGAGGGACTGCTCCGGGCTCCATGCCCTGGAACAAGTAAAAAGAAGCAAATGTAACAATATGTGAGATTAAACCAAATCCAGGAAGAATCAGAATATAACCCTCAGGATGTCCAAATAATCAAAACAAAATGTTGATATAAAATTGGTGCCCTCGACGGTTCAAAAAAGGTATTGAGATTTTGATCAGTTGATATTATAGTACCTGTAATGACTTCTGCAAAAATAGGTAAGGATAGTAATAGTAAAGCAGGAGTAATATTAACTAAAATTATAGGAAAATATAAAATCTTGTGAAATTGCAAAAAGAGAGTCGTGCACGACGTTTAAGACAATTGGCACTGATATAGCTCTATTTTCGGAACCATGCTTTTGTAATAAATATACGACGATCATCTTAAGAGGTAGTGGCGCCGACGTTCTTATCTTCTCTAAACCCTAAGGTAAGAAGAAGCAGTGTAATTGAACTGGAAGACACAGGACGGTAGTTCATGAAGATTTCCTTTGCTGTCAGTATGAAAGAAATCATAATACTTTCAAGGTTCATCTCAGATTAAAGTTATGGAGAATATATAGAGAACAAACACGTTTATTGAACACAGCTGAGGGAACAGATGATTGGTTAACTGACGGAATCATGTAGTGAAACAATTCGATCAATGGAAAATGATGAATGCATAAAATACCGTTGATCTGAGTGATGTATAGAATTACGACCAACTGGATCCTTTCGCTTTTTTAGTCAATGTATAACCTAGATTACAAATTAAGTTTTTAAAGTCTTAACTTAGAAATATTACAGCTTATTTTCTCCATGATTTACAGAAAAATTGTTCTTTTGTTGTCTTTTGTTTGTTGATATTGCAAACGTATCTTAGGAATCTTGTAAAGTTTCCAACTGATACTTAATAAGGAAGGTCGGCATATTATACTGAATATACTTGGTATTCTTTCAGACAGAAATTTCTCGCTGTAATACACTGCACTGTCTTACATCAATGCATAATATACAACTATGCAACTTATGAGAACCTAAAGCTCGTGAGGACAGATTTTCTCTCCTACTTGTTTTAAGACTAATACTAAAGCTGACCTGAAGGTGGTATCAGACAAGTGGTGTTTGCCGCCAGTGAATGCCTTGGACTCTCCACAACTCCTTTGCCAGCTCCTCGCAGCCAAAACTCACATCTCTTGTTGCGAGCGTACTTGGGAGACTCCTTGTCCACGAACTTCACCTGGAAGTAATAAATAAAGAAAGTAGCACAGGGATCTGTACTTAGTTCCATAGAAAATAGAGTTATTCACTTATGTCACCATGTTAATCGAAACGTTTCAAAACAAGACAGAAAGCAGTATTGAGCTTTTCCAGACGTACTAAGTTAATGTAAAACATGTACATATGTGTGACACCCCTACAGCTGGTGCGTGTGTCTAGTTAACATGACATTAAGTTCAAGTATTCCTTTTGTGAATAGATAGGTTTAATTTGTAAGTAAGCAAAATAAGTTCAGCGGAATTCACTTTTTCCTGGGTTGAGGGGGGGGTTTCTCTCCAAAAGTAATTTAATTTTTGAGTATATAAAACTGTATTCATAACCAAAGATTTATTTTACCACACCTTAAATGTTTACACAAACTATTCAAATCAGTTGAGCCGACCAAAGATGATGGCGGAAAAACGTAGACTACTTTCATCGGGCAAGCTTCAAAGGGATTTTGTGTAGATTCCCGGGTTTTAGAAGTTATTACGTACACACTTAACATACATTATGGTTTACACTACTCAATAGACTTCATTCACACGTAGTCAAAACATAAGATTAGATCTAACGAGTAGTTAAACATCTGTTTAGTATATTTTCGAAATTTGTCTTAACGTTTACTGCTCTCCAAAATATTATAATGGTCCATCAAATTTTAAGTTGTGGACTTCAATATTCGAAAAATATCACAGTCCAAACTAAAACGTTCAAATGTCCTCTTCAAACAGAACAGAACTTGGTGTTGCAGTGGAATAAATTTGTTCAGTTCTCTGGTCGGTCGAAGGGAAGGCTGCAGCTGGGGGAAGTAACGGCTTATCTTATAATTGGTACAAGAGCTTGGCTCTCCCTGAAGGCGAGGTTTGTTTGAACTCACCAAAGCCAGACTTTCAACTAAATGAGATTAGAACAATAGTAACCACGCCGTTCCTACTTGCACAAAGTGTTAAGAGCACAAAGGCGTTCTCAGTTCTGTAACGTGTTTATCTGTTTATGTTAAATGTAATTTATTAAAAGGTCGCTTGATGAAAACAAACATCTTTTGTTTATTACGTTAAGCGCTTATTTACTATCTAATTAAGTGCTTGATATTGTTTTCTATTGCAAACCCACAAAAAATGCATTTACTGGGTGTTGAACGTTTCTAAAAGTTTAGGTTATCGAATTGTATAGCTAAACAGACATTTCTTCTGTGCATTTAACTTGAAACTGGGGCCGTGACTTGAATCTGTAAACTAAGCATTACGAAAATTTGCTTCTTAACCTTCCGGATGTACCTCTTGGCAACTGTCTAATTACGTTTGCAAAAACCAGAAGCTAGACGATGAACGCCCTAGCTTATGTCTTACGCAGGTCTTGACCATGGGAGCTTAGAGGCTTAAGTTGTGAACAAGTGAAGTAATCCGTACTTATCGTAGAACAAGGCCTCAATGCTATGCCTAAACTTGACCGATCTAAATTTCGAAATGGTTCAATCACCATGAAAATATAATGGTCGACAAAAATGTATCTTATCTAAAAATGCAGTGCCAGATTCAGAATAATAAAGCTCATGAGTGTTCATCTCATCCAGTAAATATACCTCCACTTTAGTACATCTTACCTGCATCTGAAGTTGGAAGCCATGTAGAGGCATGGGTGGTGCCGGGTAGAGGAAGGTTCCAAAGGAGATGTAGAGAACTCTACCAGAAGCTCATGTGTGTTCTCTCATCCAGTAAATATACCTCCACTTTAATACATCTTACCTGCACCTGAAGTTGGAAGCCATGTAGAGGCATGGGTGGTGCCGGGTAGAGGAAGGTTCCAAAGGGAGATGTAGAGAACTCTACCAGAAGCTCATGTGTGTTCATATCATCCAGCAAATATACCTCCACTTTAGTACATCTTACCTGCACGGTTGGAAGCCATGTAGAGGCATGGGTGGTGCCGGGTAGAGGAAGGTTCAAAGGAGATGTAGAGAACTCTACCAGAAGCATGTGTGTTCATATCATCCAGCAAATATACCTCCACTTTAGTACATCTTACCTGCATCTGAAGTTGGAAGCCATGTAGAGGCATGGGTGGTGCCGGGTAGAAAGGTTCAAAGGGAGATGTTAGAGACTCTACCAGAAGCTCATTTGTGTACATCATCCAGTAAGCCTCCACAATACATCTTACCTGCACCAAGTTGGAGGCCATGAAGGCATGGGTGGTGCCGGATAGAGGAAAGGTTCAAAGGGAGATGTAAGAACTCTACAGAAGCTCATGTGTGTTCATATCATCAGCAAATATACCTCCACTTTGAGTACATCTTACCTGCACCTGAAGTTGGAAGCATGTAGAGCATGGGTGGTGCCGGATAGAAGGAAGGTTAAAGGGAGATGTAAAGAACTCACCAGAAGCTCATGTGTGTTCATATCATCCAGCAAATATACCTCCACTTTATACATCTTACCTGCACCTGAAGTTGGAAGCCATGTAGAGGCATGGGTGAGTGCGGATGAAGGAAGGTTCAAAGGAGATGTAGAGAACTCTTGCCGAAGCCCATGTGTGTTCATATCATCCAGTAAATATACCTCCACTTTACATACATCTTACCTGCATCTGAAGTTGGAAGCCATGTAGAGCATGGGTGGTGCCGGATAGAGAAGGTTCCGAAAGGGAGATGTAGAGAACTCTACCAGAAAAGCTCATGTGTGTTCATATCATCCAGCAAATATACCTCCACTTTAGTATCTTACCTGCACCTGAAGTTGGAAGCCATGTAGAGGCATGGGTGGGGCCGGGTAGAAAGGTTCCAAGGAGATGAGAACTCTACCAAAGCTCATGTGTGTTCTCTCATCCAGTAAATATACCTCCACTTTAATACATCTTACCTGCACGGTTGGAAGCCATGTAGAGCATGGGTGGTGCCGGGTAGAGGAAGGTTCCAAAAGGAGATGTAGAGAACTCTACCAGAAGCTCATGTGTGCTACTGACTGCTTCAGGGACGGCAACTCCTCCTCCACAGAACTTCAGAAGCACGGGGTCTCTCGTTGTGTATCCGTCGTACACAGTGACATAGTCTTGCACCTCATCACATTCCTTCCATACCTGTAGAGAATATAACCGTTTATCTTAGGTAGGTGATAACGCTCTCGAGCCAAGGGCCGTATAGCCTGTAGGGACGCAGGAGGCAAGGAAGCTCAATATTGTACTTATAGAAACCCCATAAGAACAAGTTTGAGATGTTGGCGAAAAGGCGCATTTGGGAGATGGGTCGGTGCATCGTTTAATTTTGGCAATAACTACTTTTTAAAGTATGAAAAAATACTGATAAGAAATACATAGGGGAAAAGTCTTAACGACATTTAGGTTACTTCTTGATTAGATATGAAGAGGACATTATTTGTATTATATATGTGCAAGTCCCGAAATTTCGGATTTTGTTTGAAATAAATTTGTCCGAATGCTCGGGCAGAGCTATTTGGTTCAGAATGTTTCAAAATATAAGTTTTTTATCCCTATAGTCGTACTTAGTTCTCGACCCGTAGCACACTAGTATATGTTTCCTAGTATTGGCCTTAAATTCTAAACCTATCATATATTAACTATTAGTTTATTGGAACTTAAAATAAAAGTAGTTTGTGAAAAAAAAAAACGGTGACTTATGAGTAAAAAATGATTTTTGAAAAACAATATTCTTGATTGATCCTTTTCTTTAGGCCATTAAATTATACTTTAAAAATAGGACAACCTGTATACTTTGATGGTCCACAACTATTCGGAAAGAAACAATATATTATTTAACGCCATTGTACATTCTTTACAGACCTCAACCCTAAAATCTATAACTGAGAGGCAGAAGAAGACATTCAAAGACTGTGAGAGGAAGCTTAATATATTCGCCAAGAGAGGAAGAGAATATCCACATGAAAACGAATACCGTGTGTTGGTTGAGGCAGATATTTGATACGGTGGAACAGAGAGACAAGTTTAGAACTGTGAGATATTCCTTGATACAGGTTGTCACTGTGGCTAGATTGTATCTTTGTGACAACTTCGCGTGAAATGTTGGTTTCATATACAGTAGTACTTTCTGTGAACAACCTTTGGTATTTACGGGTGTTTCAAAATTTAGTTTTACTGAAGGTTTCTAATCTTTGTGGGACTTTTAATATTTCGATTGTTCAGTTTTGTGTTGTCGGTTTTTTTATAATGAAGCAGCGGTGTGGAATAAAGTTTTTTTGTCAAATTCGATGTTTGTATGGAAAGGTGCTGGTTTTTTATCCTCAATGATGAGACTCTTTTGTTGACATTGAAGTACTAAAATGTACAGGGTGATTCACTAACTGAGTGCATTAATTTTAACAGTACATTTTAAGTAAAAGGAAAGAACGGACTTTTCCAGCCACTTCCGGAGAAAACTACTCCTAACGTTTCGGGTAGTTAGAAACTCCACCCGTCTTCAGAGGACTACACTAACTAGGAACTACATTTTGACAAGCCATCAATTTTCATGATGTAGCGCTATTTTAAAATATTGGTTGGAATAGTCCTAGGTTAGTCCTTAAGTTAAGATATTAATTAAATGTAGTTCCTAGTTAGTGTAGTCCTCTGAAGACAGGTGGAGTTTCTTACTACCCGAAACGTTAGAGTAGTTTTCTCCGGAAGTGGCTGAAAAGTTTCGTTCTTTCACTTAATTGCTCTCCGCCACTATTATGAACTTTCAAACTAACAGTACATTTTACTTATTGAAATTACCCAAAAATATCTATACGTCTACATATGGCTTCAACCGTTTGCTGTAATGGCGTATTTTGTGATATTTTTAACTACTTGACTTTTTACTATTACTGTGACGATAGAGCCCAAAGCAATGAGGTTATGTCAGTAAAATATTCAGTAATAGCAATACCCATTTTAGAAACGTAAAGTTTCTATAAGATAATTACTATGTCATAATCGTAACCGCTTTTTACTTTTTTGTAAAATGACTTGAAAGTTAAAAATTATTGTTTAACATACTTTTGTCTTAATTTTTAAGGCTTGATTTAATTAACCAGATATTCTTTTTGTATTTACATGTTCAATTACACCAAAAACTTCACATATATTTAAAATGGTGTAAAAATACTTTGGAACAATAAAGGGAAAACATTCTACACGTTCATTAAAATATTGGTAAGGTACAGAATTAAAACATATTATTACTTAAAACACCAGTTATTACTGAAAATCTGAAATACAGGCATGTAGGTATTTTCTGGTTTGTTTCAACGAGTAGAATCCACTTTTACAACTAACGCACCTATTAGAGACTAACCCTGTATTAAGCAAGCAAGTTATTATATATTTTTTAATAACTTCAAATTTAGCATCGATCTGAAATATCCTTTGGTATGAATGTGATAGGGAATCTAAATATTTATAAATAATAAATCTGTGTAATTTGGATAAATTTGTCCAGTTTTACGACGCGTACACTATTCAGCATTTAATGTAAGTACAGTAGTAAACTAAATTTAATATTATAATTGACATAATATTAAAATGTTGAAATTTTTGAGACAGTCTTCTAGATAGAAAAACGTCTAGAAATATTGTAGAAACTTGTCACTAATCGATTATTTCTCAGATAGTAAATTGAACTCCAGTAGACCTCTTGAAAATAGTTTAACAATCATTCTGGTCACACATCTAGTGAGAAAAATATAATTTTAATGATCTTAATGGGGCAAGATCATCAGCTGTTCCAATGGCATATTTGATCGGAATCATTGATCCATAGTAAAAAATCCGACAGTTGCAAATATAGCTTCTTTAACTACCACATAGGCCTATTTGCCTTAAAATACCCTCTTGAGAGTGGTCGGCATCGAGTGGTCGAAAATTATTTGTATTAAAGTATTTCAGAAAACTGTTGATTTTAAAACTAATTATATTGAAACTCACCTTTAAGTGTCGGCTTTGGTTCGGTTGCTGATTGGCCCGCCCGTACAAGGCCGCTTGGCTTCTGATGTTTATCAGTTGACCTTTCGGTTGACTGACTGATATCAGTGCGTACTTTCCTTGAGGCACCTCCTGAGAACGGACACACTTTAGTGGGCAACAATTCACAAAACGCATAAAGGACAGATTATTTGTAAAATATTCACTTAGCGCGGATTTATCCTCATGTAAAATGTTGACCAAATTGTGGTGAACATTAAAGCTTTAGTTTTACAGTCATAACTATTTTATTAAATAACACATCCACAAAGACAGACGGACAACGAAGCACCGTAGATCCCTGTTTAAACGGAACAGTTATATTGTTTTTACTCAAGGAACATGTCTACAAAGTATGTCCAGAGAGTTCACCGACACCCTGTTTAAACTGATTCAATTCCATTACATAGATAGTTCATGGAACGTAATAGATTAAAACACCTAGGAACCGAGCTAGTAGAAGAGCTCTGCGGTTAATGGAGATAAGATTCTGATTGGATAATGAAATGCTAACAACCTATCAGCAGTTTGAGTTTTTACGATCTATCCTGGTTTTTCCAGCGATAGCTAAAACCATCCGGGGCTTAGTCGTGCCGTTTTACTCTATACTGTTCCCATAGCGAAATCATACTGGAAATAGAGCTTTTCATTTCTAACTCCAAAAAGAACGAAACGTCGTAGAACAAAACGGTTTGCAATTTTAAGCATCGGTTTGCAACCCTCTTGACTCAAATTAATATAAATATATATTTGAAACTAATCAACAGGTCACATCTTTGCCAAATTTTTTTACGAAATTTAGTTTGTATTACATTTTTAGATTAAGTTCATTTCACTAAACAGAAAGAAAACAGATCACCCGAAATGACCTTTTGAGAGGGAGGTCGCTTCCTCACAAAAATGAAGTTTAATGCTATAAAAACGGTGTTTATGAAATTATTACGATTAAACTAGGTATACCCATTTATGAAGTTGCTTCAAACATGTGTATGGAAAATCAACAAAATTTAGTTTGCCAGATCAAAATACCGGCGGGAATAGATTTTTTCGTTACCATCATGGTCTGACTGACTGAACTTTGTTAGTTTTTAGTATCCATGTTGGGTAAAATGACATACATATTCCACTACTAATGTGTCTAAAAGTAAATGTAATTGTATAGCAACAAACCCGTTTAAAGAGGAGACGCTCCAATAAAAGGGCACCTCCGGTGTAAATTCACTAGGATTCAAGATAGCGCTTTGACTTGTGCATACCTGTTGACGTATGGCGTAGTAGCAGGTGAGGTTGCGGGGGTAGATTCCTGGGAAGTTAGGACTCTGGAGTCTACAGTCTCGTCGGTTACAGTCCGTGAACACCCGGGAACAGAAGGTGCCGCCTATCAGGTCTCCCAGGTAATGCTGCGGGTCGGGGAGGGGTGACGGGCTCGCTGGAGTTGACGAAGAGGCTGGTGTCTAGAGAGTGGTCTGAGAGTGAGAAACAAAAATACATACTGTAGTTATTTTATAAAAAAATATTACAAACACGTTTCAAAAAAGTTGAAATCTCTCAAAATATGTCAGAAGCAAAACAACATAAAAAAAGTAATTTTGAAAATTAAAATAATATTTATTACTTTTCAGATGAATGAGGCCGTTAATTTTTTCCCTACTAAATCCAATATTAAAGGTAAACAATTCTGCAATTTCAACAATAAACAACCAAAACAAACAAACAAACACTGTAGTCCCATGAAAATAACAACTGCAGCAACCTTCAACCAACTGCGAGTATTTTATTTGAAACCCACACAATACCCCAGTGCCTGGACTGTAGTAGTAATGTATGTATTTTTAACTATCCGTTTAAAATGAAATAATAAATAATCAATCATATTTTATGATTATACCTTATAGCTGTTATACTTGGTTCGAAAATTACAATAAGCCATTGGTTCAATTTCATCAGTCTTTTAGTTAATAATTAGTGATCCAATCTGGGGAACATTCGGCCCTAGCTTTCAACGAGTCCTAGCCTCGCCATTCATCAAAACAATCATCACACTCACAATGGATACTATATTCACCTCAAAATTCACTATAGCGAAATTGGTGACTTAGGTACAAAACCACTAACTATCCCATTAATAAGTGGCGATTTCACCTTTATCAATAAATTTATACCAAACATAAAAACATATGGGAAACCGGGCCTTAGTAGTATTAGTCATTGTTCAAATTCAAAACAAACTCGTTGAACCACGCAAAAAAAAACCAATGTGTTGTAAAAATTACACCTTAGCACGTCAATAAATGTGTCTAAATCAGCTGTTTTCAGAGCAATAACAAAAAGGAGTTTTTAAAATGTAATGAATAGTGCACGTGCGTAGTGTGTGGGTACTTTCATAACGCTCCTAAACGTGTTTAAAAATATAAAAGAGGTAAAGTTGGTCTTGTTTAACGAGATGAGGTTAGGACCACCAAGTGTTCTCTGCCACTCAGTCTCAACCTTTACCTAGCGACACCCATATAGTCACTTCAATTATTGTAAGTGGTAACTGCAGGGATCGAACCCACGCCACCGGAGTCATGAGCTCCAGAATCAAGTATAATACCAAACCACCACAGGTCCGATGTATTGTAAAAGTTAGTACACAGGCAGACAAAATATCATACTAAACAAACCTCACAAATTTACGTTAAAGTTTGATAATCACAGTTGAAATTCTTAGAATTAGATTAACCCCGCTGAGTTAGTCTCGAAGTGGGTAAAGGTTAAACAATAACCCTTCTAACTTATACAAACAAGGATCTTGGTCTGGCGGTTGAATGCAAACACTTCTCTCTCCCCCGGGCTGGCTGTTTGAGATCCAATTATAACACAGGCTAAGTGAACAATCTTTCCTCTAGATTACAGCTTTGAAAAAAATATTACTGAGTGGGCAAAACTAATTTTGAAACTTTTCGTTTTTCTGAAATTGCATTTTGATGCTTAACTTTAGATCACCCATTTTAAGAGTAGTTTTAACTCAACGTATTGTAATCTGGTATATAATTGCTGTTAGGAAGCTCATAGGGTCAATATTGTTGTCAATAGACAATAATGCACCTAAAATTAAAAACCGAGTTATTAAGTTATTTCAATTTAGCTAGTCAATCATCCTATGAGTTTCTTTTAGTTGTAAGAAAAAAAGGATATGCTTTCTCTTAATTGATCATTTGGAATTTTGTTTGTTCATATTGTAAAATTACTACGTGCCCATTGTGTTGCTTTGATTTAGAATTAAAACCTTAGAGAAATGGTGAAGATAATAAATTTACTTCGTAGAATAATCATGTGGTTTTAAGAAGACAAGAAAATTGCTCTAGTTTAGACGTTGAAAAATAATTTTAAATAAAAAGTTGTTTTAATTTACAGCAAATAAAAGACCTACACCATGAAGTACTATTACTTTATATTTAAAATTGTTATGGAACCGGTTTAAAAAAATATTACTCATACAGGAATTTGTAATTTAATAGCCTACTTTAGAACTTGAATACGATTTTAGTATATCGCTCTACTTGAACCCTCACCAATGGCTCTAAAATCTCGTTCTTCGTTATTTGTATCAACGAGTTACTCGACCTTTGCAGCAAATACATTTATAAAGTGTTTTAAGATTCATAATTCTTTCAAGCAATTTCTAAACTACGACCCATTTTTATCAACTTTCATCCTCACCTGGTAGCCGGAGGCCTCCGTATCTAACTATACTCGAGAGCTTGGGGAGCATCTTGTAGCCCAACCGGAAGTCGAAGTTGTACCCATCCTGGTCCTTGCTGATCCTGCGCAAAGTTAGGGTGACGGTGACAGAGCGAGTCTCGCTGTAATACACCGAGGGACCCCAGGAGGTGCCACACCAGGAGCCTCCTATCCGGGGCCTTTCCCACTCCCAGACCTGCATGTCGCCGTCAGGGCATCCGTCGTGGAGGAACCCCGTGAACCGCCCCAGGGTGAAGCTCTCGAATGTGACCTGCACAGGAGGAAGAAAAGTAAAACGGCTTCACACCATCGGAGTTTTCCCCGAGATAGGCTCTGAAGAGAGCAGGGAGTAGGGAACAGGGAAAGGGAGTGAAGGTTGCTTTGAAGGCTGCAGATTTGTCCCTATACATTTGACCGAGCTAGTTATCGAATCGGACAGATTGACTGCGAAGAACATCGATCAGCACAAAAAGGAAGAAGATGGCACACGCAAAAGATCTAGCCTATTCATAAGCCTACACATTCAGGTTTATGCGACCTTGTAAGGTTGGATGAGTGCTATGACTTACTGTAAATAAATAAGTATAAACAAATCCAGTCACCCTTGTGCTTGCTCCTTTAGAAATGAAACCAAAAGGTCCATTTTCTATTTTCCACCTATTTCCTAATTTAGTTCTCTAAGTGTTTCCCCTTCTCCTCAACCTCCAAACCACACTAAGTGCCGTTTTTTTTCACGTTCATAGTGACAAAATTGCACACATCCTATAAAATATGCCAATTATAAGCTTACAAGCAGCCTTATTTCTTTGAATTACTCCGTGGAAGATGAAAAGTGCATAACTCATTTGTATTGACACTTACTCGTATATCTATAATATTATAAAAATAACTTTAGTTATTGGGCGGGGGGTTACGGAACGCTCGGCATATTAAAAACTCTTGTTATACCAAACATTGTTTCCAATGTTCTTTTCACATCGAAACTAAGTCCAGTTTCTCATTTCTTGTATAACAACTTAAACCCAAGGGTCTCCCACCAACCTGCACGATGTCGCCCAACTCCCCAGAGCCGGCGGTGAGGGTCAGGTGACACACTGAAGTCTGTCTGGCTCATCTCATCAATAGGTTCACAACAACTGTGGTTGTGCAAAGTAACCAGTGCTGGGGATCATCTAAAGTTACGGGTGGGTCTCTAGACTTTGGGAATTTGAATTGGAGTATTTAACTCTCAAATCGGGTCCCGTTTAAATTGAAGAATTTATTGAAAATTATTCAGGGAATTTCTGAAATAGGGATTTTTCTGGGTTGGAAGAGATTTTTTGGGATAGGTGAATACATACGTAACTTAGAAAAAGATAAAGTTCGTCTTGTTTAACGAGGCAAAGTAAGGACTACAAAGTCCTCTCTACCACTGAACCTCGACCTTTACCTAGCGTTACCATAAAGTCACTTTACAAATGTAAGTGGTGGCTGTGGGGATCGAACCCGCGCAGCGGGGGGATAAGCTCCGGAGTCGCGCACGATTCCAACCCACCACGGGCCCGCTAAACCTTACTTACATAAATGTTACATGACTATTGTGTATTTAATAAATGCAAAATTTTCAAACGAAGTACCTTATTTCTTGAATAAATCTAGGATGACTTGATGAAATTAATAAAAGTAACATGTTTTGTAGGAATTGAAGAGTACGACTGTTAGTTTGCCTTTGGTTTTGGTGGTAAATGCAAATAGATACTAAATTTTAAAGCGTTACTTTAAAGTGAACATTTGGGTTCAAATGAAAGCTTTTAGTTTTTATGCTAGATATTTTTATAATCAGAATCACAGTTGGCTGTAAACAGTAATATCAGTACGAGTATTTCGTAAATTTGGTAGCGAAAGGAAAATAGGTTACTAGAGCTTGAAACGAAATATTTATTAAGCCAATAATTGAGTCAAACTCAGCATAGCTCACAAAAATTATTAAAACATTTCTAATATACCCTGATCAAACGAGCCGTTTAATGCCACACTACTTGTATCCTAATAATTAAAGTTAAAGTACTAAGATGCATTTATGTTTGATTACGAAACACATTTTCAGACAAACTACAGTCAACTAAACTAACGCGAAACTTAAAATCAGCAGATTATTATTTATCACAATTATTTAGCAACAAAGCAAATCGAACTTGAAACCCACTGAGCCGGTGATGGAACGAGCTTCACTGACAGGGTTTCAATGTGGACACGTGGATGACACGTTCTAATGAGCCAAACAATATTAGGCGCCGAACATTGATGGGAATCCCTCGACTAATGTTGCTGATAATGGACTCGGGTTTTGACAGTATAAAGCTGCGTTTCACTCACAAATTGGTTTGGTTTCGGTCAGTGCTACAACATATCTACAATTGTTGTTTTATTTTACCAAGCGGTAGATAGCTCTATTTACAAAATTGCTGGTTAGGACTCTGGAAAACATAACACAATACGAGTAAGAAGAAAGAAAATAAATACTTTATTATTTCGTAAATGTTCAGGGATGGTAAGGTCTAAATCTTAAGGGTTTCAAATGCATTTTTGCAAGAATCTCTGTAACCCAGATGATAAACCATTAAAACCGCAGACCTTTGCAAGATAAAAATTCTCAGTATTTTACTTTTGGAACAATTCCCCCAAAAACATTCTCCATAAGACATAAGGGAATGTACTAAGACATAACATGCAGTTTTAAAATATCAATCTTGTAGTACTGTGATAGCTGTTAAAAAAAATACACAGAAACTAATTTGTTGCTATCAATATGCGATTCTCATGTTAAATGACTGTCTAAATTCAATCCTAAGAGTTTGACATTATCAGCTTCCTCTATAATGTCATTTTTCTATATAACTAGTTGCGAATCTTTAATGTTGGATCAAACAAAATCAAACATAATAAAATTCGTGTTTTGGAAATTGGTGTTTAAATTTTGATTAAAAATACTGAACACAAATGTTTGCTGATGTATATTTTGATTAAATAATAACTAAACAATATAATGTTTGCTGATGTATATGTATGTGTTTATTCTAATCATATGTAATTGTTTATGTATATGATTCTTCTAATAAAATGTAATATTCTGATCATGTATATTGAATTGTATATATGTATATGATATACAATTATACAGATATATTGATAGTATATTTAATTGATTAACATTGAATAATTATAAAGATACAGAGTTAATATGAGATATTATGTTATTTAAATTGTGTTCTTGAAAGATATGTCTTTAACTGTAATTGTTGATCTTTGAATTGCATATCGGTATATTGAACAATAAGTTATTTATATTAACGTATATTATAGGATAATACAGTGGAGAACTTTACATGACTCATCTCTATTTGAACTTGTTTAGGTTTTTAGTAATATTTTCAAAGAGTTTTGAATTTTCAAAGTTTAACGTTTAACACAATCAAAAGCTTTTGTCAAATCTAGGAAAGATTCTTAGGGGGTTTTGACGCTTTTCCAATGCTTCTGAGACTCTGTGTAATAAACTATTTATATCATCTAATAAACATTTATTTTCTCTAAAACCAATTTGTTCATTAGATAAAATGTAGTTTGAACCAAAGAATTGAGTCTAGCTTGAAAGGCCTTTTTAAACATTTTACTGATTGTAGGAGGCAACAGCATTGGACTATGATTTGTCATTTCATTGGCGTTTCCTTTTTTATAAAGGGGAATATTTAACCTTTCTGAAGAATCTAATAAACCAAAGCGTTCATAGCCTAAACTCCTCAACAGTTTCCTAATGAAGGACATTAAGTTTGATTACTTATCACTAAGCCAGTAATGGGACGAGAGGATTGAAATGTTTGAACACTTTGACTCGTGGATGAAACGTTTTAATGAGACAAACAACATTAAGCGTCGAACATTGATGGAAATCACTCGACCAATGTTGCTGATAATGGACCCGGGTTTCACATTTTAGAGCTGCGTTTCACACAAATAGCTGCTAAATCGTTTTGGTTTTGGTTAGTGCGAGCCATACATGGTGACTTTGTAGGGGTTGATTTACCCTCTATGAAATAAGTATTTTAAACTATTTATTTAAGTTTAATGTGAGGTCTTAATAATTATGTTTATTTGCTTATCGGAACATTTAATATTACATTTCATATTTATTATTAAGCTGCTTACTGATATGCTAGTGGATGAAGATTACGAACCTGGTTTAAATGGTGTCCACAGATTGTTAGTAATTATACTATTTAATATTGTAAAATTGCGTATGCATTAACGTTAACATTATTTACAAAACCTTGATAGTCTATTAAGGTATGGATATTAACGACGTCTTAATGTTTCTTACAGTTAAGTTAAGAAACCCAAATAACATTAGTTATAGTTTGTTTTTTGTTAGTTTTTATAGTCGACGCAATTATTTTTGTAAACTGACCAATAAATTATTGTTATTGTTACATAGGACAGTGCAAAAATAATCATAATACTATATAATAATAACGCTACTGCTTAAATACTAATATGAATAAAATAATGTGCTATATACAATACTTGTTTATACTTTTATGTTTCATTTGTACATTATCTTGAAATTTATAGAGTTAAGTGTTTCTCTGTAGAAAACTGACAAAATAATTCATAAATCAAGTGGTAGGGCAAAATAGTAACAAAGTACGAACAAAGTACTGAAAAGGAAATAACATTACAAAAAATAAATCAAACAACTGTAGGACATATGCAGATTGTAAAGTGTATAAAACTACATTGCATTCTCTCTACGTTTCATCAAAATATTCGATTGCTAGGTGGAAGCAAAAAAGCTGAAAGTGCTGAGAAATTGATAGTGTTTTTAAGTATATTCTCTTAGAGTGCAGAATAAACCTCTACACTAATTTCTATACACGGGTAGAAGAAAATGGTGTAATAAGTAAAAAAAGTATTAAAATAGCCTTAAAAAACTATTTGTTTACATGCTAGGTGTCACTTTTAATTTTCCAAAAACAGTTTGGACCCCCATACCTCTTATTTATATTTATTGAAACCTCATTATGTTTTGTTCTTTGACAACGTGGTTGCGAGAACACACCTTGAAGCACGGTTGACTCACAAGCACGGTTAACTCACAAGCACGGTTGACTCACAAGCACGGTTGACTCACAAGCACGGTTGACTCACAAGCACGGTTGACTCACAAGCACGGTTGACTCACAAGCACGGTTGACTCACAAGCACGGTTGACTCACAAGCACGATTGACCCTCAAGCACGGTTGACCCACAAGCAGTGTTTACCCACAAGCACGGTTGACTCACAAGCATGGTTGACTCACAAGCAGGGTTGACCCTCTAGCACGGTTGACCCACAAGCGGTGTTTAGCCACAAACACGGTTGACTTATAAGCACGGTTGACTCACAAGCACGGTTGACTCACAAGCACGGTTGACTCACTGGCTTGACTCACAAGCCCGGTTGACCCTCAAGCACGGTTGACCCACAAGCAGGTTTACCCACAAGCACGGTTGACTCACAAGCACGGTTGACTCACAAGCAGGGTTGACCCTCAAGCACGGTTGACCCACAAGCGGTGTTTAGCCACAAACACGGTTGACTTATAAGCTCGGTTGACTCACAAGCACGGTTGACTCACAAGCACGGTTGACTCACTAGCACGGTTGATCCACAAGCAGGGTTTACTCAAAAGCACGGTTGACTCACAAGCACGGTTGACCCTCAAGCACGGTTGAGCCACAAGCAGGGTTTACCCTCAAGCACGGTTGACTCACAAGCACGGTTGACCCTCAAGCACGGCTGACCTACAAGCAGGGTTTACCCTCAAGCACATTTGACTCACAAGCATGGTTGACTCACAAGCACAGTTGACTCACAAGCAGGGTTTACCCTCAAGCACGGTTGACTCACAAACACGGTTGACTCACAATCATGGTCTTATATACTGTTTGTAAGTTAGAGCCGTTTTATGTACTGTACTAAGAAACTTTCTTTTTTAGTGGGAAAACTTCGAGCTTTACAAAAATGGTAATATATTTTTCTTATTGCACACCTATACTGGTATAATATCTGAATGTCAAAATGGCCCAAATCAATATTTCGTATGAAAAATGGTTAATTGTTTTGAACCTTGAAAACTACTAAGATGGGATGGGTTCACTACAAAAATTAGTTAGATTAGATTATGATTATTTTATTGTATTATTAGATTGCTAGATAGTTGTTGGATGACGTAAATAATTCAACAATTTGATTAGAGATAAGACGATTGAATTAAATAGCTTAAGTGATTTTCGTGTAAAAATTGTTAACATACTTAATTTAAGGTTTTTGAGGGAATAAAAACTGTAAGTTCAATCAATATAAAAACGAGCCATAACTTACGAGTGCAAAAGCGGGGTTCATCAGAAAGATCACCGCAGTCATCGACGGAATTGCAGAAGAACGAGACAGGCACACACTTGCTGTTGGAACACTGGAACTCCGAGAGGCGGCAAGGTGGTTGGGTGGGGGTGGGGGTCGTGTGGAACCCCAGGATAACCGGAAGTAGCACCACTGACGTCACCAGTGTATCTGGAACAAAACGGAAAACAGTTGAAGAAGCTTGGCGGATGTGGCAGCAACATTTGCTTCTGCATCGTAAGACACTTCTTTCTGTCAAAAGCCTCTACATGGGGGCAGTGGTTGTGGTTAATATTTTGAGGGTTACTCAAAAGGAATGTCTTACTTTCAGATAACTCAATTTCATTACATTACTTAGATTTACATAAAATAAATACAAAAAAGCATAATGTCAAAGTGTGTCCCTCGGTTAACTTCTATAAAGGCTCAATAAGTCCTCCACTGACTACTCGGCAAAGCTTTAGCTAATAATCAAACTCTTCCCATAGACCACGAAGCAAATATGGTTTACAGTATTGACTGCTGCTCTGATAAGGTTCTAAGGTCAATTACAACTCTTGACGGAAGGGGTACGTAAACCTTTTCCTGTACCTAGCCCTAAAAGACAAATCCACGACGAAATCCATAATCTCTGACAAAATTTTCGTTGAGCTGAACTGACTGGCTTTTTGAAAGTTCTAGAACTCAAAATATCTTATTTTGAAGGGCAACCTCTTGTTGATAGTTACCAACAGGAGGACTGTGTTGTCACCTAGTCGAAAATACAAACTTTACCTCTTTTTCTTATTTGCAGCAGAAAACGAGAGATAATAAACTGATTTCCATTAAATGTTTTCGCAAAACATTCTGAAATAATAATATATCAAATCGTCAGGAATCTGATAAGATATGAAATTTCAGAGGAAAAATGAAGATAACTTGGCAGCCAATATTGCTTTGGGCTCTCCTAATCTGCATTTGTCGTTGTTCACAAAGTACCCAAGTAAATGCAAAAAGGAAGAATATAAATTATATATGCGCTTCTATTTGTGAAATAATACTTTGAACCCTTCTCAAAAGTCAGTACGTAAAATGACAAACTTAATCTTATACGTTTCATCATACATGTCATAGTTTGTAAATAAAGTGCACAGTTCAGTTTATTATGGTAGGCCTCTATACACGATCTGTCGTGTCATGCGCAATGGATTCTGATGACCCGGTGGAAAAGGACGTCTAACGGAATATATCATTTCAGGAAGGATAACACACGTGTATATGTCGAATGAATTGCTCAGAATATAAACGTCAACGAGAGGTTGATTGACGTATAACTAACCAAACAGTCTCTTGAGGCATGAAACCAATTAGCCTACCCTTGACTCTCACATCCATTTACAACTTGCATGGACTTGCTCAAAGGACACACGGGATTACAGCACTTACTCACTGTTCCAAATTCAATCAAATGCTGCTGAAACGTTTATTTCACATCGTTCTCACGTTTGAAAGATTTTAAGGTAGTACCTGTTTTTCACAGCAAAGCTCCATAACTGTGAGGATAAATTTTTTATTCGCTGTATTATTTTTATATATTTTTACTTAACATCTTCTGTACATTGTGTATTAGTATCAAAACGGTATAAAAACGGCTGCAAAAGAACGACCACGTGTAATGATAATGCAGTTTATACAATTTTTACGTAAGAGTGCGAAGTAATGACTGTGACCTTGAACAATGTAAATAAATGCATTTTGGTTTATTCAAATGTTTATATAAAGGTTTATTCAAAAAAACTTAAATTTTTAATTTTACAAGTGCCAAGTGCACAGGCACGCGAAGACAAAAAGACATTATATAAGTTATTATGTAGTAATCAAGTGTCCAAAATCAGGTCAACATTTCACTTTAGTTATGAAAACATTTTTACAAACACATTTCACTGTAAATAAAAATAAACAAATAAATAATATTACTGTAACACTAGACATTTACCAACACATAAAAGAAACAGTACATCACCTCATTTTAACAAACATTAAAGATAAATAAAAAATGAATACAAACAAAATAATATGGATCTTTGAAAATGTTTCAACTGGTTTATTGTTTAAGAAAATATTTAACACTTCTTTTAAAGCTGGAGAATGTATCTAGTATATTGAGTTTATTAAAGTATCTGTTTTCTTAGGACTCCTACGGTTTTCACCGATTTTCTTGAATTAAACTGTGTTTTTAGTGCACTGAATGTTTTAGTGACTCTACTAAGCCAAATTTCCATTTATAAAACAGTGACACGAATCAAAAGTTAAAGAAACTTTCTATTTCGAGTTTTTACTAGTGAACTAATTACAGTCTTATAAGAAGGTGGTCACCGAAGTTACTGCAGTACATTGTCATCTTTCACATAAAACTTATTCCAAAAAGATCTAAATGAAGTTTTAGCCGTGTTTGTTCTTACATTGTTCTTATTGGACAAAAAAGAGAACGGCCGACAGGTACTATGCACTCTTAAAAGTTCGTGATAACTCTTGACAATCCAATGCGGGGAAATGTTCAGAACGCTTAGCTTTAAAAAGCTCTCATTGTGTATCAATTGTACATTATTTGAAACTGGGTTACCTGCAAAATGTTCAACTAATGAAGTCCTTTGATTAAGGAAGTAAACCCATGCACATTGTATACCAAGGGCACAGATTAATTTCTAACACATCTTTTGAAAGATTATTAGTGCATTTGTTACAACCAGGCTCCAACTTGGACATTTTTCCAACCATTTTCAAAGTTCAAAGTACTGGACATGTAAATTGGTAACAATTTACATCAGGTTTATCATCTATCTTATGTTTGTATTAGAAAAAAACGGATGCATCATAATCATAATGGTTTTAATTTTGAAAGTTTCAAGTACTAGTGATCTTATGGCTTTTCAGGTCTGAATTTTAAAACTACGGTTCAACGGAAACTAAAGCTACATGATAATATCTCATCAAATGCATCATGCTAAAGGTGATTTTTCGTCACCACTGAAAAAAATAAATACATTGTTCAACAATTCGAGATTTTTTATGTAACGACCGGGGATGAAGTTATAAACAGATCCAACTTGCTGTATCAACAACTCAAACGCTCAAAGAACTATACACACATAAGTCAACGTTACAAAAGCTGACGATTAAACTTGGAGTAGTCACTTAACTAATGTAATCCCGTGTAACATTTGAGCAAGCCTATATTATAACTTATAAATGGATTGAAAGTGACGTGAGAGTCAAGGGTGGGCTAATTGGTTTCATGCCACAAGGGGCTGTTTGGTTGGTTATACTTCTATCAACTTCTCGTTGACGATTATATTCTGGAAAATTCGGTTAGCTCTTCCATACGCTTTATATCTTTCCTGTAGTATACTTTTTGCGAAAATGTGTTTAACTCGTGTGCAGAACCTTTAAACAAGACATAATTTTATTTGTGCAATGTACCGTTAAGGATTTCTAATACATTGTTACGTTGAGGACTATCAATTAAGGGTCCGTCTCCGTGGTCACCGCAGAGAAAGGCTGAGTTCGTCCGCCCAAGGAACGCATGACACAGCGCACGTAACAACGGGCTTTCTTTCAACTGATGCGGCCTAACTGTCAAAATTCGGATATGTTAATTTTTTATTGAAAGAGAAAGAGTGTATCTGGGTTTGCCTGTGATTATATTTGTGATAAACCTATGTTTGGCTTCTTAATAAAGTCTTTAAAACACTATATTATCCAACTTTAACCGTTAAAAGTATAAAAACTAAAAACATTTTGAAAAATGAACTACAAGAAAACTTAGATAGTATGTTTATCTTTCATTTAAGAGCTCTTTGGTCTAAGCAGCATAAATTATTTCCCACTAGCCTCTGCAACGACGCTCTCCCGAGCAGCTACGCAGACACTTAAGTTTCACTTTTCTACTAAGAGGTAGAAATACTTTCCACCGTTCTTTCTCCACCAGAAAGTATCCTAGACGTAATAGTTTAGGCATTATTGGAACGTTATTAAGATAGCTTAAAGTCAAAAACTAAAATAAAACAACATTAATCTTCTACTTTATTTCTTAAAAAATCATCAATCTGTTTTATTTCATAATCGATTCTTCTTAAAGGTACAGGCTAAAAGTATTATATAAAAGGCTTTCATATAAGAAGTGTCAACGTTAAATATATCCTTTTCTAGAGACTATTAAATGCGTAGAATGCAGATTAGAAAAAGAGAGCCCGAGGGAATATTGGTTTTCAGGTTTTCATCATCTCTCTGGAATTCCCTTTTCACATCAGATTCCAAACGATTCTTCGACATATTTCTGCATTTTGTCAAAGCTTTCAGAGGAAATACGTTCTTTTCTTCATTCTTTCGTTGAAGTCCTTTGGCCTCCTTTTCTATTTAATTATAAGCAAAATGTGATCACCATATCTCGGAAGTTGTCAAAAAGGTTCAAATCAGCACCTAATGTTGAACTACAGGTTATTCAATTTCTACATTTAATATTAACTAAGCGTAAACTAAATGTTACTTTTTAAGTTACCAATACATTAGCTTTAGCTTGTGTAAAATTGGAGTTTTGCAGTTAACAAGAAAAATAAGTAAAACTATAAAATAACCACGATCAAAAAAGCAAATAAATTCTACAAAATTTAACAAAAGCCCCGTCTACACTAAAAACCATAACTTCTTAATTCAAAACAGTATACAATTTTAATCAAATTAACTTCACAAGTACTTAGGTGGAATTATATTAAGTAATCAAAGAAATGCCGCTTTAAATCAATGTTGAAGTAAAAGAAAACGATACGGAAAAGGCAACCAATAAAAGACACTCTTTAGAAGGTGCTGCGGAAAAGCCAGGACTGATGGAAAGAAGTTTAGTGACTAAACAAAACTGTTATTGGATTTTATATTAAGCCCCAAAGCCAGCAATAAAAGCAAAACGGTTTACCTGAACGAACTCAAGGTTTCATAAGCTTTATCCTGACCCTTGCGTTTGTGTTTGGAGATAACACAATGTTGATTAAGTATGTTTACCTTTACTTTATAAGAAATGCTTTTGTGGAACGTTTTATAAATTGGTTTGTGTTGGTGTTGTGCTAATAAACCAAAGGTCATAGAAAGGTAAGGTGTGAAATGAATAAATGATGAAACATTAACAAATTCGTTGGTAATATTTTGCAATATGCTTAACCTGTTGTTTTGCACAGGTTAGTAGTATATAGGAGTTGGCACTCTCATAAGACTCCGTGTTCCAGTTTGGTGAAGACTGTGTCACTGCAGACCGCCAGAATTCTCGTCCGACTCAACTTTACAGCGCGTTAAATACTCGCTCACCGCGACGTAACCAGAATTTTTCGTACTTATATTTATATATTTCTCTTCAGGAGAAAACGGGCTTTCCAACGATATGTATATCAAGTATATTCCTAACTATTGTGAATTTATAAAGTAAAAAATGTAAAACCTTTTTTTAGTTCAAAAAAATTAAGACATCAAAAGTAAGTGATCTAGGAAAATTTTTATTTTTGATTATTTTAAGTTTAAAGTATTTGTTTTAAAGGAAACTTCAAATTTTCATTTAAAACAAGTTTAGTAATTTAGCTCAAGTGGTTTATTTGCAAATCCACTTTAAAGTTGAAAATTGAGATTTAAAAATATCGCATGTTAGACTTCAAAGTGGCGTGTAACTAAAACCAAATTTCTTGACTTTTACTGAGTTTATTACATATTTTTAAATTTATTTTTATGAATAATGCAGCAAACGGTAAACTAATAACTAAAACTAATGTTTTTTGGAAATACGTTTTGAAAACCGTACTAGAAAGTCAGATCCATCGCGTTTGCAATAGTGCAAATTGCTGAAATTTTATGAAAACTTATTTGTTTGTCGATGATTTTTTAGGTAACATTTTTTGTGTACAGTTTTAATTAGTAAATGGTAAATAATTTGTGCAAAAAAGGTTAACTGTGCTTAATATTAATATTTTTTCTACTAAGACATTATCGTAAATACAATTAATAGACAACACTATTTCACACAATTTTGTATATTTAGTCACACTGCTTTGGCCAAATTACTACTTGTTGTATGTTTATCGTAAATCAAACTTCTTTAATTTAAATCATTTTAAATTATATGAATAAAAAGCATAAAACCTTGTAGAACTGGATCATATCATTAATTAATGGCGAAACAATGTAACAGCCGAAACTTGTATGGATAATATATATATATATATATCTCGCTTTGTTCTTAAACCAAGAGATATAATTAATTTGACATTATATTTTAAACTTAACATACTCATATTTTTATTTTATGGACCAAATCATGTAGTATTTACAGTACTACTTTTAATACGGATTACCATGACTACACATCAGAATAACTTAGTTGGAGTCCTGTGTCCTAAGCTTACTTGAAATTAATCTGAAAAACTAAATTAGGAAAACTAAGTTTTAAGGAAAACATAGTGCGTGCAATAATCTGACAATCCAAAAAAAACGTACTTATTTACAATAGCAATTTAAAGAGGGTTTTCACGCATAATTGTAGTATATAATGTATACAGTCTGTACATTTTAAAAATAGGCCCTATATCTTTGCCAACATTAAACTATTTGTGATTTTTCTTTCAAAATGCAAGCTCTAAATCAATATTACGTCAAATTTAAACTAGATTTCATAATAACGAGTTCACAAATTGCTCAAAGACACTCGGATTCTGGAAGTGGTATTAAATTTTGTAAGTTTAATTGTTTATAACAACTGTTTTATTCTTGAAGCGTTTTCTTTATGCGTCTTTTACATTGGTATTAATTATACAACCAATTAAAAACATGGCAAATACAAACTAATAATTTGTGTAATGTCGTTTGTCCTTTCGCAATACCGTACTGATAGAGAACATTTACTGTAATGTGGTTTAATAATAATGTTAAACGTTACGGGTAATAAATGTAAGTTAATTTTAGAATATATGGTTTCAACCAAATTGTTAATTATTCATCGTACTAATTAGACTATTGTATTTTTAAAAAATCATTAAATAATAATTCATATGCATAGAAAATGTAACATAAAACTTCCACAAACAAATAAGTTTTCATAAAATTTCAGCAATTTGCACTATTGCAAACGCGATGGATCTGACTTTCTAGTACGGTTTTTAAAACGTATTTCCAAAAAACATTAGTTTTAGTTATTAGTTTACCATTTGCTGCATTATTCATAAAAATAAATTTAAAAAAATATGTAATAAACTCAGTAAAAGTCAATAAATTTGGGGTTTTTTAGTTACACGCCACTTTGAAGTCTAACATGCGATATTTTTAAATCTCAATTTTCGACTTTAAAGTGGATTTGCAAATAAACCACTTGAGCTAAATTATTAAACTTGTTTTTAAATGAAAATTTGAAGTTTCCTTTTTAAAACAAATACTTTTAAACCTAAAAATAATCAAAAATAAAAATTTTCCTAGATCACTTACTTTTTGATGTCTTAATTTTTTTGAACTAAAAAAAGTTTTTACATTTTTTACTTTATAAATTCACAATAGTTAGGAATATACTTGATATGCATATCGTTGGAAAGCCCGTTTTCTTCTGAAGAGAAATATATAAATATATAAGTACGAAAAATTCTGGTTACGTCGCGGTGAGCGAGTATTTAACGCGCTGTCAAAGTTGAGTCGGGCGGCAATTCTCGGAGGTCTGCAGTGACGTCACGTAGACAAAACTGATTTTTCATGAAGTGGGCCAACCTCCTCTCTACTAACCTTGGTTTTGCACAATAAGATGAAGCCCTAGCTGATCAGTTAGTCTTTTTTTAACCGACTTCCTACGCAAGGAGGGTTACACAATTCGACTTGAGACTTTTTTTTTTTTTTCTTGTATGTTTGTACACATAACTTTTGCTTACCTACCGTTTAAAGCAGTTTGTTTTGTTTTGTAGAGGTTACCGGCCCGGTGGTCCCATATAAAAATATTTTGAATCAGACTTAAACTTCAATATAAAAACAAAACTCAAAAAAATCTAAAATCCTGTATTTGCGGCATATCTTGAGCTGTAAAGCACTATTTTGAAGTGCATAAGGGCTTAAAATACTATTTCAATGTTAAATTAAATTTCAAAAACTTGGTATCCTTAGATCTATGGAATCTTTGGTATCTGCTGAGATAAAACATATTTAATTCAAAATTTTCATGAAAACTTTTCTTTGTTTGACTTTAAACATTTATAGAAGCCGAGCTATACAATTGATCAAGGTTTTGTAGACTCAAGTGAGGGTAAAATTTAATTGCCTTTTAGAAAATATGGATGGTTAATATGATATTCCTTATATTTACGGAGGTACGGCCTCCTTCTCGCTAAAAAACACAAAATTTTAAGCATTTTATTAAGTTTCAAAGCCATAACAGCTGTTATTAGTTGAATATGTTATAAAATAAGACAGCTATTTACTTACTGTATCCTTGGAAACCTAGGCTAGTAAAAGAACAAGCTCAAAATTGACAGCTTACATTAATTTCTGTCCAGTGCTCTGATGTCAAAGTGAAGAAATTCCGATAAAATAATTAAACTAAAATTACTTAAAACGGTCGGTTCCAGAGCAACAAAGAATGTTTTGATGGTTTAAAAGGTGATATTCTATTATACAGGTAGACTTGTACATTAATTTATGGTAAAACTACAATTTATGGGTAAAACATGACTTTGAATGACTACTATTTTTAACCGACTTTCTACGCAAGGAGGAGGTTACACAATACACAACTCGACGTGGGACTTTTTTCTTATATGTTTGTACGCATAACTTTTGAACGCGGTTTGATTTGTTTTGTAGAGGGTACCTCCACAGTGATTCCATATGAAAATCTTTGAATCAATTGTAAGCTTCTAGTATATAAAAAATTAAAAACCTTATATTCTGTATGTTTTGCGCCGTAAAAGGACTATTTTTAAGCAAATAAAACTTAAATGACACTATTTTGACGTAAAATTAAATTGCCAATAACACATCCTTAAATTCATGGGACCTTTGATTTCAGCCCAGATAAAACATAATTTATTCTAAAAATACATGAAAATCTTTCTTTTTGTCTTTACAGAGTTATAGAGCTATACATTGATCGAAGTTTAAAGATACCTAGTGAGGTAAAAATTTAACTGTCTTTTATAAAATATGGTTGGTTAATATTATATTCTTAATATTTACTTGGCTTTTGCCTCCTTCTTGTTAAAAACGCAATATTTTAAACATTTCTATTAAGTTTGAAAACCATAGGAACTATTTTTGTCTATATATTAAACATGGTACCTAACAATATCGTTCTGTGTATACCTACATTTCCTAAAAAATAAAATGTTAAAAATTTTGTATAACCCTTGAACACCCTAATAAAACGTCCGAAATGTCATGCGGAGTCGTATACTGAGCTAAAGTTGGCGGTTTATAAACGCAATATTAAAAATAAGGATACCAAACTAATCAAAATAAAACGTATGCAATATAATGCCTATAGAAACAAAATAATATTTGTTATACAGTATTTATATTGAATATTGTTTAATTATACTCATAAGATGATGGCTTTATTAAACCAGTCGCAAATATACATCTTTGAAACTGGGTATATGTTTATTTTCTTTGAACCTCATATAATAATAACATCTAAAAACATGTTTATTGTAAATGAAATTTAAATGTAAAAGTTTACGCAAACAACCTTTGCGTACCAAATAATAACGTAATTTAGCGTTTGATTTTTCTTTGTTGTAACGGAAATTAACTAACCGGTCTGTACAAAATGTTTCTCAAAATTACCCTGGTAGTTTTGATATACTATGTATGAAGATTTTGGTTTATCAGAAGTTTGTGCCCATAAGGTCGAATTGCTCGTTGACTTTTAATAGATGTGTTAATTCTAACGTTATTGAACCGTTACCGAATTACACTGGAAAACAATAGACTTTTCAGAAAAAAGGCTAACGATTCCTTTAATCTTTAAAGTTGAAGGAAAACTAAAATTAAGAACCACTAATGGCTATGAGAAAAAATAAATAGCACTACTAATTTGCGATACTATTGGCCAAAAGCATGATCATGAGCAAAAGTAAATGACCCTTAGTATTACAATTTTACAAAAAATAAGAGCGAAGTACCTTAAGTCAAACATATTAAGGCCGAAACGTCACTTAAAACGTAAAATTTATAAACAATCTTGTAACCTGGCAATAAGAAAACAAATAACCTTCAACCAGCAAAAAAGCGCAACTGCGAGTGAAGCTAACAATCTAGTCATTAGGACTTGACCAGGCACCAATACTACATTAAGAGAGGGAACAGCATAATCCTGCTAGGTTTACCGCCACCGTGATTCAAGCTAATTCGTTTTAGCTTCGATTTGTTTGAGCTAGTCATAAACAAATCCAACGTATGTTCTGCGAGCTTGGCAGTAAAGCTATCGTGGCCTAAGGACTTACCGCTTCACCCTGATCAAGCGATTGTTCCCAAACCATGATAGAACCTCTACTTTGAGAAAAGCCATCGAAATTTTTGACTTATACGCTTACCAAGATCTCAGAAAGCTAAACCAGCAATAACGATCAAGATGAAGGGCTTGGAGCCAAAGGCTGATGAGGGAAGACAAACTGGCTGAAATCTACGTTTGTTCAAAATCATTTCATGTAATTATTAAGTTAAAGGTACATGATTAAGTTGCCAAATTCAAAATATCTATTAGGTTCAATTCCGAAGAAACATTAGCTCATTGACCTTATTTCTTATAAATTGACTAGCATACTCGTATATCAACATTCGTCTAAATAAAACTAAAATTGTAAAATAAAAATTTTTAAATAAAAAGTGAACCGACTTCAAAAGGTTTAAATGAAAAGCTCTAAAAGGGAAAAATAACTTTAAATGCAAAATATCACGTGTCTTAGTCTACTAGTAAATATGTATTTAGTCACTGCTACCAAACTTCAATAAATTACAAAATGGAACTTCATTACTTCTTGTTATTCAATGCATTGAAATTCCACCAACCATATTTAGTCTTAAGCAGCTAACTATGACTTGAATGTTCATTTCAATAGGTGAAATATTACTATTTCAAGGCTTTAAACCCAGTTACCACTAGTCTAGGCGACGTTTGATCCATACATTTTGGAGACAATGTCATGTCAATTTGAAGTCGGCGCTGTCTAGGGAATTTCTTGGACAAATTTGCAGCGCCGACTTCAAATGTTTTATGTTGTGAATCAACGTCATAACTGATGTTAACTGAGTTCGCTGCTAGCCAATTATTCACTCATTAATGAACGATTAAGTGATAGTGCTGCTTGCATGTCAGTTGGTAATTCAATAGGTCAAGAAGAAATGTGAAATTCAAAATATGAAATAACAATGACGTTCCCCATTGAACAAGAACACGTATTCAAACTTTCATTATAAGATTAAGTCTAGCTGATAACAAGTTAGTCTTTTTACCACAATAAACGGCTGAAAGTTTAAATAACCATAGTTAAAATGGTTTAATTTTTATGTAAATATGTTGAATGTAAGTTATGAATTTTTAAGAAGTATGTCCAAACGCGTTATAAACAATGTTGGTTAGAAGACATCAATGTGTATTATTAGCTATGAATAATCTTTATATAATTTTATAATTGATACTCTACAGGGTTAGGCAAAAGTGTGGAAACGCCTTTATAACTTGTAACCAGTTTTTTCAGCGCAACTAAACTTGTTACATTTTATAACAGGAACCAAAAGTACCTTTTAATGCATACTGACACCTTGCCCCAGTTTTCGAAATCGGGAATCTGGGTGGTAGCCCCATAATTTTCATAGGAAGCCCATCGAATGACACTTCATTTTGAAGGTCGTAGAAAATGTTGATGAATGCCGAACACTAGACGTCTCTATCTTAACCCATAAAGAAATGGCATCCAATTTAAGTTACACAGATTTGTATTATGCGAAAGTGTGAAAAGACCTTTATAACTTTTTAACCAGTTTTTTTCAGCGCAACCAAACTTGGTAAATTTTATCAGTGGAACCAAAAGTACCTTTTAATGCATACTGACACTTTGGCCCAAATTTCAAAATGAGAGATTGGGGGGTAGCCCCATAATTTTTATGGGAAAGACCCATTGAGTGACACCTCATTTCGAAGGTCTCAGACAATATTGATGAATGTTGATAATTAGAAGTCTCTAGCTTAAACCAGAGATAAATGGCGTCGATTTTACACAGGGTTTTAAGTCTACCCTCACAAATCACCCATTTTGAAAACTGGGGCAAAGTGTCAGTACGAGTTAAAAGATAACTTTAATAATATGTAACAAGTTTGGTTACGCTGAAAAAACTGGCTAAAAAGTTATAAAGACGTTTCCACACTTTCGCTTAATAAAAATATGTGTAACTTAAAATGGACGCCATTTCTTTTTGGGTTAAGATAGAGACGTCTAGTTTTCAGTATTCATCAACATTTTTTAAGACATTCAAAATGAAGTGTCACTTAATGGGGCTTCCTATGAAAATTACGGGGCTACCCCCTTAAAGGTACTTTTGGTTCCTTTCATAAAATGTACCAAGTTCGGTTGCGCTGAAAAAACCGGTTAAAAAGTTATAAAGGCGTTTCCACACTTTTGCCTAACCCTGTATAGTTAAATATGATTATGTTAAGTAGTTGTGTCTACTACCTTAAAAAATACATATTTTGTTTACTTTTACTGTGTACGTTAAATACACTTTTCGTTGATAGCGTTGTATTAGATATTCTCCTTAAACAGCTATTCTCCTTAGCTATTCTCATTAAAATGGTTAAAAAGTCATATCTTTTTGTAATACCAATAGTTTTGATAGAATATTTCAAAATTGTGCGAAAATGGTTACTTTTGGGACTTGTATATATTTTACGCAAAAGCTTTGAGTCATTTCCGTTGTGTTCTATGATTTCGTGGTTTTAGTCCGGCCAGAATGAATATCTGATGAGTGCTCTGCAGTCTGCATGTTTCCCAACAAGAGATACGATGAAAGGCAAATTCAACGTAAAGCTTTTGTGTATTTGGGCTGTTAATTCACGTTTTTTGGGAGTTTAAGCCATAATGACCTCTAAAATAATAAACACATTTAGAAAATCAAACATTTAATTACCTTTTGGACGATGTCTTGCAGTAACGATGATATTATGATTCTTTGTAAAATATTGAGCACATTTGTGTCATTCTGCTCTGAAAACAGCTGATTTAGACACATGCATTGACAGTGCTAAAGTGTCACTTTTTAACCCAGGTAAATAAACGATTGTTTTGATAATCTTTTCGTGGCATGGACATTAGCTGGTTCAACGAGTTTGTTTTGAAATTTAACACTGACGTATAGTAAATGAGTGCAACAGATGTTTCTTCAAAACATTATAATAATTCAAACTGTTGAGCTCAAAACTAATTTTACTTAATTTATTGTTTGTAATATCAAAACATTTCTTGACATTCATTTCTCATTATTATTTGTATCATGACAAAAAATATCGTTCAGCACTCGGCCCGAAAGTGTCTTTTTGACACGAGGTCAAGTTAACGTCCGAGGCGCAGACGAGCTTTCATCACTAGTGTCACTTTAGAACCTAGTGATGAAAGTATATACTATTTTTATCATAATTTGGTTTGCAGTCTGGAAAAGCAGTGGTAACATGATTGTATTAATTACTATCTATCCATCTTTACTTCAGTGCAGATGTTTTGAGAATGTTTTATTTTGGTCTCATACACCCCCACATGTAATACGAATTTTTCGGGAGTACCGCGGGGACACAAAGGTTTCTAGACGGTTGATTGTTAAAAATCGGCTGTAAGAATAATCAAAATCCAAAACATAGAGAATCGAAAATGCTGTCGAAATGCTTTCAAATCAACCGAAATATTGACAAATACGTCATTTTACGTATTGGAAACCTTTTATTCTGTTTTTCAGAATTTCAATTGGTAGAGTCAAGTCACTTTTATATTACCCGTACTACTTAAAAATCTTTAATTTTGATAACCACCGTTTGGAAATGTTCAATAAATTGCCGATAAATGCTGGTAAAAATATGTTTAGCAAACTACCAAAAGACACCAGAAACATCCAAGTTTGTAAAACTTGTGTGTGAGCTAAAGAACGTTTTATTGTCAAATTGATTTTATACAATAGGAGAATTCATGGAAAATGGTGTTTTGAATTTAGATTTGTATACTTATATTTTTTCTTTATAGCTAAGACTCCTTAGCTGTTCTTTCTTCCTAGGTGGTAGATTTTGAATTTTTGTTGTTGCTGTTGTTTATATTGTATATAGAAAAAAACAAATAAAGAAATAAATTGATATCTTCCAGCGAGGGCGTTGTTATTTTAACTGAAATGTATGGTTGAAGTTTCGTTCCTAAATTTACTTATTAAAATCCTTTCAATTATATTTCACATACAGTTTAATAACACCTGTAGTTTTAGTATGTGTTAGGGTATTTAAGTATTTAGAGGAGGTTATTTTGTTAATAAATAGTAATTTAATGGTGCTGAATGTCCATTACTAAATATTATCTAATTGTACTAACTAATTAATTATCCAGAGATAAAACAATTAAATTACGAAAGCAAATGCTTTATTACAAGTATCATCACAAGTTGATCATATTTCTTTAATATTTAAACCTCATTACGTAATCCAAGTAAGCCTTGAATATATGACTTCTTAAAAACAAAAGAAAAGATTTTAGTAAAGGGTAACTTTATCAAAGGAGCATTGCTTTTTCCAATGTAAAAATAAACCTCATTGTTAATTAATTTGAAACAAATGGAACATCTCCCGACCTTAGGCCTCATCAGTAAGGCCCCCTTTCTAGAATCTTTCATGTCAGGTTGATTAGATTATCTCTAGTTTCTCTGCTCGCTCTGGTTTGGTCATTCCCTAAAGAGGGTTCGGCTTTTGCAGGAATTTCAGAATAGAACTGGTGGTTTTGGCTTGAACAAATGTGTTGTTGTAAGGCATACAGTGGTAACGATTTCTGCGAACTGTACTTTCATCCGTTATCACCCAATATGACCTTGGTTCTTGAGCCAGAGCAACTAACTCACCTATTCGTTTTAGATCTCTAATCCAGAAGTTTGACCTATTTTCAGTGGTGTCCAGGATTTAAAACAGTGACGAGTATCATAGGCAGCTTTAAGCGAGGATCTGTAAGTCTCTTTTTACTTTCCAATTTAGCTGTATCTAGTTGCTGAGCATTAAGAGTGTCAGGGTGCACAAACTCACCGTCTAAAAACACATGTTAATTAACTTGCAGCATATGAAACACTAGTATTATATCTACTAATATCATATCACTAATATTACATTATACAGGGTAATTACAAATGATGTTCACGATTTCAAGTGTACCGGTATATAAAATGTAGTTTTATATGTTATACAAAGAAACAAAATGTTTAAACCTTAAGAAAACTGAAAAGTTAACGTCACAAGTATTCATAAATATAAGTTTTTCATATGGGTACCCCTTGTGATACAAGGGATTTCAATTATATAGCCAAGCCCTTGCCATAAATTGATAAGAGTGTGTCTTGATCCATTGTTTTGATGGCATTGGTAATCTGTAGCTGGATCTCAGATTTACTAATTGTATTATCAGATTTATTAATGTACACAGGTGGTGTGTACACCTTATATTTGATGTAACCCCATAAGAAAAAAATAACAGGGAGTGTTAGGCCTATCCGAAGATATTGGAGGCTAGTTCAGGAGTACGTCATCATTCAGACCTCAACCCCGAGCCCATGTCCCAAGCACAAATGGTGAGCATTAGTAACATTCTTTTACAAATTCGGCCATATGTTTTAAATTCAATTACTACTAGTAATTAGATTGGTTACTAGAAGGATCTTCATTATACCTGGTTCTAAAATTGGTTGCACACTAATAAAACATTGGTTAATGTAATAACCCATTACATAACAAGCATTACTGTCTTTAAATTCAATCATTACAGAACACGCACAACAATTGACTTAAAAACAGTAGATACGCATTAAACCAGTATTAACAAAAATCTTGATGAGTTTTTCTTTCCAATGGTACTAATTAAAACGGTCTAAAGCAAATTCACCCAGTAATATTTATAATCGAAATCAGGAACATCATTTGTAATAACCTGTTTTATACATTAATGTTGTATCTATATGGTTAATTGGTTTAACATACCTATTAAGCCGTTCCTTGCCATGACAAAACCTCGAAGTGTTTCTCCTCACAGGATCCACGCCAGTATCCCAAGTCCATCCATGGCCATTCGAATCTGTAACAAGGAAAGAGACATTAAAATGTGACTAAGGGCACGTTCGGGCTCGTATTTTAGAGGCATTCGCAACTGTTTTGCCACTATGATGCAAAATAGTTAGCTTTCTTATTAAAAACAAATAAAACTATGACAGCTGTTGTTTGTTTATTTTGAAATATATGGGCATAATTTCAAGCACCCTTTGTTTTAGGCGCCAATTTCTCAGAGCCTTAAAGAAATAATGTTTTCATATTCCCAAAGGTTTCACACCAAGAGCTGGAAAAGAGTATGTGGTTGAGGGGGGTAGCACGCCGGGAAGTGCCTAAATATGTATTCGTTCAACAGTCAGTCACCTATACAACTGCTTTATACATATGCGACTTTTAAATATATTTAGTATATTAATTATAGGTGTGAGTAATAAATAAATACACCTTTATTTCTTAAAAATAAAAATAGAAGCATAGGAACGACACAATAGTATACAAGTACAAGAGAGGAAATACCTGGGTCTATTATAACATAAAGATTTTTTATATTTTAATTTTCATTTGGTTTTATTTTCCTCATATTTTAATTTGTTATATTTCTGTTTTTGTTTTGTAATACCCATACAGAATACTGACCTTTAAATGAAGAACATAAGCTGTTTTATTTATTAATTTTATGAGATTTATCGTTAAGTAAAGAAATTGTATTCTTGGTTATTTTAGTATGTACAGCTTTTATCATCAAACCTTCACAAGAAAAAACTATTCATGTATAACGCCAAAGAAAACAAGACGTCGTAGAACAAAACCTTTTGCTATTATGACCTTCCCAACATCTCCTGAGTCAAATATAAACATTAAAAATGTATACCTATATTTTAGTCGCATTTTCCGATTGTCACAAAAGTAGGTACAAACGTGTCTCTTGTTGCCTAGTTCTCTAGTTTAGGTTCGTTAATCAGCAAAATCGGTTCATGACTGGGTCTTTTGGATTAGTTTCTCCCTGAATACAAGTTTTCATGTTGAAAGTTACTTATGAACCAATTTCGATTAAGTGTGGTATGCATGTTTTTAGCATCAAACTTAACATGTTTACAGAACATCAACAAAATACGTTTTGATAGAACTTAACAGCGATGGAAATTTTGTTTCTTTTGCCCAACCCCATTTTATTTCACAGAAACTTCAACATAAAAAAACAATAATTCGATACACTGTAATAATTGTATACTACACTGTTTGATATAAAACTGTATTTATCTACCTACCTATCGAATGACTTTAAACAATTTGACTACTCTATGTAAAGCCCTACTTGCATAGCTTCCTCTATGTAAACACTATACACAGTTTGAGTCAGCTGATTGAATGTATTTACAACACCTGAGGGACCGGAAGTGGGACAACAAACTGTTCCAGCCCCGCGAGATGAATCTGGAAACTCTATAATTTAGGGTCACAACTGGATTTCCCCCGGCGGCTGTAAACTTTTGAGCTTAAACCTCCTCTTTTGTTGCCTTCGTGTGATTTTCCAGCTGTTGTTGATTTTTTTTTGAGTCTGAACAGTGTCATCTTTTAATTGGTATAAAAAAAGAGTCGAGATAAAAAAAGTGTCTTTGCGTCGTTGAATTTGGGTTGAATTCTTTTTCTTTTGTGGTGCCACAAGAGAGGGGTTTATATTTTTAAAAAATAGGGGTCCTCCCCTTGATTTTGGGTGGGAAGTGGGTGACTTACAGTACGTAAAAAAACTTCAGAATCTTAGAAAACATTCCCCAAAGGGTTAAAAACATATTTCCTTTTATAAAGATTATCGTGGGGAGACATTTAAAACTCAACCTGTATAATAATTTTCGTTTTTCAGTTTTATATATGCTTATGTCTTAAGTACGTGTTATTGTGTGTCCGTCAATGTATCCAGGAACGCTATTAATAAAGCAAAGAATAAAAATTTTAAAGAAAATACAATTTTTATTTGTATTGATATAAAACACATGCCTAATTGAGAAGTTAAAACTTCAATGAAAAAATTTTCACTCAAAACCTTATATTACATAACCTATTATCATAATAGAAAAGCTATTGTTACGAAATGCTATTAAATATGAAAGGGTTGAGTTTATGGAATACCGTATCGCCTTTGTTGTTGAACACAATATCTTCAATGCAGCCTTTGTCTTCTGGTACCCAATAGCAATAGCTCGCTCCAATACAATGTTCAGCTTGATGCAAACTCGTTCTATCTTTTACTGTTCAAACCCCACGTTTAATTACATTAGCCCTCCGTATATACAGTATATTCCTGAGAGATTTTTCAAAAGGAATACCAAAGGTTGAATCAGTAGTCTTTTTGGAAATCATATACTAGTTTTAAAACTTGGGGTAGGTAAAAAGCAGTTTTAGCTCCATGTTAATTTTGTAGAAGAAGGAAGACATAGGACCTAATTGGTCTAAAGCTCTCATGAAGATGTCTCGCAGATAGTATACGTTGTAAAATGTAAATAGATGTTTTTAGTAATTTAAATAATTCTGAAGAATAATAAAAACTGCCTCAAATCTACTTTGGAAAAATAGTTTTAAAGCATGTATTTTTTATACCGGGTGATTGCAAATGAAATAGACAGTTTGAATAGATCGTAGAAAATTGGTTATTTTAACGTATAGATCATTACTTACAAGATTATACAGAAGAATTCTTTAAGTTTGTATTGTAAATATTTCCAGGTTTTCGGTGTGTGCACCATTTGCAACACGACAGATATCAACACGGTAGTAGAATTCTGACCACACACGGCTAAGCATCTCACAATCAACGGTAGCAAGAGCCTATTTTGTGATTAGTTGTTTGAGATCATCATTACCAACAGGAAGCGGTGGTACGAAAACTCTGTCTTTACATAGCTTCACAAGAAATAGTCGCAGGGCGTTAGGTCCGGACTACGAGGTCGCCACGACTGAAAAGCAACGTTTTCCTCACTTGCACGGCCGATCCATCGGTCTAGGAAGATGTTCATCCGGATACCCTCTGACATCTGAGTGTCTGGGAAACTTGTACTAACATTAACTTAAAGAAATTTCCCACACACTTATATAACTTACTATATTGAAATACACCAGTTAAATTTTGTAGGGGCTATTGAAGTTGTCTATTTCATTTATAGTCACTCGGTTTCCCAAATCAAACTCGTCAGGGTGGTTTGCAATACCAATAATATAGATATGGCTTTTTCAATGTATAGAATCAAAGATAGTGGTGTGGTAAGCAGATTGCGCATAGATGCCACATGGTTGACGCAGCAAAACCAACTTAGTTTGGTAGCCCACCAAAGATAGTGCTGCCATCTCTCACCGATTTCTTCCCCCCTTGGCTCCACATTCTCCAGCTTTTCCGATGTCAACGGCTTAAATGTGACCAAATTGTGCGGTTGTTGAGAACGAACGAACTTGCGCGTACGTTAGTGGCTCTACTTGAGACTTTCGCAGCACTACCTTATCTATTCGGCATCTACGCTGAATCTGCCTACCATAACACTATCTTTGATATAATTCTCTTAATATTATATTTGAGTGTATTAAATCTTTAGACTATTATTCATTATATGTGGTCACATTTAAAGAAATGTAAACGTTTTTAATGATAAAACTCAAAGTATGGCTCGTGTCCAACTTCTGCTGCCTAGAACTGGAGCGTACATACATTTAAACTGCCCCAAAACTTATTTATAACCTATTCATTAATAACCTATTTATAAAATTTCGTTTTATGAATTTTCAAAGTTGTTGTCTCTTCTTCGATGTCATCTGCTTTCACTAGAATACTCTTGTGTTTAGCTTATTTTTCCTAAACACGAAGATTTTTTATCATAATTTTATTAATGTTATTCTTACCATCATATTTTAAACTAGGTGATAGATCTTAATTTGTATAAATGCTAAATAGTTAATTTATTACTATTATTATTTAAACTAGGTAATAGTAAATTGTTGAGCACTTCAAAAGTAAACACAACTTTTTGTATAATGTTTGACCTGTGAGGATATGCTACTGTTTGAGAGCCCATCTCTACGCACATGGTGTATTGATTATGGTGGCAACCTTACAATACAATCTTTCCACGTTCAATTAGATGTCTATTTAGTAAAGCATCAAATTATTTTATTATGTTTCATAGTTCTAAGTATGCATCGTTGTTTTTTATATTGTATATTATTGATTGAAAGTTATCATAATTTACTTTATTACTTTAAAACTTTTTACTTTAATTATAGTACCACAATGTTTTATTAAAATACAGATTTATTTACTTTCTGTTGTAAATCCACTACGTAAATTCAACTCAACACTTTTGTTAAATCTACACACAGTACATACACAATGTAAGTATACACGTAATACACTGCAGGGCACAGATGACGTCAGAGGTGTAGAGTTTAATGACGTCACTGTGTAGTAGTTAATCTCAGTGGCCGCCAGGCAGCTCTGCTGTCGCATTCACATCTGACCTAATTAAGTACATATGACCTTTGTGTAGCGACTATAGGGGTGTACTAAAGGGAATATACATGGTGGGCAGATTAATAATCTCTATTTGATAATGGATATGATAGAGCCTGATTACTTTGAACAAATTTGAACTTACTTTAATATTTATTCATATACTCCTATATTTATATTATTTGTTGTCTTATGCCGAAAGTTACTTTTATCAATATACTTACTAATGTGTGAGTGTATTTAGTTTGGCCCGGTTTGTCAATTTTTCAGGTAAGCTTTAATGTTCTCTTCCCACAATTACGAAGACAAAAAAATATGTTTTCCATTTTGCTTCGTAAAAGCCGCTTTAGACAATAGTATATTTCATCACTAGGTCCTAAAGTGACACTTTTTGACACGAGGTCAAGTTAAAGTCCGAGGCGCAGCCGAGGACGTTAAATGACCGAGGGTCAAAAAGACACTTTCGGGCCGAGTGATGAACGATACTTTTTGTCATGATGCAAATAATAATGATAAATAAATGTCAATAAATGGTTTAATATTATAAAGAATTAATAAGGTAAACATTGTTTTGAACTCAGCAGTTTGATTTATCTTGTTTTGAAGAAACAGCTGTTACACTGATTTACTATACGTCGGTGTTAAAATTCAAAACAAACTCGTTGAACCAGCTGATGTCCATGCGAGTGTCCATGCCACAAAAAGATCATTAAAATGATCTTTTTCTCCCTAGGGAGTAAAATTTCATCAAAACATTACTTTATTTACCTGGGTGAAAAAGTGACACTTTCAACCCATGACTGTAAATGCATGTGTCTAAAGCACATAGGCAATTCGTACTGTTTTCAGAACAGAATGACAAAAACTAAATTTAAGTTACACTTTTATTTCCAAGGAAATAAAGGTATGTTTTGATGATCTTTATGTGACAAGGACATTAGTTGTTTCAATGGGTTTGTTTCAAATTTAAACACCGACTTATAGTAAATCAGTCCTAACAGCTGTTTTTTCCAAAACTAAATAAATCGGGCCACTGTGTTAAAACATTGTTAGAGGTGTAAGTTTTAAGAATTATATTAAACATAGTAATGACAAACAAACTACAAAAAGTGAATCTAAAACTAACCGAAGAAACTTAGTTTATCCCAGTTTATACAAAATACCAATCGTATAAACCAAATAAGTTTCATATAATAAAGAAAGAACATTATTATTTAAACACGTTTTAAAAGGCAGTAAAAGGTGTAAGGAAGGCAACTGTTCAGCCTAAGAGTCTGGTTCTAATTGCATTAATATAAGTGGCCAAATTAAAATGAGCTCTTTTCTAAGGATGCTTCAAACTTACAGTACATGAATGTCTGCGAGTTTAAACCGTCGAATTGCATATTTTTCTTAGTTGACAAAACTGTCAACTTTTACTTAATGAAATGTTAGGTTTACGAAAGAAATTTGGTACTTAATAAATTTATAAAATGTTCTAATTGGTAACGTTTTATAATTCAGTTTAGACTTGAGTGACTTGACTACAATCCATAAAACTGTATTTAAAACTCGCAGTCAATGTTTTCGGGTATTGTCATTTTGTTCAATTGAAGCCCAAAAATCCGAAAGAGATATTTCCAAGGTCCCTTGCTAAAAGAAACAAATTTGCCCCTAATGAATTAATGACGAGAAGAAATATTAGCTGTTTGTACATAAAGTTTTAAATTATTTAATATTTAAATAAAATATTTTAGATTTGATGCATTTTTACCGAAGAAACTATATCAGAAGGTAGTTGTTGGTTGTTTTGACACATATTCTGAATTTGTTCAACGTATATACTACATGAACACATTTTACAGAGGCTACTATTTTCAAAACAGCAACACAATATTTAAAACAGCTTTCAGAAACACTTAGAATCAGATAAGTCTATGTAATATATATTATATCCCCTAAATTGCGTAAGATTGCCGAAAACAATATATTAAGAATAAACTAAGCAGTTCCGATTTCATTCTAATCGTTTTCAGCAGCTGCTATTTTAAATGCTCATCACTTCCAAAAAATATTAAATAACCTGTTTTCTCAAATTAATTCAAATAACTGCAATTAAATGTTTACTAAATTGCCTGCTTATTTCTTACCAGCCAATATTCCGTAAAGCTTTGACACTTACAAGCTGAACACGAGGGGTATTGAAGGTTCAAAGAAATATACGGGGTAAGTTTTAAATCCCTCCCCTGAACATAAAAAAATGAAACATTTATAAAAACCTTTTAGGAATTAAGTGTTTTATACGTTTTTAAAGTTTGATTTAACGTACTTTGCGTCACCCACCTCACACCCGAAAACCGGTGTTTTAAATTGTCAAATACAAACCCACCCCCCTTGTGGAACCCCATATGAAGAGGAATTTTATTACAAATTCAACGACGCAAAGAAAGGTTTTTAATCTGGACTTACTATCTGTAACACCAATCTAAAGACCACTGCCTGCGTCCGTGGCTCAGTGGGTAGATTCACGGCTTGCAACGCGCAAGGTTGTGGGTTCGATTCCCGGTGCAGGTACAAGGGTTCGGACCACTTGCCTTAAAAAGTGTTTTGTGATTACCACAAACCTTGAGTTAAGTATCTAATAAAAATGCCTATGGCGTTGACAGTACAAAAAGGGAAAAAACAAAGATTACAAGAAATCAGGTGTAAAATTCTACATTTCACATATAACTTTTTATGACACAATTTTCTTCAAAATATTCTGTGGGGTTATAATGTAGGGATTGTGATGTTTCTGTCAAGAAACTTGTTAAAGAAACAAGAAGATGTTCAAGAAATATTTGTCATTCAACAAAACTGTATGTGAAATGTGGCGTTTGAAACTTGATTTATTGGCATCTTTAAATGGGTAGTAAATAAAGCCTAGTCAAGATAAAAATATCTCTTTCCATCGTTGGGTTTGTGTTAAAGTTCCCTTTCTTTTGGGGGGGTACAAGTGGGGTTGTGTTAAACATTTTGAAACCTCCCCCGCTCGGCTTTTGACGCAAAAAAACTGCAGAATCTAATAAAACATTCTTCAAAGAGTTTTTAAAAATATTTTCTTTTTCTTAAGTTCAAGTGAGGGGTTCCATTTAAAACTTTCTCTTTATTAATTCAACAAACATATCAGTAGATCAACTTCCGTTCTATAGCATTTGTTCCATTGCATCCATTTGTTTATTATGTCAAAAAATCAGCTACTCTTCGTTTCAAGTTTGTTGTTGTAGATAGTAATAGAACTTAGGAGTTTAAATATTCATACGGGCGTTTTCCACATCTTGTGTTATGTTTCAGGCTTCAAGAAAACGGTATCAAACTCAAAATTATCTGCTTGTTGAGCTAACTATGTACTGTTCAATAGATACGATCCCACGCAGAAGTTAATCACTTTCAGGCCTGTGTTGAAACCAGCTGACGGATTTACAAAGCTTCTGGTACGTGAGTGTGGTGGAGAGTTGTTGAGTTCTCTGTTCATGTGAGCAGAGCAATGCGTCAACGTCATTTGTGGTTTCCAACTGTATTTGTGGAGCTCGCCGCTGTTTTACACGAGAATTCGAAACATGTCAGGCAGGAGAGTTTTGTTTCACAGTTCTGTATTGTTATTTATAGATTTAGCGTTGTGCCGATGTAAAGACCAAGTGATGTGAACTCTTGACGTTTTCTAGTAACAAAATGCGTTTTTTTTGCAATATTATTCAAAATTCGATTCAAAAGATCTTTATTTGTATTTACAAGTACTGTAAATACAACAACATAAAAAGAAATTTGTATGCTCTAAAAATAAATTACACTTTACTGTTGATTTCATTTCACATTAGATAAATAAATATCAAAGATGACAAAACGAAATAGTTGCCATAATAATAAATTAGAAGAAGGAAAAATAGGTACCTTATTATTTTAAACGTTGAAGTGATTAGTTGTAGTGCGTTATAGTTAACATAGATAACTTACATTTTGAGTTTTAACCTTAAAATAAATTATAAACAATGCACCTAAATACAGTATTACTTCGTTGAATTCGTCAACTCCAATGGATGTTCAGCACAAAAGAGAATATTTTTCAGAACTCCGTCCATTTGTTGTGTATAATTATGAAATATATTTAAAATTAAGAAGTTCTACCATTGGCCTCATACAACTTTAATCAAACAATTGCTTTTAACAACTACTACAAAATGTTTGTTACAACACTTAAATTGAAATTATCAGCATATAAAAAGTTACTTTTTGGTGGGGTTGGTAACAGTTATTTCATTTTGGCGTAACTCATCAATTGATTAACTTTAATTAACAATTTCACTTCTACACATTATTACAGCTGGATCTGAAACTCTAACGAAGAAAGTGAAATATAATTTCAAATATTTGTTAGACCCTGAGGTGAACGATGGACGGCTCCGCGGGTAAACCCTTGTGACATTGATGAATTGCCCTGAGCGAGCACGGGATTCTGCCTCTACTTTCTACAAGTCTCAAGAGGAAACCTTCTTTGAGTCTTTTTAACGATGCTTTGAACCGTTCTATAACGTTACTGCACTGTTTCACTCGTTTAAACTTAGTGTAGTCCAGCTCACAGGGATTTAGACACCGGGTAAAAGTTTCATGTTGTAGGATTGCTTTCTTCCTCCTGGTTTGTTTGAGCTTTTCATGTACTTTTAATATGCCATACGCCATTCAGGATTTGTCAGTGGTGGTACGTCCAATAGGCAAACTAGGTGGCCGCACAGGGCAACAACCTGAAAAGGGCGGCAAAAAAGAAAAACTTATTTTACTCACTTTATAAGTTTTAACCTAATAAAACCGGTTTGTGTTGCTTCAAAACTCTATTTTAATTGCAATAAAACTGTATGAATATTACCTATTTTAAAGTTTTACAGTTCTACTACCAGATTCATTCTTTATTCGAGACGTGAGTGACAGACGACACTCAACATTGTTGGTTGTGTGCTGAGGAAAGTGGTTGGGAAGCGAGGAGGGGCGCGGCTGGATTTCGGATTTCTTTTCAACATATCCAAAGTGAATGCCGCAACAACAATGTCCCTGATGGATGATTTTTGTGAAATGAGAACATTTCCTCTCAAACAATGAGGCTAAATATTGAAGGCCACAAACTTTGCAATGAAGTTCACGCCATTGCTAGGAGAGTGCCCAAGAACGCAAATCCACAAGACTTCATCATAAGCAACGACCTTAAAGATTGTGCCCCAAATTTGTCCGTGGCTTTACGAATTTTGCCGACTCTCCCTGTGTCTGTTGCTAGTAGTGAGCGTAGTCTTTCAAAATGAAATCTCATATTAGATCTACCATAACGCAGAAAGGCTTCAAGGGCCACTATGTTCTTGAACAAGACTTGACAAAAAAACATTGACCTGAACGACCTGGTGACTACTTTCATAAAGATAAAATTAAGATAAACTAAACCGTTAAATGTAGACCCTCTCTCTGTTAACTTTTCAATTTTGCCTATAAACTATTTAAACTTTTAGAATTATTACGAGTAAAGTTATTTCTTCTGCAATATTAACGGTTATGATTTTTATTTGAAGTTCCTGTTATGAACCTAATAAAATACTTACTCCGACACTACTGTACTAGTAAGGGTTTCACATATAATTATTTATCATAATTATAGTAGTAGTTCTACTAGCCACACAAGTTATATTCTCCTCGTTAAGTATTCTTTATTTTGTTTGAATATGACTGTAATTAGTGATTGTTTGTGTAAATTAAAAGCCTCGTTAAGTTCAAAACCCAGAAAAATGTGTAAGAAGTAGCGATTTCGGGAATTGACTTTCATTTAAAATCAATTTTTCGGATAAGGGGGTTCAAATGGGGAGGAAAATGGAAAACATTTGAAATGTGGAGCGCAAAAGGTTTATATCTTGCCTAGGTGAGCAAAATAGCTTGAACCGGCCCTGGGATTTTTTCTGAAATATTAATTCAAATTTTGCATTTCCCCATTGTAAATGCCCATTGAATTTGCTCTTCAACCTTCAACGTTTTAGCCAAGATTTAGTATTTGCGTAAACTGGCGGATATGTAGGCTATGTGGATCACCACTTTAACAAATTACAAAATTATCAATAAACAATTATAACTATCAATTTTATTACTAAACAAACGTTTATGAAAATTAAGCTCAAAATTAACTTTTGAAATATTGGGGAAATAATTTGAACTAGCCGAGGCCTATTAGTCAACAAGTAATTTTGGATTTTTCTAAGCTACTCGATGAGATGATTAATTACTTAAAGATCATTCTTTAAGTGGATGTAGAATACTAGAACCACTCAAAGCAACAATTTAAATCATAAAACTAATCAAACTATCCAATAACAAGATTGTTTTGCCTAAAGCTTTTCACGAAACAGGTTCGTATCTTCAGAGGCTATAATTACTCTAGTAATTATAAACAATAATTAGGAAACATTCGGTTGAATTGTAGTTATCAAAAAAAATTGAAAACCGTTGTTGACCTGTCAATAATTTAATCGATAACTCGAAGTTAAAACTCCACGTAGATTTAAACAGTAAACAGTGAGAGTTCGAGCAATATTCTAAGATCAAATACAACAAGAAGTGCTTAATAGAGAACGCTCTTAGTTTTAATGGATTTATCTTGTCTTAGCGGTGAAGCATTCTCTTTGTCACAACCGTTATTCCAAGAGTTCTCAACTGTTAGAAGTTCTTCGTCTTATTCACACATTGATAACAGGAGATAACGCTTCTGAAGGCTTGAACATTCAATCAGTTGTTTGTAAACTGTTCCATAGTAGGTTAAAAATCTTAAAAATTTCAAAACTAGAGAAGTATTTTTTTTTAATTGGATGTTTAAGGCTATTTAAAGTGTTGCGAGGAATTTTAAGGTGCATTCGTTGACAGAAAAAGTAAAAGTAAAACATTAAGGTAAATTTTTTTAAATTGAGTCGAAGTTGAACTGCGAAGCCCTCTCTTACGCCTCAATCTCATCTCTTACACCGGGAACCTCTTTTTTTAAAGGAAAATAATCGAGGCCTCATAAATAAAATTAGCAGACCGTCCAATCAGTCAAGCTTCAGTTGAAATAAGGCCCCTCTGGCTACCACTCATTAAAAATTAACTTAAGCGTAAGGACAACCATAATATTCAAGTTAACTTTCAACAAGAAACAGCTCAAAAAACTCATAGCATGGTATTAAGGACGCAAAACAGGCCACAGAGAATGTAACTTACGTAAGCCGTCCCCCTCCCAATAAATAGGGATTTTTGTGTTTCTTTGTTACAGCTGGCTAGCCTGCTGCTAGTGTGTGTGACTGGCCTGTCACCGGCCAACCAGCTAGTCTAGGGTTAGCTCGTTCAGTTAGTGGACGTGTTTTGTGTTTCGTTTTGAATTTCCTGCGGTGACTTGTTTACTTCAAAGTGAGGCTTGTGTTTGTAATAAAGTAGTTTTGCTTTTTCTACGCTACTCCTAATTTCTAAGATTTAATTTTGTGTTTGACTTTAACAACTACATGTTGTTTGGTAGAGTTTGACTGGTCAGCTACGCTGACTACTTTAAGCTAGCTAATTGTCTAATGTTCTGTGTTATGTTTTAGGTTGCTTTCACCTGAAGACGGGATCAGATCGTGTTCTTCTTTTTGTTCACTAACGATAGAAAATGTCCGTAATAATAGTTTAACTTCTAAAGTTACGCCTCAAGTTTGACCTAGCGTTACAGCACAGTGACTTAGCAAATCGTTAGTGGTAGTTGCGGAAATCAAACTTGCACCACTGGAGTGATGAGCTCCGTAATCGCGCGTGATACCAACTCGCCACGGGTCCGCTACAATACAAAAAAATTAACATTTTAAAATCGTTGTTTTTTAACAGTTTTCGTATTTATAATAATGCATAATAAATTTAGAGTAGATATTGCATTATATATTCCTTCCTTGAAGAGTTTTTAACATTTAAAAGATCTTATTACCTCAAATTTACATTTTCATTTTGCACAACCAGGGGAAACAAATTTGTGCTGTAGACTTGATTTGTACTACCATTTAAGTACGTAAGAATAAAAAATACGTCACCATTAACTTTTTTTCTAAGTAAAGTAACATTGACATTTTTTCTGTTTACAGATTTGTTGGGTCTCATTCTCATTATTTAGCTCGAAAGACTTTATTAGACTGAAGATAAAGTTAAAGATGTTTTTCCAATTTTCTTACGAATTAGATATATCACTGTCTATAGTTTAACCACTGAAAGTGATGAAGTGTTTGGGATTGTATCAAAAGTTTCTTTCCAGAAGCGGATAAAAGAAGAGTTGAAAACTAAGTAAAAGTTCTTAACCACATAAGTGAGAACTAAAGTCACCTCGATCCTTTTTTAACGCTTAACCGGATGGAATAATTTTCCACTGCGCTGTTAAGGTTATATTTTATAATACTGTATTGTTCAGCTCCGGACTGTCGTGGTTGTCCTTTACTGCCCAACTTGGTACAGAATAAACCGTTGATTGCTTAGATGACAAATATGTACTCACAAAGGTTGAAGGTCGAGTTATTACTTACATTACTGCTTAGTCACTTAACGAAATTGTTATTAGTGACTTTGGGAATCGATCCTACAACGACGAAGTGATGATGTTCAGAGTCACCCACTACCGGCCGTTCCGCTACGGGTCCGTAAAACGAAAACAAGTCAAAGAAATTTGCGCCCAAGATTTATCTGCGGTAAATAAAAAGCAAACAAAATAGTAGTGAGTCACTTCAATTAAATTCTTATCTGGTTGTATTAAGCGGACTGAATCTAATACACACTAATCAATGTTAGAAGCTATCACCAAGGTAAACACATTTGAACCAGGCCTAAACTAATTGTGTTTTCAAATTTATAAAGAGTAATGGGTTGAATAAATATCTGCTAACATTGAGCAGCAGATTTCAGTAATGGCTTTGTCAACAATCCTAATCCCCAGGTGATTTTATGTAAACCCTTTTATCTGCGTACATATCAGACTGAATCCTGAACCGCTTTACTGAGTCTATTGAGAGCAGTTTTGTTAAAAGTGTGAAACCTCTTTGTCTGCACTAGGCTATGGAACTTTTGTGAAAGTAACTAAAAGTAGAGTATGGATACAGAAAAAAAGCTACAGCAATACTACTAGTAAGGAAAAGTTGAAAAAGCACGAGTGGATACGGAACTGATAGAAATTTTGAGGACAAGAAATAGGCAGTCATCACATAAATAAAAAATCCTTGAAAATAACTAATAAAAAATATCTATTTTTAAGAAATTTTTGGAACAAAGCCAATAACAAAATAATTAACAAAATGATACGACGGAACAAGGTGGAAAGCAGAAAGACACTGACAATCTAGTAGAAAGAAGAAGTATACATAATGAAGAAGAAGATAATATAAATGAAAGACCCAAAAGACGATCAAGAAGACTATGAAAAGAAGAAAGTAGAAGAACATTCAGATATTTTACAAAAGAGGAATAAACATGAGTAGGAACTGTGCATATTTTAAACTACGTAATATTAATCATTTAACTTACTTTTCACTTAAACCATAGTGACTTTGTAATGAATTCCCATTCTGGGGAAATTACTATTTTAAAAGCGTGCAAATACCTAAGAAACATTGCTTATTATAACAAAGAATCACTAAGATTTAGTGTTGAGTGATTAATGTCTCACATTCTTTATAAAGTGCGTCTCACAGGAAACCATTGCCAAGAAAAGTTTCTTCACCACTTAACTGGAAAGTTCTACCGCAGCAGGTCCTTCCACTCCGCAATCAAGTAGCATTTAACAAAATTTAAGGAGTTCTTTATTAGTTAAAAATGCGAATTTCGATATGGTAATGCTATATAATAATTCAACTACGCCGCGTCGCGTGCATGAGTGAATCGAATTTTCTTTGCAGTTTGATACTCTCACTTCGGCCTCAGGCTTACGTGTCCTTTTGCCGCAAGTTTTATTACATATCGTGAATGAAGAAATTTAAATGTTTTATTGAAATAGGACTACTAATAACGCTGTTATAGCGAAAAATAATTTTTCGACCGCCATTTTGAAACTGCTTAATGAGTTTTCATAATTGTTGGTACATCCGTTGATATCTTAAAATACATATTTCAAATTCCATCAAAATCAGATAAAATGTACCGTTTTATCGTTATACTAATTTTGGCCGCCATTTAGAAATGACTCAATGATTTTCATAGGTTTAGGTACATTGGTGGATACCTTTAAATACATATTTCCAAATTCAATCAAAATCAAATAAAATGCACTGTTTTCAGATCATTAAAACACTTTTTTGCCCAAAACCCTTCTCAAAAGGGGTTCCGGTTTTGAATAACGGGCTTGACCGAGATATTTACTAAAGGAGCATTTGTACCGAATTTCTAGAACATCGGACGAAATTCGACCTATAGAAAGTACACACATATAAACATACATACGTAATGTATAATTATATGGTCTTGTAAAATTCTCAAAACGTATTCTGTGGGTCAGAATCGGTGCGGGTTTCACGGTCTAGGGTCTGGGTCTTACCATGCTGACCCCCTTTTTTCTAAAGGAAATTTGATACAAATTTAACTGTTTTTACTATAAGAGGTAAAAAATTTTTTCTGTACATACACAGATTTTAGATATTAAAAATATCTTTTGTCTTCCGCGTTTACGATTTATGATCAACAACATTTTTGTTATACAATAGTTTTGAATTGTGATACATAGTAAAACTACTAATACGGTAAAAGTCAACTACGAGTAGGTACGAGTAGTTCCGGTTAGCCGTAAATAAGAAATACTTAAACAAAACTGTGAACATTAAAACACATAGTATTTTGGACATTTTATTATTTATACGACCATTTTTTATACGACCGGTAATGCGATGAGTATATCTTCAGTGATTACAGCAAATAACCTTTTAAAACTAAATGTCTGTAAAAATATTTCCAAAATTAATGATTATGAAATATTTTATACATTTAAGTTCGATAGTTCTCAAACAAAAAAATTAGAAAGTTAAGCAAAACATTGCCCTACTTGAAACGATTTCTTTATTAACTAAAAATCATCTCTGAACAATATTACTCGATTCATGCTTGCATCGAGGTAGCTCTAGGTATCAACGTTAATGCTTTGGTTTGAAGGGTAATGGGTTGACACCACTGTCAATCATGGAATCATCCCTTAAACCACCCTTTAACCATCCTCTAACCACTTTAGGTATAAGCTCTCCCCCTCCCCACCCTTCCCACCACTCAGTGTAGTTCTGAATCAATTAACTGTGACAAATAATTGATGGGAACTGAGTTATCGTGCCGATATCTCTATCCAGTTCGGATTATTGTCGTGATGATAAGTTAAATGTGTTTTTATTACTTGGTCACTGGAAGAAAGAGGTTTACATATAGTTACTTTTAAAGTAGTGTTTTTACATAAACAACCCAAAATAATTTTGCTAAATACTCAAAGACCATTGATGCAATGTTCTTGAGAAGTGAGCTGTAATAGTAGATTATTATGAAAACAAATTTTAAATAAAAAACCATTAACTAATACAAGTTGGAATACAAACTGTCCAATAAATGTTTTATTTGATTTGGTGAGGCCTTTCAGAAACGATGTTTCTATCTTCAGACTTTTTTTTATATCTTTCAGTTGGTGTTTTGGTCTGAAGATAGAAGCATCGTTTCTGAAAGGCCTCACCAAATCAAATCAATAAATTTATTTGATTTGTATTAACTTGTATTAGTTATAAATTCCAATAAGAAACTGTCTCCTGATCAAAAACCATTATTTATAGTTATAATTAACTTGTAATAATAACAATAAATAAATAATAATAATAATGAAAATATAAATATTAGTTTTAAGTTTTAAATTGGTTTGTCAATTACAACGCTTATAACTATTTAGAAAACTTGCAGAACACTAAGCTATATCGGTTTGTAAATACCACAGAGTACGTAATTTTTAGTTTCATTGAATTACTCATATTATTAATGAAAATCTGTCTTTCTTAAAGTTATATAATTATTATTTAATTATTAAATGTTGTGACTCTCCTTAACCGCTCAGAATAGAGTTTTAAAGTTAAATTTAAACACGCTTAAATACTCCTAGTTAGACATTGGGAATGTTTTGTTAGATGTTTTATTATAACTATTCAATACGAAAAATATTCATTGTGCCTCTTTCTAAGACGTGCTTGGCGAAAGGTATTTTTAAAACAATATTGTATTGAAACCAGACTAATAGCAAGTGCGAGCCTTTTGATTAACATGTTGTCACCGCTTTTCATAGGCCAGTTAACTAAATTTTATTTGAAGAGTCGGCGAAACCGAAATAATAATTGTAAATAATCAATTTCCACTGAAAGTGGAATTGCAACGTCAAACATTTATTGCAGCTCTCGGCCCTAAACAACTGCCACACCTACCGTATACATACTAATATCATTATTATGGAATTTTCTTTGGAAACATGAGATATTCATGCCGTCAGCATGGTAAGATCACTTTAACCATGGAATGAGCACCGATTCTGATCCTCAGAGCACGTGTTGAGCTTTTTTCAAAACTTTGTATACGTCGTATAGCGTAGCGAACAGCCTCGTACGATTCCTCGTAACAGAATATAAAAATGACTAAGGTCGGAGGCCGGAGGGTAGCGCCTGTGAACATAGCTGGGTAAGCTGAGGCCGAAGGCCGAAGCGATGCTGTGAGCACAATTAACAGCCTCGTAACGCCTGTGAACATACAGAAGGACAAGCTGAGGTCGGATACCAAAGCGAGGTTGTGAGCGTAGCGAACAGTCCCGATACATTCGTCGTAATGGAACATAAAACTTAGGCCGTAGGCCGAAGCGAGACGTCGAGTGCAGCAAAGCAGAGTAACAAACTGCAAAGAAAATTCGATTCACTCATGCCAGTGGCACTTTAGCTCTTAGTTACGTGTCGGACTGGTTTGAATTTATATTGTTTGTAGTCTTTTATACGTCTAGAGACCTCATTTGAACCTGTGAGAGTTATTTTTGACTTAAACTTTGCACCTAAACGTTACGTTAAATAAGAACTTTTAAATTTGTCTTTTAATTGTAAAGGATAGTTTTCTTGACGTTACTAGTCAGTAAATAGAACAAACCTATTATGAAATAAATTTAATTCTAAAGTGACTGGGATAAATGTTATGTTTAGAATACGGGTATGTTCAGAATACTTTTGATTCAAAAGAGTTATTCAACTCTCTCGTATTCCAGGGTATCAAAATGTACAACTTATTAGTTAAAAAATATATATATATGACCAATCAATAAGCCCTTATTATACTAATTTGTTTAAGCAACAGTACTTGTTCGGTATTTAATTTATATACGAGTCGAGTATTTACATTCATAAAGAGTCACTTCCTAGTCAGTTTGAACCATCCGTGTGGAGATAATCAACTAAACATCGAGAACGATGCATGTTCTATAGACACTGATGTACATAGAGAAAATGCAATAAGGATAATGGTGACTTGACAAGGGTAATGGATCGTGACGATGTCAGTCATGAACTAATTCCTTAACTACCTTTAATCTATTTCCCTAAGCATGTACACACACCGGTTACGCTCTGTTAGGGTTCTGAATACGTTTAGATTGTGATAATGTTAGATTAGATAATGTGAAGATATTCTTCTTTTATAAAGAGGAAAAGGTAGACTATTTTACTGGTATATATAAAAAGTGACTTATATTTCCCCAATATACTTGGCTCAATCACTAATAATAATAGCCTCACTAAATTCAATAGACAAAACTATCTATACATCAATATCGACTGAGTAAGGCAGTACAGCTTAAAAACTATGTATATTATTTGAATATTTTTTAACATTAGAACATTAGAAAGACTTACGCCTTGTCTCGTGTTGTGAGACATGATGCAATGTCATAGCTATTTCCCTTAGTCAGTTTCGGTATTTCACCACCATTTTGTTAGTCACGGTCTTTTTCCTTGGTCTAAGGCCTCAGTATTTCACCCGAATATTACTAATGAATGAATATTATTGATTCGGCCTCGAAATTTCGTAAAATATAATTTCTTTTTTAATATACTGTATTGATCTTTTTCTGATTTCGGCAACTTATAGTATCACTATAAGTTTTCGTTCTCTCAACCTCGGCAAAGCACATTTCCTGAAATGTAGGTAAACGACTTTGTTTCGTGCAGAATGTACACGCAAAGGGTCACTTGGTCGAGGTTTGATTCGCTACTACAATACTTTTAATTTTATGAACCAACAGTCCTACAAAATTTCAACCCTATTTGTTATATCTCTAGAAAGCTATAATCTACAAACACAAAAGACAGACGGATAACCAATCGAGTGAGTAGCTTTTTTGCCATAGTCAAGAGTTTCATTAAGTTTAATACGCTCGTTTAGCGTTTAATTTTAGTTGTTGATTTGTCTTATATCTGTAGATAATTGAACTTTATATTTTTGCTAGCGATATATACAATAAATTGCTAGTGCACAATAGATTGTGACGATTTATCTATTGGGCAGCTAACACTGACATGTTACGAGTTTACGAAGCATGTGTATTGACAGCTCCTGGCGGGAACATCTTTTTACAGAATTAAGTTAGCTTTTTATGTCAGGGTTTTATTTACACTTTTAACCACTTGAGTGGATGTTTCAATCGACACAATATTATGATAGTGTTAAAACTATAATTTATATAAAATAAATATATTATATATTCAAACCGTCCTGGAGAAATGTAAATTCGTACAAAGAAATGTCGTTGCTTGTCCCAATTCTATGGCTTTGATCACACTATACATATTTATCCCGATAAATATATAATTAATAATAATTTAAAGTTATAATTTCCAATGACTATACCAAAGTTTATTTATCGTCTGGTGTGTATACATGTTTCTTACACAAACACAGTAGTTTCCACCTTAAAACCCGACACCTAAAAATCCACGCCAGTTGATAATTTTAAAAACGCCTTAATTTTTTAAGTTCAAATTTATTAAGATTTACCATTGTGCAAGTACTAAATCAGTATTTACTAATGCAAAACAATCGAATTCGTAAGAAAATAAAGGATAAAATAATAATATTTACTGATGTTCATATAGAGTTTTGTTTTATAGACAACTCGAACTATATTATTACCAGGGAGTTCAGTGAAGTGGGTTAGTTAAGCAGCTGTCGAAATCCTTTGAAATATAGTAATAACTCTGGAAAAAGTGAAACCCTAATAAATAAACTAACGTTTTTAAGCCTATTTTTCGTTGAAAACTAAATACAAAACTAGATCTACGGTCTTATTAAGCCAAAACTAGTCATAACTTCAAAAAATCTTCCATGAGAACAAACGTTAAAACATCCCTCTACAACCTATCACCCCCACAAATGTACGTGACAGAGACACTCACCAGCGCACTTACAGTCGCACACACGCACACTCACACACCACTGGTCAGTCTGCACCGTGACGTCACCGTGACGTCGGTGTGCGCGACGCGACGTTCTCGATGCTACTGACGTCGACCCCCCAGCGTCACCCAGTGTTGCCACCCACGTCCCGCATTTTCCCCGCTCAGGGTAATTTTCCCCCCATTCCCCGCCTGAACAGGTGTTGAGGCGCTTTCACACAGGCATTGTTTATTGATTCAAGCCAAGTGACAATGTTCATTTAATTAAATCACAACCCCTCCTCTCTCTTGTCGAGTTTCATGGTGTATTGTCCCAGCTTTGAGTGGGCTTGCGGAGGATTATTTTTATTTAGTGGAAGGTGTGTGGGTGGACTTGAATGTGTTGCGGTTTAGCGTTAGTTGCGTCTGATTTATCTAAGCGCATTGTTTCGTTCCATTTGGTTAATAATGATAGGCACAATTAAACTGAAGTAAAGTTGTTGGGATTTTATTTTGTAAATTTTTTAAGTAGAAACAACAACAAAATGATGACCTTCTAATAATAAGACTTGAGACAATGCAAGTCTAATTAAGTAAAGACAAAGGTGTCTGTGCTCTATTTATTTATTTATTTTGTTTATTTATTTAGTGTCAATATAAGCTGTTGCAATTGATATTATGGGCCGTTTCCAACTATTATCCAGTACTAGTTAACCATTTGGAAGATTATTTTGATTTTCTTGGCTGAGTTTTACACGACTTTTGTTGTCTAGTTCCTTCTCCGAAAACAACCAAAACGTCCTTTCCCAACTTGCAACACTAAGCACTTCCCACTTGCTTCTCTAAATTCACTTACACATGACTAGATATTTAAAACTCCACCCTGCACCAACATTCCTTCGAGTGCTAATAAATATATAAATAATTTATTTTCTTAACAAAGTACATTGTATGAAATTCTTCAGGTTTTAAATATTTAAAAAGCTAAAATTTAGTCACTCATCCTTACGTCGAGAACTCATTCATACATACAATTTTTACAGTCATATCGGCTCATTCATTCGAATTCTTCCACTAGCTTAAGCATCCGTAGGCCAGTAGCCATTTCTCACTAGGCCATTTCCCATTGGTGTGCCAAAAACTCGTCTGAACTATCGAAAGTGTTCGCGCTCAAAACTGCTTTTAGACGAGACTTGAACGCCTGTGGCGTTGGAGCACATTTTATCGAATTTGGCAATTTGTTGACAAAACGGGCTCCTCCCTGAGAAGGCAAACACTAGTAAACCACCGTTCTGTGTCGCCCAGTTCGGTTGTTTTCCCTGCCTCTAGTTTCACAGCAGTGTATGTCTACACCTCTTATGGGATCGCATTTGGTTTGAAGAAAACGCAGGTCTCAAGGATGTAGAGACAGGGAAGAGTCAACATAATGTATTAGGTCTCAGAAAATCCTATACAAAAATAGGTAAATGGTAAAATTTCTCCTAGAACTACTTCTCTACCTAATATAAGCTCAAAGACACTTAAAAAATTAGTAATGACTGTGGGAACAATCGAACCCGCGCCACCGTAGTGATTATCGTGCGCTGTCAACCCTTCACGGGTTGGCTATAAAGAGTTACCATATGTATGAAGTTCCCAGACACACATTTACGTGTAAAGCTAAGGCACACTTCTACTCGGAAGACAGCCAAGTGTTTATCTCCAGTAAGGTAAGCAGAACGCGTCTGTGAGGCTTCTGTAAGCGGATTTAGTTTACTTAACATGCCTCAAGGCGTTCATAGGCTTTTGCTAATCACCTCAAACTCTCCGATCTTCTGGTAGTAATATTCGTTATTGAATGGGTTCCAAGGTGGTAAGCCTCAGAGCTGTTTTCAAAAGGGAGGTATTATTTGTAAAACAAGACTTGAAAACATTATACATACACAAATGTCAACATATTATAAAAGAGTTTATTACTAAAAAAATATTATACTATTTTTTAACTTTTCTGAAATTTTTGTTGTATTTGAAAAATAAATATTTTTGATTCTTCGGTAAATATTAGTCTATTTCTTTATAGTTTTAAATTTTAGTATACATTCTTACTGTTAATAAGAAAGGAACCCTTTTGTAGATTTCACTTTCCGAGACTTATACTACCCTAATATAGTTATGTATAATAAAATTTGGTTTTGGAAAATTTTGTGCATTTTCTTTGTGCCCTCTTCAACTATAAATGTAAATCTTTACAGCAAAATTTAACAGTTAAAACAATAATAATAATATAAACGCATTAAGTAACATGGAGTATGTGATAGGGTTTGGTCTATTTAGGAATATAATGTAATGTAGCTTTGCATGATGAGTTCTAGCTAGATGTGTGCAAATTGCGACATTCCAACAATTTCTACAGTTTAAAAATAATCTGATTTAAATATGATTTGCTGCAAACTAACACATACATCTATAAACGGCTACATACACCGTAGCAAGTTTGCCAGTATAATTACGTCGTAAATAATTATGTTGGATTAATAATAGTTGGTCTAATAATATTTTCCATTGTACAAAACCTAAAATACTCCACAAAAACTAATTCGAAACAGAAACACTTTAAGTACCGGTAATCAAAAAACCAACCCATCCAAAGTTACCCTCGACAAATAAAAACTTCATGAATACTCATCAAAACTGGTTAATTTATAAAATTAACTTTTCCCAGGAATTTCAAGAAACTTGGTCGGATTGATTTATTTAGTCAATTCGAAGAAGTAGGTTAATCTATTGGGTTTCTCCCCAACCCTTAGGCCTTTTCCATCACTCCTGAACCTCCCCCACCACCCGCACACCCATCACCTCCTCACACAAATTTCATCTTCTTTAAACCTTACCCATTTTCTCAGACAGTTGGCAACTTACACTGTTCTTGTTGGAGGCTTATTCTTGTTCATTTTTACAGTTTAGTTGTAGAGTCTATAAGTTAAATCTTAGGTAACGAAATAATATTAATATGAGTTAAAAAACTACGTTGTAGGATAAATCGCATGGAAAAAACATGTCTGTTAAAAAATCAGGTTTTTTCAATCTCCAGTTATTTTACAACTTTATTTGTTAAATCAACTGTGCAATAACTGCGACGCATGCGGTGCTTCTAAGTGCATACGCGTGTACAATTCTTTCGTCATCTAATGTTAAATAAATTGTTTTCGTTTCATTGAATAACATTTTGCAAACTTTACACTTCAATTTCTTGGTTTAGGTTCAGCTATACATAGTCACTGAAGCGTCATTGAAAGTTTTATTGTAAATAGTTTTACTACCAAAAAGTGATTTTACTTTACATTAAAATTAAAATATAATTTAGTTTTAAATTTATTAATCATGATTTACGTGTTATGATTTACTTTGTATAGTATTTGTAGGTGAATGGTAAACATAACACATCATAAAGTCCAAAGTATATAGAAGGATAAGTAATGTAAAATACATGCAACGTGAACAGTTTTGGTAATCTTAAACTCGTACTAGTTAATACATAAAAAAAGAAATAATTTTTCCAATTGGAATTCCAATTGAAATATAGGAAACTATTATTGATCTATGTCTGTGAACGCTCAGAAAGCTAGTGAAATGTATGTGCATTACTTTGTTGGATCGTTTGACAAAGGCTTCGACTGCAAACTTGGAATTAACCTTTAACTTTACAACGTCTGTTTCTTGTACTTTAATTAAGCTTTCAATTTCTTTTTGGTGTGATTAGTGGATTTTCATTGGAACTAGAGCTATTAATTTCCTCATGGCACAACACGTCGTAGAACAAAACAAACAACAATTCACAACACGTCCTGAGTCAAATGGCAAAGTTTTATACACGTTTGAGTGTATTAAAAGTGTATTAGTTTGTCTAATCTAATAACAAAAAATTGTTCTAGCGTTTCTAAATTCGTTAACTAACAAAATCGATTTACTTAGAGACCTTTTAGAGGGCGTTTTCCTTTCCATAAATTTGGTCTTATGCTAAAAAAGAGCGTTTATGAACCGATTTTGATGAACATTAGTATAAACATTTATTTTACCCAATATTAGCAAAATCCGTTGGGCCAGACCAAGTTGGAACTGGAAAATAGTTGTTTTGCTGCGATTTCGCACTGGCTGAATAGATTCTACTGATTTTTGTTCTCCGAGATGGATACAAAGGATTAATGTTTTAAAGTTTCATAGACCAAGAATTCAGTTTTTATATCATAATAAAATAAACCTTTAGGAGATAGGACCCATAGAAAACGAAGCACTTCCTGTGTAAGTTATACCCTGTTATAGGAAATTCGCTAGGATTCACGGTAGCGCTAACGGCTACTTATGCATAAATCCCTAAATCACTATTTGAGATGCCGACCACTCTCATGGGGGTGTTTTAAGGCAAATATGTGGTGAAGGTTGAGTGTGCGATGAGTGGTAATAATGAGTTATGAGGCGTAGTCTAGTTAAAAACTAAGGTCGACTCTTCCTTAGAATGGGTCATTAACTAATAGCCCAATGACCAATGGAAATACAAGGACCAACGGCTTAACGTGACTTCCAAACCACGCAGGTGATAGTGTGATATGTCTAAACGATGGTGGGAGTTGATGTGGGTATCATCAGATGATCACTGAGACTATCTGAGCCGATTTAGACCTATATCATCCTCAAAACCTGACCTCCATGAAGCTGTGTTACAGGACCACGCCACGAATCCCAGTCAAAATCAATTTACGATGTAGACAGATGTAAAAATTATTAGTAAGCTCTTCACCAACACTACTCTGCGGATTTGACCAAACAAGGTATATTATAAATGCGTTTCCACGTAGACACGAAGAGAGCACACAATTCCATGCTAAGCGAGGTTGAGGTCGACCACAACACGGGTTGTAGGTTTGGTTCAAACTTCTCTAGTGCTTGTTCAAACTTACCTGAGCCTCGTTTGAACTCTGTAGTGTTCCCTAAGCAGCACTGACCTGTTTCAAAACCAGTTTCACTCGTTATTAAGAGTTTCAAACAAGTAAGCAATAGAACTTTGTTTAACGTTTTTTTGTTAACGACGGTACAACTTTTGAGGTTGAATCAAAACGAATAGGCTAAATCTCGTTAACCAAACCAATAAATAGCACTCAGGATTCTAAAAATTGTATTTACAGTGTACGATGTAAATAGTTGTGTTAAGAAATTCATAAGTGGGACAAAAAGCCTACTAAATGTAAGAGTCAGAGAACATTAAGATACTTTGCGTGAGGGTAATTCTGTCTAAATTGCTCAGAACTGATTGTCCGAAGTTGCATTAGCAATGCAAGTAAAAAACAGGTTTACGAAATTTTAAACAATCTTTAATTAAGAGGGGGCCGGATAGAGCGGCCTCGGGGTCCAACTCAGAGTACCGCTTATAACATGGGATAAAAACTACAAACTACGTTTTTAGGCAAGTTAATTTACTTAAATGTGAAAACACTGCATGTTGTTTCGTACTAGTCACACTAGTTCATAATTTATAGTCACACAAAATATTATTGCATGTTATCACAAGTTATTATTACTTAATTCTAGTCATCACGGTTGTATCACCTATATTAATTACCTTTCGTCAGCAAGCATATTGTAATCAAAATGCCAATGTATAATGGTGTTAATCGTATATGTACAAATAAATAATGTTCTCTGAGGAAGCACAGATTGGTGCTGCTTCATATAAACACTAAAACGTTTACTTTCGTCATCAAATTAATTCTGTACTTCAGAACTAACATACTGGATTTTCCATAAGAACATTGCACTCAAAATTCAGTAATTAAATTTCTATTTTATAACCGAACTCATTTTTTATTTTTTATGCTGCAGCACTAATGACTCTATGCTTTCCGAGAAAAACTTTCCACGTTTTATTCATTAACCTACGTAAAACACAGCTAGAAAATTTTCCTATGTTAAATTCCCTAACCCATTTGAACGCCGTAGGGGGGCTCTATCCGGCCCCCTCTCAAGTCAACTCTAAAGAAAATCAAAAAGATAAAGTATAAATAAAATAGTTCCGAGCTGGTTATGACTAACTAAGTTACCTCTGAATTTAAATAAAGCTATTACCCCGACGAAGTTTTGAGTAGGTCACGTATGACCAAATAGAGTTTCAGTAAGGGATTGAAATTTACATATTAATTGCCAACTTCGAGGCACTATCTGCCTTCATTCCTTTCATCAAAGGCGCATTTACATTTTGTTTCACGTCTCATTGCAAAGTGAAATTTAACAAACGTTTGACCACTGAACTTGAGTTAAAGCAATTATTTATCCATCATCAAACAAAACGTCAGCCTGAAACTTTTATATGTTTCGCAGTTTATATTTCTCTAGCAACCTCTGTTTGGGTTTCCTAACCGTTTGTGAAAATAACATTTCAATTTATTATTTGACATGTTTTTGTCTATTGAATTAACCTGTTAAAATGAGTCATTATCTTACTATTCACCATTATTTACTATCAAGTGGTTACCTTGTCGTCCATCGAATGATTGCTATTTTATGTTGTGAGAACCAATTGGTTATAGTTCAAAAACTACATTGTTGTTTTGCATACCGATTTCCATACTTTAAATTTACGTAGTTTTAAACTAAATTTTAAACAAGGTTAGTAAGTATGAAGATACGTGTACATTGAGCAATGGTGTAATTGAAACTAAATAGTAAGCAACGTAACAATTAGAAATTTGATATCTGGAATAATATTATAATAACATATGTAATAGTGTTCTCCCTCTTAAGGTTTTTGCGCAGCATTTGTTCCACAAGACGCCTCCAAATTTGACCGCTGTCTATTTCGATGTAGTAGTGCAGGTGACCATCTTAACCTTTAATTTGTCCATCGTTCCTCTTTTCTTTGCAAGAGTAATTCCGGGCTTGCACACGGTCCCCTTCTTTCAAAAATTACACGATTCCTTTTGGGTTTTCGGGATTACGTTCTTTTTAAGGTAACATTAAGTTCAAATATATGCAGAGTTTCGGTTGACCATTAGAAAGTAAGCGCTGTTCCCTGTTGAATTAGGGGGACTGTCGAGAAGTTGCATGAGAAGTCTATGTTGTTTTTCTTCCTGTGTGTCAGGTTCTTCAGCCATACACTTGACCAATTGCTTTATGGTTTGCACAAACCGTTCTACCTGCCCGTTACTTGAAGGGTGCAGATAAGTAGTTGTAAACTTATGAGTGATTCCACAATGTTTCAAGAAGTTGCAAAATTGTGATGAAGTCAACTGACGACCGTTTTCAGAAATCAAAGGTTCTGGTAACCCGTTCCTTGATCGTCCAAGCAGCTGTTGTATTCTTCAAAGGTATGACTTCTATTCATTTTTAAAGTCATTCACAATCAGCAAGAAATAGTTTTCATTGGTTGGACCAGCAAAGTCTACGTTTCCAAGGTTTACTTGGTGGTTCCCATGGATGATTGATTTCCTGTTTCGGTGCATTTTGTTTCTCTCGGCACTGTCTGCACAATGAAATCATTTCTTTAATGTCTCTGTCAATCCCCTTTCAATAGTAGTATCTTCTCACTAGTGCCTTTGGTTTAAGCATTCCCAAATGGCCAAAGTGCAGTGCAGCTTTCAGGTATTCCGGAATCATCTTCCGTTAAAGAGATGCTTTCATTGAGCTAGCAAAGATCTCCATCGAGATAGCCAAACTTTTCAATAGATTGTCCCTTTTCCAAGGCAAGTAGTAGATTTTTAAGATCATTATCTTCTTCGGTTTCTCTGGCTAAAAGGGTGTGATTTAAATGTATTGTATTGATCTGGTTTGTATAAAAAATACCAATCTGGTTCATGGACGTACTTGTAGGTCGTTCGGTCGGGAATCTTGATCGGAAATCTTCGTTACTGTGGTCGGGTGTTCTTCTGAATTCGATTTGGTAGTCAAATCCCGACCATCTGGAAAGCGATGTGATAGAACCACTCCAAGTCCAACGCGTCTGTCGCCAACACGAAAGGCAGGTTAGGATCAAAGTGACACAGCACGATATCACTGGCGATGATTTCCTTTACTTTCTGAAACCTTGTTTCTTGTATGTCACAAGAAGAGCTAAGCCCTCATTTACACCTTCGTTGAGAATAGCGAATGAAAAAAATAGTATACGAACGGATTTTAGTAACTATGAAATGGTTCGACTTTTGCCCTCGAATGAATAAAAACAATGTATTCTCAGCATATAATTCATCATTTGAGGAGAAAAATAAACGGTATAGTAATTTGGGATAGTACTTCACAATATAGTTTTGACACCATATTGATTTTTCAAACAAGTGCACTTAGATTAATGGATGGATTACATTAGCAGGAAAATGGCAGAATCACGTAGAAAAGTTGGCAAATGATTCTCTATGTTTACTTTTAAAACATGGGCAGAAGGCCCATCAGCACTTCTTGTGGCATACAACTGTCTTACATGCTGATTGTCAAACTGGCAGTGTTTATAAATTTAAACTGCCCTATACAGGCTTTAAGCTGAGGTCATCATAATATCTGAGGAGGGTTTGTCAAGGACTCAGTGTTCACAAATTAAGTTCAAGTTTATTGGAAGCATAACTCTAGCAATACTCAAAAATATGTTGCGAGGTTGAATTTAGACTAAACAACTTGCGTGAAAACCACAAAAAGCACGTGAAAATGGTTTAGTTTCCTTGTTACATTACTCGTGAAAGTATGAGTACCACTAAACTTTTGTTTTGTAAGTAATGAACAGTTTTAAATTTGCTACCTACTAAAACAACACCTTCGTGTTTGAGTAGATTGTTTTATTGAGCCTTACAAAAACATTGTTTAGGCAATACAAAAATAATTTATAATATTTAATACATAATTTAATTTACAATATAAAAAAGCCTACCAATTGGAAAGACTACTAGTATATAAAAAGTGTATCAAACAATTTACTTTAATTTATGTTCTAAGTGCTACGACTAGTTACAGATAATTATTAATTAATTTAAGGTCCAGCAATCAATTATTCTACGCTATAGAACGAATTTAAAAGTAATAACTTTAATTTAGTCTTAAAAATAATAATGCTTTCAACATTTTTTAGCTCTGTTGGAAGCTTATTGTAGGCCTATAGTTTAACTCCTGCCTGAGACGGTAATTTGGAATAAACATCAGATCTATAATGGATAGTTCGAAATGTGTTTGCCAATCTTGTTTCATGGGAATGAATTTCGTGTCCTTGGATTAAACGACATTTTGAAAGACGTAAACTATCGTTTCATAAATGTATATAGATGGCAGGGTCATAATGTTTAGTTTTTGAAACGCGTCCTTGCAAGAATTTCTGTTGCCCAGTCGACACATGATTCTTATAGCGGATTTTTGAAGAGTAAATATTCGCATGGTTTTAGTTTTGGAACAATTCTCCCAAAAACGATTAGCCATTCACTCAATCAATCCCAAAATGTGTCCAACAATTTATAACCACCTTGTATATTTATATTTTAAGACAACACAAAGAAAAAAAACGACTGTTACTTTGTGGTTTGTCGAAGATTGTATTTCCGTATGCGTCTATTTTTGCCAGTGTGACTGTGAGAAGGGCGGTGAAATATGTGAAGCAGGGATTCTGGGTCAAGTTCCATTCATGGTGGGGCAATAGTGTAGTTCCCAACAGGGGAGGAAGCTGCGCGTACATTATTGATTAAACCAGGGGTGCCATCTTCCCCCCAACAATTCCCGCACAGGGACAAGTCAGAGCTAGTAGTAGCTGCCTCCATGTGGTTGCAAGTCCGACTGGCTTGAAGTTAGACTACTTCCGTTTAAAAATAACTGCTACATTTATTCGGCTAGAAGTTTAAACGATTTTATTGGTCGATTTGAGTGTTCAAAGAACATAACAAATTTATTGAGTTCAATGACATTAAGTTGTTAAAAAATCTTTTTTGCAACTAAGTCTCAAACTTTACCCAGAGTCAACCCAAATATGCAACCCTGGTGGAGTTGTCAGTGGTGACTGCGGGAATCGAACCCTCCGGGTCATAGTTACTCGCTCTACTACCCCGCCACGGCTCCATCATAAAAGTTTAAACACTTCTGTTCATTTCAATAATTTGTACAATAGGAATGCAACGAATTTAAACTTTGACTTACTGTGACACTATAATAAATTCCAAGTTAATTTTGGAGCGATTGCTTCAAATCAACAATTTACTTGGAACTAAGGAATAGGACCATTATTTGAGTTTATTCAATAACAACTCATTGAAACCATATCCTACACAGTACATGAAGAATAATGTTGACACATTTAAAGGTCCTTACATGTATTTTATAAAAACAAACATCCTTATTTGTTTCATTTTGTAGGACAGTTTTATCTTTGTGAAAAGGAATCACTAAATTACTTTTGATCATTATACACTGAAACCTACAAATACAGACGGGTTTTCTGGAATACGAGTGTATAGTTTTTTTTCATATATATTTTAGTACAGTGTGCGTCAGAGGCATTTTTATGGAACTTATTTTAGGTTAGTGGAAGCACTAAAAACTGTTTTCTTTTGCGAAATATGTCTTATATTCTTTTTGGGGCTAGCACGTTAAACGCTCACGAGGAAACCGTTAGTAAGAAATCTTCTTCAAAGGTTCTGTTATTCAAATATTCTGTTCGTCAAAGATTTTCCTCGTCGCAAATCATATAAGCGTCCTTCGCCAAACACAAATACATATTTCATAACAAACACACATTTCAAAGCTATATAAACTGCATTCTACAAGGTTGGTGAATTTTTGAAATGAGGGCTCTCTTACGTTTTGTAATACCTTAGGAAATAAGATTAAAGGTAAAGGTTCTTGATATTTTTGTTATTGATTGTTAATAACTACAATATAAAACCAGATAACAACGAATTTCTTTCTGTATGTCTTGTATGAAAATGATACTTTGTCGTTTAACTACAAGGGTGCTATAAAAAATAGCAGTAGACTATACCGTAACTAAATTTCAAACTCATTTAGCTGTAAGCTTTAAAAGCTACATAATCAGATTAATTAAATTAATTAATTTTCCAGCCATAGGCACGTGAAAAATTAAACTTTAAGGCTGGATAATATTAGCGTGTTCAGTTGAAGGGGGCTTGAAGAGGCCGTCCAAACTTTACCTTAGTCAAGAGAAAGGGGAGATCACTCACGAAAGGGTATGAGAGGAAGGGTAGTTTTGATAACCAATAGAATCCAACAACAAATGTGAGTTTTAACTGAACAATCTTTACAAATATTTTAATATTACAAAAAAGGCAAATATACGAGTATAGTGGTATTTTAATTCACAAGCGCTTTCAATCAAACGCTGTCATCTTCAAACAAAAGGGTTACATACATATTTAATACAATAATGTTGAAAAACAAAACACAAACTAAAACATGTGATTTAGAAATAAATAAGCAGTCAAAGTGTCTTAAGAAGAACTGATGGCTGTCAATTTAAAATCAATAACGTTTTCAGTGTTGTTATTTGTTATTATTACTAGGCCTACAGCTATTATTCTTATTGATCTGTCAACAGTTGTAAATAAATATTAGATTTGCTATGTAACAACTTTGCTTAAAGATGACAACGTTGCTGTTGAAAGTGCTTGTGTATTGAAAAACTCAACATATGTATAACGGCCCTGTCTGTAATTTTAAAATACTTTAAATTACTATTGCCAATAATCCCCACTTCAAGAATTTATGTGCAGTCTTTGATAAATATTTGTCTTTAAGTAAAGGTAATAAATATTTATCAAATACCAACGTGGTTGAAGTTTGTTCCTATGTTGTGTGGACATTGGTAACTCACCAGTGGTAGATTGTGTGTGTTTCTCTTTATTTTATATAGGTTTGCTGTCAACACAATTATTATACATTGTGTATTGACAAAAATAAATAAATGAGTAGAACTCAAACTATGTAACAATGCGGAAAGCATAAAAATAACCAATTCTATGTTTTTCAAAATTACTTTTAGATTAAGCTATGAGTCCAAAATATGTGGTTAATGGTTTCGAAACGGATTATTAACATCGTTTTTTTGTTTTCTCTGGATTGGCTGAATTTCTAAACCGTAGAAATGTACAAAGATCTCGTGTTAAAAGCTGAATCGTGAAAGATTGTTATTTGCAAAGCTCTTCAGAAGCATATTGCGAAATGTGCTCTCTCCATACATTTCGCCGACACCTGGTTGTATGTTATATTTCGTAATATTTCTTCGCATACGCAATTCTTCAACCAATCATTTTAGGTTGTGACTACATTATCTTTGAGTTATTTTAGCATCTTCTCAACTTGTTGCATGATAATATATCTTGCTAGTTGTAAAAACATATCAAATCTGTAATAAGTTCATTCTGTGATAACGGTATTGTGGTTAAGAGTGCGTTGACCAGAAAGGCATCGCAGAATAAGTTGTTTGTGCAGTTGTTGTCGTGTGTCATCAATTTCGATCAGATCACCGCTTCTAACCATAGATAAGAAAACATGCCTTTTTTATAATTGTATATTAACAAAAAAGGTATTGTTCTAAAAAAATCAGTTATAAAATAATAGAATGTCGTTCCCACTGGCAACTCCACTGAAGTTATAATTGGGTTGACGCTATGTTTTAGAAAACAGATAAAGAGACCTCATGTACTTTCCTCTATACAGGTTCAGGCAAAAGTGTGGAAACGCCTTTATAACTGTTTAACCAGTTTTTTCAGCGCAACCGAACTCGGTACATTTTGTTAGAGGAACTAAAAGTACCTTTTAATGCATATTGACACTTTGCCCCAGTTTTCAAAATGGGTGTTTGGGAGGGTAGCCCCATAATTTTCATAAAATAAATAAATAAATTGTTTATTGCGTAAAACATTGAACATGTTATGCAATCGTCCATACTGTAATTTAAAAAGCTAAAATTTTCCATACATTCTACCATCGAAATACCAATCAGACATACATTTTTGGCATTCACTCTCTCTCATTCATTCGAATTGTACCACTCTAACCCTAAGTGTGTTCCATGTTTTCCCAGTCATGTGCCATAAACTCGTCGGTGCTATAAAATGCTTCTGCGGCCAAAACTTTTTTTAGACGAGCTTTAAAAGCCTTAAGCTCTGGGGCACTTTATAGGGAAGCCACATCGAGTGACACCTCATTCTGAAGGTCTTAGAAAATATTGGAAGTCTCTAGCTTAACCCAGAAAGAAACGGCGTCGATTTTAAGTCACACAGAGTTTTAAATCTACCCCAATCATCCATTTTGAAAACTGGGGCAAAGTGTCAGTATGCATTAAAAGGTACTTTTGTTTCCTCTAATAAAATGTATCGATTTCGGTTGCGCTGAAAAAGCTGGTTAAAAAGTTATAAAGGCGTTTCCACACTTTTGCCTAACCCTGTATATAATTATTATCTAATTATTATAACCTTTATTTTGAAGCATTTCTCAGTTACACTGATTTACAAAACAATCCGTTACATACATACACACTTTTTCAACTTTGGGAAAAATAAAAGCTTTTTTATCCCACACTCTCTTGTCACTCTAGGAACGTGCAGCGCTCCACCATGGTGACTACACCTACCTCTAAGAAACCTCCGCCCGGAATGAGAGGCCCTCCCTCAGGTAATGTGGTTCATTGCGGGAAAGAGTCTTGTGGATGATACAGCTGCTAAAAAATGCTGATACATCCTGCATATTAGCACATCAATGAACATTTCTTCCCTAAAAGATAATACATGATAAACGCGCCTCAGGTTGAAAGTAAATCTGACGGCGGAGTTTTGAAATCTTTGTATCCTCTCCTTATCATATTTTGATATACTGCGATAAGTCAGAAAACAGTAATAAAATGATAATAAAACTAATGAACTGAAAAGATTAATTTTGGCAGATTCTGAAAAAAGGCGTCTTAATATGTAGAAACTTCTTAGTCTCACAATCATCCCACACTCGGATACTCCCATCTTAAAGAGCCATCTACGAGTGGTAGATGTCTCAAATCAAAGAATCATAACTAATTAAACTGTGTGAGTTACATAGCCACTGAAATACGAGTCTTCAACGAGCTTACTCAACCACGTTACCATACAATTGTTTTGGGCTTTTTGAAGCTGTACACTTAAAATATACGTTCACGTAAACAATAATGCTGTGTAATATAACTTAATGGCGTTATAAGCGTTGTTTGTTTAAAGTTAATGTTGATGGTAAAATGTATGAGGTAAATTTATTATTACAGACATTTTTTGTCGCTTTCAAGTGATTAAAAGTACACGACGTTTTGGGATCTGGAATCTGACCCCGTCTTCAAGGAAACCAGGATTTAAAACGTTAGGAAATGAGCTAGCCTAAAAGTAATCAGCGCGAGCTTACCAGTCACCCACCACCAAATAACCTACAGTTTGTCCTGAAATTTCAAAACAGCTGGACTAGAAAACAATACAGCATAAGCAAAGTCTTTACGACAAAAAATACGAGTAGAGAACGCAAGAACGTCCAAGGCCAGACAGAAGACCTCTGTGAGTCGCATAGTGACAGAGAGACTTTCTCTGGCCCGTCAAATTGTTTTCTGCTCACACTTACAACGTCACTTACAGATCTAATTATTTATTCATTTATTGATACCATTGGTGCATATGCTTAGCAACAACAAAATTTAAAAAACATAGTAAAATATACAGATAAGTTCACTTAATAATTTGAAAATCGTCTTCCAGAAAGTCCATGACGCTGTAATATGATCTGCAGGTTAAAAATGATTTAAAACTATTTTTGAATTTCTTGATGTTTTCTTCTTGTTTGATGGTTATTGGAATTTCGTTGTAAATTTTTAACATATTGTAATAAGATTGTTTTTTAAAAAAGCTTGCATTAAAGTTTGGTACTTGTAAATTTTGAAAGTTTCTTAAATTATGTTAATTTGTCGAATTTTTAACAATTTTGAATTTATCTTGATTTCTTTTGAAAAACACTGCACATTTCAGAATATATATTGAGGAGAATGTTAAAATTTTGAAACTTTTAAAATATGATTTGCAGCTTTCTCCCTTCTTTAGATTAAATATTTTCCTCACGGCTTTTTTCTGTAAAATAAAGAGGTATTTTGTTTGGACATTTTCATGGCCCCATATTGGAATCCCATAGTTTAAATGTGTATATATATGTGAGTAGTAAATATTAAATTTTATTTGAAAAGAGTTGTATGATGATAAAGTATGAAGTATAAATATCCCAGTTGAAACCTTTTTAATTATTTTTTCAATATGACTTGTAAATTTCAAATTTTGATCAAAGGTTATGCCTAAAAATGTAACTTCTTTTGCTAAAGGAAAATCAAATCCATATTTTTGGAGACTAGATGAATAATTCGATGTATTGTTATCAATTATTATTATGATTTTATTATTATTATTATGACACGAGAAGAAGACAGGGCTGAAAACTAAATAACAATCTAGTTGGGAAGTGCAGATTTGATTGTGTTTGTGAAATTAGTGGAGATATATGATCAGGTAAAATTCCTGGACGAAATTAAATAACAAAATCAAAACCAGAATTACTTCTCTAAAAGAATTTATAAATTTTCATCCCATGAAACATTCATAATTTTAAACAAATATTAAATGGTTTTAAGGACTGCCTAGTCAGCCGCTAGACAGTTCCATTAGCTGGTTCGGAGCAGTGAACGACCAATTGTAGCCGTGAATCAGACCGACCAACTGTAACAGAGAACAAAAAATGCCTATGAAAAAGAAAGTTCTTAAGAGCTTTGGTATGAATAAGATTTTCTAATAAAAGGGTTAAAATTACTAACAAACCATAGGCAAATCCCTACTCGGTGAGTCAGAACGACTAAAAGACGGGGTCAGAATCAAGAATCAATAACTTTATTGCCATTGATCATACATAAAGTTACATGAAATAGGCATGGTCACACATTTCTTCTTATTATAATTTTTGGTAACTTTCAAGCTGTCTAATCCTAAAAAGTAAAACCAGTTTTAATATTTTTAAAATCGTCAATTTTATAAAATGGATTGTCATGTAACCAGTTTGTTAATTTGATTTTGAAATTGTTCAGATCCAAAGTATGAGCAGAAACATGTAGCCTATTAAAAATTTTTACACTGTTAAGGTGATGTGAAGAGCCTGTTTTTGCTAGACGGTGCTGAGGCAAGTCAAGCTTATGGCAGAACCTAGTGGAGTGAGAGTGAAAATCCTTCCTAGTATAAAATAGGTCTAAGTTAATCTTGGTATAGACAAGTATGTGATAGATGTAGATATTAATGACTAAGAGTTCGGGCTTTGATAAGCAGTGGTTTACAATGTGCCAGACGCTTCGCCTTACACATAGATCCAACTACCCTTTTTTTTAATGATGAGAACATCAAGTACACTCGAAGAATGGCCCCAAAGGATAAGGCCGTAAGATATATGGGATTGAAACAATGCAAGATAACAGGACTTCAGATGTTCAGCTGCTACTATATCACTCAATTTCCAGATTAAGAAGCTAACTCTAGAAATTTTAGTACACAAGTAATTTGTATGATCCGACCAAGTTAGTTTAGAATCTAAGAAAAAACCTAACAATTAAACTGGTTTAAGTTGGTTATTTGATGAAAGACTCAAAATCAAATCTTGCGTTTTTTTCCGAATTACAAAAGAGTCTATTAGAAGTAAACCAGTCCAATGCTTCATTTTGAGAGATTTTTATCTCTGTTTGAAGATCCCTTAAGTTTTTATGACTTCAAAAAAGAGATGTGTCATCTGCGTAGATGACTGAGTTTACGCTCAGATTATGGGGCAAGTCATTGATAACAACTGTAAAGAAGAAAGGCCCTAAAATCGATCCCTGTGGGATTCCCACAGTTACATCTCGCATTGATAAAGAACAGCCTTTGATTGAAAAAAACTGTTTTCGATTTGAAAGATATGAAACAATGTTTTGTATAGTTTTCTCAAAAATACCATAGTATTTTAATTTCTGCATTATAGAAATGAAAGGCACACAATCGAAAGCTTTCTTAAATCTAAGAGAGATATGGCTATTGATTCCCTTTTTTCGAAGGCCTCTAGAGTGTTATTGACAACGGCTGTAGTTGTGGATCGGCCGGGTCGAATACCGAATTGAGATTGAGATAGAAGGTTATAACTTTCAAAATGCCTAAATAATTGTTGATGCATGACTGCTTCTAAGATTTTGGATAATATATGTACTATGGAAACAGGGCGATATCTTTGCGGCAGACTTTTGTCACCTTTTTTATAGATTGGGATAACCTTTGAGACTTTTAAAAAGTCAGGAAAAATTCCTGGCTCTAGACATCTGTTTAAGATAAAAGTGAGTGGAGTTTTGATAAAGTGAATTGTGTTTAACTATATTGTTGGACAACCAATAACAATCCATACTATTTGAGCTAGACAGTTTTGAAACAATTTTGACTAAGTCTACTGGGTTTACCACACCCCATTGAAATGAACAAACAGGGACTGGGTTGTTGTCTAACAGTTCTAAACTTGATGATGAAGCTTCTAAATTTCTTTTTGGAAAATCTTCAGAGTTCTTGGACTGAGTCAAGAAAGAAATTATTTGTGTGTTCTGGGTTGAGATCAATTTCTTTAGAAAGAGAAGAGGATTTTTCTAAAATGATAATTTCCCAAGCAGCTTTGCACTTATTTGCAGATGAGTCTATAAACCGCTCATACAGTTGTCTTTTCGCAGGCGTCAAGTTATATCTGTAAGCTCTTTTCACAGACACGTATGATTTATAGGCTACTGGTGTCCGCTCAGACCCAGACATTTATATATGTTAAATAAATTTAGCATTACATTTCTTTCAACAGCCAATTCAGAATTATACCAATTAATTTTCCTTTTCCCATTTCTAATGTTTTTCTTAACCAAGGGTAAATTTGAATTAGATTTACAACACTACATTTTTTTGACATGTAATGATTTATCATATTTCATTGTTTATCTTTTAACAACTCTATAAAGCTACCAATCTGTTCATCATTTTGTTTTCTAAATTGCATTTTGTTTTTGGAATGCTCTTACCCTCTTTTTCTTTACCTATATATTTCTCTAATTGAACAAAAATATCTATTACATTGGACTTATGATCTGCCAATTGATCCTCAATACTGCAGTTATTATACATGTCATTTGAAAATTAACCAGGATATTATCTATCCATGCTTTTAAATGAGCTGGGGACTTTACTGTAGAGATCTAAGTAAATTTGAAAAATAAATTGAATCATTAGATTTTATTTGCCCCATTCAAATATTAAAATCTCCGCAAACGGCTACGAAGCTGTCTCTTTATAACTAATTTTATGGCCAATTCAAAATTATCAAAAAAAACTTCAATACTTCCCAGAGGGGATTTATATAGGCTTACTATAAAAACATCAAAATCCGTTAATTTAACTCCACAAATTTCATTATCTAACTCTACATTGTATTGGTCAAAATCTAAAACTTCAAATTTATGGTATTTTTTTTAAATAATGCCAGCTCCCCCATTATTTTTAATTTTCCTGCAATAAAAGCTAGCAGGCAAATAACCAGTAGGTACATTCAAGTCAACCTCCTTTTCTGTAAGCCAGTGATCCGACACACAAATTACATCTACTTTCAAGTACCTTATTTCAAATGCATAGCATGTTTGCTTGCAAAACTCTTAAAGATCCCGATACTAGGTGTACTTTTCATTCGATGGAAAACGTCCATAAAAATGTTTTAACGTCAGAAGTTATACGCGTATACGTCGTAGCAAAGTGCAGGTATTTTTAATAAAATTTCAATATATATTTTAAGAGTGTGTTTTTGCACCAACTTGATCCCTTTATTTTCATTGCACACCTATAAACAGTAAAGGTATATACTAACAATTTACAATAATTACGCTTGGGACAACAATTTACCAATATACCAAGTACATAGAACACATTACAAATCTATAAATAAGAAAGTTTAAGACCAATTCCAACTCCGAACGCTGGAAAACAGAACGAACAAATAAAAACTCTACTTCAACTTTAGCAATAGAGGTTACCGTCAAGAGTTGTTAGTTTCTCAACTTTTGAAAACATGACAATAACAACACTTAAAGTCACCTTGAAAAATATTTTAATGGAACATTAAATTCCATATAATTGATATAGTGCACTTGTAATCAACAAAGAAGGTGATCATCGTACAATGCTCTTAATACATTCATATTAATTAAGTTTTAACTAAGGCATTAGGGAGTTTTTTATACTGTGTGAGCCAAACATAGTTTAATGTTACAAACCACACTAAAAAAGAAACATTGTATTGCAATTTCTACTTATGGAAGATAAGGTCTCCCAAGTGACGCCCTTCTTCATTCACGCAGGCCTCCCATCCTTTTTGCATACTTGATGTAACCTTCCGCAACATGGATTGAAGAATCGCAGCAATTTCGTGTCTTATGCATTGCTTCAATTCAGCAACTGTTTTGTTAGGTTTTTCGGAGGACCAGTAACAAAAGTTCTGTTCAATCACTTTATCAGACAGTTCAAAATGTGCTTAATCTGACATAACCAACTCTTTGAAGAAATTCTGCTTTGTTCACAAGTTGCAATAGTGTTTAGTACATGTTAAAGCATGAATCAAAATACGTTTTATAAAGTGTTTAATATAGAGATGGAAATGTAAGTCCAAGTGCAATTTTCTGCGGACAGACGAATTTGACAATACTAAAGTGGTTGACTATCTGTGGGAAGAGCGCTGAGAACACTCGCGTGAACCATTTCTCTGGAGTTCGAACCGTCTGAGGTCTGCCACTGGGTTTGATTTTCAGATTTGGAATGGCACCGTGACGGCCGATGGTGATTCGTTAAACTCAAACAATTGTTCTATTACAAATGCACGATGATACGCTAACCACTGATGATTCATGGTAACAAATCTCTAAATAGCAATAAAAAACATTCATTTGCCACAACAACGGACTCGTCAGCTGTCATAACAGCTGACAAATAACAGATTAACGTTGTCCCTGTTTTTTTGGCTCACCCCGTAAATACGAGGTTAAACCATTACTGAAAAGTCAAAAGTGTTTAACAGTCTTACTAATGTACACAAATTTATTGACCTGCAAATGTGTTGATACATTGAACATGACACATAAACAACGGGCCAAACTTTTGAAAATAATAGGTCAAAAGAAAAGGAAATCCAAGATTTAAGGTTTCTAACGTTTTTTTTTTTGCTTTGTTATTATATTTATTTTTCTTAAGTTAACCTTACTAATATTTCTTTTATTAAAAGCATACTTTACACTTAAAATAAAATTAAATAAAAAGGCTACTTTTTGGAAATATAAAGTTGTAAAGCATTGTTAGCTTTCCTGAAAGGTCCTTGACTTAACAAAAACGCAAGTTAAAGTAAAACCCAGTTTAGTGGAACTGAAGATACAGTTTTTTGCACAAGTATAGCAAAATGATAGAAATCGAGGAGAACGCGTTTTCCCGTTTTTTCCACAAAATTAATTCCCTTAGTTTGGATTTTCACTTACAGGACCGCCTCAATAATTAGGAGTTTGGCTGGCTGCGTTTTGCACACACTCTGTCAGTGCAGTGGGACCTATAACCATTCTCGATACAGCATAATCCTCGACATAACATATTTTTCAAATCCCCTTCAACACTAAATTCTTTATAACACTAAATGGAAAGTACATTTCCATATGATTTCTATTTGCTGCGAACTGACTGCAAGCAAACCCTTGATAATACAAAATTCAAGAACTCTAACCTTATATATTAGGTAGTCCACCTTTATGTGAAAATTTCTCACGATCCAAACATTGATATTGCGAATTTTTTCCATCTGAGAAAGTAATGCCAAAAATAAATAAGCAAAGACGACAAGTTTATATATAGACGTATCTTTATAACACAGTTCAACTAATTTAACCTAAGCATTGTAGCGAACCTCGATTCAAAAAAATACCTGGTATACCGAATTTTAAGAATCTCTTTGACATTCGTTTTACCTAGTTTCTACTGTATTGGGAACTGAAGCTTTTAAACATTTGATATTGAGAGATCGTATTGTATTTACAACAACCAACTGAGAAAACTCAACAAATGATGCTCCTACAGACATCATGGGTAAAATACCTGCAAACTGACAATATTTCATCATTCTGTTAAAAAACGTAAGATTAGTTTGTATATATTATAATAAAAGAAATACAAAAATGAATTATTAATTATCGCGTATTTGTAGTCTAGTATATGCCAGTTAGGACTGTAATCGAATAAAGAGAGCCACTTGTTCGGTACTTTTCATTCAAATATCTAAAGGAAGCTGTTAAACCACGCATCGTGCGAAAAAAAAGTCATAAGGAACTTGCAAAAGAGGAGAACAATCAGCAATATGTTAACAATTAAAAAGTAGTTAAACACAGCGTAACAATAAGGAAGAACGTAGAAATAACACTTCACAGTGATGATACCGAAGTTTTATGTCTGAGTAAATAGTTTTTTTCTATCATCTTTAAATTCAGATAACAACTTAACACCTACAATGGAAGGTAGTTAAAACGCAGGAAAACTTCAACCTACCGATAATAGCAAACCATAACGAAAGTAAACACTCACCAGAACTAATTTAAAACAATACACCGTTTACAATTGTATTCTTTGTATCGACTAAGGAAGATAACTTACCTTCCGCTTCAGATAAAGTAAGTATATAAACTCTATATATCAGCAGAAACTGCATGAGTTGAGGAAAGATATCGAAATCATGAGTTGTTCGGTAGTGTTTGTGTTGTGTTTTGTGTTGTTGTGTTCTTCAGCGATGTGCGCACCTTCGCCACAAGAGAATGTATGGCCAGAGTACGAACCTACAGATGACACTTTGTATCCGGCGAATGTAGATCCTGACGTGACGGTTGAAGTGCCTTCTGACCCTGAAGATCCAGATATGGGATCTAAAGACAGTGAAGATACTGACACTCCTGATGAAGAGCCTTCTGACCCTGAAGATCCAGATATGGGATCTAAAGACAGTGAAGATACTGACACTCCTGATGATCATGATGATCAAAAGGTTCACAAGACCGCCAAACAGACAAAACGCCGGAAGAACTTACCGACCTAGAGCAAGTGATGTTCTACAACACCAAGCTAGGACAGATAATGACTGAGTACTATGACACACGAAATAGCTGTGAAGGCAGTAAATTGTTGCGTGAACTACAATTAAAATTTGGAGAAACCAATGAACAACTACAGAATTTAAACGATGAATTGACAAATACAGTTATCAAAGAGGAGACTCAAAGGTCGATATTAAACCAACAACTAATCAAAGAAAGCGTTCTTAAGTTACAAGAGATAATTTTACAGCAACTAATAAAAGACGTAAATGTCACATGGACTCTTGCAACTGATTATTTGATGGAAACTTTCCAGCCATTAGGAGATAATCTGGAGGCAATTATGAAAATTCTTCCCGAGAATTTAAAGCAGCTACTTGATTCAATGATTGAGGTGGAATATATAATAGATTTCTTAAATGAAAACCAAAGTCCTGATCAAGGTACAGATTACTTGTATGTCCCTGTTGAGGAGCAAGATGACGAGTTCATTCCTGATGATTATGAAAGGACAACAAACGAAAAAAGAATAACGTTTCTACAAGAAGAAATCAAGAGATACGAGGAAAAGTTGCAGAATTCACACCAAGAGTGTCAAGAAGATACGGAAAAAGCCAAGGAATTCCAGGACCTCATTGACGCAGGAAATGCTGACGATGCAGAAGTGATGCAAGGACTTCAAAGCAAAATAGAAAACTCGTATCAGAATATTGATAATATTAACCGTAGTATAGATAATATTGATATAGACGGACTGTCCGCTGAGGTTTCCAAATTGAAGGTTGATTTTGATCGTCTGAAACCAGCTGTCGAGCTCGGCAAGCAGGTTCTCGTTATTGATGTGGACAGTCTAGAGTTTAATACTGGTCCGTGAGTATAGAATTTAACAACTTAAGTTGAGTAATAGCTGTTTGCATGAATAATTGAATAAATAGTATTGTTCGCAGCTCTTGATTTGATTTATTTTAACCCCTTAATTGGATTATTGTCGTTACATTGGTAGCTAATGGTTTGGTAAAAAATTTGCGAGTTCTTTTTAGCAAATTTATATAGGAAATAGAGCTATTCATTTCTCTAGCCAAAGAGAAGGAATCGTCGTAAATAAGGAGGAACATGGTTTGCAGTCTTTTTTTTTGCTTCCGAACACCTACTGAATATATGAAAAACGGTAATTTACATGGTGTAAAAATTATACAGAATAATATACAAGAATGAAACAGTTTAGGTAATATATTTGTGTATCCAATAAAACCATAACAAATGTTCTGCCTCCAAAAAAAAAAAATCTTTCCTCACAGGCCTACTTGGTCAGTACACTAAGATTCAAATGCTTACTTTCGGTCTTAGCTTTTACCTGTTAAAAATTATATTATTTACAAACAAGTTATACCATTTAATAATGTGTTTGATACAAAAACGAAGAATATATGCTTTGTAACACTTTTACAATGTCGGTAGGGAGTTATCGCAGGTTGAACGAGAGGCTGCACTTTTTAATTCTCCACGTGACGTCACGTGGGGAGATGCGCAGAACAAACCAAAACTCGTACCTCTGAATAGCACACCTTACTTATTTACACATATATTTGCTAGAAATGTCATTTTTTCAAAATTAAAGTCTAAATTAAGTTTAGGTTCTGATATTCACGGCCATAACACCAGATACCACATGAACTACAGAAACTCTCAACATAATACAACATTATTTGAATCTCTTCCAAATGAAGTGGGAACGAAAGTTTTAAACAATTTACCGGACCAAATCAAAAATGAAAACCAACCTTATATATTTCGAAGGAAATTAAAAAAGTTATTAACCGTGAATACATTTTATTCTACTAGAGATTTTTTAAAGTTAAAAATTGGAAAATAAACGTGTTTTGACCAACCGAGCTTAAGAACGGAATATTTCAGCCCTTAATTAAAACTTATTGTTATTGTTACACACATGAAAATGTATTGTATTAAAGAATTATTATTACTATGAGGCGTAATGTGTCTGACGCTTTGTTGACCGTCTGTCTGTGTGGATGTGCTTTTTATTAAAATAATTAAGACAAAAAAAAATAATGCACAGATTTTTACCAACATTTGGTCTAAAATTTTAATTTTATATAAGAAAATTATTATTTAATTCAGCTTTCAAATTTCGAAATGGCGGCCGTTAAAAATGTTCAGAATTGAATAACTCGAAAACAAGTAGGCCTACTTTTACAATAAGCCAAACGGAACAACTATTTTTCCAACCACTCTACAGGTCTAATTTTTGAAGTTTGGTACAAATGATCTTTTTGTCAATCTTTTAAGTTCGTTAAACAGCTACATCAGATCAGTCGTTTAAAATTGTGGTCATTTAAAGTATTGTTTAATCTATATACCACAAATTAATACACTCGCCCTGTATAGTGGAGTTATAATTTTTCAATCGGTCAAAACAACTGTGGTTGCTCAGAACCTACCGTTATAAAGTTATATCAGTTTTATTATTTTTTCTGCATTTCGTCAATATAACATCCAGAACACTGACCAAAATTTAATTTTAACTAATTTCAAAACTAGTTCAATAAATTAACTAGCCTTGGTTTCCTAGAATACAAAATTTATACTACTTTCTTATCTCAAAACAAATACAAGTATTAAACACTGTTTGTTTACTATACAAAACCATAAAGTAAATAAGACAGGGGTTTAAAGCTACTCATTGAGTATGGAAGATCTTGGTCTAATTAAAATTATTCATCAAACGTTTTCTGTTTTATTGAAAGTTAACTTAGATTTCCCGTAAAGCTTAGCTACGTGTCGGCCATGTTTTGCTTTGAGTTTGTTTATAAAATAAAACAAACTATAGCTTTAAACTTCAAATATGAAAAACACAGGCAGAAATACAGACAGAAAACTAAGCGATATAGGCCTATGTGTTATAGGAAATATTTTGTTTATTATGACATGACAACTCATTTGGTAAAGTTTGATCCCGTAATTACTGGACACCCTGACTATATAGTGTACACCTTTGGAAACATACCACTCAAGCCCCACCAACACACTGTATGACAGCTCTGCAGATAGTCTACTGTGTTGTGATGTTTGTACGAGTGGTTGTGTGAAACGCCACTTAGTGACGACAGGAATTATCCCACATACAGAACGACATCAGCGAGCTCTGGTGGTGACGCTGACTAACTGTGACGTCATATGCTTTGCTGTTTCACTTTGTGTAATGAGCGACACTTTTACTGTCTAGGCTCACTTAGGTTACATACAATGGACTGCATAACATCTGGATTGATAAACGCAGCGAAGTTACACTATTGATAAAACACATTGTTTTATAAAGATGAACTAAATCTAATACGTTTCTGGACAGTTTAAAGAGGCAGCCGGATAGAGCCCGAGCGGCCATTATCTGGGATAAAAGGTTTAACATAAATAAATAAATAATAAATAAATGAAATGAAACATATGGAAGTTTGCAAACGATGTTTTAAATAGGTTAAAGAACTACAAAGAGGCAAGCTTTTCTCTGGAAGCATATAGAGACACTAATCTTGCAGAATATAAAAGCTGAAACTTACATGCCGAATAATATGTTAGTTACGGAATTTTGAGATCTATGATTTTATAATAAAATCAATTTGTAATGTCCGAAATACAAATTCGTTTGACGAAAGTAAAAGTTATAGAGTTAATACGCAGCAGCCTCAGTATACAGGTTTATTCAAAAAGAGTTTGAAGTTGACTTTTGTAGTTGAAGTTCTCCATGAATTAGGGTATATACATATGGTTGATAAGAAAAAATACATATCGTTCCAAAGTTTTGTTTGCATACATCAAGGTCATTTCAGCTGTTAATTATCAACAAGATGGCTGCCCTTTAACGCTAGTCATTTTGTGTTTTTGAATTTTAAAACCCAATCAGTTCAGCAGTTCGGCGAGAGTTTCGTCGTATATTTCTAATGACGAGTCCAAGTTATTTTTAATATAATTTAGGAAAATTAAAAATAAGAAAAAGCCAGCTGTTGTTGAAATCTAAAAATGGTTCCAAAATTTAGCCTACCTACGCGTGGTTTATGTCTAACTACCTTTTTCTAAATTGAGTTTCAATGTAAAATACACACACACTCTGTTCTGTTAGGACTTCAAAGGAAACATTTAAGGTTTGATGTTAACATTCGGCCGTATTGTTCAGTTTTTATCAAGTGACAATAATATTTTTCGTGATACAAGTATATTTCTATCGAACGTATTTTTCTCAAACAATCGTAGAAAGTCGCTTACAAATACACAATTTCCAACTCATCGTTCTAAACGAATACCTAATCCAATTTCCATAAGAGTCAGACCTGGATGCCAGACCATCTGATATAAGAGAGCAAGAGAAAACACAGGAAGCGGACTTTGCTCAAACATAGCGGAAGTAAGTTAGCGTAACAAGGTTACCGGAAGTGGAAGCGGAAGTAATGAACAGGTTAGCCAACAACCCCGCAGCCGCACGTGACTTCTACAAGCTGTTTCCGTCATCCTCTTTCGCAGGAGGGGACCCTTATCAGATGTAAGCTTAGGAATATCTACGGTAGTGTTAATCTCTCTGGATGCTATAAATACTCATCAGCTACTAATTAGCTGAAACTGAGATACTTGCTGTCTGCTATCCTATTGGTCCGGTTGGAAGCCATTTGACCGATAGGATAGCGGACATCAATATGTCAGTTTCACCAGTCAGTGACCAAAGTTGGTACTCCACAGCGAGACCGAAATATTTCAAGCGAAACATATGTTTTGACGCAGTGTGACCGGAAGAACTAGATTATAATAATGTTTCTTCCGTTGTTTGATTGCCTGTACTGGTGAGCCAGTGGTTGCATGTACCTTCTTATCTTACACACGATCATGTTTCTTAGGTAAAAATACTACTACGGACGTTTTCCACCGTTTTTGAGTGAACACGACGTTTTGAAATCAGGAGTCTGACCCGTCGTCAGGTGCAAAGTAACCTAAACATAGCTCATAACATTAGGAAATGGGCTAAAAGTATTCAGCTCAAGCTGGCCAGACACCCACCACCAAAAAACCCTTTTACTTCTTAAACTTAAAATTGCAATAATTTTAACTTTTCAGCATATACAAACACTTTAGGAAATAAAAAGAAAAACAAATAACTCATCAAACACGTCCATGGCCAGTGATAGCTACACACTGACAGACTGCCTAACTAGCCACCAGATCACCCAATTGGCTGGCGTGGAGCAGCAGACGACCAATCACAGCCGTCAATCAGACTGACCAATGGTAAAGAAGAACACATAAAGCGCTGTCTGCGTGACAATCAAACCATTCAAAATGCGCGTCACTAATATTCTGACAAATGTATTGCCTGAGATTAGTTAAATATAATTAGATTAAACTATAATGTGTTTGCGTAAGTCTAGTTAATCAACTAATGCCTTATTGATGTTATCATATTCCATTAAAGCATATAAATATAATTAGTTGTGTTTATAAACTTTTTTATGTGTTCGCAGCTAATTTCTTTGTTATGTATGTTTAATATAGTTCAGCCGGACTTATATTATGTATCAAGTGGTGTTGGTTTGTTTTCTCCAATCAGGCTATGCCTGGGAGATTTCTCCCTTTTAATTAATTTATAAATAATAAGAAGAAATAGTGCATGTAATTGTGATAGGTGAATATTTATAGTGTAAATGTCAGCTGGCATTTCGGGACTTTGATTGTAAAACCGAATTTGTATTTTCATGTAACATGTACATACTGTAGGCTATAACAAAAAAAGAGGAATAAAACATTATTATTAAAGCTCTGAAACAATTAAACCTCTGTGTGTTTATGTACCTATTAACACAAATTTACGTTTACAAATGCTATGTTTTATCATTGTGTTATGCTATATTCTAAGTACGTTAATCGTAAATCATATCTACGAGTATAAGTGTGATATTATATGATGCTGTTACGGACGTGTTTAATATCAAGACTTAAAACACTACAGACACGTTATGTCTATAATAAAGATCAAACAGAGCTACTTAAAGAAACATTTATTTCATTTATTATATTACTTTTTTGAAAAGGTGCTACGGTATATCTTTATGTGTTCTATAGATCAGAATACAAATGACGGTTGCATGACATGTATATGGTTTACGCAATAAAAATTTATTTATTTATTTATCTTCAAGGAACCCTTCCTTAGTTTGTAAGTTAGTGTTCTTAGTTTCATATAATTACGGCTATAATATGTATAAAAGACCTGGGTGATCGCAAACCAGCAGTAACTTCTATATAAAAACCAGGCCGACACGCAGCTAAGCACTAAAGCGTCGTTGGCATGAGTGAAGTGAATTTCCTTATTACTATAGGAGTCCTGAGGCTGTTCGCTACGTGCGCAGCCTCCCTTCACCCTTTAGTCTCAAACTTACGTGGCCTTTTACTGCAGGTCTTACTACAAATTATGATGGGAAAATTTACTTCAAGTTTCTTTCAAATCGAACCACTTATTACACTGTTATAGTGAAAAATAAACTTTTAGTCCGCCATTTTGAAACAACTTGAAAATGATGATGACAAATGAATTATGATTAAAATTTAGGGGTTTTAGATAATAATTATATCTACATTCATTATAAACTCTCCCCTCGAAACCCCCTTTGGTAGTCTTGACCGACATGTTTACAAAAGGAACATTTGTACCGAATTTCATGATTATCAGACAAAAGTGTAACCTGTAGAGAATTCACACTAATATACAAATATAGGTATTTATGTATATTATGTGTTAAAGATTGTTCAAAATAGGAGTGTTCCAAGGGTCAGGATCAGTGCACATTTTATGGTCCCGGGCCTCATTTTTCAAAAGGAAATTCGATAATAACTACACACTTACATGGATCATAGTAACTCAAAGTACGTTGGGGTTGTCTTGAATGCTAATTAAAACATTCTTACGTAAATGATGGCAGTATTGAATAAATTGTTACATTTCTGGCTCTGCTATTGGTTGCTGATCTCAGCTTTGATTTATCTGAACACGAAGATCATTTCCATTCAAATCGCTTTCGCGGAGTGGATTGCTTTCTCCAATCGCAATCCGAAATTCAGTGATTCGCTTGGTATACAATTTATCATTTATATGTTCTACCGCAAACTCAGGAGATTGTCCACAATTTTTTTACCACGCCGTTTGTAAAATTGTTATTGTTCATATTTGTTGATGTTTACATCACAATTAACATCTGTAAAACAGTTGTCACTTAGCCCATGAATAAAATAATGCATACTTTCCCATGCTGTTTAATATACTAGCATACAGTTCAATAAATCAGCTGAGCTGAAAAGGAATTAAACATTTATTAAGGTTTACAATGACTGGATTGCGTTGACAGTTCATAATTATAGCTAATTTTGACACATACTAAGTTTCATACAATATAAAAAGATAAATAATTAAAAGATACAGTTTAATAAATTGATGTATTACTTTGTTAAGAATTTCAGAATAGAGGAACTTAAATCACTTTTTGACGGGCTTTTTAACGGTTATAGCTCTTTAACGAATTAAGATAAAAATTGTCTTCAATACGAAACATTTTCATATTAAAATTATATTTACAATGGTATGCAATAAGATATACCTTACTTTTAATGTTTTTGATTTATTCATGATAGAAAAACTTCAATGTTTACATCCATTTTGAGGTTAGAAATGTTTCCAAAACATGATTGTACGACATACCGTTGAAAAGCCCGTCAAATTCTGAGAAACAATACGTAAACACCATATTTGTAATCGAACTGATAATTTGACTACGAGGGCGACCCGTAAAAGTGCCACGCGATTCACGTTTATAGCTCTAGTTTGGCAACAGAGCATTATATCAAAAATTGTTTCGTCAAAATGTCGAGAATTGTCTTCTGATTAATATTATGTATAATATGACCCACCTTTGTATTTAAAATTTCTAGTTTTGACCCCGTGAGTTTTAGTATTGACATAACTTGTATACTGAGAATCTTAAAATATTATTCCTGAAATCCCCATGTTCGGTTTCCAGAGAAAAGGGTTTTTGATTATTCTAGCTCTAATTTATTTATTTATTTCAACGGCAAACACCAGTTATACAAAAGTATGAACAAGTTATAACAGTGAACAATATGGAAAAGATAATTATAATATGAATGGCGATAATAATATATATAAACACGTGTGGCTTGAACAATAAGAAACAGGAAACAACAAACATGCACTAATAATAGGATAATTGACTGTTTAAAGCCCAATGTGCATAGAATAAATGGAAACATGAATAAATAGATAGCATAACAAGATAAATCAACAAGCAATAACGATGAATAGAATTGAATAATAATTTAAAAACTTAACAATGATTAAATAATGAATTAGTCTAATATGAATTGCGCTTTAACTGAAGTAACATTGGATAGATCTATGAGTAATAACAAACAATAAAATTATGTGGGGTACATTAGATAAATTGTAGATAACATAATTTGCACTTTCACTGAAACAAGATAGGAACTTTGACACTGGTATGTGGCCTTTAAAGGCACCACCTGAGGAATACCACTCACTGAGAACTGGTCGTAGGGTAGACCAGGACAACGTCACACAGAACACAACATACGCAGCACTTCCCTTGAAGGAGTTCACAGAGATGGAAGAAGTCGATTGCACTGGCGTCGCTCCCAAGTCTCTGGAGCCTGGCGAGTCCTTGGTTGTAGGCGTAGCTTGTTGGTTCGAATCTGCGGCTGAAGACTGACCTAGAGCGCGTTCCTCAGGTAATGAAGTCAATATCACAAAGCAGAGATGCACCTCGTCATTCACCAGTCTGTAGAGAAACAACAGGTTTACAGCAGGGTCAGCAGGTACTTCCGGCGCAGAGCAAGGGGTTGTAGTTTGTACTGAATCTCCAGTCTCCTCACAGGCGTCTCCAAGTAACGAAAGCCAATTCGTGTGCCCAGAAGTCTCATAAATCTCGATTGTATCTTGTCAATGCTCTCCATATGGCCAAGTTGATAGGGGGACCAGATTACAGAGCAATATTCCAGCAACGGTCGAACCAGAGATTTATAAAGGGTGATCAAAGTGAAGGGAGACTTGAAGTCCTTCGAGGAGCGAAATATGAAGCCAAGAAGTGAAGCAGCCTTTGATGTGACCTGGGTAATGTGCCCAATGGGGTTAAGTGTAGGTGTCATCACTACACCGAGATCCCTGACCTTATCAACAGTCAGTTTGTTTCTGCCAATGAAATAATCAGGGTCAAGAACTACTCCACCGCGGTTAAAGGACATAGCAAGGCACTTCGAAATATTGAGTTCCATTGCATTAAGGGTGCACCAGTTAACAATGTGCGTCAAGGCCAGTTGAAGTTCATCTTGTGATCGTCTAGAGCGTACGGCAGTGAAGATCTTTATATCATCTGCAAAGAGAAACGTAATCCAATTTTTATGAAATAAAAGGGCCCAGATGAGATCCTTGTGGAACTCCAGAAAGTGCATTAAACGGTTTAGAGTAGCATCCATCGCACTTGACGATGAGCAACCGGCCCCTCAGGTAGCTCTTCAACCACTTTAAGAGACCCCAGACACCATAACCCTCCAGTTTAGCCAAGAGAATAGAGTGGTTGACCTTATCAAACGCTTTGCTGAAGTCCAAATAAATGCAATCGGTCTGGCAAGAATTAGCAAAGGAAGACATGACAAACTGCTGAAAGACTAGAAGGTTTGACGTTGTAGAGCGACCTTTCAGGAAGCCATGCTGTTCGGGATGTATGTGGCTGGAGAGATGGAAACTCAGTGTGTCCAGAACTACGCTCTCGAAGATCTTGGCAATAGGTCTGTAGTTACGGACATCATTCCTATTGCCGGACTTGAAGATAGGTACTACGTAGCTCAGTTTGAGGTTGGAGGAAATATACCAGTAGAGAGCAGCAGTCTGAACAAAATTGTAAGATGGGGAGCCAGAATCGAAGAGCAGTATTTCAGGATAGCTGGAGGGATATCATCAGGTCCAGCGGTTTTGGGTCCAGAAGCTTATTCTCAATGTCCACGGCCGAGAAAGTACAGGATGACAGAGAGTCGAAGTCAAAGGAAGGCACGTCACCAACATCAGGATTAAATACTGAAGAAGTATTGCGCAAAAAGCTCACACTTGTCATTGGAGTCCTCAGCTTCCATAGTGTCAAACACTACATTTGCCGGCAAGCCAGGGCGCTCTTTAGGCTGTTCACATGAGACCAAGGATTTGATATCGTGAGGGATGCTCTCTAATCATTGTAACATGTGCGAGCCAGTTCTTTGCAGGTTCTTCTAGCGATTTGAAGTTTCCAAATCTCTGGGACCAGGAAATTTAAATTGTTTATGTAACCTTTTTTTAGTAATAACAAGGCGTTTCAGGTCATTTGAGAACCATTTTGGGAATTTAACACCACCAATGAATTTTAAAGGCGTGTGTGTTTTGATAGCATGACTGAGGTTGTCGCAAAATACACCAAAAACCTGTTCAGGATCAGAAGATGAAAAAGCTGGATCAGGGTAGCTCATTTTCAGGAGGTCATCAAAAACCGAGTTTATATCACACCTGCGGAAATCGTGGACCCTCTTGATGTGGGAAGAAGAAGACTGGAGTAATTAAATCAAAGACAATGCTGGGTGGTGTCTATCTTCTTCCAACAGCAAATCCTTGGCGTGCGCAACTGAGTACAAAATCCAGACGAGAAGACAAGATCAAGGCACACTCCACGAAAGTTAGAACAGTGTTCAGCTGCTGAAGGTCATGAGTCATGACAATGTCCAGCAGATGCATGGCAGAGGCAGATACCGTTCCTCCAGTCCAGTCAGAAATATGAGGTAGGTTAAAGTCCCCCAGAAGAAGAATATCGGTCAGGTTGCGCTGAGAGGTAATCACATCATCCAAGGAGGCGCAAAGTGAAAGATAGGTTGAAGCTGGTTGATTTGGAGGTATGTGGTACAGGTACCGTGGCCGGTGGGAAACTGCATGACAAAACAGGCACTCAATGTTATTTTCGCTGGGATAGATTCTGGTACAGGGAATGTTATCACGAACAGCCAACAATGTTCCCACTCAGTTTTGAACTTGTCTGGTGAGATCTATCACAGCGAAAAACAGAGAAGTCTACGAATCCAAGCTCATTATCGTGAATGTCTGAAGTTAAATTTGTTCCATGTTAGTATCTCATCATAGGACACTTTATCGTGGCCATCCGGTATATCAGTTTATAGCCTTTAACCTCATTGTAATGATCAGAACATTTTCGAGAAAGGTTTATAGTATAATTATAAATCTGTAAATAAATAACTGTATAAGTCAGTAGCTTTATGTTATTTGAAAGAAAATACTTAGCTATTAAATTATACTTAAAGGGATAAAAGGATGGAAAATGGGTAGAACAAAAACTAACTACTCTACCCGTTGGTTTCGTTTATAACATATTCTTTCAAAAAACAAGGAAAAGTTATAATTATTCACACAAAATTATACATTACAAAACATACGTTTAAGCATCAAAATTTGCAAAATGTTTAACTATAAAACAGTATAAATCAAAAATTAAATTTTTGATGCTCAGGTTACTGTAATAATTTTGAAAATAAATTTGGACAATTAAATTGAGAGGCAAGCTATCCAAACCTGACGTTGATCCCATGAGACTGTTCTGTTCTTGAAATTTTTTTATGGGCAACTTCCATGTGAGTCAATGAAACGAGATACTAAATTAACTTGAACGAATGAACTTGAATGAACTTTAAAAGAAATATGTTCATTAAATCTTATCTTTATGGTGATACTTTTATGCTTTCTTATGGCTCAATACAACTGAAAGGGGTTATAAATAGGAAATGTTTAACTCTAACGAATTGTTTTGCATGGTTATAAGAACTAGGAAGCTTAAATTATAACTCATTTCTGTGGGACTAATTATCAAAAAACATCCTCATTTGATAGTAGAATTATAAAAACTGACAATCTTGGCTTAAAAACAGTATGAGAAAACTAGTTTCAACAGTAACATGTCGCTATACCTGCAAATCTACTGGTTTTGTTTAGTAGTTTTGTGTGCATCAGTGTTCGGTGCACGTTACCCCCAAGAACCCATTGGATCGGAGGATGAAACCCCTGACGATAATTTGGAAGACATGAAGCAAGAGGTTGCCAGGATCAATGATGAACTTCAAGAGACTATAGAGAAGTATAACACATTACGAGCTAGCTGTGAAGAGCCTATTAATGAGTACCTTTTTGAAGTAGTAGATGACGACACAAAATATGTACTATCGGAGTATTTCAACAAAAGTTCAAAAAGGAAATCGTTAGTTCAAGAAATAACAGTACTCAAGGTGAAACAAGAGATAGTGGAGCTGGAAATTATAATTCACAAACACGAAATAAGTGGTGTAAAGGCTATATGGAACCACTTGGTCGACCATTTGGAGAATTTCATGCTGCCTTTCGACCACCAGAGGGATATATGGCCCAATCTTTCGGAGGTCTTACAAAGACTTCTCAAGGACAAAGAAGGAATGGCCAAGTGGATGGAAGATGCAATATTAGTGAGGGTGCCGATCAACGAGGATGAAGTTGAACTTGATGTGGAAACTGAAAACTTGAATGACTGGAATGTGGATAGAAAAACATTTTATGAACGCAGAATACAGTTTCTAAGGCCAGAAGCAGATAGATGGCAAAGAAAGTTGATGGCATTGAAAGAAGAGTGTGACAATATTGTAAAGCCTGAAGTGCAGGAACTTAATAGTATTCTTGAAGAAGGCAATCAAGATAACTCAAAAATCCAAGATTTTCTTTCGAAGCGGATAGACGAGCTGGACATCGAAATCCAAGGTCTCACAACTACGTTGGAAAATGCGCAAATAGTACTAGAGGAAGCTTACGATAAAATGGGAAAACTACCTATATTACAAAATTATACAACCTATTTGAAATTGATTTCAGATCTAAAACACATCAACTTCAAATCCCCATCGTTTAGTGGTAGTTAGTAAAACATGTTTTCAGGGTTTGGTTAAGTACATTGATACATTCAAAGCAGTTACTGAATTAACTTTAAACCCTTCAAAATAAACTTGTCTTTTACTTATTTGTTTTAATTACCTAAAAAATATCCGTACGCTTAGTAATTATATATTATGAAATTATCTTAAATCTTCAGTGTAAAAATCATTAGGTATTATGGTAAATGCTTAAATCACTATTAAGGGCGTTGATATTTTTTTTGTAAAACCTATAATAGAACCTGTAATGTTTAGAAACTAAGTTGACTACAGCTGCCTTAGTGTGATCAACAATTTGATCTTTTTCTACCTAGACTTTATAGGTAGAATTCTAGACTTTACCTGTTGTTAAATTCCGTCATGCAGTCTTCCGTTGTCGATATTGCGACGGTCCGTTTCACCCTTACACGGGCATCAACAGGCGTCTTCCTACACTTGTGAGCATTAAGGTAAACTGTTTGAGTTGCTTTTTCATTTGATTCATCTTTTATAACTGTAAGTTAAATATAATAGATATTATAAAGCGTTAAACCTCCAATTTTCGTTTAGGAACACCCGTTATTACAAACAAAAATAATGCAATTAACATACCTGAGACACAGCATGTATGATACTAAATCTGTGAGTGCGGATCTTGTTAACCTGTGTGGTTTACTTCCTTTGTTTTAACTTTGTTTAAAACTTAGCGGCATCCGTGAACTCAAGCTCTTCAAGGTAATGATACATTTAACTTCTTAACTTTGTTATCCATATTTCAGACGTTATTCTTGGTAAACCTTGTTCTTGTCAACACTGACAACTCATAAACGATTGAACTTTGCCGCTATTTTTTGTGAGTTAACATAATTAAATCTCTTACTCTTCAAAACAAAAACTATAATGTATACAACAATGAAAAGATCAGTGTGTTTTGTGTTTCTGCTGAATTTGGTCTTTTTCAATTTAGGATAAATATTAACTGGAATGTTGTTAGGGAATAACATGTTAGCTTACATTCCATCTTGTATTATTTTTTATTGTTTCATTATGTTATATTGTCATAAGTCCATCAATATTTACTTGAAACAATGTTATGAGCCAAAACAGGGTCCGTATTGAAGTTTATTTATAATAAACTGCTAGAATTCCCCATTACTGACAAAGAATCGAATAAATAATTATCTGTGAGATATTTTTGATGTCCAAATTATTTTTCATCTGGAGTTTTTATACGAAGGCTCAAGTGGTGAGACATTTATGCAAACAGTTTTATGGATGCCCCGCTATATAAAATACATGTACCATATTTATATTGAAAAATTGTTCTAATTTTAAGTGGTATTGAAACATCTCTTTTAATTTATAAAAAATTTAAAACTTACTTATAGTGGATCAGTGTAGCAGCTGTTTCTTCAAAACAATATTATTCAGACTGCTGAGTTTAGAAAATATTCACTTAATTAAATTTGTAATATTAAAACATTTATCAACATTTATTTCTCATTATTATTTCCATCACGACAAAAATTATCGTTCATCACTCGGCCCGAAAGTGTCTTTTTGGCCCTTTGTAATTTAACGTACTCGGCTACTTAGGACCTAGTGATGAAATATACTATTATTTTACTTTGGAATATTTAGGCTCAATAATACGAATTTGCATAGGCTATATTTTTAATCGGTGCCACTTTCAAGACCTTATCTATAGTTATTGCCTACTCCTATTTATGCTGGTTGACGATAGTAGTGTCAAATCTCTGGGGATTAAAATATTATTACGGACGTTTCCACCGTTTTTAATGAACAAGAAGAACACGACATTTTAGGATGTAAAATATGGTGCCGACTTCAGTTCAAAAGTAACCTAAACCAGTTCACAACATTGAGAAAAGTGCCAGCCTAAAAGTTATTTAATAGAAGCTGTTGGTCACCCACCAACAAACAACACGAGTTTTACCTTTGGTTTTTACTTTTCCTTTACTTTCGTTTTGCCTTTTTCCCCTGATAGGCTAGTCAAATTAACAAAGTTAAGAGGAAAGTTTAGGCTGTTCCTAATTCTTTTTGATCTTTATGTTTTTCGAGGTCGCTGAACACGAATTTGAGGTTTGCTGACAGATATTTTGGCCGGAACATTGTTTTTAGCCAAAAACAGTGAAAATTTTATTACTTGTTTTAGTCTTTGGCCTAAATCTGGTAAATATGCATTTTATCAGAAAAAATGTACCCCGTATTAAATTAAAATTAGAGATTTCCCACAAGTTTTATATTTAACACTTTTTTCTCAGCCAATATTTACGCCGCTAGAGCACATGGAAAACCATGCAAAATATTTCAATTATTGAAAATACGCCATACTTGCTTTTTTTATCCAGCTTTCATGGAAACAAGCCGTGTTACAAGTAATTTTGACTATTTATAAGCAATTTTTACAGGTTGGACATGACAATTTTATTTTATACTATAATTCTATAATATACAGGGTGGCCCATAAGTCAGTTGACCGACATGCATTCAATGAAATGCATAACTGTTAACTTGACTTGTAGAATTCCCTCTCAACCTATCGTAGGGATCAAATCGAGAACAAATCGACGTAGTGAGTATAAAACAATGTCAGATTAGTTTGTCTACTCAATACAATTGTATTTGGGAAAACATTGAACTCAATAAAGAATACACTTAAAAATTACTCTGTCTAGCACAAACTTTACCTATATTTGACTTTAATGGTGGAGAATACAAATAATTATTAGAACAAAATAGAGGCCCTTTCTTTGAAGGTGGACCAGATATGGAAATACTTATGAATAGAGATAAATATTATGGAAATAGTTGCATACTAAGAAATTATAACATATTGGGAATGTGGTGGTATTTATATAAGTACAGAGAAAATGTAAAAGCAATTGTTTGGAATATTCAGGTAGGTGTTAAGTATTTTTACATAGCTTTGGCAGGTGTTAACCATACGGAATTCAGGGAAAACCAGGGAATTATACGAACATTTTCAATATACGGTTAAATACGAAATTATGCGGAAGTTGTTTTTTCCAAGACGCTGGACACCCTGTTTGAAATTACTAGGTTCCTCGTCTTCTTCCTATGCTGCCAAGACCTGTTCACCGCTCTAAGTTTCCTACCGATGAAGTCTTAGCAGCATAGAGGCATCTCAAACCTAACTGAGGTGATAACGATTCAAACTGTTCTAATGTATGACAATGACAAAATTCACCATCAAGAGATTATTTCTATCATTGACATATTTACTATTTTTAATATACTGCTTATGTATGTATGGAAATAACTGATCTTACGTATATAACAATTTAATAATATGTATTTCTACTAATAATTGTACTAATTTGAACAAATATTATAATTGTACCAAATTTACTAATTTGTTCTAATTATTCTCTTACTTTGCTTTACATTTTTCTTGCCTTATTTACCCATTTCTGGCCATGTTATAATTTCTTGGTAATGCAACTATGGTACGTAACATTCTTTTCATAAGTGTTTCCCATCTTTGATTCACCTTCGAAGAGAACAATTTTTGTTCTAATTATTTATACTGCCATTGAGTCAAGTATGGGTGAAGCGGCCTTTAAACTAGTACTTTTAAGGCTATTTATTGATTCAATGTTTTCAATAGATATTGTTAAGTAAACAAAACAATCTGTTTGATGTTTATGCTACTACGTCGAACCCCATTCTGTTGATTGATGTCTTTTAAATTGGCCATAGAAATTCGGTTGGCGGTCATTATTTAATTGCGATATCGACTTAAAAACCGCCTGCCTAGATATGATATAAATAGTGTGTTCAACATAAGCAGCTATAAAGCTTCCAGACAAAGTATAATAATTGAATATTTTAAATGATTTTATGTTCTAACTTGACAAAAAACCAACCGGGCAAATGTTAAATATAAAACAATGATAAATCTTCCTGCTAATTAATGGGCAAATTCCCTGGAATAATCATATTTAGTAAAATTTCACTGTTTTCCCAAAAAACAATATTCAAGTTAAATATCTGTCAAGAAACAAATGTTCAACATTATCAATATAGATCAAAAGAAACAGAACTGTACTAAACTTTCTCTAACATACACTGTCTGTTGACTAGCCTATGAGCTTCATGGTTAAAACAACTTGACTAGAAAACAACACAATAAGCACAAAATCGTTACGAAAAAAAACCTCATATGGTTTTGTTTGGGCGACTCGTCCTTTAATGCTGATTTACTGGTTAAAGAGAGATGGATAGAGCCGCCACAGAGGTCCAGCTCAGTAATAATCACTAATAATCAATATTTGAGATGCCGATCACTCTCATGAGGGTATTTTAAAGGGTATTTTATGTGGTGAAGGATGGGTGTGATGGTAGTAATGAGTTTATGAGTTGTATCTTGTTACCAAAATAAGGCCGACTCTTCTTAGGATGGATCGTTAGCCCAACCAGCTTGGACATACAAGGCCTAATGGCTTAACGACTTCCGAACCAAGCAGGTGATGGTCGTGTCGTCGATGGTGGGGTTAAGTGCGGTTATGATCAGATAAATCACTGAGACTATCGAGCCGCTTTAGACCTATAGCATTCTCAAAATTGACGAAAAAATATTTTCCCTTATAAGGGTGATAAATACTCAAACACGTTTAGGCAGGTTAGTTGCTTACATGGTGTTCTCCTCGAGGAGCATAGTCTATTGATGCTACTTCATATAAACACAAAACTTCAACTTTCGTCATCAAATTAAATCTGCTTCTGAACAAATCTTGCGGGGTTTCCATAAGAACATAGCACTCAATTCAGTAATTAAATTATATTTCATAACCGAACTCATTTTTTCATTTAATATGCAGCACCACTAAGCCTCTATGCTTCCCAGAAAACTGTCCACATTTTTAGTTCTATGGCAACGTAAATCTGGTTGCACAATTTTATTAAATTCCCTATTCATTTGAACGCCGTTTGAATATCCAGCCCTATCTTAATATCCTAACGTTTTGGGTTTACTTTTTAACTTGAAATGGTTAAATTTGAAACTTCATATTTTTCTTGCTCGCAGAAACTGTGGAAAACCGATAATGTGGAGGAACATGCAAAACCAGTAGACGCGTCATAGCTCCTAGTATTTATGTGTTTAGTGGGTTATACTTGTTGGACAGTGAAACTATGCACAGTGCATTATTGTTGATCTACAAGTGATTATCAGTCCAGTCAGTGAGTGGTTTTATATTTAACCCGTAAATCAGGTATATTCAGAGTGACTTTCTTGTTAGAGCATTGAATAGTGAGCCGTCTCAAGGTCACGTGTACGCTAGTGAGTGAAGTGATGTCGTCTGCTAGAACAACGAGGAACACGCCTCAGTCACAAGGCAGTGGAATGACAGTTGATCAGAAGTTAGACGTGCTGTTATCTGAAGTTGCTGCTATCAAGTCGGACAATGGAAAATTTAGGAAGATATTTTGAGTATTAAGGAAGATTTAAAGGAGTTTAAAGTGGATATCAATAGATCGCTTGAAATGTGTTTTAGTAAAGTAGGAGACGTTGAAGCCAGTTTGAAGGAGTGTCAAAAACAAATCAAGGACTATGAGGGAACAATTGATAATCTTTCTTCTGTGAACACCAGTCTGAAAAATGAACTATGTGAGTTGAAAAGGTCAAGGCGTGTAGCTGAACAGTATTCACGGTGCAATTGTTTGGAGTTGTGGGGAGTGCCAGAGACTAGACAAGAAAACATCTTAGAGATCGTCAAAAATGTGTCGCACTTTCTGGGTTTTGATTTCAATAACTCCATGGTTGATGCGGCTCATCGCTTGGCGAAAAATCCTGGAAAACCACAGGATCCCAGGGGAATAATTGTGAAGTTCTGCAGGCGCATTGATATGGAAGCCCTGCGGGCCAGATCTCGTGTCAAGAATGGATTTTCAGCTTTAGACCTGGGCTATGATCTAGACTCCAAGATCTACGTGAACCTGTCTCTATCGAAGGAAACGCGAGTTCTCTGGACTCAGACCCGGATTGTGAAGGAGAGGAAACACTTCAAATATGCCTGGATCACGAGCGCAGGAAAGATATTCGTCCGGAAAACTGAGGGTGCTGACGCGGTTCTCATCTCTGAAGCAGCTGACCTGGACTCCCTGAAATGAACTGGGTACAAGATCACCTGTTTTCACTTATTACTATTGTTTTATTTATTTTTTTGTTATACGGTCATTCATATATTCATGGATGTTATTGTTCGTTATTGCATGTTATCTATTATAGTCACATATTTTTATAGCATAACCTATTATGTTGATGCATGACAGTAAAGTGAGTATTTATTATCAGAATGTTAGGGGTTTGAGATCGAAAACCACCAATTTTCGTTTAGGCTTATTAGAGGGTAATTTTGAAATTATTGCCCTGACAGAGACATGGCTAAATAATTCAGTTATTAATTCAGAATTGTTCTCAAACAAATACTTTGTTTTTAGACGTGATAGGGATGAAGTGTTAACTGGAAAACAAAGAGGCGGGGGCGTATTAATTGCCGTGTCAGATAACTACCAGGCTACTAGGCTGCACAATCTTGAAACCGAGGGGGAAAATATTTGGATCAAAATTAAGTTAGATAACAGATTTTCTATATTGTTAGCGGTGGTTTATTTCCCACCAAATTCACCTTTATGTATGTATGTAAATTTCTTTGAAAAAATAGATTTGTATCAGAATAAATTTGAAAACGTTATTATATTGGGGATTTTAATCAGCCGATAACGGGTATAAATTACTTATTGTCAGGAAACGAAATTGGTAAACAGATGCAATTTTTCTTAAAAATGCATAAACTTAGTCTCAAGAATAACATACTGAATGTGTCTGGTAGAACTTTAGATTTAGTTAGTGATATTTCTAGTTTAATAGTCTCCGGGAGACTTGTCCTTTAATAAACACAGATAGATATCATCCCGCTTTGCTTGTAGAATTCTCAGTTGAAAAAGGTCAACTCATAAAACTAAGATGAAAAATACTAGCAGTTATAATTTTAAAAGGCAGATTTTTATGCTCTTTATAATGAGTTTCGTAACATAGACTGGCATGAAATGAAAATTAATTACAAGTTGGATGATGTAATGGATATTTTTTATAGAAAGATATTGCATGCTATCGATTTACATGTGCCTAAAAGCAAACAATACTCGTATAGGTCTAAGTTTCCACTTTGGTACTCCAATGATTTAAAAATATTGATATCCAACAAAAATAAATTACGTAAGCGACTAAAAAAGTATCAAATGCCTATTTTAGTCGAACAATTCAAAATCCTAAGGCAAAATGTTAAAGCTAAAATAAAAGTTGACTATCAAATTTATATTAGAGGTGTTGAATGTAATCTGAGAAGGAATCCAAAATCATTCTGGCAGGTTATCAAGAATATTAGGTCACCTGGTAGAAGCGCCACAACAATGCAATTAGACGATCAGATAGTGGAAGGGCCCGAGGAGATAACGGAGGTATTTGCCACTTACTTTAAGAGTGTGTACACGAGCTGTGGCCTTGACCAAGGTCAACTTTGGCAGACTGCTATCTCTGCTCAATAATGCAAAATGCTGAGACGTTAGTTTTAAGTGAAATCACACTAGAGGTGTTATCAGCATTGCGGCAATTGAAGCCTAAGTGCTCAGTTGGCCCTGATGGTATACCCCTACATTTATAAGGCATGTTCAGATTTGTTTGTTGAGCCTTTACATTATATATTTAACTTAGCTTGTAATTTAAAACCTTTCCTGATAAGTGGAAAACTACAAAGGTAGTTCCGTTCCTAAGAAATCTAGCACTTGCGATATAAGAAATCACAGACCCATAGCAATGTTATCTCCACCAGCAAAAGTATTTGAAGCAATAATATACAATAGACTATTTTATCACGCAAAGAAATATATGACTGAGTTTCAGCACGGTTTCCCTGGGAGATCAATCCAATCAAATTTGTTAAATTTTACTCAATTTTGTACAGAAGCTTTAGATTCTAATGTTCAAGTAGACGTAATTTATACAGATTTTGAAAAGGCATTTGATAAAGTCAGTCATTTAGATCTATTAAAAAGCTTCATTACATAGGGTTATCTGATCACATCTCTCTGTTTGCGTCTTATTTACATAATAGGAAACAGTTTGTGAGTGAGGATTCAGTTCAGTGGAATTTATTGCTGAGAATTCCGGGGTCAAATCTTGGGCCTTTGCTTTTGGCATTTTTATCAATAACATAGTAGAACAGGTAAAAATAGTAATATTCTTTTGTACGCCGATGATCTAAAATATTCAAAATAATCAATAGTGAAGCTGATTGTTTACAACTACAACAAGACATAAATTCACTTGTGGAGTGGAGCGATGACAACTTGAAATTTAACGTAAAAAAATGTTGTGTAATGTCATTTACCAGAAGGTCTGATGGAAACAAAATTTTATTTCAATATAAGATGCGTAGCGATAATTTAGAACGGAAAACTAGTGTCAAGGATCTGGGCGTAACATTCGATCCGAAACTTACATTTAACGACCATATTTTATCAATTTGCAAATCAGCATATTCAGTCTTGGGCTTCGTTCGTAGATCCTGTAACTTTCTCAATAGCACTCAAGCAATACTTTTACTTTACAATGCTCTAGTACGCTCAAGGCTTGATTATGGGGCAATAGTCTGGAACCCTCATACAAGATATTACTCGGATATTATTGAAAGTGTTCAAAAAAGATTTTTAAGGTTTTTGTTTTTTAAGGAGTTTGGATATTATACATATGTAATTCCATACGTGGAATTACTAAGCATAATATACTAGACTTACAAAAAAGAAGAAAACTTTCCACTTTATCGTATTTATTTAAATTGCTACGAGGTAAAATAGATGACTCTAAATTTTTGTCTTTACTAAATTTTTATATTCCAAGAGCTTCTTCACGAAACAGTCTGCTGTTTTCAACTCAGTTTTCGAGAACTAATTTGGGCTACAGCTCGCCTATCAATAATATGGTTAGACTTTACAACACATGCTCCTCAGAAATTGACATTTTTGCTGATTCGTACAGTTCTTTTGTGGTTGCTTCTATCCAGGCTTTAAGATAAGCTGTTTTGAGATAAGCTGTGTTAAGGGCGCACTATGGCGGGCTGTAACATGCAGGGACTAAGGTTCTGTGTAGCCACAGGTCTGAGGACAGCCTGATGTTACGGTGCGGTGCGCGGCTGGGACAAGGCCACAAAAGAAACCTCCCAAGCCTTAGAATAAGTTCATTCATTTCTATTTAATTTCACATTGTATATTTCTACACTCTATCTATTGTTAACGTCTTATGTACACAAAACGGATCTGTTATCTATTAGTTTGTTATTTATCACTCCTTATTTATCTTAACCTTAAATTAATTTATTGTATTTAACTTAAATAATTTATTCAATGTCTGTGTTTAATGTATTGTTATTTTTATTGTAATTTTATGTGTATTCAGCATGTCAAACTTGACAATTATGTGACATTATGTGAGTAAGCTGCTTGGATGCATGTACAATTTGTAATATGTTAATGCTACATTATAATTGGAAAATGTTTCTGTTATGTAGCATTGAAAAATAAATAAATAAATAAATAAATAAATAAATAATATTTCAACTCCTACATTATGTATAATTTATGGGTTATTTTTGTGACGTCTGTTTTTACAAACAATTTTAAACGAACAGCTATACCGTTGGAGTATTTTAACAAATCAAATAACCGCGAAAAACAACAAGCTAAACGGCAAAGTCAATGACGTCACAGCAGGCAGTTTGTCAACGTCAACGCCAGAGCTCTCTGATGTCGTGAGTTAATTACTGTTACTTTGATAAATACTGGTACATACTCAGCTAATATAAGCTATAAGTTTACAAAAACAAATCCGAATTCAAGACCTGCTTGGTACTTGAGGAAAAAGGTATAATTTGAAACCGATAAAGTAAGAACATTGAAATAATATAAACCAATGCTTGAAATGTTTAAACTATGAGACCTTTCGACAAACAAAGTTGTCTTCTGATAACCTCATAGGTTGATACTTGGGTAAAAACTGTAAAGGACAAAACCTTAACCACCGATTATAGCTTGATGTAACGGTCACTTTTAATAAAGTTTCTAAACTGCTTTTGCATACATTAATTCGTACCTTATAAGGCAACCCACTATAGGTTAAGAAATTAGTACATTATTACAACAATAGCAAATTGGTGTCGCGCGAGATTCCTGAGCCCATCATTTCGGTGGCACGGGTTCGATCCCCGCAGGTGTTTGATACCATTTAAGGGTTCACCTCAGCCTTCGTGAGAGCGTCGTTGCAGAGATTTGCGGAAAATAAAATGGGGACTTTAGTATTAATGCTATTTTCAAAATACTATTTTGACAAAACAACTCTTAAATGCTAGATAAACATATTATCTAAGTTTGCCTGCAGTTTATTTTTCAAAATTGAGGGTTTGACAGTTTGGCCGCATCTGTTGAAAGAAATCCCGTTGTTTTGCCCGTTGTTACGTGCGCGGTGTCATGTGTCTCTTGGGTGGCTTTTCTCCGCGGTGACCACGGAGGTATACCCTTAAAAGTAGTAAAGTGACTACACGATGGCGCTAGGACATGGTCCAGGTTGATTTAACTGCACCACATTACACAAGAAACCCCTTACCATTTTTAAAAGGAATAACAACTCCATGTGGAATAAAATGGTTTAACGAAAATCACGCGTAAACGAAGTTATTCCAAATACAAACCTACTGACAAGTTGGAAACACTGAACGACCAATCTCAGGGGTGTATCAGTCTGACAAACTGTAACAGAGGAACACAAACCCCTATGTGTGCACATTCAATAGAAATGGTTGAGCGTCCAGCACAAGATAAGTTGTCTGATGCCTGTTTTGAGTTTTTGAAATGTGTATAAATTTCAACGTTATAAATATACCACTTTGTTTATTATTTTTAAAGTAGTCGTGTTTAGAACAGTGCTCTTTTATCGAAGTTCTTATTATTACGTAATAGTTGTCTTTTATTTCTTACGTGATTGTACACGTAACCATTGAACAACGGTTCCATACTTAATAAATCCACTTTGATAAGGTTATTAATTTTTTTTCCTGGCAATTTTAAATTTTGCAAATTAAGTTTTGTAAAATTACAAGTAAAATCTTCAGGTTCGGCTAAATATGTTTTGTTACCCCGTAAAACCCCTTAACCGTGTATTTTCTGATTCCAAAATGTCATAACCGATGGGAAAAATAACTTTTCGTTCGTTAAAATTTAATATTAGTTCATGTGAAAAAATTGGCGCTATGTTAAACATCAAACCAAGTTTGCTGCAAATTACATAAGCCTTGCGGCCAAACTTTCTTGTTAAACTTTCATTACCACGAAGAGCCGTTTAAACTTCACGTTCAGTAAGTTGGTTAACTACGAGAAAGACTTTTGTACTTAAATAATGGTTAAGTAAGTTCTTGGTTACTTACGTCTAGGTCATACTTTGCTCCGGATTTTGTGTAAATAGCTCAATGAGAAATCATAACATGAAGATTTGAAATTAATATGTTTGATAACTACCCTAGTTTACTTAAAGTATAAATAGTAAATTCATTTTCATTTTGTCAGCTGTTACTATAACAATTTAAACAACAGCTGGCTAACTATTGAGTCAAAACAATATTTATAATTATTTATCTATAATATAAAAATGAATCGCAAAATGTGTTGGTAAGCGCATAACTCAACAACGCCTGGACCAATTTGGCCAATTTAAAAAAATGTTAGTTGAAGTTCAAGAATGGTTTTTCCGGTGAGAAAATTTTGAATAATTGCCAGAAAACCCCTTAAAACAACCCTTTTTTCCCATACAAACGTTTTCTAACTAAAAAGTAGTCAATTTGAGCTTTATTGCTATTCGGTGCCAACTGATATCCCTATTTTACAGACATAAAACATTAGTACGGCTTGAAGGACTTCAAGTCAAATCAAATAAAGAAAAAAACAACAACAAACTGTCAATGTCGATTTTCCGTAGTACATTGTGTTGTTTTTCTTGGATTCTCTGTAACCTAATCTACTGAGTTTGCTTTTGTTAACTAATACATGAAACAAATTCGTATATCGTGTATTGTGCAGAGTGATTAATACGTAGGAACAAAAAACTACCACATTACAAATCTTTTTTACAGGACGAAGTCTGTTGGGTCCGCTAGTTACTAAATAAATAAAAGACAAAAATATTTGGTCCAAACCGGGACTTGAAACCGGGTCTCCCGCTTGTCGGGCGGCTATGCTCACCACTACACCATCCGGCCCTACTATTTCTGCCTTCAAATAAGTACTTAAATCTGAATGTTTATCCGAAACATGTGACTGTCAAATAGTGACTTTAAATCAACAAGCTGGAAATATTACAAACAGAATTTAAATACTTTGTCAAATGACTTATTAAAGATCTTAGTTTGTATAAACGCTAAATAGCTAATTAATTACTTAATAAATTTGAAGACAACAATATTTGGACCGAACCTATAATATTGTTATTGTTTGTAAAGTTGTTTTAAGAAAACAATTCCGCAACTTTTGCTGACATGGAAAAAGATCAGTATCGATCTATGATTAGATTTTTGTTTTTGGGTGGGAACCCATCATGTATAGAAATCCGAGAAAAGCTTGTGGAGGTGTGTAAGGACCTTCAATGACAGCCATCTGGTATTGGTTCAATGAATTAAAACGAGGCCAAACATCTGCTTTAAATGAAGACCGCCAAGGTCACCGGTATAAAGTTTCCACGGATATAATTATCGACAAATTTCATAATATTGCGATGGAAGACCGCCGAATCTAGGTAAGAGATCTTTCTAATATAGCGTGCTCGACCAGGTTAATAACAGATTCAAGTAAAAACAAAATTGTTTTGCAAGGAAAAAATGGTTCTTTGACCATGACAAGGCACCAGCTCATTCTTAACCATTAAGATTCACCCAAATGGATTTTTCATCCAACTTATTTTTCAAAAAGATACTTGAGCGAATAACAATGGTTATAGCTAGTAATAACTAATTATTAGTTTAGAGGGATAATATTATTATTTATTTCACATACAATTTTACAAAATGATTTGCTTCGTCTAAGTATTGCCTTATAAAGCAACTTATCTTTTAGAAAAGGACGATGAATGATGTATTTTATCACCAAGTCTTCTTGACAATCACCATTAATCACAGTCATCTTTCCTTCTTTAATTTTATCTCTACATCAAGAGATATCTTCAAACTGCCCTACGCTGTTGGTATTTTAACTGTGTGACTAAAACTAAAATGTACAATGATTAAACGAGATTAAAGTACGAGTAGTTTGTGATGTTAAATCGTTATAGCTCATAGCACAGTGGTAAAGTGCGTATACCACTTTTGGCTTCGCACTAAAAATGCATAGGTTCTTTTCCCGGTGCTGCAGTACGACGTTTACAACGACGTCTTTTGATCATTCAAAAGTCACGTTAAGCCGTTGGCCCATTTCCTTTAGTCGTTAAGATATTAATTAATGGCTCAATCCGGGGAAAGACTCAAATCTAATCTGACTACAACTCTATATTTGTTAAAATACATATCACACTCCCACTTTAGTCCCAAATTCAACTTAAAATACATTCCAAGATTGGTCGGTGTCTTAATTCAGGGTATCGAAACTAAACAAGTTTCATCAATTGTAAGAACATGTTTGTAGTTTGGTGTGTTAAAAGAACTCTTACAAAATTCTACACTGTTTACTGCTTTATTTCACTAAGTATTTTTAGAGAAAAACATCAAATTATTTTGAAAAACCATGTGTTGGCTGCACGTATTCTTAGCTAGCTGCTAAAAGGGTCATATGAGTAGAATACGATTACTGTTCAACTAAAAAACTACAATCCAGACCCCCTGAAAATGTTTTGAGGATTTTTCACAACCGTAACACCCATGATAACTGAACCACCGAATGCTGAAGCGAGGCTGTGAAAGGAGTGAATTAGAGTAACAAATTGCAAATGAAATTCAGTTCACTCACGCCAGTGGTGCCTTAAGCGTTTAGCTGCGTGTCGGCCTGGTTTAACTTCGATTGGGTAAATTTTACTTATGAATTAAGCGGTCCCTCTCGTACTTCAAAATAGAATCAACTTTGAGATGATTTAACTCCGAACTTTTCACAGAGTGTCAATTTATATTGAGAATAATATTGAGAATAATAAACAATTCAGCACAGTTCAAAACGTGTGCTTGGCTTAGTTGTGTAGTCTTCAGTATGATGTAAAGTATCCTTCATAAATCGCCCAAATAGTGTCGTGCGAGTTCACGGCGTAACTACGTTGTTCTTACGTACTCGGCTTCGCCGTTAACATTCGTTATGCCCTAGAAAAAGATACTTTTGGCAAACCTTGGTACTTATTTTCATACAATTTTTAATAAAATATATAATAATTGAATTTTCTTTGGAAAAATGAGATTTGTGTGTACTATCTACGGGCCGTATTTTTTTCCGATTTTCATGCAATTTATAAATACCTCAGTCAGGTATGTTAGCCAGCAAAATGAGACTAACGGAAGTACTCTTTTTAACCGACTTCCTACGCAAGGAGAAGGTTACAATTCGACTTGAGACTTTTTTTTTTCTTGTATGTTTGTACACGCATAACTTTTTAACGCGGCTGCCGTTTTGAACGCGGTTTGTTTTGTTTTGTAGAGGGTACCACCCCGGTGGTCCCATATAAAAATATTTTGAATCAAACCTAAACTTCTATATAAAAACAAAAACTCCAAAAAAAATCCCTGTATTTGCGGCATATCTTGAGCTGTAAAAGCACTATTTTGAAGTACATAAGGTCTTAAAATACACTATTTCGATGTAAAATGAAATGTCCAACAACTTGGTATCCTTAAATCTATGAAGTCTTTGGTATCTGCTGAGATAAAATATATTTTATTCAAAAATTACATGAAAAGTTTTCTTTGTTTGACTTTATACATTTATAGAAGCCGAGCTATACAATTGATCAAGGTTTTGTAGACACCAAGTGAGGGTAAAATTTAATTGTCTTTCAGAAAATATGGTTGGTTAATATGATATTCCTTATATTTACGGAGGTACGGCCTCCTTCTCGCTAAAAAACACAAAATTTTAAGCATTTTATTAAGTTTCAAAGCCATAACAGCTGTTATTAGTTGAATATGTTATAAAATAAGACAGCTATTTACTTACTGTATCCTTGGAAACCTAGGCTAGTAAAAAGAACAAGCTCAAAATTGACAGCTTACATTAATTTCTGCCCAGTGCTCTGAATGTCAAAGTGAAGAAATTCCGACAAAATAATTAAATTGAAATTACTTAAAAACGGTCGGTTCCAGAGCAACAAGAGATGTTTTGATGGTTTAAAAGGTGATATTCTCTTATACAGGTAGACTTGTACATTAATTTATGGTAAAGCTACAATTTATGGGTAAAACATGACTTTGAATGACTACTATTTTTAACCGATTTTCTACGCAAGGAGGAGGTTACACAATTCGACGTGGCACTGTTTTCTTATATGTTTGTACACGCATAACCTTTGAACGCGGTTTGATTTGTTTAGTAGAGGGTACCTCCACAGTGATTCCATATGAACATATTTTGAATCAATTGTAAGCTTCTATATAAAAAAGTAAAAAACCTTATATTCTGTATGTTTTGCGCCGTAAAAAGGAATATTTTTAAGGAAATAAAACTTAAATGACACTATTTTGACGTAAAATTAAATTGCCAATAACACGGTATCCTTAAATTCATGGGACCTTTGATTTCGGCCCAGATAAAACATAATTTGTTCTAAAAATACTTGAAAATCTTTCTTTTTTTGTCTTTACAGAGTTATAGAGCCATACATTGATCAAAGTTTTGAAGATACCTAGCGAGAGTAAAATTTAATTGTCTTTCAGAAAATATGGTTGGTTAATATGATATTCTTTATATTTACGGAGCTTTGGCCTCCTTCTTGTTAAAAAACGCAATATTTTAAACATTGCTATTAAGTTTGAAAGCCATAGGAACTATTTTTGTCTATATATTAAACATGGTAACAATATCGTTCTGTGTATACCTAAATTTCCTAAAAAAGTATAATGTTTAAAATTGTGTATAACCCTTGAACATTCTCATAAAACGTCCGAAATGTCATGCGAGTCGTATACTGAGCTAAAGTTGGTGGTTTATAAACGCAATATTAAAAATAAGGATACCAAAATAATCAAAATAAAACGTATGCAATATAACGCCTATAGAAACAAAATAATATTTGTTATACAGTATTTATATTAAATATTGTTTTATTATACTCGCCAAGATGATGGCTTTATTAAACCAGTCGCAAATATACATTTTTGAAACTGGCTAACACTATGTTTATTTTCTTTGAACCTCATATAATAATAACATATAAAAAACATGTTTAGCCCTGTAAATAGAAATTTAAATGTTCTAAAATTTACGCAAAATGACGTATTAATACACAAAGGTACCAAATAATAACGTAATTTAGCGTTTGAATTTTTACTTTGATGTAACGGAAACGATAACTAATCGGTCTGTACAAAATGAAATTGTCTCCAAAATGATACCCCTGATAGTTTTGATACTATGTATGAAGATTTTTATTTATCAGAAGTTTGTGCCCAAAAGGTCGAATTGCTCGTTAACTTTTGGCAGCGAATGTGTTAATTTTAACGTTATTGAACCGTTAACGAATTACACTGGAAAACAATAGACTTTTCCGAAAAAAGGCCCCAACTTGGTTCCTTTAATCTTTAAGTTGAAGGAAAACTAAAATTAAGAACCACTAGTGGCTATGAAAAAATAAATAGCACTACTAGTTTGCGATACTATTGGCTATCATGAGCAA